>CM059579.1:68189608-68801321 GCA_030386875.1 Morinoia aosen | reverse complement strand
AAGAAAAAAAGAATGAAAGAAAAACGTTTATTTTCCAAGTGGCCACATGAGGTGTACAAATAGATAGACCATACGAGGCATATTAATGGACAAAATATATACGAGGCGTACTAATAGACAAACCATACGTGGCGTGCTAATAGTCTAACAAAAGTTCCATACGAAGAGAACTAATTGACAAAACATCCTGTTCGAATCAAAATTCTTGTTCGATTCATGTTCGATATTGATGAAATAATGTTACTAAAGAATTCGATTTTTAGAACAATAAATACATTTTAATAATCTACGTTGTCTTTCAAGCGACATCACAGAACAAGAAAGCAACTGTTCAAGAATAACCTTGAGGCCCGCAAGAGTTATTCAGAGCAAAAGTTACCGATTTATGAAGGTTGTTTCTAGACACACGTGGTTTCTGTTCGATATTTGATGAATTACCCTAGAGGGAATGGATATCGCTCTATTACTTCTGCATTGGCTTGTCTAGGAAGACCCTTTAGCAACGATTAAAAATTCATTAACTTCAATCTTCTATTTTTTAACACCTTCTAATAACGATTTCTAACTGAATGCTAAATTTTATTTGTTAAAATGTAGCAGAAAATATCCCATTCATAAATTTGGAGCCACTGTTGGAACAAAATTAGAATAACGAATATAGAATCTGAATTAGTTTATTAAAAACATTTTTCGGCAATAATGCGCTTCGCAGTTGTCCAAGAAAATAGGAAACGAGAACAAACAAACTTGCGAGAGCGAACGGCCCAACACAACTGTAAGAGAATATTACCAATTATTATTTAAAGTATAACAGCAGAATATAGATTAGATTTTAAGCCAAAACTCTTACCAAAGAGAACGAAAACGAAGGATTACATTTTATTTTCTTCGCGCTTCTTCAACGATGACATTCAACAAGAACCAGCAACATATACGCAGATGCAGCAGCTGGAGTATTATTTAACGACTGATTCTTTCTAAGGAAGAGTAAGCAATTTTAGTTCAAGGAAATCGGCGATTAGTTTAAACCTAATTTTTTCGTTTATGGTGCAAATATCGTCATGTATTTACTTTTTTCTATGTCTAAGAAAAGCTTTTAGAGTTTTAATTAAAAGGAAATCATTAAGAAGTGCCAGTCAAGTGTACGCATGCGATGATTAGGGTTACAAATTACTCCAATCTACTTAAGCAGTTAAATGGCCCTAAGGCCCGGCTAAGGTTTATGGTTAAATGACCCTAAGGCGCGGTTAAGGCTTAAGGTTAAATGGCCCTCGGGCAAAACCCTGATGGCCGTCTACGGGACGGTACTTGAACTATTAACTGGACTGGTCAGAAGCTCAAAGAGACAAAACTATAAGTTATCAAAATGAATAAAGAATGGCACCGCTTAAACCAAAATTTAAGAGAAAAGAAAAAAAATGTTGAATAACAGAGGCGCACAATGGCGTTTGCTGCGGAATTCTGCCTGACTACCTGACTGACTATCTTGATGATGAAAAACCACGTCGGAAGTAAAAAATGACGATACCGAGATGTCTTCACGAGGCATTCTAATTTTCTTACACCACACAGAATTCTAAACTGAAACCTTCTCTCATATAAAATAATTACGATTTTCACCGTCATGTTGTTCGATAGAACTGTATCTCAAATTGCTGAAGTATTCGTTGAAGTCCACCATTTCTATCGTTCTTTAATGCTCTGAACATGTTTTGAGTAAGCTTGTCATGCCATTTTGAAATTCTTATTTACCTGGATCACACTTGTTGGATATTTCTTATATCACTTTGTGATGAGCTTCTATAATGTTTTCCATTTCTCAGTGTAAATGTTGTCCCTGTATTTTTTCAACCTGATCTTGGTGATGATGATGATTAGAGTCACATCGAAACATTTCTTTTAGTACCTTAATAGAGCAGTGTTTTGATCAAGAGGTTACTTGGTTACTTAGAATTTCAAAACACAAAGTACATGATCAATAGTAACTTCAAGGCGTGATAATCAATAATGTGCTAAAAATTATTGCCCGCTGAAATTTTGAATTTCACTTTGTGGTTTATTCTGGTCTACCTTTTATTTTTGGGAAGAAATTAAATGTCGTGATCCTTGTTGGTGTTCTGATATTTACTTTGTTGTATCGTTTCGTCATCACTCGTTATTTTCCTTGGTCAGACGGAACTTTTCTTTACAATAAATTCTTCTCTATCTCCAAGTCAATCATACGGTATTTTCTGTCGTTAATAATATGTTCAATTATTTTTATTGGCTTTTAGATTGCTACCACCAACACATATATGAGTGAACTGTCTTTCAATTGAAAATGTTTTTGAAAATGACGTAAATTGATAATTTATATTGTTAACGTGGACTTAATTGCGCACCTACAGAGAGCAGTTAAGTTACAGAACTATCACCTCAATTGTTTTCTAAGGAAACAGGATTTAACATACTTAAGGTAAAATCAAGAATTTGTAACTAGGCTAGTTAGCCAATCTGACACACATACATTCTAAGTTGATGTTACGCATTTTCCTTCACTCCACGGCCTGAGCGAAAAACAATTGAATGAAACGAAATGATACCGAGATAAATTGAGCACTCAACGTTTAAAAGTGGCCGCAGACGTATCGTTGGCAGGAGCGGAAGAGTGGTCTTGAACATTCAGGAAGGTATCCATAAATTCAGTGGTTCCCACATCGAGCACTTGACCACAGCGACTCGATCAAAATCGCTTTTTGGTCTATATAATCTACATGACACCTTTTATGGATTCTATAAGAATTCCTTCGAGATACAAGGTAAAGCTCACTGCTTTTGTTTTGTAATTGTTCTAAGTGTGTTTTCAACGAAGGGATTAAATGCGGAAGCCCACAGCCCGAGGATGAAGCGCCTATAATTTCGCTAATAATTTCTTATTGCCTACGGCCCTCGGCAGAGCCATCAAAACCAGGGACTCGTGCACCAGAAGCCAAACACGCGCATGTAGACAAGGTTTGAGAAAATTTATAATAATTCTAGCGCTTATGAAAATATCCCTAAATGAATCTGAATCAATGAACTATAAATGAATTCCTACGATGAAATCCTCCTAAAAATGCAAGATTCTCAGTGTAAATATTGGTAGTTGGACAATCAGAGGAAAGAGAAATTTGAAGATTCTTGAATAGCAGTTGTTGAAGACTCCGAAGGCTTGGAGAAGAGACAAACGCAGATTCGTGACGTATTTCCTTATGTAATGTTATTCGGGCAGGCTTCGTTCTCAGGGGAAAACTTCCAGAATATTCGAAGTATGAGCGTAGATGAGGTCGTAAAACCTCGTGACGAATTATATCTTCAAGTATGGTCGCTGTAGTTTTTTGGAAAATCGAAGCGATTACGCAGGCCTGTCGCAACCCTTGTTCCATGGCGCAGAAATATTCTTAAGCAGAAGCAGATTATGATAACACATTTCGTATACAATTTCACCCTTGCTTACGAATAAATAAGTCGAACTGTAATCCCAATGATAGAAGAAATATACTTTTTTCTTCAAATTCAACCAAATTCTAATTTCTGTGACAGGTCTAGAAGTCACGTCGTTAGAAGTGAACAGAAGTTGGTGGGAGAGCAGCTACGCTCCGCCTTCCTTTGTCCGGCACGTTTACACGGACGAAATTCAGCCAGACTCCGAGAAACGCGGCAAAGCGGAAATCTATGAAATTCCAGCTACTGACGCCTTCATGACTTGTTACTTCAACAATGCAGATGTCTTCAGGTACTCTAAAAATACTCTCTTTCGCTCTTCACCTAAATTTCATGGGACTATTCGAATGAACGGTTTTATGTTGTGGTTGGTTATTTGACAAGGTTCACATTATTATAGATAGCGTGTATACAGCGAGATAGAATGAGTGTTTGGACGGTTTAAAAATTAGTTTAAGAGTAATTTCTGATATATTAAAACCTTGAAAATTACATAATGATTATGAACTAACGAGAAACCAATCTTAGAGAAAAAGTGGAAAATTATAGCTTGCTACGATGATGAAGACTAAAAGGAGCATTCATCGGAGGTTGATGACCTGTTGGTAAGATACGTTTAGAAAATTCTTCTCGCTACCCCAACGGCAGATTAATCATGCTTTTGATGAGGAGGAGTGACGTTCCTCAATTTCTCGGTAGACAACTAAGCATATAAAGCTATAAACTATTCCAACTCTAGAACCTCACGCAAAATCTCTCTCAATTCACAGGCCAAAACCAAACCAATTATTTTGCAGTCGATTACTTCACAATATGATGTAATGAATTTTCAGAGACCTTGCTTGAACAGAGCTAGACTGTTCGCGTACGGTTTGCTAAGATCATAAAGAAAAGTGCTGAGTGGGGGGATATGAAGAACAATGCAATAGATTAAAGTTTACTTAAATGACCCGAATTAACAACACGGTGGATTAATGGCTGCAAGAAAAATAAATTGCCTTCAGAGGGAAATGAACGGATAGTGGAAGAACCATGGTTCTCGTTGAGGAGAAAAGTGCGTTGGAGACTCAGCCCGAAGGATCGGAGCCGCTGTCGTTGCCTCTAGGCGCAAACCCCGCGCCTACCGTTAGTGCACCTAGGCAAATTTAGCAAAATTAGGCATATGCAGTAAATTAGAAGTACGAGTATTTGCAATACTGGAGTATTAAATCACACAGTTCATATACACACGTACACAAAACTAACACTGATCTGATCTCAACACCCAAAACTAGCTAACACTTGCATCGATTTGATTACTCTAGGCGCTATTGTTTAACAGGAGTTCTTAAGTTTCGGCTTTGTTAAGCTTAAACTTAAAATTCTTAAACAATTTAATGCTTACGAACGATAATACGACAAACCCTGCGACTCACTGCTCTATTTGTGAAGCGAAGTGTCTCCTTGCGGAGGAGAGGCGAGTACGACGGGTTCGCACTCTCGCTCACAGGGTGCTTATAGTAGCTTTCCCTTTATGCCGGCACTGGCGCCCCAACAAAGCACGGATACAACAGGCACGGATTACACCGTACCATTTGATGAAGTGGGGACTCCAATCCTGATATGCGTTACTGGCGAAAGCTGATGAGGGTCTGAAGATTATGGGTGCGAGAGGTCTGACGTTGGATCTGCAGCGAATTGCTTTGAAAAAATTCAGTGTCAAGGAAGGAAATGTCAACAGAGAGTCGCTATGCCGGTTGCTGGTGCATCACGATTACCAGTTGTAGCTGCTGAAGTGTTCGTACTTGATAATGAAAGCTTTATTCCTATATCCCTGCATGAATAAGAATGCACATTTTTGACATGAGCATACAGGGTGGGCCAAATGAAGTCATCCGATGTTGTTTGGCTCTAATTTTTTTTAGAGATAAAAAACCTCGATTCTGTTTTTTTAATATGTTTATTTAAACCTTTAAAATTATATTGTTCAAGTCGAGAAGATGATATCGGTCAAATGGGCGCCGCCACAATTGATTGCTATACGGGCTCTTTGTATGGCATTTTTCATCACTTCGGCGAGAACTTCGGGTGACAGATTCTCGCACTCGTGTCGAATGTTGTCCTTAAGTGCTTCCAGGGTCTCGGGCTTGTTCACATACGCAGGGGACTTCAAAAAACCCCACAGAAAAAAGTCTGGAACGGTCAAATCGGGCGATCTTGCCGGCCAGTCCAAATCGCCAAAATGAGAAATCAGGCGGCCCGGGAACGCCGCCTTCAGAATATCGGTTGTGGCTCGCGCGAGCCACAACCGTGATATATACATATATACAGTGCGCGAGCCACAACCGATATTTACATCTGACCGATATTTACATCTGACCGATATTTACATCTGACCGATATTTACATCTGACCGATATTTACATCTGTCAACTTCCCAAATGTCAAAACAGATTGCACATTGGCCGCAATCTGCACAAAAAAGGCATATTACAATGGGACTTCTTCTTTTGGCCCACCTGATATAACGACACGCTCCACTGAGCATCAAGCTTACATTATTTCATTAAGTAACAAACTTGATGAATAAATAACTCGTGAAATACATAGTGAAAAATTATTTAGACGCTTTCTTGAAAAGTTTCACATGCGTAATTGCTCCGAATTTGAACACCTAAATATGTCAGTATCATCTGAAAAACACATAAATTGTAATCGATTTAAAGTTTTCAGGTTTTAAAGCTAGTTTCACGTTGGGAATAAATCTAAAAGCAATGCAAGATGCAAAAGCCAATAGATCTAGGAAAAGGTGTGAAAGATCGTAATACTTCTGTGCCCACTGCAAAAAAAAATGTGCTGCAGGAGTATTTTTTTAAAATTAGGTTCCTTCAAGCATGTTACGTTGTGGAAAAATGGAAGATAACTGTGACCGCAAAAAACTTCCAAGATTTGAGGCTGTTAGGACAAAATAATTATAACAAAACTGAATTAGAATTTATTTATTTGAAAAAATCCTTGGCAGTACGGCGCGTTCTAAGCAGTTCTCCACGAAAAGCGCAGACGAAAACCAAAAATACCTTGCGACAATACAACTGGAAGAGAAAGACACGATTTAATTAAACCTCTTCAATTTATCCTAGTTTCATTTATTATATAACGTGAAATTCCATATAAAACATTCGTTAAATTGGATCCAAAAAACGGTTACCAAATACAACAACCCCGACAGATCAAATTTTCATTTCTCAAACTTCTTGAAAGGACGCTGACACTAAAATTTATAAATACACACCCACATACTTCAGTTGGCGCACGCCGAAGATAGAGATTTTTCTTAGGAAGAGGTAAACCATTGAATAAAATGAAGTTCGCAAGGTGTAGATCATGCTTTAGAATAATAATTTATAGAGCAAACTTAAGCAAATTTAGTATTACTTGATCAATTTATTTCTTGCCGAAGAGCCTTCCGGCTTTCAGAACTTTGGAGGGAATTAGTGGGAGGTGCCCGTCCAGCTTAAGCGAAGTAACTAAAATTGAGGAGCATATCGATTAACAGTATGCAATTTTTAATGATTTAAATTATATCCTAGTGGGCAAACTAATTAAGTATTTAGTAGCCTTTAGGCAAGGGAACGAGGGAAGTAGCACTGTTAAAACTTGACTGGATGAAAGTTCGAACATGGAGGATCAAAAATAACCAAAGTGAACAAATAACAGTACCGTATAAAAAAGTAGTTTCGTGGGGAGATTGATAAGTTCTTTTAACGAAGGTACACCTCGTGGTCTTGCTAGACTGCTTATATTTACGTCACAGCCGCCAAAGAATAAGCTGATGAGAATGTGATGTCTTCTTGAGGCGCTCCAAATTTTCTCACAGAACACCGCGAAAGATTTCCGTTATATTTTACAGAACATTACGTCAGGTTTAATCTAATTCGTTTGTGATCAAAGATGATCATCAAAACGATCTAATTTCTTCTTCGACACAAATCTATTGGAGAATAATTAGTAATGGGCTTGCAAGAACTCGAATCACGATCTCCTCGCAAGACCTCATTAATGAAGAAACGACTTATAAAATCAATATTTGAGTTTACAAGCACAAATTTGGAGCACAACGATAGTTTTTTTATTTCAAATTACGGCATTAGGTGAAAACGAGAAAGATTTTACGGCTATAAAATTTCCTTTCATGATCGGAGAGGAAATGAAATGGCCCACACTCAGAGAAACACCATCTCAACTGTGAAACGTGGCGGTGGGAAAATGATACCATGGGACCGCTTAACAGTTATCGGTCCAGGGCGATCAACTGTACTTTAGAACTATAAACCATAAAGTGAAATATCGTTTAATTTTTAGAGGTAATTGGAGAAAATCCGGCGAGAAAAAGGGTCTCGAATATTAAAGGTTGTTACAATAGGGCATTAATCTTTAAGTACACCGTTTCTCTAACTCGCGGCCCAATCAATCATTGGATCTAATTCCAGAATTAAATTTCAGGAAAAAACTGAAAAGCTATATCCGATCGACGCAAAGCTATATCCGATCGAATTAAATGCGCTTGTTAAAGAAGGCTGTTCAAAGATTCCTCTCAAATCGTGCAAAGTTGCTTTAAAAAGTTGAAATAACCTAAAAGGTATTATTGCTAATGGAAATGCTGCAACTAAAAATGAAACGGATCATTAATTGCCTAAAGCATTTTTTTTAATACATATTTTACAGATTTTATATAATTACACACGGATACACCTCAACTATATTGGTTCGTGTCAATTGTACACATTCAGTAGCTTTCATTGCTTTCTATTTTCAATAAATGCTTTATACTTAGTTTTTCTGCCTTATAACATGTTTGAACTCACTGTAGCTCTGATTTGTGTAGTTAGACACGTGAGTCCTATCCATGGGTTACTTATAGGATATCAAATTAGGAATCGTTCCAGGTTTATCTTTTAATTCCATGGAAAGGGCCCTGTTTAAGGACGATATTTCACTGTTTTAAAAACATTGAATGTACATGTACAATTCTGGAGAGCAGTTCTTAATAATTGCTTACAGAACAAGCCTCTAGTGCACAGTAAACTCTGGTACATATCAAGTAAATCATGCTGTAGTCATTTACTCATGCTGTAGTAAATCATGCTGTAGATTGATTCACACTACGTCAATCTACTATAATGGCTATCTTGTGCTGAGATTCCTTTAGCACATTCTAATTTCCCTGGAAGTATCCATATCATGCATCCGGTTTATTGTGCATTTCCTAAAAATTATCGAATGAATAAAATGATAAATTAAAAATAGTATTATGAATGACAAAAATTTATTTTTCATTGTCTAAAAAGCAGGTTTAGAATAGTTTTTTACTCGAAGGCTGGCAGCTGCAATTCATTCATTAACCCTACTGAGTCATTTAGTCTAATTAGACCCGTTTAACCCTAATTAAACCCCCTCAGGGGGATACAACTTTTGTATCTGTGGGAATTAGCGCTCCCAGGGGAAAATGTGAGGGCCCGAGCTGAGAGTTAGGTAGGCCTTCTTTTTGTTGAAATAAAATGTTTTTTGTTAGGTTAAGGACCACCTTTTTTCGGTTCACTACTGTTCTGTTTTTCAGCACCTCTGACTTTCTTGTTCAACTTTTATCTTATTTCATGAACTTCTTTCTCATCTAACTGTTTCTATGTCCCTTCTGCATAGATTCCTCATTCCCTTATCTCCATACTAAATGGTGCCTTCCTCCTTCCTCTCTTCGATACGCTCTATTTTTGTAGCGCTTAGGGAGGCTTAAACTAACGTATAATCTAATCTAACCCTAATTAAACTCGTGTAACCCTTTGGACCCATTCAATGCTTTTGAACCCGTTTTATATAATTTGATCCGTTTAATTTGATTAGTCCCGTTCACCTCAATTGGACTCGTATACCCTACTTGAGCCTGTTCAACTCTTTTTCGTGAAAATACTAGTAATTGTTTGTAATTTTGACTTTATAAGTACGAATACATTTAACTTTCATTCAACGTCAAAAAGTGGGATAAGGTAGTTCAATAGCTGCTTTCGAGTGGTTGCAGCCCACACAGTCAGAGAAATCCTTTAACAAAATTGCCTTTGAATTGTCTTTGGAAATGAATTTAATTATCACGATTTCCTCCTCTGTCATGGCTACCGACTGTCAATGATCCGTTTGTGAAAACTGTTGAGGTGCCTCACATGCCACACCTTGCTTTTCTTCATGCAGCCGAGCATCTTGAGAGAAATTATGATCACTTTACCTTAAGTGACAGAAAACTACGACAAGCAGAGCATCACTGCATGTGTGTGAGCTCAAGTCAGATACGATGTTAGTATGTAACTTCCTTCCAGGGCTGTGAGGGCTGTTTGCAATAACAAAGGTTACCGATCGACTCGCTACGAAGTCTCGGTGTGGGATTAATGGTCACATAATTATCACTTTAGAGCATTAAAAATAAAAATAAAGTTGCCTTTAGTGTTATTCGATACTATAAATACTGTGCTGTATGAGATTTAAATTATTCTTTTGGAAAAGGTATTGTACACACGCGTAAAACTTTTTATTAGCTGGAGACAGCAAGAGGCTACATTCAACAACTCGTATACGTTTTTGGTAGAAGATCAACACGGTGAAAATCAATTGGAATTATGTCGGCTGCTCGCAGTAGCACTAGTGTATATTTGCTAAAAATGTATAATTAGACATGAAATAATTCTTTTTTCATAGTCCAAAAATGTTACTCAAGCGACTTTTAAAACAATTACCATGATATGACAATTTTACTTTAGAAAATCCTGGTTAGTAAGCATATACACACGAACTGTAACTTTATGTACTGCCCATGTAAATAACTTAACTATAAAAGAAGAGGATGAATGGGAAATCAAAAGAGACCAGAATATATGACTGCACATCGTTAATGAGCCAAATACGAATAACTATGTAATACTCGCAAGGCCTGTTTGTTTTCATATGTTCATAATTCCCTAATCTAACGCTAAACCCCTAACGTTAACAAAAAGTTGAACCATATGGGCAACTGAGTAAAAATCACTTTTAGCCGATTTCTGTATGAGCCATGGTACAACTCGCTCGTGAAAAATTACCCTATCATCCGTTTCGTAATTTGCTGTAATTTTTGGGGACTTTCCTGTACACATCAGCATAACTCGATTTGTATGACTTTCTTTTCATGGGTAAATAAATTATTTTAGCTGAATATATTTGTCTCACGAATAATTATTGAATTTAACTTATTGTTTTACACGCAGTTCATGTGGTATTTTCACGGACAACTTTTTACAATATCATATAATCACAGTCACTGGAAATGCTTCGAAACTTCTGAAGTACCAAACAAAAATGGTGAATGGTTCTTCTGGATGCGTGTCCCTCAGGGAGATATGACTATTGTATCCATAGAAATCAGCTCTCCCAGGGGAATGATGTGAGATAACGCGCTGAAGATTTGGTAGGCCTTCCTTTTGTTGAAATAGGATAGGTTTTCGTTATGTTGCGAACTTTTTTCGGTTCATTGCTGTCCTTTTTTCCGCGTCTATTACCTTCTTCAACTTTTATCTTGTTTCATGAATTTCCTTCAGTGTTGCTGATTCGATGCTCAAGGTGTGCAGACAAATATCGTGCATAGATTTCTCTATACCTTAATTCCATACTAAAGTTGTACCTTTCTACTTCCTCCCTCGTTAACAACTTCGTTTTGTAAAGGAGGGTTAAAATAACTAATGACCTAATTTATTTTGTATGTGCAGATGCAATTTGTGTAACTTACCGAGGAACTGTGTCACGGTATTTTTATTCTGTTCAAGTTAGGTAAAGAGTGTACCTCATGTACGATAGGTTACCAGCTTCGTTTGATCAATACTTCCAGCGAACATCTAGCTCGGTATGAAGGTCCCTTGCTGCTGATCATCGGTTCGGAGGGCGGCACGGTCGCCACACGACCGGCTCCGCTGGACTGCGTCCACCACCGACACTGGCGCCTCCGGCACACGGTCTCCCTGGGGCCTGCACCTGGCCACGACCTGCTCGCCGTCTATGTCAGAAGGACCAACTCGTGACCCTTGAGGGATTACAAGAACAAAAACTGGATAGAATTAAGCAACAGGAGTGATATTTTCAGGTTTGAATGGGTAGATGCCAGCAATAATTTTTAAATAGAGACCAATTTTGCCTACCAACTAACGTATTCATTTTTTCTGTCTATATATTACTTCGTCAGGAAGAATAGGCTCTGAAGACGTGAGCGAAAAATCCTGCCCGACGACAATAATGATACAGTGAATAGTTATATATATTTTCAAATTTTCAAAATATGCTTCTCCGGATCTACCTGTATCGACGACAGCCATGGTCTCATTGAAGGATCTCGTTGATCCCACGTTACTTTTTGAGTAGACTCCATGATGTGCTGTATCATCCCGTATGTAAGCAAACTAGTTACTAGGAAAGAAAAGTACGCAGGTCCTTCATCGTACATACGTCATACGCTCCCGTTTGTGGGTCAGTTGGGAAGAGAGGTCTGTTGAGCAACAGAGAGGAGTTCATTCGAAGATCAAATATAGTTTTCTTTAAATATTTAAAGTCACAGCTAGTGCTAAATTCTACCGCAACCAACATCGCCTTTTGAGAGCGGCTTTGGTATTAGAGCGACTTATTTAGTCCACAGTAAGATTTTTACTCTCCATCGGGGCTAATCGTTACTCAGATTGACTGATCACATTTTGGATCACCAGAGATAAATAATAATATGTATAAGATGAAAAATATGATTTCATCCTCCATGTTTTCTTGCCTAATTCATCAGATTACCTCTTGTTTGGGGTACAAAAAGATTTTATTGAAGTGATAAAAGTTGACATCTAGTTAAAAGGTTATGGTTGTTTTTTTGAGCACGCTGCCGAAGATTTCAATACATGGAGACGATTATTTTACGTGGGCGGTGGCGCGGAATGCCGTAATTACAGCATTGGGATCAATAACAATAAGATACTCAACATAATTCAGATTAATCTTACCAGAAGTTTTAATAGTCGACCTGATGTCAATGCCTCCTATATCTACATATTTGTAAAGGAGGCATTGCTTGATAAAAAGTAAGGCAAGATCTTCTGGGTATCTTCCCCATTTATTTGTTATTTTTAAATGCTGTGGTTTTCCATTTGCTACACATTGCACATTTTGCTGTTTCACGTTGGACCGTACCTGCTGCTGGCTTGTATGCCAGGAGCAGCAAAGTGTCCGGATTAGTTCGCTGGTGGCTACCTTCGCAAAATCAGTACAATGAACATCGGCAGCGATACTTTGCTTGCGTAAGCCTGAGGCAGGGGTCTCAAATAGTTTACGTCGATGTAATCGTGCAGATGGCAGCGTTATTTCTACTATGGGAATTTGGCTTCCTACTTCCTAGGAACACTAAATGATCCGGTGCCTAGCCGTCAGTTAGAGTTGAATTTTCGAATAATTTATTTTTCTAGAGCAGTATAACAGGCAGCGTGAGTTCTTTTTACCCAACATGGCTAGGCATCGTGCTATAAGCACGCAGCACGTGGGAACCCTGCAGGCAGTGTGCTGAGAGGCTCCCTGCATGGTTGACAGAGACGGAGGGCAACTTGCAGATCTGCCACTTGCTGTGGGTTTTTCAAGAGCGACTAGCAGTGCCGTGAAATAAATTACGCTGCCAGCTTGAAAGATAAGACCACATGCCTTATTTATAATTTCAGCCGAAGACTATGCAGGCAGACAGAGGTTAGAGATACGCTGGTTACGTGAGATGTTTACTGGTAGGGATGTTAACAGGACGGGGATGCGAACCAAATGCGCGGGCCCTAAAGAGCTCACCGCTTATAAGACCTCTGAGGTGCACGGGGGAAGAGGGGCATGGATGGCGCTTGGCGCACATGCCTCCCCCCTTTACCCGGATAGGTATTCAATTATAAATAAAAATAAAAATATTATTCGGGCGGATAAAAACAAAAATTTTAATTTCAAACACAAAATCCGCCTCACATGCGTGTAATACTCAAAGGTAATTAGTAACCAAACAATTAAATTTTATAAAACTCAGTAAAAGATACCTCGCAAAAGAATTATTTATAACACTATGTAATACAAGCAAGAAGTACAAGGGCGCTACAGCGGAATAACATAATTACCCTTTTCTTCAAAATTGAAAAAAAAAATACAACACTAGCTGCTACAAAAAACAACAGCACAACTAATGGACTTACCAAGAACGTCAACTAGGCATGGCAAAGGAAAGTAAAAAAACGCCAGATAACCTTATAAAAAAAAACACAATTTCGATTCGCATCAACCCAAATAATTTCATTGCCTTCGCAATAAAAAGTTATTACTCGTCGCAACAATTTGTAAATAAAAACAATTTAGACATCAAGTAATCACATGAAATCACACACCAACATCGCAAGACCTTGTGCATGAAAAATAAAAAGAAATTTCAAATGAGTCTAAAAACAACATTAATAACGAAATAATAACTAAACAAAATTAAAGCAAATCCATTAATTAAATTTCGCACAACTACAAATGTTAACACCATCGTTTTCTCCAAACATGTTGCACTCGCTCGATCGCATAGTGAGCGTAAAACACATACAGCATTAGCATGATTAAATAGTTATTACATAGCGAGAACTAGATTAAATAGTGATTATATAGCTTATACGATTATAAAACATCTAAGCGGATTAAACACATTAAAACGCATAAACCCTTAAACGCATAAAACTTTTCAACATGTTTCTTATTACATTTTACCCTCTAATTTTCACGGAGTTAAACGCATCCAAACAAAAGCATAATTCTTGCATAATTTTCAACAACGCTTTCCCATCTTCAGCCCGAATTTTAGTCGCATTTTCAAATACAACTAAACTCGATTTTCAACGAGCGCATAAATTTTTCCAGTAATATTTTCCAGCTCCTTCTTTTTCCAATATTTCAATTTCAATTTTCTCATAATTTTTCTTATTATTTTCAATCTCAATTTCCAATTCTGAAGCTCTACTGTCGTCAAAGTTTATGTGTTTTTGGTTTTTGAGAACAAAGAGTCGCTGAGGCACCACGCCGTCTGAGCGTGAGCGGAACACGGCTCAACCACGTGTACGCGCCACGTGCTTAACACGCGGTACTTGCCCGTACCCGCTGTCACTCGCACAGCACGCGAAGCTGAAATGAAACGAAAACAAAGAAACGATTAGCATGGCCAGATATCAACAACATGAGTTAAACAACCAATTAAAAATATAAAGAAATTAAAATTCAAACAGGAAAATAATACTAAGTACGAATCTCATTAATTGGGTTAACAGTCTACTCATGACCCCAAATGTTAAAGCATAAGTTTAGGCAAAGTCCATTCACCTCCCATTAATCTAAAGTATTTACTCTCGGTAAATTCTCGTTAAAAGGAAAAGTGAGAACCTATAAATTGAGAACTACATTTTTGAGTCTCGTTCGGGAAATTTCCAGTCACGTGAGTGCTGATTTCAAATCGATTTCAAATTTAATATAATTTTGCTGAGACAGCAAAAGTGCACCGCCTCATCGACTCGTCAGCCAAGTCAGCGCATGCCTCTCGCCGGCAACGAGCTATTTTTAGCTGCGAACTAATTAAAAATCCACAGGCGTGAAAAAATAGAACAAATTTCATAAACAGCAAATTCCTCACAAGCACGTATTCACCGAATAAAACCTCGAATTTAAAAACATAACCAGAAAGGTTACTTCAGTTCGAAGAGATTCACCATGCTGCTTTTTGCAGACGAACACTACAATGCAAAATTAGAAGCAAATAGATTATAAGCAAAACGTTTACGAGAATACAATGAAACATAGCAAAAACACTGAAAATACTTGGTATATACATAAGAAACATACGTACGTAAGAACGTACTTCAAAAATCAAATCAAAATCAATTTTCACGTTAAATGCTTGACAATCAATTTTAATCTTTCAATCAGTTGTAAATTTTCAATTGGACAATTTTGGTATTCAAGAAAATAAATTGCATTCTTTTAGAATTAAAACATTTTAAATTTCATAGCACAAAATTTTACTGAACATAAAATTCAGATAGGCTTGTAAAATGACTTTTATGATGCACTAGATCGTTTCAACGTGCTCAAAAATGATTAAACTGAAGGATTATTAAATGAAGCCTCTCTCATTGACAAATGACTATGAAGTAAATTAAATTTTACTCTCACACTGAATTAGTGTGGACTCTCACGTCCAAAACACATCTAATTCATGACTATCCACCAGTCACACCAGTCACAATCATCCGTACATTGAACTGCAGTCACCACTGTCTGCATGTTGCCAGTCAGAGTGACCGGAAATGCGTCGCCTTGCGCCTCTCGCGCCTCGCTAAAGTTCAATGCCTTGTGCAGCCTGTGCTGCGTGCTACTTGCACACTGACTCTTGCATGCCACAACTTCTACCGCACAACAGTGTTGTCGCTCAAGTACAGATCCTCATCCGAAGGATTTAACAACATTAACAACATTAACAGCATTTAACAATATTAATGACATTTGCTGCACTTTACCATAATCTTTAATGGTCACTATCATAACTAGTTACCTAGTCATATACTGCTTCACAGTATTACTACCTTCACAGTATTACCAACATTACTGCCTCGTGCCAATACTAACGCGTACGAAATGCTGAGCACAGCTCTCGGCCTTGCGCCGGCGTACAAAAAAAAATCTGCCTCTGCATCTAGCAAAAAAAACATCACACTCACTCGTGTGCGCTGCAGTGCAGCTGCACTGGTAACTTTACTCGATACTCTTTACCAGTGATACTTGATACTCGATACTCGTTACTCTTTAACTTATTACCAGACCACCACGTGTGGTTAATTAACGGGCATCTATCGCCTCTCATTATTATTCGCCAGCACAATGACAACCGCAATCTACAATGCTTAACTCTGACCGTCATGGTATCAATGGTATTACTTCCACCACATGAAATTATGAACTAAAATCAGAGTCCCAATGAAAATCAACGGTAACAGCTTCTCTTAAAGCTTATTCATTTGTCTGCGCGCAATACTCAACAGTATTTTCTCAACAGTATTACTCGATCTCGCTGGTAAATTTACCTGGTAACTTTACCATTTTACCAGATATATCCACAGCCCTGTCGGAATCTTTTACCAAGCGCCGCAACGCTTTATGGGTTACCTCTACCTGGGTTTACCTCTTACGTACACTCTGGGTTTACCTCTACCTGGGTTTAACTCTTACGTACACTCTCTGGGCTTACCTCTACCTGGGTTTACCTCTTAAGTACACTAGAAGAGTCTTTCTCTTCTTTATCTTTATTCACTTCACTCGGGAAGAGTACCTTTACTCCTTCCTACTTTAATATGTATTCAATTCTCGAAATCACATTGCATTTCTCGGTACATATTTCATCATTATTACATCATTTCACTGCATTGTACTACTTGTACCTCATCTTTTAATCAAATCCTGTCCTCTTAAAACAGCGAATTGTTCTTTCAATAATTGATCCTTTGATCAGTAGTACTTCCTCGAACTCTACTTATCCTAACGCTAGAATGTTGATTTTTACAAAGGTCTTCAGCATTACCTTTGGGCAAATTGGAACGCACTCTCCCCTGCAACAACCTATAAGACGCAACCAGCAAAAACTCAAAAACTCAAACCAGCATTACATGACCTACATGTTGCACTGGCTACAGGATGCATTTAAGGATACTTATGTCTCTTTCGCCAACATATCATCGCTAGAAAAATATTCGTGGCAGTCATTGTACTCACTACAGGCGCGTTGGTTACTGGAATTTCAGGCATAGTTACGTTACTAGTTCGATGTCTAGGTATTACACAAATAACAATTACTGCTCAACTGAGCTTACGATTGCTCAAAAGCAAATTTTTACAACAGTTATTAAATCAATACAAATTTAGTTAAATCACTTATAACAACACTTCAAGAAAATTGCACCACTCACTTCAAAAAAACTCTCTTAAACTCTTAAAAAAACTCATGTCTAGGGATTATTGCACTCAGTGTAGGTGCACACTGCTTGCTCTCTAACTTGCTCTCACTGCGAGTACAGCCTATGTTTGGCCTTGACGCCTGCGCGCACGCAAACAATAACTGACTGAAGAAAAAAACACTACCACTGCTGCTGCGACCACAATAACAATTAATTGTTGCTGCGTTACTTATCTTAAATTGTAGGTTTAGTTGTCGTTGTCGAACGATGTCGCGGTCTCTGCAGTCGTTGGAAGCGATGCACCGTTACTGCTACGTCCGTAGCACGAAAACAACGTAGCTGTAGTCGGTTGACACACCTCGTAGATGTAGTTTAAAATCTGTAGCCGCCCTCTCGCAGATCTCTGAAGCTCTCTGTAGACGCTGTCCTTATTCTCGATTTCTTGTTGCTCTGACTGTCTCTTCAGATTCTTCTTAGAAGTTATAATTCTTGTCGTCACCAGACGATCAGTAGTAGTTATCAGTAGTAGTTATCAGTTATCTTCTCCGCCGTGTTGATTTGCTGAAGTCACTGGATCTTCTCAAACTTCTGTAGTTCTCGACGAATACTGTATCTTCTTAACTTTTCAATTACATCTTCTTGACTTCTAAATTATTTCGTCTTAAATTCGTGGGTCCGTCAACTCTCTGGCCACCAAATATGCAGGCAGACAGAGGTTAGAGATAAGCTGGTTACGTGCGATGTTTACTGGTACGATGTTAAAAGGACGGGGATGCGGACCAAATGCGCGGGCCCTAAAGAGCTCACCGCTTATAAGACCTCTGAGGTGCACGGGGGAAGAGGGGCATGGATGGCGCTTGGCGCACAAGACGATGATTACGTAGGTTCTTGAAAAACGCGAGGTACGAAGTATGACTATCTGTAGGAAAACGCAAAATAAACACTCTTTCCCGTCTACCAATGATTTCCAAATTTCTTAAGTTTAAAAATATTGAGGTTTACACCTTTCGGGCCTAGTTTGCCGCACTTTCGTGTCGCTTATATATAGATCACAAATTAAATGTCACATTTATAACTGACTGATGTTCCCCTCAGGGGGATACAACTATTGTATCTATGGGAATTAGCGCTCCCAGGGGGACTGACTATGTAAGGGCCTGAGCTAAAGGTTAGGTAGGCTTTTTTTTGTTAAAATAGAATAGGTATTTGTTTTGTTACGGCCATCTTTTTTCGGTTCACTGCTGTCCTGTTTTTCATCACCTACTTTCTTCTTCAACTTTTTTCTTGTTTCATGATCTTCTTTCTTAGCTTTCTGTTTCTGTGCCCTTTCTGCATAGATTCCGCGTTTCCTTAACTCCATGCTAAATGGTGCCTTCTTCCTTCCTTTCTTTGGATAGCCTTTGTTGCTGATAGGGAGGCTTAAACTAACTAATAATCTAATCTAATCACTGACTGATGTTACCTTTAACAGTCTAGTGCTTAGTGTTTACGAATCATGTCACGAGAAAAGGTCCCGCCTCCTTACTAATTTACATTAGTAAGAAGATCAGGTTCTCGGAATAGAGGAATGGCACACCTCCAAGTACATACCTAAACACACAAGAAATGCGAGAATGTATAAAGAACACAGTCATTAAGAAAAAAGACAAACAATTATTGTATACTAAATTTAGAGCGGTACTCACCGATGAAAGATGTTACTCACTTACACAGCGCATCTTTCTGAGCGCCCTGCGATGTTATGAGCTGTCTCTTCTAACATTGTGGGGCATGGTACACAGGTAAGTTCGCTCAACATTTATGATTACCAGCTATACGTCATACAAACATCAATGAGCGTACACACAATGAACGGTATTAGGAATGATGCAAATTAAGTAATGGAATCAAAAACAGCATACGCCAAATGCCTTACATCACACAACTATAATGAATGTTTCGACTGGCCAGCCACCACTACGTATACAAGAGCTACACATAAGACATGATTTATTCGGGCCTATTACCATCTCGGTTATTCCAGCAGCACATGGGCGCTGGTCACTTCAACCACAAACATTCGTCCGCGACTCGCTTCAGTTCAAAGGCCTGTCTTATGCACTGTTCAGAAAATGTCTAGTGATGACGTTATATTGCTCATTCCGCTTCAGTATATTCCCACGTTGATTTCCTTTAATTCGAGCTGATCAATCCTCAGATATATGACTCCGTCCCGCCTGTTAAAGACAAAAATTTAACTTGTTACTTTTAATCGCGCCACTAACGTCCCCTCAAATATCTCAATTTTTTACTTCACTGAATGACATTGAAATTTCACAATATTTATCTCAAAACATCTTTTCCAAAGGAAACTATATCTCTCTTACCCTCCCCTCTAGTGTGGCATCTCCGTTCCATCAAATGATTCATACAATTTGGTCGATTTGGTAATCTCCCCTCAGTGAACGTGGTAAAGGGAACACGTAAAATTTTCTCTCTGCACAAAAAACGTAGAATATTTTACTCTATTGCAACAGAAGAGAAATTTTGATAATTTTAACCTCCTTTATTTGAAAGGCACTGTAACATTATGTTAGATTGGTATTTTCTTTATTTTCACCACTTCCTATTTATAGCACGTACTTTCTCCGACGAGGCTCGGCGCTAGACTGAAATTATTTCATCAGCTTCTACCAAAATGTCTGGCGAGAGTGATTTTCTACTTTTTGTACCGCCAATCAACAGTTTCTAAGTCCACATGTAATGCTCGAAGCTCCGCCTGTGCGTCGCTTTTGCTGTCTTATACGTGGCTTCAGCCCTTCTAAATTTCCTTTCTTGGTATAATTAAAATAGTTCCTTATTGGCCCAAAGCTCTTTTGCCGAGGACGTATTAAGTCCCGCCCTACACAAGTCTTGAAGTATCCAAAACCGTTGCTATATTCACCCTCGCAGCTTAAGTGCAGCGATCTGTCACTGTCAAACCCTGTGGTGTTGTTTCTCAAGGCATCGGCACTTTTGGAACTTCTCAAGTGGAGGGAGTGATTAAATTTCTAGGCCCAAGGGTTCGCCCAAGCCCTCTTGAAGATTGCTTACACACCACAAAAATTCCTTGCTAATATACACAGACCTCGTTCGAGCCATTACAGCTTTGTGGTCCAAATGTTCACATAGCCTTTCTCACTACACCTAACATTTGTTTAGCCTTTGCGTAAGGGCCATTTTCCTCCGTTCCAAGCAAAGGGACCGCGTCGTTCTCGGGTTTCGAAGGGACAAGTCGGTCTATAAAATCTGTCGAGCTCACACAAGCTGGCACACACAAACATACAGGCATGTTACAATATGTTGTAGCGACCCATCCGTACTGCTGGAATTTACTAAGATATTTCAACAGTATTTCAACGGACAAATTTTTTTAGTACGCACAAAATTCGTTACACACAATTAAAAGATTTATCACACACAATTAAATTTTTTCCTAAATTTTCATTTTCAATTCGCAAAATTGATTATTCTTAAAAGACTCATGGCAATCAGTTCACGCTGCGTCGTGATGATACCATGACGCATTTGACAGATGAAATGACGAGCATAAAAAGGGGCTTAGAGGGGCTTAGGGGCTTAGCCAACGGCAGCTAGAGGTGCTGCTAGGTTGTATCAGGAGCATTTTTCCGATCGAAATTTGCCGACTGCGCATGTTTACAGGCATACATTGTCGTATACGCGAACAAAAAACTTCAACAAGAACAGGACAGTTGAAGACGACTTGCTGCAATACTTCAGTGACAGGCTTCTTGCAAGCTCTCTGAGCTACAGTACGTGACTCAAAGAATGCCAAATCACGTTGACGTATGGCACGTTCTCAATGACCACAATCTACATCCTTACCATTTTCAGAAAGTTCAGGATCTGCATGCCCCTGACTGATTACAATCCTACAGTTAGGGCGTTGTTGAGTGAGGCAAGAGCATGACGATAGAAATATATCGAGGTGTATTCCCTTAATTAACTGATGAACCAATTCTGCACGCAACAGGACTTTCCCTTGCACAATCGGCTACAGGATAACCCTTATGAAGTGCATCGGTTCAACAACCAACACCAGTCTAGTGTTAAAGTAAAGCCCTGTTTACACTGGTATCCATTTTGCTGCAGTCTCACGTGTAGACGCCTCGTGTGTAGCTTCACAAGAGCCATGTGCGTAAACTAGAAATTGAGCGTGCCACGGAGCGCGCGGTGCTGAAATCCTGAAAATCAGTCAGTGTGTCGACAGCTACTATGAAAGATAGGTTATAGTCAACGAGGTTGTCTGAATATTGCTGCTGCATCATAAGCTACGTAATCTCTTTTTTATTTGCATGAGTGAAATGATACTATATTGGTTTATTTTCATTCACATATAATAGAAAGCAGCCTCCTTACATTCGCAGCCTTTGGTCTGCCAAATGCACTGATGGGCTTAGAAAATTTCAATTAAAAGCAATGTAGTTTCTCGTGGTAGCGTTATGTCAGCCATAATCGATGAGCAAAGGGCTAACTACACACTGACCGTGCCGGGGACACTGACCGTGCCGGGGACTGAGCTGCGAGGCTCATGTGCGTCGCGCCTCACGAATTCGATCAGAACGAATAGGGAACTTCGGACACACACACACACACACACACACACACACACACACACACACACACACACGCACAAATGTGAGCCTCAGTGGTGAGCCTCGTCCACACGTGTTGCGCCTCACGGCCGAAATGTCCCCTAGTATAAACATCCCTTAAGGGCTGGCATCTTATTGGATGAAATCTGCCGTCTTTTATAAATAGACCAACTTATTAAAACGCTTCTAAGCGACGTGTTACCTGAACTGCTTGAGAATGGGCCTCTAGAAACTCGGCGTCAAATGCGATTCCAACACGATAGAGCTCCGCCCCATTCCGACAGGAATGCTTACCAGTAATTAAACTTTCACAAATGGGATATGGCGTAATGGACCAGTGCCATGGTCTCCAAGACTTCTAAACACAAGCCCTTTAGCTGGGCTTCCATGAAATCATTGATTTACGAAACACAGGTTGAGCCTGAGATGGAACTTGCCGCAAGGACTGCGGTCGTAGTAGGTAACGTTGCAGAAAAGCCAAGGCTTTTGTTTGGTGTCCCACAATTCATTCGAAAGAGGTACCAGACCTGTATGAACGCATGAGCAGACATTTCGAACATCTGTTATGAGCAAGTTTAATGAATTATCAGTTCCTTTTTTTGTACATTTCTTGTTCTATTACGGCATTTCTCAGTAACAGAGACGGGCATCAAGGTTACGCTCTACACCTCAGTGTATCAACATAACTAAACAATTTTGGAGCCTTGGTTATTGCTGAAAAGTGCATGACCCTGCCAACTGTGAGAGTCAGTACCTCTCGTTTTTCAACGCCCTGTATGGCTCGCAGGTCAGATTCTTAAGCTTCTCAAACTGTCGGTAAGTATTACTTACCAAAATTTCAAAGTGAGATTTATTCTAGCCATTGCTGTAACGCTGAGTAAAATGCGTATAATACATTGATGTTCCTATTTCAAGTCATTATCTCTTTCCTTTCTTTAGTTTTTCAAAGTTAGTTCATAGAATATATCAAGTAAATACTGAAAGTTTTGATACATGCTCTTATTTCTTCTCTAGATGTTTTTTCATGGACGTTGTGCGCTGTTTAGAACAGAAATACGCATATATGTACATATTGTAAGTTTGGGCTCGTTTTAGAGACGATTAAAAATGTAGGGAGAAATGGTGGGCGGTAAAGAGAGTACATTTCACTATCCCATCTCTTCGTACTCATCCGTCAATTTTACCTCTACGAGACTGATTTGAGCCGTCGATAGCCTAACGGCCATAGGCGTCATGACTTTATTTTGTTAGAATTTATGCACCATCCGTGTCTGCCTGAGCCTCATCATCGGCCGTAAATTTTCTACAGAAATGACCCCCATAGTTTCACATCCTGAATAGGCGCTGATTTTTGCTCAGATGTTAACTGACTCACACACGCCCCACAATTATATATATTATTATATTATATTTATATATATTATATTAAATATATGTTATATTATATATATTATATTTATGAACCATCCACATTGCCATTTCCTAATCAATCAAGGTCATATTCGACTACAATATCTTAGTCAGTGATAACTGTTGCTAGTGTTTCTGATATATACTGTAGTTAAACAGTGTGGAGAACCTGAAACAAGGTTCAGGTCCACCTCACAATCGCTAGGCCAGCTGGAGCGAACGTGCCCTAAAAGTGTAAGGGAAAATTTCTAGTGTTTTCCAGTTATACTGTTGTGGCATCAAATGTTGAAGTTCATATTTGGCAGGATCTGTATTACATTCTTTTATGAATAATATCAACAAGATCAACTCTACCGAACGCTTATTTCTCCATACTTGCAATACGGAATAGAAGCATGGCACGGAACTGATAAAAATAAAACTAACAAAATTTTTACTCTACAGAAAAGAGCTGTCAGAGCGGTAAAGAACCTAGAATATAATGCTCACACAAATGATTCTTTCAAAAATTTACAAATACTTAAACTTTCGGATCTCTACAAAATCTCCATCTGTAATTTCATTTTCAAAACATTAAGAAATGATGGCGACAATAGCCTTAGACAATTATTGACTGCGCAAACTGGTCATCACGACCATTTAACCCGAAATAGAAGTAAATTCATGCTTCCTTATTATTCGAAGGCCCGGTCGCAACACAGTATCCTCTTCGTTGGAACCAAAACTTGGAACTCTATACCTGCGGAGATCCGTAATTGTAATTCGTACAAAGTATTCAAAAGACATCTTGAGTCTCACTTCCTATCAGAATACTAGTCGTGTAAGATCACCATGTCAAATCTTGCCTCCTACATGTAACTAATGATAATGTAATGATGTAACTTGCTTTGGGCAATCGTTTTAATCTGGTTATCTGCTCTTGAATCGTTTTATCGAACATTCTGTTAAATAAAGCCGATTTGACCTATATTGTAAAATACAGCATAAAATATCGAGTTAATTATCTCAATGATCAGTCTAATGCGAAACTAGGTTAAGTGAATTAGGTTAAACATTATTGTACACCTTAGAATAACGTGATGATAGGATGCCCTAGAATTCGCTGAACTTGTTCGGGCCCACAGGTAGCTATACTCAAATTTAACCATTGTACTAGACTTAAGAATCATTCTACCTCTGTATCACCTGTGGTAAATAAATTGTTTAAATTGTTTAAGATATTGAGAATCCTCTACCACCAGCCTCCAAGAGACAAATTATTTGATATTTCATATTTCTATTAATAAATGATTCATTTCGGTCATTGTGGTACAGTGAATACTTTTGTAAACCTGTCGAGAACATCAATAAAGCCGTACTTACATGGCAATGAGTTATTCGCGCATTTTCTGCATCATTCCTGACTCTTCTTTTCCAATCCTCGCTTTCACTCTTCCTAACTTTCTAAGGGAATTAAAACATGAGAGCACTTATTTCATTATTAAACCTGATGAACGCTGATAACTGTATATCATACAGCAGTTGAGAGAGAAGCACGATGAAATAAGATAGTAATAACATAGCAGTATCGAGGATTTACTCACACACATGTAAATCTCTTTGAGTGTAAATAAATCCTCGATACTGCAATGGGTAATTTAAAATTACCGTTTGAAAATAAATATTTGAATGGATGCATACTGTCATTAATGTAGAATTTTAGAACAGCTTTAATGAGTAGCACAATACGAATTTTTTATATTTGACTTGTCTCTTTTACGCCACTCAAAGATCTGAATCACACTCGGCCTCCTAATGCTGGGTGCTTAGCACATTTTACGACAGCTTGTCTTTAGATTGCAACACCGGCGGAAATTTTATGTATTCTTCACTGACACGAAAAACGATTGTCTCGCTCATTATATCCAATAGATACATATTTACCACAAAAAGCGCTCAAATTAACGAGTGATTATGTCAATTTTTAACTTGACTTAGGGTTGGATTTATTTGAGCTAGACTTTGATTAATTTGAACTGGACTTGGATTCATTCGAACCTGACTTGGATTGATTTGAAGTGAAAAAGGTGTAGTTTGAAGTTCCTACAAGCATAAGTTAAGTAATCAAAGTCATAAGCAAGCATAAGTCATCCAAGATTACTAAGGGAAATGAGTAGTTCCAGCAGTGGTCGAAAAACGGAACTCTGTTTAACAACAATGAGCCACAATTTTGGGGCTTCATTTAGGAAAAGAAAACAAGATTTTTTGTCTTATTTTATTAAGTTATCATTATTGTCACTATGAACATTTGCATTCAGTTTCACAAACAATGAATAGTAAGTAATTCCTCCTATAAACACAGCTCAACAGGTCCCAATATTCTTCTTCTAGGGATCATGATTATTTCCATTGTAACCTAAATGAAGAAGCGCAAACAACTCTAATCTATTATGATTCGTACGTCGCCTGCTAACACACGTTTTACTGTTACCCAAATACGTGAACGAAAAAATAACATAGTGTTCAAAAATATAATTTTTTGCTGCTCCGAGTACCCAGTATGAATTTTTACACTAAAAAATACCGGGCAAAGCAAAGCTTTGCCACGCGTTGTCTGAACTAATTTATTTGAATTTTTGTAAAAAGTATTCGATCGAAGAGGATTCCGAGAGCATTGTTTGGAGACTGTGCGACGGAGTTGCATTGCATTCATCAGTAGCATATTTACATGCAAAAGCTTTCCAGCACTCCTACAAAACAACTCTAACCGAAACACACACGCTTACGTATAACTTTGACATTATTTCAAATACTGCATGTTTGTGATCATATTTTCATTTTCAACAGCTAGAGAATAGTTTTGAATTTATCCACATTATGGTAGAAATATTCATCAAACAGCATTGGAAGTAACACTGAAGGCAAAAAAACTCATTGAGGACATGAGACCAAAAGTAGAGTAGTTTTGACTTAAATTAACCTTACGAAGATACTCGTTGTGAGTGGGAGAAGACACGTTTTTTAATATGAAATTTACTTTCTTTAAAAATCGTGTTTAGGAGATGAAACGTTTATAATCGAAAAGTCTTTCGCGGTCACACTTTTTCACAACAGGCCGTTTTACCATGTGTATATTACCGTATATGTTGAAGTTAAGGGAAAAAGAGAATTTGTGATGCCTGCACATTTACTTTGGCAATGGCTAAGCAATGCGTGTTACTATTGCCAATGAGTGCAACAATTTCAAGTACCTCATTCTTAGTGTTAAATATCCACTTTTTAATAAAAATCAGAGTAGAGGTTCTTTAACTGTGATGGTATTAATGTGATTGAACTAAAGATCAGTTAAGATATACAAAACAGACGACCAAGAGACATCACCAGATTTTATGAACATAGGTTACTGCATGAAGAACTTTATTGTTTGAATAATTTGAGTATACTAAAAGTCAACTTGAATAACGACAGATAAGGACAACGATGAAATAAGAACAGGATGTAGGGTATTTACTGAAAAAACTCACGCTAGGTCTGATCCTTTTAAAAAAAAATCTTCTATATCTTTCGTAATTTTATCACGCACTTAAAGGCTCATAAATTACAGGAAGGAAGTCTAGATACACAGATTCACAGATAGATTGTTTCTAGTATTACTACTTAAGGTTGTCACTCTTCAACTTCTACACTTCTCTCCCAAACGAGTCTCTGTTCACACGCAGTTCAGTTTAAAAAGGAGACCACGTCTAAGTTTGGCAACTAGAGACTAAATATTTTCAAAACATATGAAATCGTTCAAAATTTATGACTAACTCTTCAACCTCGAAAACTTTGCTATGAGTCCATGAACAGTTGGATCGACGAACCGACCACTTGAGCATGATTCCTAATGGGATAAATAAAAAATGAAGCCCTAAAACTCAGTTCTTGTGGTAAAAATGAATTCTGGTAAGGATAAACTGTCATTTTTACATATGCTGAAACAGTCGTGCAGTACGGGTGTAACAACTCTTCGAAGGGTATAGATTTTAGGGACAATGTTAGACTTTAAATTAAAACAAGGACATGAGCTAATTGGACATCGGCGACAGGCGTCCGGTGTCAACACGGGGTCATTGCAGTCGAGGGAGAAATATGCTCACTCATTCATTTCATAAGAGAGACAGAAAGCAGTCAATCGTTTCCGAGTACGTATATCGTAGGAAAAATAACAGATGTATCGATCCTCAACAATAAAATCTTCCATGATTAAATCACTTGCACTTGCGTGACGAGCGATGAAATTCCTGGTCAAATTATCCAGCCCTCTGTATCATTTTGATTAAATTTAAGGTAATGAATGAACCAAATTAATGAGGAATAAATTGACAGCGCCTGCTGTGCACCTCCTGCATGACAATAAATACATATTGTCACTGAACTTCGCCGTACAAGTAATCAAAGAACTCGTCAACTTGGTATTGCTTGATTAATTCCGATTAAAGAAACTACAAGTTTCAGTAAATTTCATCAGGATTTACGCGTAATCGCTATTGCTGCGAAAAATCAGCATTCATATTTAGATCTTTCGATGATATATATTGCATTGTATGGAAGGTCTCCGACTAGGGGATAATTTTAACAGCAATGTTACGCTGCAATTTAAATTACAGCAAAAATTTGCGGATGAGATTTACAGTCAGTAACAAACAGAACAAACTGTTTGTTCCGTAAACGAAGAAGACAGTCGACGAACTCTGTGATATGAGCTTCGACTTTTAAAGTTGATAAATTTGCATTCCAAGAAAAAATCTTTCTACGGAAAAGATCTTCTTTAGGAAATTTTATCTCAAAAAGATCTTCGTAAAAAGATCTACGCCACCTGTCATGAGACTTTTCAACTCTGACACTCGACTTGCAGGCCCGTCACCAGGGCAGGAAATAGCTAAACTTCTTTTAACCTGTCTGACAATAAAATAATAACGACGTACAATAGTATATTCTAATTGGTTTGATAGGACTAAACTTTACATGTTTGATTTGTTGATCAGGTTGAATTTTCAACAATTTTTCAAGATAAAATAAAATAAGTTTGATTCGAAACTTCCGTATTCCGTAAATTGCTCATTTAGAAAACGAGCCGCTGAGACCAGCAGTTATTGGGATGATTTTCTAGCATTAAAAGATACATGAAGCAGCTATGATTTTGCAAGCATGAACTGGTTCCTAAGACGTCTTTGCTATTGGCCCACGTAAACGTGTTTTCTCGCAGATATGGAGAACAGAATTGAACAGAAAATAACTCGTAAAAACATACGAGCCGTTTGTATTTTTCGACTCTAAAATCATTCATGATGAAGAAGTACGTAAATTTTATTGAGGTGATTAAAATATAATTTGAATTTTTCAAGAATTTCTTTCGACAGAAGGTCCAGACACGATATTTTTGAAATAAAAATCGCGTATCATTAAAGCCAAACCATAACAATTGAAGCAGAACTTTTCGTCTCTTTAGGAGTGACAAAGTTTACTTTAGCAATTCAGTTGGCGTTTATGGTAAGTAGAACTTATTGATGTACAACTTTTGATTCTCGCAGGCATTGAGAAGTGTCAATCAAATGGAGAAACTTCCTTTCAGCGCATAAATAATATCATACCAGTGACAGAGAAGTTATAAACTAAAAAATAAAATAATTACTCCTCATAAGCTTTAATTCAACCCAGAACAACCCGCTGGAATCTCTAAATAATTTGTTGCTCTATCTCCGGGGTCAAGTTTTAACTTTCAATGCGAAAAAATGTTGTCTAAAATGAATTTATCAGAAATTTTGATCCAATATTCCCCCCGCCCAAGTCTTGAGAACTCAAGTCTCATGTAAAACAAAGAAATATCACGATCGTCTACCAGGAATCGTGTGCTCGCAGCGCAGGACTGGAGGGGTTGGTTAGCAAAGACATTTGTTGCTCAGTTCCGCAGAGATTTTTGAGAACTGAAGCCACCTCGCACCAGATATCAGATGAAGAGTCTGATGACCTCACGTATACTTAATCTGGTGTTCGACAGGGTATGAATGCCCAGTCAGTTAATACTAATACATTTAAAGAATTTTATCCCCTTAAAAATGACTTTTAGGTGCAGGTGAAATGAGTGTTTTTTTTCGGTTGGTCGTGAATGTTCTCGAATATCAGTGAACACGATAGACGAAAATGTTGCGGTCAATATGAAAATGAGCAAAAACATGTCTACAGACAATTTGCTTTGCGGTGAACAGATGTGAGAAAAGTCACACAATGTCTCATTTTCAAACTGTTGAGACGAAGGAAATGATAACATGAGTCCTTACGAAACTCCATAAATCATTATTCAACCATTTCGAACACAGAGCAAAGGCAGCTCTGATGTCAGAAGTTATCTCAATTCTCAAGATATTCACGACAGAACAGTCTGTTAATTAACAAACAACTGCTGTATTTTTAAATACACAACAACGCTGAGTAAGGGTTGTGGAACGTCCATTAGACTTGGATACAGCAACACGAAATGGAAAGTGTCGCCGTCAGCTAACGCGTCAGCAATGCCCCTTCTGAACAAAAATACTTTAGCTCGACAGATGAAGCACAGTGAATGGTAATGATAATGAGGCAGAAAACACGGCAATTGGAATATACAGAAATATTTCTTTTAATGTAAAATTCATTTTAGGACCAAAAATTACACACGCAATGAACAAACTAACTGTTAATACTTTTATCCAGTAAGAATCCCAGTGATATGCTGATTAACAATCAAATATAAGCATATCTTTGCCATCTATAGCTCTAGCAATTATATCTGCTACGCATGGGAAATGTTCGAGCTCATTTTAAGAAATGTTTGTGAGCTCTCACCGCAATATTTTGCTCCACAATCCGTTGTGATGAGCGCAATAATTCACGATACCAGAAAACATAATCGACATGCCAAATTACGCAACTTTGGCCATGTTGCATTCGACTTATACGTCCCTCGTCTTTAATTTGAAAATTTGTATTTAGTCTCGAAGACAGAACTACAGCATCACATTCATGCTCGGCTTTGGCGGTCATTATTCCATTCTTGCTCGAATATATTCATTGAAGTTGATGTCCTAAGCTCAATATTCAAAACATCGAAAAGATTGAATATACAACGAATTTGTCATGCACTGATGAAAAAAAAGAGTTTGCAAAGAGGTAGATGAAATAAGTGGTTTCTGCACTAACAGTATAATGCGATTCCAAGCGCCTACCAAAACGTTCTAATTTCCCAAGTTGACATCATCCCCAACCATCCGAGTTCTCTCGAGAGCCTCGCGGCTGAAGAGGAGTATTTAAACGCGGAGGCATTCAGTAGTTGATGTAGATACGGCGATCAAACTTCACTCGGAATACTTCCGATGTTCACGAGTGACTCCGCTGCTCGCACGCGCGTACTCGCAGCTGCACGACGAGGTTCCCAACGCGTGTCAGATGAGCAGGTGAGCTCATCACACACACACACACACACACACACACACACACACGGACCGACGACGGTCCTCACACACACATCATCCGTGAAGGTTCGCAGCTGTACACAAGTACTTTAAGCTCGGAGCCTGTTAGAGAATCTTCGCTCTTTCCAATAGCTCGTCGATGAATTTCTGCCCAAATAAAATGACACGTTATTATTATCGTTCTCGATGCTATCGATAGATGCAAAATTTGACGGATAATATTGCACTATTTTATTTTTCTAGTAAAGATTTAAGCATTGCACAGCACTGTTCTACTAACACAATGCTGAGAAATAAATCAAGAACGCATGTGAATAATATTAATTAAAAATGTTATTAGAAAGAACATGTGAACAGTCCACCGAAGTTTATCTTGAATACCTGAATCGAAATAGCGTAGAAAATGTCGCTAGTTAAGAACCAGTTTACAATTTTTTCCCCAAACGTCTGATGACGAATTTTATTCGAACTATTGTAGGTTTTATTACTTTGGTTAGTAATATGAATAATTGACAGAAGTAAAATACACACATGCACAGCGACTTAAGGTGGGCCAGTCCACAATCACACATTCTAATGGGCTCAAAATTGTTTCAGTTCCAGCGTAGAAAATTTTTTCAGTGCGTCACAGATGAAGTTTCAAACAAAGTATCATGGAACTATATGGATCGTAATGAACTTGTAAAGCTTCCACAGCAGATGAAGACGAGAGAGTCAGGTGATGTGGTCGCTACTGCACGAGCTTTCGCTGTGTCGAGAGCGGAATTAAAAGTAGGCCTACAATGAAATTTTAAAAAAGTTCACGAAGATAAAATTTAAACAAGTGTTTCTGAACCAATGCAGGTAGCTAAAAAAATTACTCAGACAGATTAAGTACAGAGGCTGAAGTTGGAGAATAGTCTACTTGGTAATATTTCAGTTCAACAAGGAAGCAAAACAAATCTAGATTTGAATCATCAATACGCTGACATAAGAACTGTAGCAATTAGCTTTAATTCGAATGATTTTTTGATATCATGAAGTTCAGTATCGCAAGTGTATGCGCCAGCATACTGAACAACGAGGGCATCAATGGACTTGCTCGAGTGTGAGGAATTTCATTAAGAATGTATTATTCAGTCGTACACGGTGGAGAACGTTAGGTGCAAACGATTTCATGCAATCTATTGCAGAACGCTTCGTATTGAATTTTGATTTTGAAACAAGGAGACCTTCTCGTACAGCTATAGATTCAGCATTAGGTGACTGCAAAATTCTGACAACTCCTACCGTTAGCAAAACGCAGCTCGTGAGGAACACATAAAAACACGGTTGTTCGTCCCGGCCATCAAAACTTTTAACTCGAAATAGAAATAATAAACATACGCATTTAAGACTAGCACCACTCAGGTTTTCAATTTGAACTAGATCGTGCACTACAAGAGCACAAAAGAGTGCCCCGCTTACTTCGACATCCTCGCTCGGGAAGGTGCAGTCGGAAAGATGTTCTCTCAAAAATTTCCGCCTTTTGGTGTCGTCGTCCAGATCCAAAAGCTCGTCCAAATCCACTTCCTTCTCATCGTTTGTACTTTCCTGCGGAAGAAGAATTCATGAAGAATTCTATAGGAGAGCTCAACACGTATGTGAGTGAGAGGGAGGAAAGTGACAACATAAATATTTTCATTACCATAGATCTAAATATTGAGAAATGAAATTCACGTATTGAAAGTTTTAGACACGTGAAAATGACGACGCATAGTGTGTGATTCACCAAGTAAATTTCTAGACATAGCATTAACATGAACGGCACTAACCAAGCTTCTATTCATCACGCTCGTACGCTGTTCACTGATACACACCCATATACTGATATTACTGCAAGGGAAATAATTTCTAGCATTGCAGACAGCGGAGTTTTACTCTTGAATCAGGATATTGCCGGCATGTTAAAAAGCTTGTTAAAAAGCACAAATCCCTCAGGTTTCTCATTTGTGATGCTGCGGTACACCATGTCTCAGGGCAGAGTAGGGATAAGTGCAGAGCAAGTAGACACTCCGGTCAGCTGCAGCGTCTGTGGCGCCTTTCTCAACTGAGTCAGTCAGATCTTCTGGTATTATCTTGTGCTAAATACTGGACAAAGCTTAAGAGTTTCGAAGAACGTGAGATACGGGTACATGTTTGCACAATAATTTACGCCCAGGGTAGTGCACAACAAATAATCGCACAGTAGATAACCTCATATGCATATATCCTCGTGTAAAATTCAAGTTGTTATAATTATAAATAATCAACAGTTAAAACCAGCAATCTGCGAGCGACTTGATACGTTTTTTTTTCATAGCGCTGTTAATAATTGGTAGGTTGTGAACTTGCAAGGCGAGTAGAAATTTAGATAACGCCACAAAAAACCAGACTGCCTTGGAATGAGCATCGTGAGAGCCGCAAGTTCAAACGACGCTAAAGCAATAAGGATTATTCTCGTACAAAACGAGTACGCTTCAGTCCTCTAGGCCCAATTTGTAAATGCTATACTCGTGCAATGGAAACACATGTCATTATTTGCATCCTTTGAACAATACGTTCTCATGGACGATAATAGAACTTACGTCCTCATAAAACGCCTTGCCATGCTGAAATGACTCAAATTTTGGAGTACAATTTCAGTTGGTTTTATTCTTCAATGCACCAGATTTTAGAATCAGGCACCCTAATTTCTCCGCTTAGGAGTTTTTCATGTATTTTTAAACACTGCAAACTATGATAAATTTTTATATTTAATATTATATCAAAAAATGTAAACAGCGATGCAATTGGGTAGATAATTAACTAGAAACGATGGTGAAGAGAAGTAATCATGATAAAACAGCCGGAATATGGCTCTTAATAACGGAGGCAAGCGCGGTACTTCAGAAGTCAAAGCCGAGCATATCTTATCAAAGTGAAGAGCATCTTCTCTTCATAATTACGAGGTGTGATGCTTCAGCAGCTCTCAAAAAATAAAAACTGACGAGCAACTCAACAGGAAAGTCGAATTCGCTTCTCACAGGAGCGCCGCAGCAAGTAGTGCCGAGCGACGTGTTACTGTTCTAGTGCGATGGTCGGCATCATGGTAGGATGAAGGATTGTTCAGAGCGGATCTGTATCTCAGATGTATAATCTGCTAAAATTCGTCAATTGAATTCAGTACAGAACACATGAGACAATGGAGTGTTCATTTTCCCAGTAATTCGCTCTTGGTAATAATTTATGAAAGAAAATGCGAGGGTGCGACACATACGGATAATAACACCTAATACGTTATGAATGGTGAACGACAGGATACTGTATACAGTTCTCTCGGCTCATTAACTCTATGAAAGAACCAAATGAATATCTAAGCGGAGGACGTCAAACACGCTTATCAATTCCTCGAAAGACGTCGAACACATTCATTGATTTCTTACGGTGCAAGTTTTATGTTTTTGTTGTAATGAAAAAAAATGACCAGGCGATAACTTGCCTTTGACTAATTTTTTCAACAACGACTTTGACAAAATTAATCAGTTGCTACGGCAGAAATGAGCACATTTAATCATTCTAGCACGCTGTAGATAATTTCAGAAGTAAGAAAACACGGCCGGTTGAATTTCATAGGTTGCGCCGTGAACTTGGAATGCTACAGTGATGTGATAACAAGTTCATGCAATCTATTTCAAGCGAAAAGCTGACGACAATGTTCAAAAATAGAATAAGAAGTGCATAAGTCTGTGTTAATGATAAGGGGAGTCGCTTTCAACATCGTATACATCGATAATTGTTACAGTTAATCCCACCTAACCACTCCACTCTGATGTTGTGACTCTACCACAACGTAAGGATCTTTCGAAGGAGGACGCTCCACTATTCGAATGATCCAAAAGCAGTTAGAGAGAGGGACGTCGTATGCCGCAGAAACGGTTATCAAACTTCGCGAATCGTTCTAAGTAGTTATTCTTCTTCCCCTTTATATCTCCTCTACGTCGACTCCGAGATCGCGGAAGAAGCAAAGACGTCAACGGACTGAAGGAGCTGCCGAATGCCGACACAAGAGAGATTCTTCACTGTTATTTCTGTCATTATTCAATAGCCCATGTTAATTAGATCATTTGTACGATTAGCGAGAATTAATGTTTCCCTTTGCTCATATAATTTAATACGCTAGAGTCATACACAACCGCTGGGTCGAGGAATAATCTATATTGAGATTTGCAATGTTAAGCTATCGTTCGAAGTGGGCGTGAGAGCAGACGATCTAGAGGGTGAGCGCTCCGCGCAGACGAGAAGAGTCAGTACGTCCGAGACTTCCCTCAGAGAAAGAACGCCTTAACACATCTTGAACGCCTGCCTTCGGGCTAGGCATTGTTTCTCCTTTGAAATGTGTACTACTAGTGATTCCTCATACCTGTTAAATTAAAGTAATTGATAAATGTCTCGGCGTACACACGATATAGCTATCTTCCGGATTTCGAAACAAAGATAAGTCCACCATGTCATATGTCCCTTAGGAAACATCCTCATTGCCTCCCTTCTGGGCGTAGGATTATCGGTATTATGCCTTAAGCATTCATTTATATCGTCATGCCTTCAGCATATCTTATGTTTTGTCTTCAATATCAATCGAAGTGTAATTTCGTGCGTTAGACTTTCTTTACTTTAGAATGATGACCTTTTGTGACGAGATTAGGGAATAAATGTCGATGTGCCATTGTGTATAATTTCCTGCTGGTTAGGAAGATGAGTTATCATTATCTGTGGAGAGAAATATTCCATGCTACCAATTTATACTTATTCCACGCTACCAATTTGTCGCTCATTTAACTTGCCGCTCATTCATTAATTAAATTCGTGGACGTTGAAAAGTCCCAGTTTATCTACGTTAACCTAAAATAAAATAAAGTGATCATCAATCACGCCCGTCAAAAGAGAGCTAAAAAGATGAATAGAAAGAAAGAATGACATCGAGAAAGGCTCCATAACATTTGGTGAGCAGCGGAGGGGGATATTTGATTCCTATTTTCTTAATAAGAGTTAAAATTTCCCTTGCTCACTCCCTCCGAAATAAAAATAAAAGCTCGTGCCTACATAAAATATATTGAATAAACCTCCAGCAGATCTTGATAATTTCATCTCTACGTTAGGATGTTTATGTAATCTATCTAATATTTCATGTGTATGTATGCTAAAATTCTAATTCATTTCTGTGAACCCATTAATTTGCTAGGCATTAATTTTACTTTCTATTTCATTTCTGTGAGACAATTTATATTTTACTTTCTATTTCATTTCTGTGAGACAATTTATCATGCATTTACAATCTACCATTTACGTGTGAACTTTATTTTAATAACTAATTAAAATTTACTTCATGTAACAACCATTAGTAGGTGTGCATTGATTGTTACGTATCAATTCTTTTAATATGTCAAATCGTTTGATTGTGAGGAATATGATAATATGAATTTACCTTCTGATCCGAGAGCATTCAATTACTAAAGGCCAATTTGACAACGTGAATCATTCAATTATTTACGATGCGGGATAACTGCACTCCAATGAATTATGTAAAATTATGATTTACCGTATAAATTTCTCCAATTTACCATGTAACTCTCTTTCATGACTCTAAACGGACGCTATTTTGTCATTTTGTTTTGATTTGTACTGAACGTGCTATTCATTTTAAACTCTGAATCTCCGTATCACAAAAATTTACATTTATAAAATAAACCATAAATTGAAATTTTCTTTTAATTCGGCTTATAAATGACCTTCAGTAAATCATCTCCTTGAAATTCAATCATATTTACACGAAAAGAAAATTCATTTTAGAAGTAAACTTATTTTAGTCAGAAATTATTTACATGATTAAAAATTCAAATTCATATATATCGTAGATATTATGATGCTAAATCTATGGCAACCTTTTCATTCAGATGTCCGTGTGGAAATTGCAACTTCAACGTATAATCTTGATCATGTAAATTTGCCATGTAATCATCATGAATGTTGTTTGAATGTATACGTGTTGAGATGTGAGAGAATTCTAAGACCAGCTAGTTGTGTGGTAGAGGGTAGTTCTCGAGTGCCCGGACTCATTTTGTTTCGTAAACAAACCTCTACGCCGCCCCCCTATCCGGCAGCCAGTGCATGCTAGCCCTCTCCTGCTTCTCTCTCCATCTCCATCTCTCTCTTCTTTGTTCCAATTGTAACGTTCGCTTCACGAATTCTACTTCGAGAAACGGTTAGCCAGGCCGTCGCATTAAGAAACTCAAAGGATGGACTTTGAACTAAGTGTTGATGGAATGTTTAATGTTTCGTTAATGTTGTAGGTGTAATGATGTAGTATTTACCAATCTGCCACGTAACCAACTCTAGTGAGACATGGAAGATGAATTGAAAAAAAATTTCCCTTAAGTCTGACCTCATGAGTGATTTAAATTATATTCATCAGATTATCTTTTGAAATTCAATCATATTCTACTTTAAAGGAAATTCATCGAGAAGTGAATTTCATTCAATTAGAGTAACGTTTCCGCGTTACTAACATCTTGCTCCGACGTGCAACTTCACACTCTCGTATACCTTGTATATGGAAGAAGTGATCATGCAGAGAACGATTTATTTCATTTTATTAGGATATTCGTGTCCAAATTTGATTCCTAGGTATTGTTTTAACCATGTAATTGTGATGAACGTTTGCCTGGATGTTTTGGAGTGATGGAATGCTTGTTGAGGCAAGGCTGTGTGAAGGAAGTCGCTGTAAGGTGGGGTGAGCACAAGCTAGAGCCAACTCTACTCTCGCGTTGTTTCAAATCACCCAACTTCACCCCCTCCCCCTTCTCTCTCCAATCCTCTAAACCTCGGATAGTTCCCCTCTTCGCTTTTGTTCAAAGAGAAAAGGCCTAACTGTCGCGCAGGCATACTTTACCTCGCGAGCTCGATACTAGACTTGGATACTCGCCGTCTTTCGATCACTATTTTATGCAGCGGTTCTCTTGGTTTGAAAGATTCAATAATTTTGAACCTAGGATAAATTACTTAATGATTTAAGTTTGATGTAATATTGTGAACATGTGATAAATAATAGCGTGAGTGTGTAATAATTTCATTCATTTAAAAATTTGAATTTACTTGTCATATGAAGAATTTTGTTAACAGATCACGACTTAAAGATAAATGAATAATGCTTTATGCACATGAATATACTTCTCTGAAATCGGGTGATAGTACAAATATCAACGTCATGTGAATTAAATGATGAATTATCTCGTCATCAGGAAAATGGAGTTTGTAACCAATTTAAAATTCGATCATGATGAAAACACCCTTGATATTAATCTAATCGCAGAAGTTCTTCGTCATTTGACACACTCAACGTGAATGTAATACTAGGGAAATTCAGTTTTCTCTCTCTACAAAATGTTTTAGAGTTTAACGTCATGAGCAAACAGTGGAAGTACCGAAATAGGTTTAAGCTCAATGTGTGTCCTGTTTGTTAGCACAGAAGGGTGGTATGAGACGAGATGTTTGGGCATATGTCTGCATGTGATGGTGGCTTGTCTGGGAATGAATAAAATTCACAAGAGCGATAAATAACAATAACGGTAATTTCAGCTGATGCCGTGGGCTCTGCGAGCGGACGGGGTGGACTGGTGCGTCTTCAATACCAGCCCCCACACCAACCAGCCCACTCTCTACCTCGATGCCTGAGCCGCCACACTCGCGACAGGTTTCGCGTTCACGTGGTCCCGCTACGGGTCGACATGGCTCGGACGTGGACGTGGCAGCGGCGACGCAACAACGGGGCATTGGCGGCAACAACAACAACAACACACCGACGAGCTCAACGCACGAGCGCGGAGAAAACGTCGTAGAAAATGGTCCGCTCAGACGCTGCTCGGCAATACTTCAGCGACAAGAACAGTCTAAGCTCAACGCACGACCTCGAGGAAAACGACGAAAGAAAACCGTCCGCCAGTTGACTGGGTCAACTACTTTAAAATTTTCTGGGAGGATATTTCGAATCACGGAACCTGAGTGGAGATAACATCGGCAAGAAGAAGAGGGAAACTCGACTACGACGAAGCTCCGGGATATACCAGCGCATCATGAACAACGAAATGAACTACAACTACAAAGATTTTGATGATCTTCTTGCGACATCGGCGTGTCTTCGTGGCTGTTTAAAAGAAGTCTTCAGGACTCAAAAATCAAACCCCATTGCGAAGAAAAATCGTGTATGATAAGGCGCGGTTAAAATGGCATTCTCAAAAACAGGGATTGCGAAGACGAATTAAAAATCTTTCCTTAGGGATGCTGCTGATGTATGATCACGGCGACCGAGACTTTAATTGTCCCGTGTCCTTTAATGAAATTTTTATTTCATTGGATATCTTCTAGAGGTATCCTGCGAGCTGAAGAAGTCGTCGCTTCGTTCTGCGGTGAACATCGTTTGCCAAAAACGTACGGAGAACGTAGCCTTGTCTGGGGACTTCGATTCAGAGTACGGTACATGTACAAATTCAGTAAGCACTGCCGTAAAATCATCACAGCTGGATTGCGTGGATATTAAAAAAAGAAAGGATCTGACTTATCAACGTTTTCCTCTACCACGGCACGCAAAAGCTGTAGAGAAAGTCACGATCAGGAGATCGTCTTCTTCAAACGACGACGGGGAGAGATGTTGTGACTCTACCACAACGTAAGGATCTTTCGAAGGAGGACGCTCCACTATTCGAATGATCCAAAAGCAGTTAGAGAGAGGGACGTCGTATGCCGCAGAAACGGTTATCAGACTTCGCGAATCGTTCTAAGTAGTTATTCTTCTTCCCCTTTATATCTCCTCTACGTCGACTCCGAGATCGCGGAAGAAGCAAAGACGTCAACGGACTGAAGGAGCTGCCGAATGCCGACACAAGAGAGATTCTTCACTGTTATTTCTGTCATTATTCAATAGCCCATGTTAATTAGATCATTTGTACGATTAGCGAGAATTAATGTTTCCCTTTGCTCATATAATTTAATACGCTAGAGTCATACACAACCGCTGGGTCGAGGAATAATCTATATTGAGATTTGCAATGTTAAGCTATCGTTCGAAGTGGGCGTGAGAGCAGACGATCTAGAGGGTGAGCGCTCCGCGCAGACGAGAAGAGTCAGTACGTCCGAGACTTCCCTCAGAGAAAGAACGCCTTAACACATCTTGAACGCCTGCCTTCGGGCTAGGCATTGTTTCTCCTTTGAAATGTGTACTACTAGTGATTCCTCATACCTGTTAAATTAAAGTAATTGATAAATGTCTCGGCGTACACACGATATAGCTATCTTCCGGATTTCGAAACAAAGATAAGTCCACCATGTCATATGTCCCTTAGGAAACATCCTCATTGCCTCCCTTCTGGGCGTAGGATTATCGGTATTATGCCTTAAGCATTCATTTATATCGTCATGCCTTCAGCATATCTTATGTTTTGTCTTCAATATCAATCGAAGTGTAATTTCGTGCGTTAGACTTTCTTTACTTTAGAATGATAACCTTTTGTGACGAGATTAGGGAATAAATGTCGATGTGCCATTGTGTATAATTTCCTGCTGGTTAGGAAGATGAGTTATCATTATCTGTGGAGAGAAATATTCCATGCTACCAATTTATACTTATTCCACGCTACCAATGTGTCGCTCATTTAACTTGCCGCTCATTCATTAATTAAATTCGTGGACGTTGAAAAGTCCCAGTTTATCTACGTTAACCTAAAATAAAATAAAGTGATCATCAATCACGCCCGTCAAAAGAGAGCTAAAAAGATGAATAGAAAGAAAGAATGACATCGAGAAAGGCTCCATAACACTATTCCCCCTCTGAAATATATCAACCGATGAGACTATGACAAAAAAACAATGACTTTTCGACCCTTCGCATTCGGGCCTGAACACACACTAGACGGCAATCAACAGAACCAGTGTGCAATAGTTTGTACATACATGTGATATGTTGTACTGCAAACAGTACTGTAGTACGATATGTTGTACTGCACTGCACATTGAGTTATAAGACTGCCCAATACACATAAATGAACAGAAAACTTTCAGATTCCGCTTTTTCAGGGAGTGAATACGCAATTGAAAAATGTGTGGTCACGATGAGTAATTTGTGCAGAAACTTAATCGAAAATTAAAATACCGGTAACCGATCAAAGATCTGCGTTAAAAAAGATTAGAGTTAATATGTCCATGAATTGTTAGGCTTAGGCTTTTCTATGAATTGCTCGATTTTGGTAGTATTTCAGACGGTGTTTCATTACTTTCGTGTTTGTAAACGAAAAAACTGAGCTCAGCTTAGTCGGCGTACTTTCCTTTCATCCGCTCAATACCATGCGTCTATTTTCACCAAGTTTACTCAGCAAAAGTGGCAGGATAAGAACAGTGAACCCCTTAGCGATCAGCACGCTCATTCTTACAGCGCACTACAAAAAGATTCTATCATTGTTACAGCGCACAACTGGAAGATTCACTTCTCCTACTTGTTCGTCACTTGTTACAGCGCACAACAGAAACGCACAACGAAAGTTTCGCGCTTCAGAGGACCCTGGCGAACTACTCCACAAGGTATTCGCGTGATATTTTGATCCGTTTAAGAATGATTTAAGCCCTCAAGATAAGGGGAAGCGCGAATCAGCTGTCAACTTGGGTAGATGTAATCGCTTTCTGATGCTCACTCATTACATCACACTCTACTCTCTGAGGAGAAATACAGCGTTCAAAGGAAAAAATCCCATAATATTATACGAATCACGTAATTTCGTAGAATACAAATAACAATTTTATGGTTTCGTAACGTTAACCTTTAATATGGGAATTAAGTTAAGAGAGTAATTCTTGAACCGAACGGTTACATAATTCAAGTGAAGACTAACTCACAGCGTACGAGGGTCATCAGAGTGACATCGTCCAAGTATATAACTAAGAGAATTGCATTTCATCTACGCACGTGAGGTTCATCTATAACGATACGATTGAGAATCACAACTACCAGTTGGCCGTACATAACTAAGCGCAGAAATTAGACAGCTCAGTGAATAAATGGAATGGTGTTACACAGGCACCGAGAAGTGAAATGTTGCTCGCAGGATAGCGCATGAACGAAGCCGGCTTTGTGAGAGGCTGACCTGCATGTATTGCAAATATGAGATACTCTCAAGGTGTACAAATCAATCAAAAAATATACTCAGTATACCTTTATCACCTAAACTGTGGTAAGCTAATCAGCACACTGTCCAATATCTCATTTTGAACAATTGAACTAACTTCAAAATTTTCCTAAGAGTTTCATTAGTTTTGATTTTATTTTACGCTTTTACGCTGTTCTCTCAGTATATTATTTATATCAATAAATAGGATTCAGGAATTCAGTGAAGGCCATGCAACCGACGATAAGACCGAGAAATAGAAATTAGAAACTGCAAGCCTTCATATAAGAATTTTTCTGAGCTAGCAGTTCTCACCTTTGCACAGTTACATTTTCAAAAAGGGGGTAACTTATGGTTTTTTGACGTGGTACGTGTAATTTGGAGAATTCTCCCTCTGTATGGAAAAGCATGAACTAGCGACGTGAAACAAAAGATGCTTTGAAATGCGATCCACACCACAATGAGGCAAAAAACAAAGTCCGTCCCATGGTAATACAACCTCTAAATTTCTTCCCATTGGGGACAGGGAAAACTTGGTCATAATTCCTCCATAGATCCAGGTTTTCAACTATATATAGGCTCAATAGGAGATTGATTGTGCCTACAGCTTGCGTTAGTTATAAGGTACTCGAAAAAAAGAAGGTACAAGCAGATATGAAAGAACTTGACAAGAACAAAGCATGCTTTATCTTGTACACGACCACAGAAGCGAGGTACAGGACCGTGACGGTTTGAAACAAGAGCCCGTCAATTTATTTGCTCACCCTTTTAGCACATATGAACTCACAGGTTTTGACGGGTATAAAGTCTGTAGCTGATCGTACATCCACATCTCGACGCCAAGCCTCTTCCTGATGAGCGCCATCTGGTGTGCGCCGTACTTGGCGGTCAGGTACTTCTCCTTGCGCTCCTTCATCTCGCCCGGCGCTGCGAAGTCCACGTGTAGCGAGCTCTGCAAGTGCGCCAACTTTGTTAACGTACACTTAACACGAGGCAACTTCGGTCAGGGTCGAGGCTAAGCACGGGATGGGTAGCGTGTCGAGAAAATGACACCAATTTCAAAATCATTATGAAAATTCACACCGAAATATAATAATCAGTCCAATTTCAGAAATTCTATGGTGGACCGAAAAGATTGGTTTATCACGGATAAAACAACATAAACATGTTCTTGTATTTCATGATATCAAGTGCGTAGTTTGGAATGGGTAGCCCGACGCTATTTATACCGACAAAATACAATTATTAAATTCATTCTAATATTTAAAATAATAGATTTTCTTGGAGGAAAAAAAATTGTTTTCAAATTTCTCGACGAGACATGCACGTGTTGGAAAAAAAGACGAAAAGCGGACAAAGAGAATGCTTTACTGCATTAATTTAGGAAAGATTTTGAAAGGTTGAGAAACACTACGGATCTTCAGCGATCGTTTTAGACGTAAAGTTGGCGACTACTGAGCTGTACCCCGATATTCGCCAACGAAGTAATAATACAATCGAGAATTGGTGAAAGGACTTCTCGGACATCAACAACCACTGCGCTAGATTGCGTCCTGTTTAGAAGCCGCAACCGAGTTGTAAATTGATATCGCGAGCTACATTTCGAATTCTTTAACAGATAATGGGTTAATAGGTAGACCAACCAAAAACGCACAGCTTTAAAGAACGAAGTGTAAGAGAGAGAATTATATTTTGAGCACTTAAAGATCAACTGAAAATCCACTCGATTTTTTTAAGAGAGCAAAACATTTTACAAGTTTAGCTGTTAAAACCAGTCCCTAGGAAACGTAAGTCCAAGTATAACAATGATAAATATTTTTAGTAGTTACGTGCAACCATTCATCGTACATTCATCCACGTGCTGCATTTGCTTATATAGCCCTTTCCTTCAAATTTATTCCACCCTATTTTAAAATCAATCGTTTGCAGTATATAGGTGAATACGATAAGTCTTGACTGAATACTTCAGAGCTTCGTCTGAAATTATCAAACTACGAAAATTTCATCTGCAAATATCAATTTCATTGTTCAATAATCATTTGTTATCACTACAGAAAACGGAAGCATTTTAGCTCTACTCACCCTGATCTACTGTACAAATAAAAGTAGTGCTTATCAAATAAAATTACACATTCCCACAGATTAAACAGTTATAATTCACTGCTGGAAAGAGTGATGACACTATTCTCGAATAACTTATAAGAAAAAATGTCAAAATAGTGTATTATTTTTCCGGATATTTCTTAGAACTTTCACGATAATGCGCGAGACTTCTGACCATATGTTTAAGGCCAGAGCGATTTACACGCAATAGGGTAAAGTATACTTACGTTAAATCTGTGCTCCTTTGTAAGCAGTAAGCAAAAAATTTAATTACTGGTTACAATAATCTATTCCTATTTAGACGGTTCATTTTTTCTTGAGAGAGCGTAGTGCGTACAATCTCCTATTTCGCTAAGTGCTGCATTTTGATGACAGTTATCTCGTTTCACAAATGCGTAAATTAAAGGTTAATGTGCGTCTGTTATTGAACTTGGAGCATCATAGGGATTTGCTATTTTAAACTATTATTTTTGGCAACGCTGTAGATACGGCATGGTGCATATTCGAAGTAGCGTATCGATGTAATCTTTCCCAATTTCGACAACTCCCACAGAAAGGAGAGACTATATACGATATTAACCGTGCAGAGTTGCAGATAAAATTTAGATTTTTCTAGTGTATACTAAGAAACTTGAAAGAAAAGCACTAAGAGAGATACAGAAGTCAAAGAAAGGTAACGACAGCAAGAATCGAAGAGTGTCATCGCTGTCAAAAGCCTCACACAGCTATGCGTATCAGGGCACCATCTTTAATCTCTGAAGTGCCGCTACTCCACACTAGTTCTGATGAAAGACGTAGCCATCGAAATGATCTTTGACCATGACGTCGAGAAAAGATTCCAAACTACTGTAATAATAACTCGACGATGAAAGAGAGTGCATTCATGATCGATTCATGCCACACCCACAAGATACAACAATTTATGCGAACCTTGAGTAATCAGAGCTTAAAATTATAGCGAATTTTTTTACCTTGGGGGAACCGCGTCCTCGATCGGGTGAGGCGGCCACCACGCCTCTGGGGGGTGCCCTCTGGTCCGCTGCGTACGCCACGCCCACCTCCATGACGCTCTGCAACACGCGTCACTTCATCAGGGAGGGTGTGACGATTTGTTACCGAGAAAAGTATAATGTCAAAATACCTTGAGAATCTACAGGTAAATCCCTCTCTCATTTCGTGTTTAGTTTGTGGCCGAGCGACGTACGACATTTACTATTTATTCCTCTACTCTCTGCCTGTGATACTCATGCTGCTGGTAAGCGCTAATGTGGACTAAGCTTTGCAATGTTTTCCGTGTTATGAATTGAATTAATTGATGTCGATATAGTATTGTGCGTTGAAATGGTGTGTTCAGTTGTTCATAATTTCCATCCTATTTAATGTATTTTTAGTTCTGTCACAGGTTTATCTGTCAAGTTTATCTGTCTTTATAGGGTTTATCTCTCTTTACTCAAACGACCTGGTTCAGTGACACTCGAACTCGTTAACTTCACAATTAGTTCTTTGCTATAATTCCAAGGCTCACTGAAGCCCTAATGAGTCATGTGTTCACAAGTACATGCATCGTAATCTTATTGTAACCATGTTAGCATTAATATTTACTACGTTTTTTCGTCATTTATTATCCTAACTGAGGCGTGAATCCTCTCATAAACTGAAGACAAGGAAAGTCTTAACAAAAGGAGTCACGCCGCTTAACTTGTTGGTGTATTACGCATGGATATCGATCGAACAAATACATGAATATTTACTTAAAAATGAAATAAATGAACGAACTAAAATATGAACAAAGTACTAGTGATTAATGATCGCATCTAATGCTCAGTTTTACCGCAGTATGCAAAATACAGTAAACTTAATACTAAGAACAACAGTATTAATATACAGCGTGGAAAAAGAATACGAAGAAAATATCTATAGTACCAAACTTTCACTACTGGATGTACTTTCAGGTCATGAACGAGAATTCTGTGAGCTTCAGCAATCCAGGATAGCCTTGAGCAACCTAAATCACTTCACGAAACACCTTTTGACACGACGATGTACCATCATCAATACCTTATGCTACCCTGAGCAGACATAATTTTGTGCACAAAAGGCACGAAACACAGTGTCAATCGAACAATTTTTCTTTTAGGTTCATATTGCGCAAGAGGATAAAAAATATGGAACCTTGAAATAGTTCGATATAATATAAGTTGGACACATGTGACATCCAGCGGACAGGACAACGCCAGGACTCAATGCTTACAAACAATAACGGAAATAGATGACGCATAGGAGATCTCATTCTCGTTTTTTGTTCTCGGGATTCATCTGAACACAACTTTATGTTGGCCCAAGAATCGGGCTAAAATAGCTGCAACCGATATCAACGGGCGGATGTATATTTTTAAATACCTCAAATGGTATCTACGCGCAGCTGATATTCTGAATATTAATTTTGAAAGACTGTAATTGGCACGCTGATGCCAATTCTCTGGCTTCAACTTTGACTCTCACATCGTCGATGTGGGGACTTCGGCCGAGACCTCTCATCGGTCGACGACTTACGATGTCTGTTATCTGTCATATACGCATCTACTACTAAATTCATCCTGTAATATCACCGTTCAACTAAATTTAGTTAAGAACGTGACCCTACCTTAATTACATTATCAATTCGATGAGTTCTCATCTTCCTCTTGAATAGAATGAACGCAAGCTCGCCTCTAACATCCTGTGATTGCTCCGACGAAGATGGCTGTTGATTTTGATAGGTTGTTTACGACGATAAAAGCGTCAGTAATTTTCATTCCATGCATTGATTCTGAAGTTCAATAACATCAGAATATTATCTGAATCAAAAGCATGTGTTTCCATTTCGATATGGTCATGAGTAAGAGATAGCTTATTCTTCCTAAGAATATTTTCTACATGTTTAAAAAATATAAATTCGTTCCCTGATAATGGTTGGCGATAACTCAGCCGAAAGTTTGAGCTGAAATTAAATTTGTGTTTTGATAATTCTTAAGAAAAGGAAATTGAAACAAAGGAATAGGCAGCAAACGCAATAATGAGAGTAGCCTTGTGGCAGTGAAATTTGTGCGAACTCCAAACATCTGCTCATTTTCTTTTATGACGTAACTGCAAGCGAGCGCGGATATTCTTAAGTATTTATTTGCAATTGGATGCACAGGCCGGTGCACAAGAACTGATTACGCTTTCAATGGAAAATCGACCGTAAATTTTTACACAGCATACATATGTTCGGGGCTATGAACATCCGCCTCATTTAAGTATCACCGAACTAATTCCATTTCAGGATATAGAAAAAAGGTTCGAAAACTTAATATCTCCAAATGGATTAACAAGATAACTCTGCTGGAACACATACAGCGTTATGCAGACCAGAACAAAGTTAATAAATATGAGAGTTTAATGTGGGGCAATGTTTCACGCAACAGGAAGAGAGCCATAAGCAGCTAATTCAAACTTAATATTAAAACGCTCTTTGAATCAGACCGTAACAGAAGTCTTGGTCTTTTTGCCTGTAATATCAGTGCTGATTTGAATACCCAATTAGTTTTTGTTTAGCAGTCCCCATGTTCTCAAATTCTGTGCGTATAATTTTTGTCATGTATCGGTTGTATTTTTGGCGTCTCTTGTTTAAAACTAATGATTTTTTATTTGAAGAAGGGTTTCAACTCATTCTCAACTTGGTTTTTAAGTCGCAGTCATTTCCCCTGAAACAATTGTTCTCCAGACTAAGATCAAGATGAAAATCAAATAGAAGCACACGGCATAACATTTAATAGCAGAAGCCTGGATTTATTACATTGATCACATGTGCTGTCTGTAGACGCGCTTCATCACAAGACAACAAACTGTTTGCGACTGCTCAACAATGTTGCACGCTTCAATGCAACAGCTCGCGATACTTTACAATTTCTGCAACATTTTTTTATATTGTAGTCAACCTGATTTTATATATCTCGTAATCTAGATGGATTTAGACAAAGTTGAAAATGAGTTGGATCGCTTTAATAAAAGAGGAAAAATAGGTAAATTCGTTGAAAGATATGTAGATGGTAGAGAGAGATTTTTGGATTGATATCAGAATAGATAGGAGGGCCAAAATTCAACTCACGAGCTAATCCATTAACTTTTATTTCAAATCAGAAAAAACGAGCAGACTTCATGTTCCCATATGATCTTTCTCATTGTTCAACGTCTATCTAATACGAACGTGTTGTCTTTTTCCATTTTTACGTTTTTGCGCACTTTTATTTTATAGAACAAGAACACAGATGATCTCATTGCAATTATGAAATCATCTACAAGGAGAAATGAAAATTGAACACCTATTTCCATTCTGTTGCAGGCGCACTACATATAGCATACAAATATTGTTTTGCAAGAAATTATTCATCTTTGCCGCTTAATACAACTGCAGTATAATGGACAAATAGCGAAACATAATTAAGACATTCCAGGCTCGTTAAAGGACTGTAAAAATGATGTATTACTGCCTCAATTTTTAGCTTACAAAAGATTAATGCATAGCTAACATAAGTACGAAATACAAAGGTATTAAAAGACAATTTATTATCAAATGAGTAGACCTTGAATGAATGATGTATCGTATCGTTCACGGACAATGCTTTAAAAACATGCTAACTCAGGAAATTAAACGACATGCTGTCGTAATTGTAAACCCCAGCGATTTGGATATTAGGAAATTTCTATTCGTTGCAAGCTGGTTGGCTCACCATCACCAGGCTCAAAAGTTTAACGCAAGAAATGGCAGCGGATTATGTGCAGGTCAATCTGATGTACGTAGAGTGGAACACACCAAAGTTTCAGTAACTGTAAGGATTTTAGGAGAGGCGAGTAGAGAAAATCACGCGATGCCTCCCAACTTATGCGCAAGCTGTCGTGGTTAAGGGCACTGGATTCTTCGAGAGGATGAAAACAGTTACTGAGCTCTGAACTGATGAAGCCCGCACTAGAACTCCAAACGTATTTCAGCCAGCAAGACTCAGCACCTTTTCATAAAGCCCTGTAGTAACCCGAGATAGGGTTTCAGACATTCTTCGTGATCGTATAACGCGAAATATGTCGCCTCCAATCTTGCCGGATTTAAATATCAGCTTCGCGTGGAGCCCTTTTGAAAGGGAAACTAAACGTTACCTTAAAATGTCATATCTTCACTGAAAACCGCTGTTGTCCAGATATGAATACAGCCCATATAACATGCTCTTAGTTTCTCTTCTTCAGAATTGAGGCTTTTAATTAAGCTCATGGCGGTTCCACAGAATAATTTTCATAAAAACTATCAACGCAACCATTTCCTTATAGTTGTATTCAAATGTTTGAATTTACGTCAACGCAGAGTTATTTGATAATATAAAAAATGCTTTTAAATGTTCATTGCTTCCTGCGCTGTATTCAAAGTTACTTTTATCAAAAAGTCAGAACTGCCGAAATTGAGCCACAAACTTGGAATAATTTCTTAATATTAATTAGCAGATGGGTAACTAAAAAGGAGTACATCAAATTCAGAGGAAAAGTTTCGAGCAATAGTTGATATTGTGATCAGCAGCCAAAACTGCGAAGCTATAGTTTTCAATAATGCGAGGTAATAAATTCTGTGACTGAATCCATAGCGTATGATTATGTTCCTGAACAGCGACATGATACCATCTACAAATCAGAATTAGAATAAAAATACTTTTAAAAAAGAATTATACACCAACAATCAATGCATTTTGAAGAACAGAAAATGGTCTTAAATAAGAACCATTTTCTAATTTGCTACGTCAAGAAATACTTTAAGATTATATCATAGTTCAACTAGACTTTAAAAAATTCAAATAGTGGACATCATCAACCTCATTTCCATGCACCCATTGTTACCTCATCCGTAATTACTTTAACAATAACATAAAAAACTAGACCAAACCCATTATATTTAATTGTTTCTTACTGATATACATATAATCCCAACGAAACAATTGCACTTGTTTCGTAAAACAATCTTTCATTGTCTGATAATGTGTAAGATAGAAGGCCAAAAATTCAATTTTCGGATTAGTATCGAAACTTTAACTATAAATCGAAAAAATAAGCTAACTTTAATGGTACTACTGTAACACAGAATATTCCTTATAGGAACGAGGGAGTTGGGACTTACAAGACGAATAAATCAGCTGAGGGCTATAGTCACCGGAGAGAAGCCAACAAAGCTGAATACCATGGAAATAATTAAAAATTCACAAATCGTAAATGGACAAAATTCTCCCATTGGGTTTGAGATTACTCCATACCAAGAACCAGTCAGTAAATCAATTATAGCTTTTTAAATTAAATAGGCCGCTACGAAGAAAACCGATGATAGAGGTTAGGTTCCAAGTCAATGCAAGCCTCCCGTACCACGAGATAAGTGTCCTTGATGGAGGAAGGTGAAATGCACTACTTAGTTCGGAATTAAGGGAATGGAGAATTTCTGCATAAGGTGTAGTAATTACACCGTGCCCATAGAAACAAGATTCAAAGAAGTTTATGAGACAAATTTCAATGTTAAGAAGAAAGTAATAAACGCTGAAAAAAGATAGTAGTGGACCATAAAAAATTCCTCGCAAAAAACATAAAATCTTGTTTATTTCAACAAAAGGTCTGTCAAATCTACAGCACGGGGCCTCACAACCGATGATAGAAAATTCAAGTTGAAATCTCCACCGTAGGAACCGTTCTAAAGATCATGAATGACAGTTGGTGCACTAGCAATGTAAGTGCGAAAATCAGCTGCTCACGATTGCTTACGACCAACAACTACCACAAACGTAGTTAACGAGAGCAGGAAAGAGAAGACTCGACATCAAATCTTGATAGGTAAATGCTACACTAGGTAACGAAAACTTTTTGTGCGCGCCTAATCTACCCAAATAATTGATTCAAACTAAACATGATATACTATATGACATTTCCTGCATTTTGCTTCAAGTTAAATCCTTAAAAGATAATTGAAACTTCACTTTTAGATTTGATGTCCGAAAAATAAATTGAATTATATAGAATCGGTATCAGGAAAAAATCAAGAATCAGTATCAAAACCGGCATTAATATTAGAATCGGCACTTCACGAGTTAAAAAAAACTTTATAATTCTTTATGGTTCACCACATTTACTAAACCTGGCATAAGGGGCATAAGGAATTGCTATCGGAACCGATAAGCCAAAAAAAGTTGAGACAATAATTCGAACAGCTTCTTGCTGATTCAAGCGAAAAGAGCGTTCAAAAGTAAGACAAGTTTTCTTTCGTATCAAAAACATGCAGAACTGTTCAATTAAGCGATTTCAAGAGCGTTTATGTACGAGCTAAAACCCCTCAACGTGAGATACAACTTTGAAAGACAGAAGAAACCTCAAGCTCAGTGTCAGAGGCGTGACGTTATTTTTCGCCAGGGTTTACTTTTCTTTCAAGACTTTGACTTCAGCGCTTCAGCAGTCTTAATGCGACGAACAACAACGGACGGTTTGGATTACTGCTACACAAGAAATATTCCAAAAGCCTTAAAAGCAACGAGCAAAAAGGGACAGTTTATACGACTATTACACGAAAATATTTTTTACTCATTCTCATCAAGGGATTCAGAAGCGATCACTCTCAAAGCAAGAAGGCTCATTAGCTTATAAGCGAAGTAACATTATTGAAAAATTTGTGGATTTTTATTAGGATTTACAAATCTTTTTTACACATTCAACAGAAAATCTAAAATTATATAAAGTTATGCTTTGTTGTCCAAATATTACACAAGAACGAATACATTGCTCAAGCAATGACGGGTCTATTTGAAATGATCGTAAATTGATACATTTATTTAAAATGGATTTGAGTGATCTGTCTTGTATTAATCATCCACGTTGAAAACGTATGCCAACATCATTTTTGACGAACCTATTATTTCGCTTTTGTGTTAATTTTTTCTTTGGAACTGCAAGAATTGTTTCAAACTATGAGTAAACATCTGGAAAGTCAGGAAAAAACACAAAACAAAGAAAATATCACTTTTATGAGCTTAGCGATTAGAGATATTTACTGCTTTGATACGTAGTAAAATTTAAGTTCCTTGGAAATATTTTTGTTACTCTTGTGAAAATTTTTTCATTGAAGTTCAGCAGACGTTGCTTGAGTAACTTGAAGCCGTAAGCCATTGCTAATAGAGAGTTCCTCTTCCCTAAGCAGACTGCAACAATTAATTACTCATTAAATGAACTGTTCTAATGTTTCTTCCCACTAGAGTACATTTTTTTCAACTTGATTTTCAGTTGGCTAAATAATACTCATTCTCATTAAACGATCTAAATGAAAAAAAGGTTAACATTTCACGTTCGTTTACGAAACAACTGATGCCAACAAAGAAATGAAGGATTTAGATTAAGGTAAAGTCCCTTTGACAGATGCTGAAAGTCCAACACATACAAAAGTATTCATTAACCAGTGCATAAATAAATTCAAAGTTCAACCGTGATATTAACAGTGAAACGCTTTGTAATTAGTTGCAACAGATAGGTTGAACATAGCCAAACGTTAGAAAAATCGCAAACATCTTGTGTTTACGACTTTTTTTTCGTTCATGTGACTGTAACGGTTCTATTTTCATCATAGTTCATCGATCCATTTTAAGCGGTATTCGAAATTATTTTACACATATTTGAAGGATCGAACTAGACTTTTGAGTGCGATTCACTAGCTTGGATCTTGCTAAAACGCACCGAATTCTCTTTTGGGTGAGGCGTGCCGAACAAGGCCTCGTGAGCCGAGGGCCTGGAAGAGCTTGTGCCCAGGGACCCCACAGAGTTGCTACGAAAAGACTCCTCTGAAACGCATTCAGAAGATCCCGATTGAGAAGACGAGTTTGATGCACGACCACCGAGCGAGTGCCGGTGTTTACTTCCTGATAATGAAGATTGGTAAGTGTCAGGCATATTTAAACTGGACTCTGACTTGGACTTGTGCATCGTTTCGTCAAACTTCACAGACATTTTATTGCTGTTGTTGTTCTTCATTTTCTTCAAACGTGACAACATTTTTAATCTTTTGTTGTGGCTAAATCAATGCAAATAGGTGATTTACACTTTTAATGCACAGTAAGAGAACTTCATTCACAAACAATGGGAAGTCGGTCACAAAACAGACTTTGAGATAAGGGTCTATTGTGACACAGATCGCCTCCCAAGCGGAAAAACGAGTTATAAGCGCTTTCAATATATTTTTCAGGTTTTCAGTTCAGATGTATTAACATGTTCACGCGAAAACACTACCGCACAAAGGGAAGAAGCTTTCAACAGAACAGTTCACACTGAGTGTAACAGCAGATGACGTTCAAGGTTTGCAACGGTCCAGAGCGGTACGTTGTTCACGAGCGTTGTGGCAGCACTAGCAGGAAGCAACGTTGCCTAGTCAAAGAACTGTGCACTCTTGACGTAGATTTACATGGCGATATGCGAGACAGCGATAACAGCTCTCTTATCAAACAAAAATGCTGCGAGCAGATATCACAAAAGGGCAAAAAATTATTAGACTAAAGAACGGAAAGTATTAAGATTACCATCAAATTTTATGCATGAAACGGCGATTCAAAATGAAGGGGGTACAGCGGCCTACTCGTATCTTTCTTTGATTTTCAGAGCTCATTTTATCGGCGCGTGAAACAAAGAAATGTGCGCACAGATACGCTGAAAAAGAGACAGTATGAACACGGCAGGCGGTAAATGGAGCATCATTGCTTTGGGGACAAAGAAAAAATACATAAATTCCTAACAACGGCAACAAAATTGCGAAAACAAGGCAACTTCATTGATAATACATATATACATATACCGGGCTTATCCTCCCTATGGGAGGGTAGCCGACAGTAGGCCACAATCACCACACTTAGTCACTAGGAGGCGAGAGAGGCAGCACTGGCCGCACCTGAACTACCAGGATCAGCAGCAGCCCAGCACAACCACCTTCCACAGTCAGGCCCGACAGCCACAGCTGGTTTACCCCGACCGCTTCATTGAGTGCAGCCCCTCCCCCCCGCACATGACAGGTCAACCCCATCACACGCGGGCAGCTTCCAGTAACGCGTCAAAAATAAAATTACCTCCTTATACACTGCCCCCACTCACTTCTGTCCGCAGCCATCCCTCTCGCCACGTCCACAGTCAGACCCCTCTCATACAAAGCACGTCGCACCCCATCCATCCAACTCATCCGTGGTCTACCTCGCGCTCGAAGACCACTCACTTCCGACATATATATCTTTTTCACCAGCCGGTGAGGAAACTTCATTGATACGGAGAAAATAAAACATGGTTCATCGGAGTAAAATGAGTATACATTTACTTTTGAACCCTTTGTTATTACTTTCCAGATCACGGTAGAATTTTACTGCTTGAGTACGACAATCAGGCTAGAAATATATACATAACTGCAACCATAGTGTTTCTGCATGATTTTAAACGGTTGATTTACTACCTAATAATGTTTTGGGGTCAAAATTATCGACTTCTGATGTATCTCCACATTTTTATTTAAAAAATCACTAGAAAAAAACACATGTTTTGGAGATCCGGTGACGTAAATTTTCAGGGCTACATTTTCAGTTTGGGGGACATTCAGTATTCGGCAGCCGTCACACCCCTCAACACCACGTTCTCCAAGTGTTCGTAGGTTATAAAAAAATTACTATTCCTGTCACTGAGTTTCAAACTTTTCTCGTTTCTCTTTCCTTTAAAAGTTCTATTTTTGTTGAGTCTTTGAAATAAAAAGTTTAGATTCGATAAAAGTTTAAGCCTCTCTAACCACGACATAGGCAGCAAAAAGAGAGAACGGAGGGAAAAAACACCATTTAGTATGGAGTAAAGGAAACGCACAATCTATGTACAATTAAGGTGCATAGAAACAGTAAGTTGAGAAAGAAGTTTAGGAAACAAAATAAAAGTTGAAGAAGAAAGTAGTAGGTGCTGAAAAACAGGACAGCAGTAAACCGAAAAAAGATGGTCCGTAACAAAACCAAAAACCTATTCCATTTGAAGTCTAAAATTTGGTCTATAGAAATTTTTCGAAAACATGAAAGTTCAATAAATATTTTCTGTGACATTCGTGGTGAAATACAATTTCTATTCTAGAAAATCAATCTGGCGCCTCTTGTGAAGACTGTTCACTATTATTATTTTCGGATGACGTTAAGCCACCTAAATAAGTCATAGGCATCACATACACATTGCAACTCTCGCACTCCACGCAAGCATGTGCACTTCAGTGCACACTGCACTTCAAATGAAACCCCAAGATTTACTGACAAGTATAATTAAAAAAAACATAATTATTCCTTAATCTATTAAAGCAAAATTCTTCCGCGTATTGCATACCATAAAAATGAAAGTTACTGAAAATATTTCCTCCGTCACATACATCCGTTTCTATCCCCTAAAAATCATTAAGATTTTACCTGAGAAATTAAGTAATTTCCCTAAGTTTCCTTTGTTGATTTAGACAATAAAGTAAATCCGCGATTGCAGGAATGCATTACACGAGTGCACTGACACATGGACGAAACTCACTACGAATTGGAGTGCCAGCTCAAGTGCCCGCCATAGGAATGCATGTTGCGGGCCTCACCAAACAAGGGACACTGATAATGCTCGTATTACGAGACGCGAGTTGCTCATGCGGGCGTTGCAGAATGATAGTAATTCATATCATTGCTACAATATAGAAATTGCGATTATTTTTAACGGACTAGTCGAGCCAAAAATTACTTTATTCGTATTCGTATATTAAAATCTAATTTGTAGGTACTATTAGAAGCGAAGACACTAGAGAAATTATCGTATCCATCAAAAAACCGTAAGTGCTGAGAGCAAATTAATTTTGAATCAGTATGAAGTATATATCTAAATAGCTGAGATACCGAGAAAAATGTACTTTCTTACATAAGGAACCACGCAACATCAAATTTCATGTTGTAAAATCGCAATTACTTTTTACCTATTTGTGTTTTATTTCATCACTCGACAGTCCTTTGTCAACTTTGTTTCTCCGTCTTCAGGGTTTTCTTGAGTTTTAGATGAACAATGTTCAAATGATGGCTAGTAATAGTGAACAATTAATAAAAATTTGAAGATTTGATGTTCATGATGTTCCAGAAAACTTCCTTTCTTTTGAATTCGTCAGAGAAATTCAGTTTTTCAGTCGCAAAGCAGGTAAAAGTTCCGCATCTTGGAGCCTTGATCGACATCTAGAGCTAAATCTCTACGTCTGTTCCGATAAAAATTTCAAGCAAACCAAATACACTTTTTTCTCATTTAATTCCTCACTGATCTTCTCACGCACCTAACACTTGGTTCATCACGTAGTTTCTGACCAGCAAATGAATAATATTTCAAGCAAAAGGAAATGGATAAAAATTAATTCTTTTTAATATATCAGTCAAGTTATTTCCCGTTATCTTATCAGGATATTCAGTAAGCACAACGGAACAGCATTAAAAATACCTACCATAGAATACTAATAGAAGAAAGACTTGATAACGAAGATGTGCTCGCAAGATGAAGTTCATCCCATAAAACACGTGGTATGCTACAATACATTGGGGCTATGGAAAGATGAAGCCAAAACGAAGCCTGTGGTCCAAGTTCTTCGATGGCTCAATTAATGTAATGAGATTCAAAGCGCTGTGTTCAGGTGTACAAGTGAGAGGGTTCAGGCCGCATGAATGACGCACTTCCGTACTGATGTGTGACACGGTGGGATCGGGCTCTGCATGACGTTAACCGTAGGTGACGATAAACAATGAACCACTTGAAGGAACTGATTCAGATCGCGCTTCATGACGGCAGCTAAAACAAAAGGCTGTGAGATTGCCCCAAACTGTGAGAAGCATGTAGAATTCTGGGTAGAAGAGTCATCGCAGGAAATTTAAATTCATGAAAGATCGAGAAAGGGGCAGAGGCAGTTTGTAGAACTTTTAGGACATAATATAAAATGTTGAGAGAACATTGAATTTCATCCCTAAAAATTTTAGAAAATACACGAATTTTCAGATTAGCGGTTTTCAATTATGGCACCAGGCTTACTCGTCATTTCCTACCCGACATTTTATGCAGGCTGCACTGAGGTTAGGGACTCGAATCGCAAAACTTTCATCCGTTTATACACTGCGTAATAAGAATGCAGTAATTACCCCCTATTCTAAGACATTGAAACATTATTCGATCTAATATCAGCTTACCATAGTACAAAATCAATAAATATAAGTTCTGGCGTAATCTAAGGGCGATGGGAAACCGAGAAATACCAATTGCGTTTCGTGTATACAGTTTCGGCGTGGTGTTCTTTTGACGGCTGTTATAAAAAAAGACTTTCATTAACTTATGGCGAAATCATCATGATCTGCCTATACTTTAATCAAAAACGCACGAAGTAATCTTGAGCGCGGAAGTACAGCCAACATCATGTGCAACTCCTACCAGTTGTTCATCTTTAAGTGTGATTGCGAGGATTCCACAGGCTTGTTTGAATTGGTTGCAATTCATTTACTCCTAGTCCCCGCAGTCTTTTTGATTAAGAAACAAAGCTCGAACTCTATAAAAAGGCGTGACTACATAGAAGCAATGCAATTATGTACTGGAATAAAGGAAGTGCGAGTCTTCTATTGTAATGTTTGCGCCGTGAAGCACATGGAAAATACATTCGTCCACTCTCGTGTACATACAACTATACTTTGCCGTTGGATGTACAATAGTTTTACGACAGACACAGTCTCGTCAGAAAACAATGAAACATTTATTTTTTCGAAGTGAAAGATTGAGTTCATTGAGGTCAAAAATGTCACACAGGAAAGCAAATTTTAAGGTTGTAATCAGATTTGCTGGAATACTTCGCTCACGGTGACACTTTCGAGGCAAATCCTTTCGCAGTATCGTCACTCAAAATATTTTGCCTTCGATTTGCATAGAGAAAGCAACCAAGCTTTTGAGCATAGCAGCAGGCGTCTAAATTCTGCATCTGTCTCTTGACAGATATGCGCGAATAAACGCGAGTTAAGGGTAAACCTTTAACGTAATGAGTAACTTTAATCCTATCTCGCAATACATTTCTACACTTGGGAAGAGTTTTTGACTAGCCAGCGTCGCTTACGACAGTGGTCTTCGAATTGCGACCCGTGGGTTAAATTTGGCCAGTGACAGCTAATGGTTTATTGTTGTTTTTGTTGCTGTGATAAGTTGGATCAAAATCGGAGGACGGTTTTAGCTCTTGGAAATTACCGGAGTAATCAGAACGGCCCTAAGGCTGATAAGTTTGAAGACTTCTGGCTTCGGGAATGACGCAGTGTGGACTCACATTCAAAACGTTCACCACGTTACAGCGGCTGTTAATTGTTGGTTTGGTTAGATTGAAAGCAGCAAAATACGGAAATCGAATTTACTGCTCGAATAAATTTTATTCTTCCTAATAGGGTAAGTTCCGTATCGTCGTACAGATTTGAGAGAAGCAACAATGCTAACTCCCGTTCACGAACAGAGCACTTTGTAAGAAAACAAAGGCGATGCAGAGTTGCCAATATGTTGAAGTTTATTTTCTTTCATGCCCGGAACCTGCAGTAAAATTCCTGCAAACATGACAATGATTGAAAAATGATGTGAAAATTTCTTCAAATTTCATAATTTCGTACAAGTTTCTTTTGCAAGTTTTAAATCTTTATACAGGTTTCGATACTCTTAACACTATTTCGTTCAGATTATAAACGGCAGGTACGCATGAAACGCGAAATTATCTTACACGAAGATTGTAATGATGTTTGAGATTGAAAAAAATGCGTTACTTATTTATTTATCAAAAATAATAAAAAAAAGTATGGCAGTGAATACGAGCCTCGAATATCAAACACAAGAATGAGTTACTTGAAAAAAATATCTGTGATTTTTATTCCTTTGGTTATGAGATTTTCGATAATTAAAGACTATATGACTTGAACTTTCATAACTTTAAATGTTCTAAAATAAGGAAAAAGTAGAAAATTAATTATTAAAACAGATGCAATACATTTGAAGGCTTCCCAAGACAATACTAGGTACGGGAATATAGAACAGCTAATTTCTTCATTGCTCGCCATAGCAGAGTGGTTAAGATCGAGCCCTTCCGTAAAGAGTTGAGGGTTCGAATCTCAGCGCTGCGCGGCGACCGTCCCTGTTGGGTATAGGGGAAAACTCAAGCACAATACCCCACTCTGCCCAGGTGTCTGAAACGGGTACCGGCTCGCCGGGGGAAACACTCATGGCATCCTGGTGTTAGTTTTAAGGCATTTGAAAAACCAATATACAGGATATGTATGAGGCTCGGGTGGAATAGAGCATCCTTTTTTGAACAAAAAAAGCATTTAAACTTGAGCTTTCGATCTCGCTATTCATCTCTTCTTTTTCACGTGCCCTCGTGCTCTCACCGCCCCATGCTCTCGGGTGTCCTCATGCATGCACATCTCCATGTTCTTCGTAACTAAGCCAGGTGCCTTGTTGATGCTTAACGAGAGTATAACACCCTGAGACTATCCTGAAGAGTTGTATGGGAGACACCAAGTATAGTCGAGGCCGCTCTTACGGGGACCTCCCACTCCAAACTTGACCAAATTTTGGGTGAGCGGTCCCCTTAATGAAAGAGTTTTTGCCTTCACTGCATCAACAGCCTGGAGCAGAGCCTCGTCTGTCTGATTCTCAAAACTTACGTGGTGCCATTTATAGAGCTTCATTTGTTTAAATGGCAATGAAAACAAAAAAAAATAGAGGAAGCTTAATAACCAATGGAATCTGGAACAGAAACAAGCCTTTTTAGCAATAACAAACTTCTACAAATCATACAACGTATTTATGTTGGAAGCGTACATGAAACATTACTACATACTGAAAATTTTTTAGTGTTATTCACATTAAAACTATAAAAAATCACTACCAGAGCTAGTTCCGCAATGTCGAACAGTGTGTTTGAAAATATGAAAACACTCAATATAGGTTCGGTTGTCGAACACTGATAATATAATCGACCTCTTCAATTTATCGAGCGAGAAAATCGACAAATATGGTGTCAAAACCTTTGTCAAGAAAGATGGCGCCCCCCAAGCTTCGAACGCAGCGCACTTATCCTTTCTTTTTTCACAATTTTGATGCCTATCAGTTGCGTGATTTCAGTTTTTTCGAGCTAGTTTGTTGAGTGGTACTTTTATTGTGCTATATATAATCACGAGAGCGCACATATCGTTATATTAAGTGTTTATATGCACTGGGAAATGTCGGAAGTGTGTAACGATGTTCACACTTGTACTAGTTATCTAATGCTAGCCGTGTTATTTTCATTTAAATGCTATTTGTACGATAATGAGGAACGGTCGAAAATACGAAACTTACCTTAAATATGAAAAATACAAATGCACGATAACATTTTACCTTGTATGGTAAAAGTTATTGTTTGAAAAGGTCACGAAACCGATAAAATGTCATTCATTTGTACCGGTACGTAAATGGGCGATATACCTGTGGGTACACATGTGGCCCAATCAGCGGGGAACGTGATAGAAGGACCGCCAAAGAAATTCGTCGTCACGACAAACGTAGTCCTGCAGGAGCGAACGATACGTCCGTTCTCGCACGCATTAAGGTAAAGTTAGTCAAGTTTTCCAGATGATGATAATAATAATGATAATAATAATAATAATAATAATAATAATGAGAGGTGTTGATAAAATCAACATTAAAGCATGGATGCGGGTCAGTTACTGCTCCCCGTTTTCCAGACATGTAATCGCTTCAAGACTCAAATAGTTCTGCAACTGCAGGGTTGAGCGGCAAAAAAAGTTTACACAATAAGCCTTCATGCACATGCTCCTGAAATACTAAGCAAAAACGAGCTTCATTACTTTCCTCAGTAATGGTAGATTTTTCAACATGAACCAAAACCACAGTGACTACCCGATAAAAATTCTTATTCTACACAAAATTTTTCCGCATAGTGATTAAAATAACATTAATTGAAAAATAGTTAACTTAACAAAAGCAGGCGACTAATTAGTTTATATGGATTGTAGAAAAAGCTACAATAGTAAACTGATACAATAACTGTCCCAAACAATTATTTGACTGTTTCATGTGATTACGTTTGAACACACAGTTTCTGGTTCGTAGTGGTAAATTGTGGGATAGTGATTTTACCGGACTGTCTTTGGATCGTGGAAGCCAAATAGGAAAAATTACTCTAATTATGACATGATTCTGCCTCCTTGTCGACAAGCATCTATACATGTTCCTGCAGTAAATTTAGTCTATTGAGAGTGTGTGTCTCAAAATACCCTATGTTCTAATTGTGGCAACTCCCTTGTAAGTGGAGTCAAGATAACAATTCAAATTAACGGTGGAACGCCCGACGTGACCCAAGGAACAATTGTGGAGCGTAACATGAAACATTTAAAATAAAACGACAACTACATTTGTATCGCTAGCAACTCCGACTGTGAGCCTGTCTAGCATGTTTTGCATCAGCAAATACTGCATGAGAACAAATGGCGCACTGCTGCATGCGCGCAACCAAAGTGCCATTTTGTGCAACGTCCGAGGTCCGAAAAGCATCCCCGCGGAGCTTAACAAGTAGCTGTCCTCGGATAAAATTCTGAATGCGTCTCAAAGGCGAATCAAGATTCCTCTAAAAACGATTGCGGAGAAAATACTAAACAATCAAATCAAGTTTTGTTGGAATTATAAAAAATAACTGTTACAGTATTGCTTCTCAACTGCTATCCAGTCATTGTCTCTTCCTCCTCGCCTCCCTGGTTAAATGTTGCGTCAGCATAAGAACTGTGAACTCGTCAGCAGATAACATCGCAAGCATCAAGATACGAAGCTGCAACTATTCTACATGCACAAGTGCGGCACTTGAATTTCTCTGTTTTCGAGCGCGTGACAAGTAATTGATAACGAAGAATACACCAGATGACGTTAACTCAAAAGCGTCGATTTAAAAAAAAAATTAAACATAGAGAATTATAAAACAGCTCCTTATGGGAAAAATTGTGAATAGTTCAGTGATTCATCTTCATTCGAACTAATTTTGAAGAAGGCAATTCACACAATGCGCCAAGTTGCACAATTCTGTATCAAGTTCCGTAAGCGTTGTAATAAAGTTTTGATAAACATAGTCATAACGATTAGTTTACCATTAGCCAAGAAAACTTATCAGAAAAATAAAATTTAACGAAATGACGACTTTTTTATAGACGCAGTTGTTTCCTAAGTCAAACTTCACAGCTGGAGAGCACGGAGCGTGACAAGAACGCACTCGACAAGAACGCACTCGACGTAGGGAACACGACACGCCGCACGAACTAATAATGAGCAGTTAGGGCGGTTTACGCCGCAAGCCATTGGATGTAATGGAAGATCCTTATGGTCGTGCAGATTAATACGCAGTCACCAGGATCTGGTTAAAAAAGATGAGATTTAATAGCACGAGGTATAATACAGTAAATTGTCGCACAGATGTATTTGAACGAGAGAGAAATTTTTTGAGAAATGTTGGAGAGATGAATTATTAATTACCCAAAGAGCAAGATATAGTAAATAAATACAAATTTGTTTTCATTCAAGACCTTTATCGAATTTTTCTGAGATTCATTCATTTCAAATTTTATAAATCTGCAACTGCTCGACAGTAACTTGGCAAGCGGGAGAACTAGTATTCGGAAGCGTGAACGTACGTGGGGCAAAATTGAACTATCTGCACCTTAGTAGTTAAGTTATTTCAATACTAAAATTCTCAGGCAACCAATCAATTTCCTGATGACAGGTATTTTGCTGTGGTCTTATTCTTTGTTGTGGAATAATTGAATCATTAATAACGTCCAAAAACGAACATCAGAAACGTCTAAGGAGCAATAACATCCGGAAACCATGACCATTAGCTCTTCAGACGAGTAGAGGTGCTTTCGGGTCGTGCATGAGCAATTTTCACGCATTTAACACGGCCCTGTTCTCCTACTGCTGGTGTGGAAAATTAATTTCTCTTCGCAAATGGTAATTCAAATGATTTTTTTCCCAGGATTCCGTTGAGCTTCTGGATCATGGGATCATAGTTTGCCTCTTCACATGAAAAGAATTCAAAATTGTTTGATTTCGTAATCATTTTTATGCTATGTGGGTACAAATTTTTCACACCAATATTGTCTCGACGACTTTGGAATCGAAGATTTAAAGCAAGGGTGTATGTACGTACATGCATAACAGGGCGACTTGAAAGTAAAGATTTAATGTAAGGGTGTGTGTGTGCATACACAACTGGATTTTGAATGACCAATGTAACATATCACTAAAAACGGGGAATAAGAAGCGTTATAACCGAACGTAATAACTGGTAAATTCAAGGGTAAAAGCAACAACTTTTAACAAGGATTGCAATGCAAATGATAACTATTCATAATATTGAACGTTATGAAAATTTTAAACAACATTGTTATGGCGTGGCAATACTCGAACGTTGATTACGATATTACCATGAAGTCTATAAAAGAATTAAATCAAATGAGATTTCATCGTAATTTAATTTGGGGCTAAAAATTTAGCTATTATTTGAACGTTGCGAAAGGCAAAAACAAAAGAGGAAAGGCTGGATGGAATCTTGCGATCAACTTCATTTACTAACAATATTTTACAAAAAAAAAGAGTGGAAAAATTAGCGCAATCTTGTGAAGAGTATCATACAGGACAAAATTAACAACTTATCCCGGCATTAATAAGGAAAAAAAAACACGTGGAATTTTTTGAGGGCATTATACCGTATTACTTGGATGCCCACGGGACAATGTTGGCTAAGTTACGAGTAAGCAAAAAGGGATTATAAGCTTTACATTTTGAACGCTAAGATGAGAAGAACGAAATAGTATTTTTTAGCATTAATAACATGCGTCTTTACCCTCAGGGTCTGGAAACACGGCCGAGCCTCAGTTCGTTAGCGGCTCACCCCCTAAGGAGCAGGGGAGAGCACAGGCAATGCAGAGAAATTAGCTTTCAAAACGTTCCAGATACTTTAACGCATATTTTATTCGTCGCTCTGTTGCTATTGAATACGAAGTATTTTTCTTCAGAAAACGTTACTGGGATCACGTCTTTACAGAATACATTCGTTGGGCTAAACGTTCCTATATAAGGAAATAGTCTACTGAATGCTACATAATTTTTGCACCGTTATTTTCAAGGACTTCTGAATGAAAACTGACATGTAAAAAATTTGTCAGTGACGCAGAAACGGAAAAATTTGGAATAGGTTTAGTGAAGAACACATTTCAATGCGATAGAAATACAGAGGCGACTTTTTTAATTTTCTCTGGCAACTTCATTTCTTGAAGAAAACTTGGTTCGAGATGCAGTACATCATCGGACCAGATATTCATTCGAAGGGCCTTCATATGTATACAGGGTGTTAATTTTCAACAGGTATAAACATTCAAAGGTGATAGGAATACTCAAAATAAACGCTTTTCCACGAATACCAAAAATTGCTGAACTCTTTAGTTTTCGACATATTGAGCTTTAAAGTTTAGATTGTCACGTATTTAACAAGTAATTTACGTTTCTAACAAATGAGAATTGAAAATGAAACAAATATTCCGCAAATAGGTGTGCTTTCAATCAATATCTAGAATAATTGTTGGAAGTGTCGGCCTCCTGCTTCAATGCAGACCTGACACCTGCTATGAAAAGACTGCTGCACACGAGACAACATACTTGGATCTTGAGCAATATCGCCTGCTGCAGCCACTACTCTTGCATTAAGATCCATCTCAGACTCAAGCGGTGTTTCGTAGATCAACGTCTTCGTGTGGCCTCACAGAAAAGTGAACTGGTTCGTAAACACAGAGTGTTGCCAAACTGTAACGCAATATCACAGAAATTAGAATTCACACATACCAAACTTGAAACTTCAAAGCTCAATACCTCGAAAACTAAAGAGTTTTGCAATATTTGGTATTCATGAAAAAGGGTTTGTTTTTAGTATTCCTATCACCTGTGAACGTTTGTACCTGTTGAAAATAAACACCCTGTATATAAATTCATTCGAAGGACCTTTGAAACAGTTAGGGCAGGTAGTTTTTCGGCGATTTTGTTTTCAATTCTCAAGGTCATAACAAAACATGTACACTTGCACTATATTAATGCCTCTTACATCCTCAAGCCTGTTTATAAAAGCATGGCGTCAGAGGCGTGGTCCGAGATTTTACTTCATTTCTGATGAACCGACGGGACGAAATCAAATCGGCTCCATTAATTCCCTAGTTGATTCTTATTGAAACAGGGTTGACCAGACTTTGAACTTTGGATACAAAATAAAATAATAGGGGATATGAAGTGATACTTTTCTAACAAAGGAATATACAAAAAATTCGGTTTCCACAAAATTTTTGCAATATGACAGAGAGTGGAAAAGTAGTCGAACTTGTTTCGACCTGGCGTGAGCACGTGCCATCAAAGATAAAGCAATTTAGAAAAAAGGCATCACGCTTTTCCTTACATTACCAGAAGGGTCAGGGCCTTCATTTTTCCAGGTAGGTTACAAAAGGTGGGACGTCTTAATACAGTTTTCCTCTTCATATTGGTTCTACATAACAAGGGCCATAAAAAATCGTCAGTTTAAAGCTACAAAAAATTGGAAACTATCACTTTGAAATTTATCTGAGCAATTACAATTCCTCGTTCTTTCAAAGCGCCGCACCGCAGCTGGGCGCGGAACAACACCACTTCCAAACGCTGGACCATTCCACATCACGACTGCGATTTACTCGTTTAATACGTTCACACATCAGAAATACACAATTTAGAAGATCAAGGACCCTATGACAAGCACCTACATATCTTTTCACACTACTTGTGTCATTCTTGACAAACCATAAACAACATCACAGCAGTTTTGACATAATTTATTCGAGGTCGGGCATTTAATCGCATACGGTTTTTGAAGTAAAAGCCAACGATGGCAAATAGGAGACGAAATGAGTAACGTTCCAGGAATGTAAATTTTTAGAATAAGAAAGGAAATTCATCAATAGATATAATAGTAAGTAACAGGAATCATGTTCATGCAATTCCGCTGCAATCTGATTTACTTGTCAGGCCGCACACTTTGCGCAAGTACAAATTGAGGCGTAACTGTTTCCATGCACAACTGAAGGCATCACTGCATCGCATGGCAGCTCCCGCTGTACGAGCACAGGTGACACAAGCTGTGAGCCAACACGCTCATTTGCATCGTCAGCACAATAGACAACACTAAGAAAAGCCGGGACTATCGACAAAAAGTTAAATTCCACTGCTATTTAATGTTGGTTTGTTAGATTTCGGTAAATGAACTAAAGAATGCATGGACAAGAACAGCACTGACTTTCCTCAATTTTTTATAATTTTCAGGCAAGGAATGCAAAAAATTGACGGATTGCATTATTCATACTTGACATTATGGCTTCCTTCAATTTCTTCTTGAAATGTAAGAGTAAATTCTTCATAGATGAGTTGATTTCACTTCAACTTTAATAGTTTCACTAGTTGGAAAAAAGCTACCCAGTGGCAAATACAAACGAGGTTATAGAAGTTTGCTGGCAGACGCGGGGTGTTTCTACGTTTCACGGAATCAAATTTTTCAATGTTCCTTCATTCTTTTTCTCAATCGCTCGAAAACAAAACACTCCATGCAGCCTCCATCTTACACGGTCAGATCAACCCAATTCCTGTTCTTGGTGTTTGTCCACCAAGGCTGATCCATTATCTAAAACTTTGCCACATAAAATCAATAGCAAGTCAATAATATTCAAAGTGAGTAGAAAAACGAGCATTTTCAGTAGTTTTTAACATAAAATAACTAACAAATACTGAGCACTCAATATTGAAAAATGGTCTTAATATGAATTAGCTTGTAAAAGATAACATGTAATGATAATTTTTTTTTTCAAACAATGACCATATGCTTCAGAATTATCTTCGTATATACTGTACATATACAGAGGGTCATCGCTTTATGAGGAGGTCCGTTCTTATGATGTGTTGTAACTCTAATTTCAATGTAAGTCGGAACACACCTAAATACAACACATACATACGTACATATGCACCAAAGTCACACACCTATGTTAATGCAGTATAGTATGCATGTTAAAGTTATAATCTAGGACAACACAAGACACTCTTATTACATGAAAATACAACTAGGGCTAAAAAATACACGTAAGACATAAATATAAAATACAGGTCCACAATCTTCATGGGAGATAGCGTCGTATCCGCGAAACGTCATAGGTAGGCACCGTAGTTATGAGAATGTGCACAGCACTTTTTATAAAATATCCCAGGAAACATTTAAGAAACTGGCATGTGTGATCTGTATATTTGAGTTTAAGAGCTTCAATTGTTTCTGAAATAATTTTCAGTATCCTAACGAAACAAAGATTCATTAAGCTAGAGACTGTGAGCTAGGTTGACTCAAACAAGTAAACGAGATAAAACAAACAAATTTATTAACAGACTGTCCCAGTCGCAAGCGCAGAAAGCTGTTCACATTACGCGCAGCACGCGAATGCACGCATAACGGCTTCGATTTACGGCAGTTACAAATATAATCATGAAAGTTCACGTAGTAGTTCTATGATGAAACAGATAATTTTCTCATTGAATAGATAACTGGCTAAATTTTGGTTTTGTATTACGAACAGGTTTTGTAGGCCAGACCCATCCTAAATTAATTTGGAACGTAGTTGCGTATTCATTCACGCTACGAAATTTGAAAATCATCTCTGCAAGTTTGAAATTAGGCTTAGGAGCTGATAAACTAATGAGGCACACTGCAAGTTTCGCATCTGACTCAGAAAACAATGTGTACGTATCTGTATATCTTCAAAATTGGGGCAAAAAAATCTTTCAGAGCATAGAAATATGTAAAGTTTACTAATAATTTTGTGATTATCGAGGTTAATTGCAAAATGAGGACTGAGAGGAAACAAGAATTTTCATCAGTAACGAAATTTTTTAAAATAAGAGCAAATAAGTGTTTCGGGCATCAAATTAGTTTGTTATGCATAGTGCAATGCTTCAAAGATAATGGTCTTTTTCATTTACGATCAGACCAACGTTCGAAGGTACAATTTTAAATTACTCAAATTTTGATACAAACAAAGCTTGGGCTCAATTTGATCATTAAAAGTTAAAAAAAATTCTAACTATGATTAGGACAGCTAAAAATTTCTTCAGTAAACTAATGACTCCAAACTCGTTTTGCACTAGGAGTCCTTACGCAAGACAATTTTTGTTCATACAGTACACAGAGGCAGTCGTTGAATAACAATTTATAATAAGAAGTATCTGTATTTAACCCTTCACTACAGGAGCTTTCACTGTAGGGAAATGAATCCACGGAATAAAATTATCAGCACCCAGAATTATATTTGAAATTATCCTATCGTGGATCATTTTTTCCTAATGCAAATGCACGTTCAATCTTAAGTAAGAAATATGACGGATTTAAGAAAGTTTGTTAAACAAGAAAAAGCCTTCCGATGCCATGAGCATAGATTCTATAGCTATACAGTGTGGTGAAAGTGTCAACTTTGACTAGTCGGTGGACGAATGCAATCAGAATTAGAAAGCCTCGAATGGATATGGTGAAAATAAAATGTAACTTACGAGTAAACATGCGAATTAAGTCATGTACGGGTGAACATACGCATAACAAAGAAACCATGAGGCATATTATTCGTGGGAATTAAAGGAAAATTCCAGTGAAATGATTGTCGTAATACAAAACAAAGTTTCGTGTAAGCAGCTGATTACCATAAACTTTGCCATTTAACCAAGTATCCTGTATTATTGTTAAATTGCTGTAAATTTTCTTTCCCTCATGTGGTACTTTTGCATTAAGACCTATAGATATCATATGGTGCGAAGATGTTACAATGATGAATTTTAAAAAAGTATGCCAGCAAATATGGGTTGTGACCCACTTTTCCCCAGTAAAATTTAGGGTGCCGCGCTCTCAGTGGCGCACTTACTCTGTCAAACTCTCCAGCATCAGTCATCAGTAAATTCAACAGCTTCCCGCGTATCACTATCCCTCAGTACACGCACATCATTCAACAGAATGTAAGTTTCATCACAATAACATTTATAGAGAGCAAGTAAAATTATAAAATATTGACTGCAAAAAGAAAAAGGGGATTTATTCCTTTGTAAAACCACATCTTTTTTGCGAAGCAAATGCAAAGCTAAACTTTGCAGATTTCCTGTTGAAAATGAGCCTTGGCTCGAAACGTTCAGATAAAGATTTTAATGCTTTTACGAGTCTTCTTCTCCATTTGCTTCCTTATTTATTCCTTTGATTACGGATCACAATCCAAACGTTCAGATCAGAAGACGAGACAAGCTGGCGTCTTGTTACGCGACATCGCAAGACAGCAGAGCGGTAACAGGACCTTCTTGCACAATTCCAAAGGGACGTTCTCAATCTTGTGTCTCACAAACCTGAGCCAGCACTGAATGTTTTCTACTCTTTTCGAGATCTGAAGACATGTCCGGGCGGACACACGTACAGCCAGCAATATCCCGCGCAGTTTGCTATTTTGACACGCTGGTATAGCATGGTATTGGACAGCTCGTCCATCAATGCAGCTAATGTTTCATTTCCACTCTGATATTTCTAAACATAACAATTGTTGCATCTAATTTTCAGTCAGATTCAAGTCACAATTCCGTATAATTTATTGCATTCATGAGGTCGAGTATTTTTATATGTTGCAATCTCTTATTTTGAAAAAGATTTGGAAGTATGGCTGTAACTAGTCCAGCTTCTGAATTCAGTTCAGACGCAGTTTCTTCAATCTGGACACAGTCGATAAAAACAATCAGTCCGAGTTTTCCCACGCCGTCACGTGCGTTTTAAACATCTCAGAAATAATTAAAACAAACACAAGCTTGCAACTGTGGTTAAAAGCAATTTAAAAGAAACATTCCTCCACAGGATCAAGTCCGGAGCAATACGATGAACAATAAGGACAAGAACTTGAGTTTTGCGGCACAAAAGCTGGCACGCAGCCAAAGCTATCAAGGACGTCGAAAATGCAGCCCACAGTTCATTTACTCGGAAAATTCTTTAAATGCTTCTTTTAACAGTACCTCACGCAAAATTGTCGGATAAAAACAGGATAATTTAAAAAATGTAGGAAATCTTTCGTAAATGGAAAATGGAACACATAATCGCACGAACATCAAAAATTTAACCACGAGAAGCGGCAACCATGAACATTTTGCGGCTCTGAAAATTGGGCAGAAAAGCTTTGAAACTTGTCAAATCAATTGCTGCGAGCGCTTTCATAGCTCTTAGAATCCGACTTGAAGGATTTTCTCGAAACTTTGCGAGCAGATACCGCACGTTGTGAATTGCGAGCTTACAGCAAATCCGCCCTGAAAAGCATCACGGCTTCAGATATTTCCGGAATATTGGAAGCCAAGAAATAGCTTTCTGAATAAGCAGTTAAATTCTGAGGGAATCGAATTTTTTTAATGGAATTCATCCACGCAAGCTAAAACTCTTTTGAGCTAGCTGGAAAAGATCGAAGATGTTCTTAGCGTAGAATCAAGCCATGCATGTTGCATAATTCATTAACCTTGAGTCATATACTGCTTACTTTTAGTTGGGATGGAAATTTTCCTGATTCAGTAATTGTGACACCCCAAACGCCCCTGTTTCTTTAAAGCGCAAGCTTCAATTTGAAGAGCAGCTACCTCGAATGCTTTTCTTCTCGATAGAGTAACATTGGTACTTTATAGGGAAAAATTAATGAGACTATAAATATAAATAAGTCACAAATCAGTAGTCACATCGTACGACATGAAGAAAATCACATGTACAAAATTGATCATTTTATTGTTTGGTAGTCTTGATGAATAACTTGCATGGGAATTTCACATCCGACTCCCAAATATATTATTCAGTTGTATTTATGCGCGCTAGTAAGAGCAAATAAATCGAGTTTACTAACCTTGTACGCACTACGATCACTATTTCAAAATTGATTTTGAAAGAAAGCAACAAATTTGAAACTCAACTATTCCATCTTAAATTCAAAAGACCTATCACAAGCAAAAACTATCACAAGCGATAACCACATGCGATTTTATCACAAAGTAGGCACAATAGACGAGATCGCAAAGGGTAACTTGATATAGCAGCTAGATAACGTTAAAGTCAGCCACGGACAGACAGTAATGAAACGCTAAAATTTATATCTCTTCAGCTACCATAATAAAACAGTGAAAGTGTTATTTTGGGGAACTCAAGAGAATCATAAATACCGATCATTTCAGTTGGTGTCGCTAAGCTTAAACAGACCGCGGATGTATCACAAAGACGTCTAGTCTTTGGAACCGTGAATAACACAAACACCTATATTTGAACACACAGGATCCTAGAAAGGCGCTACAGCAATGACTACATGCAACCGGTCATAACGGGGCCAGTTTAAAGGAATCGAATGGAAGTGAATTACCAGCCCTGCGTAATTAACATTGGAATTTTTCTAAAATTATGGAAGACTAATCAAAAATTGCATGCACAAAGTCTTAATATAATCTTATTAAGTCAATTACTACGCATTCTTCGATCCTTGTTAAACATCACAGTTGGAATAAGACAGCATTTGAAAAATCAAAGATGTTGCCTGACAGATTTCAGTGGTTGTATCCAATTTTGGGCCTTTCCACGTTGATTGTCGATTATGCAATGTTAGGGTTGGTCAAAAACCAAAATTTTTGATAATCAATTACGGGGTAGCATGAAAAATTGCTGCATGTTAAAATAACATACTGTGTTGAATTTGACCAAAGTCAGTAAATATTTCGAGCTTCTGAAACGCATCTAAATTTTTAAATATCGACGAAATTACATATTTACTGTGATTTCTTATTCATAATATTTTAAATGACCCTTCAAATGAGAAAAATTAAAAAACAAATAATAATCGCGATTCACAAACATCAGAATAATTCAGTGCAACAACGTTCAGAGGGTTTGGAAAACGTTCTGAACTTCTTCAGAAGTTGTTTTTCTTTCAAAACGAGACGGGCGGAAGCATAAGCGTCACGTGATATGGCTGTTGGCCATGGTCTACCATGCTGTTGGCTGCTTGCAATACTACTGTCAACATGAGTGTCGCTGCTGCCCCACGTGTCTCATTTCATTTCCCTACATTTGGTTTAGTTTCCGAGCTCAAGTGCACACAATTACCTACTAATGAAGACGTTATTAAAGCTGTGTTACATAAAAAAACAGGTAAAACTTCAAACAAAGAAAGACCCGTCTGTAAGAAAAATGCAAAACTATCCCAAGCAGAATCTCCGAAATTTATAGTGATGCTTCAATTCCGTCAGTTTCCGTTAAACACATCGGTGATCTGCTTTTTTCTTACCATAACAAGAATCAAGTTTTGATGAAATGCCACAAGGCTCACTGTAATGAGTGAAGCTACTCTGAAGACAATAAATATTTTTGGAAAATCCAAATAAGTTGTTCGACTTTGCATCTTGTAAGCGTGCTGATATTTATTTACAGTCATGTTCCAAAGAAATGAAAGTGCCTAATATTGAACGCACTTTCACGCTAGAATGAGAGGAAAATGTTCATCGGTTCAATTGGCACTGTTGTATCGAATATACTAGCAAGGAGAGATGAAAGGAGGATAGCTTCACATAATTCGTTACAAGCTTCTACTTCTAGCGGCAGCACAGTTATTGAGAAAAACAATTATTTCTGATGAGTCCACTGATAACACAGATGTAGTAGAAATTGTAGATATTTCTGAAGCTGAAGATAATGACTAATGAGGAATACATTTCTTCTAAAACATCACTCAAACGGTTCTATTCCACTACAGAGCGTCAGCATGACATGGAAGATGAAGAAGCAAATGCGCCATTATAAGAACAACAATTCAAGAAATTGAAGTCCACGCCGAAATTTGCATCAGCTTGTGGCCGAGTTGAAATGTCTGACCGTGGTGCTGCTTTTCTATCAACATTTTTGTTAGAGGTAAATGAATTAGCTTTCAAGTTTTTGTCTTATTTTGATTGCCTTTTCATAGCTATTTCTCTTTGTAAATGCTAGGTATTAATTATTTCTGCATCAAAATACCAATTATAGTTTTATTCAAGATAAATAATGATTTAATTACATTCGTTGAACAAGTTATTCTTTTTAAGTGCTTAATTTTCTGTTTCAGGATATTGGCGCAGTAACATGGAGCTCATCTGAAAGTGTTGAAGACAAAAGAAAGATACGCAGAGATAGAGCAAAGAGTCAGGAAATACTGCGCGATAAAGGATTTATCATTACACCTTGCAGCATTTATTTCGAGAGCAAAAGATATGTAACATTTGTAAATGAAAAGAGGGGTGGTAAGTTTTATAAAACAAAGGGAACTGAAGAACATACACTCCTGGTCAAAATCTTGAGACCAATCGAAAAATGCGTTGTTTTTCTGATTTTTGCTTATTTATAAAGATCATTGATAGAAAACAGTACTAGAAAAGTTCAATACTATGAGCATGTTCTACATAAAGTACCTAATTAAGTTTCAATTGAAACTTAAACCCTTAAACTTAACCCTTGTTTAAAAAAGCATGTTGTTTTGCCTGGTCAAAATGATAAGACCATGATATGAAGTACGCCTTATCTTGATAAAATGTAAACAAAAGAATCGGTAAACTGACTCTTTAACTACCATGCAACGTGTAAGTGCCTGAAAACGTCTATTGCTAAATTATAAATGGCAAAAGGAAAACCTTTATCAGAATTTGAGCAGGAAAGAATTTTTGAGCTCAAAAGGCGTGGACTATCACACAGAGCAATTGCAAACGAAATAAATCGTAGTAAAACGGTCATTACTAACTTTTTGAAACATCCCGATGAATATGGAAAAAAGAAAAGCCATAGTCATCCCAAGAAAATTACCTAAGCACTCGACCGCCGCATCAGAAGAGAAGTTAAGAAGAACTCTAGCATAAGCTCCAGTCGAATAAAAGACAATGTCGGAGCAGAATGTAGTCCTCGTACAATTCGAAGACACCTACGAAGTAAGGGGTTCAAGAATTTGAAACGTTTACAAAAACCACGGCTCCTTGCGCGCCACAAAACCGATCGGTTAAAATACGCTGCTGAATACCAAACATGGGATGCTGAGAAATGGTAAAATGAAGTGTTCTCTGATGAGAAAAAATTTAACCTAGATGGTCCGGATGGGTTTCAGCATTACTGGCATCACAAGGATTTACCAAAAGAAACTTTTTTTACTAGGCACAGTGGAGGAGGGGATTTGATGATCTGGGGTGCCTTCTCATCTGCTGGAACCCTTAGGTTGCAAATAGTGTAAGGCCGCCAAACAACATCGAAGTACATTGCTATGCTAGAAAAGGCTTCCCTCAGCACTGAAGTGGCTCGGTTGTGCGGTGCAAACTGGGTGTTTCAGCAAGATAACGTCGCCATTCACACCTCTCGTCAACCAAAGGAGTGCTTTGCTTCTAACAACATCGAATTATTGAACCACCCAGCATATTCTCCGGACCTCAACCCGATAGAAAATCTCTGGGGATCGATAGCAAAGGAAGTCTTCAAGGATGGCAACCAATTTATCACTATTAAGGACCTTTCTGATGTCATTTTCAAGACTTGGGATGAGATCCCTCCTCAACTCTTGGAATGCTTGGTTGCATGTATGCCGAAGCGAGTATTTAAAGTAATTCGTAAAAATGGAGATTACACTAAATATTAATGCCTTGTGTACTTAAAAATAAGTTTATCAAATGATTTACCTTGATTTCTATGCGGTGGTTATAATATTGACCAGCGAAATTCCTACTGTATTTTATTATGTTCCTGTGAAAATCATTAAAACTGTTGAAAACTACGTATATTGTTTGTTTAAGTCCTCTTATTTTTTTTCATGCTTTAAATGACAGTTATCGATCGTTTTATCAGTATAAACACACTAAATATAGTATTTCCATTTTTTCTGTTTTGGTCATGAGATTTTGACCAGGAGTGTATTTCAATTATAACTGAGCCAAACTCTGAATACTAAGGATTTGTCACGCCCAGCTCAGGAACGAAGTGATTATGTTCAAACAATTGTTCAACCTTTTGTTATGAGAAATGCATACTGACTTTGTTAGGCTGCCCGCCGCTCCAAGACCAATCCATATAGTGTTACGTTACCAAATTTGTCTGGTAATTCGACAGAGTTATGAAGTGAAGTCACTCGCTTTCCGATTTTGCTTTCGCTTTCGTAACCATTCGTTATATTTAATTAAAAAAAAATAATTTTTTCTTCAAATAAATTCAAACAAATGGAAATTCCTTTCACAGATTTCAAAATCAACACTCACTTTATGGAACCCAGTAGTGTCCCGGAGTTATTAAGATATTTCCCATCCTGGTTGTTGAGTGGAGTTCGGCCAAGTTTTAGTTTGTAACTTAGGGCTGTGTTAATTATATTCGAGTTGGCGTATGGTACCAAAATGCATTTTTCTACAAAAAATAAAATGTAGTAAGATGAAGATTATATAATTTAAACTTTACTGAAATCCAAAATTGGTATCAAAAATGCATTAATATCTCGCGTAAGTAGTATTTTGTCTAAGTTTCTCAGTGTGATCCTTGTCATCACAAACTGAGCATCATCAATAATGTATATTTCTTATACATTTTACAAAAGGTTAGAGTCGTATTATCACAATTAAATCAAAAATATTAATTCCACACTGAGAATACCATTTCAAGAATTTAATTCTTCATCAAAACTCACTGAGCTAACTTCCCACGACACGAGACATGAGCGATGAAACAAATAACATTCACCGGCAGAAGCTACATAAATTGTAATTCAGCGTCTTTCACCATCCATTTGCACCAGATGGAAAACACTCATACGAAATATAACGGAATGATCCAAACCAACCAAATCCCCGCGCCATTTTTGTAAAACCAAATCCCGGCAAAACTGCCATCGACAATGCACCTAAGCTCATGACGAAATCTGACCGTTTCGGAGCGCTAGATAAAGAATGGAACGGCGGGTATGAAGACGATCATGACGAAACGTTACCATTTGGTTCTCATGCGACGGCGGCCTTGAGAAGTCCCCCTTACGAAAATATTCTTGTCTTCGGCACTTCCTTTTTTCACAGATCTACATTATATGGTTGTGAAATACCGTCCGCTTTAAAATATTAGAAATAAATAAAATCATAGGAATTTTCCAGAAGAGCATGTTAATAATAAGATTGTATTACATAATTGTCATTCAAATCTGTTAAACTGCGGTTAAGAAAAGTGGCCGACGACGATTTAGAGCACCGAGGATTCTACGTGAACACTTCAGTTCACCATTAATTACCAAAGTTCTGCTAACATTTTTCCTTACTCTATGCCTCTCGCTGGCTGATCGTGTGACGTCCAAGTGCCCATCTTACCCCGGATGCCAATAAATTTCGACAGAGTAGGCGATGAGCGAGACCAGGGCCCACAATAGGCCGCATCAAAGACTGAGTTACCGACAAGCATTTTCCACTCCACGTAGTCTAGCGCACTCGTACATGCTCTTCCTTCATGTCTTTTATTGAAAGTCCTCACCTCTTTCATGAGCACCTCTATCACTCATTCTGGACCTTGATGCACATACGTTTCCTTAATCAGACACTGCTCTTAATTTAGTTGCAATGGCTAAATTAATTACCTACCCACAACTCTTTACCACTCTTTACCAAGAATACCACTCTTTCTATAAATATTTTCATTCCTCATTCGCACATACCTTCTCATTCTACCATTGTCTCTAATGCATTTTACCTCTTTCATCTTGGTCTCTGGTCCCATCCGTGTTAAAATACCTGTACCATACGAGACAACCGGGGTTACGGTTTACACGTCTTTAACATATAATGACATCGAAGTAATCATACTCTCAGACGAGCTTCTCTCTACCCGCATGAAAAAATAATTTTACTCCAAGATCTTTTTCCATGCTTCTCAAGACGGCGATGGCTTCCAAACTTCATGTTTCCACAGCTCCTTTACTCGGAGAACCGGTTAAAGATCTTCCTCCTGCTATAATCGTATGTCCACTAAATCTCGAGTTCATTCATCAATGCATTATTACAAACATGCCTCATTACTGTCATATACTGAATGTTCGCTCTCAAGCTTTTCTCTCTACACCCTTGTAAACATAGTTACCAGTGTCTTCTTTGCTTCAGCTACTTGAAACGAACAGAATGTGCCGACTCAGTCCAATTCTCCGCCATACTCTCCAATAACTTTTACATTTAATCATTCTATCCACGTGTATCAAAAAAATATATTTATCCCATTCCCTAATCAGATACTTATTGCCCTAATGAAAGACACGGTACCTAGGAATATTTTGTATAAGTGCCATCTACTCCTAAGTGCTCCAGTTAAACAATTCAATTGCTCTTTAAAAATAAGTAAACCGAAATCAGCGTTTTCTCCTCTATCTACATCTTTTTCTTTTTCGCTTTCGCATCCATAAACACGTGAACCATAAACCTCTTCTTCTTCATTAATTCAAATGTTCTTCAATAGCCTTTATTCGTCTGCCAGTCTTCCATCGAACAATAACACATACCCGAGTTGAGCTCGTTGAATTATACCAAATATATATTTCGAACCTGTTCTTACGTAAGGATAATTCACTCACGTACTACATTAAAAGGAAATAATTCCTTAAGACATCCTTGTGTTTTGTATCAAATTATGCAACGGGCTCGAAAAATGACAAGTACTTTTCACCAAAGCGCATTACTTGAATGCTATGGACCCAATTACAAAAAAAAATTATTTTAATTTTTAATTAGTAGTTACACTACATGGTGCCCTTCACCACTGAATACGTGTATATTTATTAGCTCAATTGTTAAAGGGGAAGATCAGATCATTTCGAACCATTAAAGTAATAAAATTGTTACTTTGGCACTTCGAAAATGAGTTTGAAATACAACTCTTTGCATTACACGATCGTGGAATTGCTAGTGAGGAACGGCGTCAAGATAATAACACTATGTTAGTTATGAAAACAGCTAGAGAAAAGTATCATTAAAATAAGGCCAGAGTCCGGCGACTCAAGTCCAACAAGCAATGAAGCGTTCGCATATGAAAAAAGTGAACAATTATATCATCGTACGAATGGGGTATTAGCATGAGCTCCAGGCTGCTATAGGAGAAAGTATTAACGTTTACTTTTTCACCATATGAAACTCAAGGAAAGTAAATGATCATACACGTTCAATTTCTACTCTTGAGTGACAACATTAACCAGTTATGTATGAATTTGTTGTAGTGAGGTGTTAATTTTTACAGAACATTAAGCGTCTCTAGCTTCAAATTTTTCGTAGTGAACTTTCACCATTCACCAAGTTAAGTGGTAGGTTTGCATGGAATTTACGAATAAACTAGGAGCAACCTCGAGTAAGTGTCCGCTATTCTTGCAAAAAAGATAACCTTAACCACATCCACGTTTGGATGATGTGTATGAATGAGGGTTCCTAATATTTTATGGCTTAGTTGCTCGCGGGAAGAGCGTTTATCACTCATGGTGACAGATAAAATCGGAGCACTCACGGGTACCGATACTCCAGCGTGTAGGCCCACAAGGTAGAGTATCGATCTCCTCCCCAAACCTACTTCCCCACCCTCTGTCTCTCTCTGTCGGCACCTCGTTCTCTCTCATACAATTTTTCAAGTCCTTATCCGAATACAGCGGCAGTGAGTGGGTCACCATTTGTCTTTCAATCATGTACGTTTTCTTGTAACGCCAACCTTGCGGTCTCTTTCCTGATGCAACAAACGGAAGCGAGGGATCTTATTATAACACATTTAACTGTTCTCACGCCCCTCTCTTCTCTTTTCACACCCCCTGACACAAGCTGCGGTAGTGCGTGGGTGGACGAACAACTCCTAACGACCAACTCTTGTTCTCGCACGCCCGCGTCCGCACAGGCGACCGTGCGTGAGAGCGTGGGCGGGTCTCTCCCATGGGACAACTTGACACCGTCACGCACGCGATGCTCTTCAGCTCGCTTTGTGCCTCAGACGATACTTATGTTACCGAGAAAATATTACAGAATTGTTATGGTACATGGTTAGAAAATTCACTACACAGCGTTCACGTTATATTTCCAAGCATTTACACATTGTCAGGCGATGAAGAAATCATTCATTTTGTCACGAGACTAAGGCACAGTGTTGCGCACGGCGCTGATCAGGCGCCTCCACTGTGTTAGTTCGAATGGAGGACTCGAAACCTCCTTAGTAAAAGGGGAAAGATGAAAATACAGGGCGGAAAACACAGAAAGAGGAAATGATAGAACAGTTGGAAAAGTAGAGAAAGGTAACTACTGATCTGCTCACCCACACCAGTACCCCAGCTCAACATGGGAAATAAAACACCTAGCTGACATTTATTATTACTTTATTTAAGTACTGAAGAACACGTAAAAATCGTACGATGAATTAATAACCAGTGCATGTTCAAACATATGTGTGGAAAAATGTGAGAAGTTTACACTGCAGCAACGCCCAACCTTTGCGTTACAAATGACAATACCAGGGAATAGAAATGTTGGTACCTACAAATGCCGAAGTGCCCACTGCAAAGCGTATCGCGCTTCACTGCACCAGCTAGCCCCCAAGCGCGCGCGATCAGCCAGCGACTTTCCTGTACGTAGTTGACCTGCTACTCAGTATGTGCACTGAGGTTATCTTGATGGAACTTGAGTCGCCCCTCAGATGTTTTGCTATCCCGTTCAGCGACATTTCGCTGAAGGTTGCCCCCAGGCTGCCTGAGATTTGAAAGCTGCAGAGAGCACCCCAGCTGCAGAGACAGTACTCGGTTGTAGAGAGAACCCCGGTTGCGGAGGCCCAACACATCCCAACCCGTCTGTGAACAATGAACATGGATGCATAATCTATTCCCCGAGACATGAACGTGATTAAATACCCCCTTAAAAAAACACTGACCATACTAACAAAATTCACATCCCTCTGCACTAAAAATGCTTCTTTCCCTCTGAATGTATACTAGAAAAGGACGAAGTACATTAATTTTGAAGCTTCAACATACAATCTAGCTTTCCCTAAACAATGAATTTTAACTAACTCTCTATACTTTAATTTCAATGTGCTAATCAACATGAATTTCCCTCTGAGAAGTGATTGGATAATCATTTGCCCACTTTACAAAACAATCACAAAGCGTTCTGTTTCGGAATCAGTGACATGAAAACCATCAAGCCTGCACTTCAATAATAAAAACACGAATATATTTGCTTTCCCTATGAGAAATAATCACACCCTCGAACTTCTACCCAAATATCAAAGTGGAACTCTAAACACTCCCTGTTTGAGAACAATCTAAAAGTGAAAACCCAAAGAACTAATTTTGCATTAAACTGCTGACGTTACTCGATATTATGACTCCCTTCACTTTTTCTAGCAAATAACAAAGAACAACATCTCACCTCCCCTCGAAGATCTTGGAACCCTACATCTTCACTTAGTCAGGATCACGCCGAAATAGACCGGCTGCTTGTTCAAGCCTACCTTTTATACCTCACCCCCACAAAGGACGCGTCCCGTGCGGCAGTGCGTTACCCGCGGAAAGTTGAAAGTGACGTGGCCTTTCGCGATTGGCCAACCCTCGCGCGTCTTTTCTCTAAACTGACGTGTCTCTTACTTCACAATATTGCTACGCATATTTCTAAAAAAAAACAGAAACCCCTTATTCACTAACTTGTAGGAAATTAAATTTTCAACCCACTGTTTTCTGTGCTATGTATTCAAGTTGCCCTCGTCTTATTATGTATGCCGTTTAGCGCACTAGTTTTTCAATCCAGCCTCTACCCCCTATACCTACTCCTCCCAGCTCCTGATGTACGTATGTACGTCACACCTTCCTATGCCACCGGTTGCCGCGCCTATCCTCTCTACGCATATATATGTATAACTTTTGTTGAGAATATCGTTAAAATTAATGTAAAATACTGGCAAAATGTATTGAACCTTTTTTAACGCAATTTCGTTTCCATTTGTCATAAGAAAACATATTTGATTGCTGGATTACTGTGCAATATATTTCTTGTACACGAAAGCCATCTTTAGGCATTAATTTAGAGACCGCCCGTAAGATGCAACATCGCAAGATGCAGACAAGTGTACTTCAAAGGAAATACAACAATTCTTGATTGCTCGAACCCAACTGCATTGCAGTAAGAAATACTGCTCAATTTCAACGGAGGATATTGAAAGTTCACATTAGATTAAATAATTCAGTTTAAGCCTTCCTAACCTCACAAAGGTGTTCCGAGGGGGGTTAGGAGGTAGGCAGTATTTAGTATGGAGTTCAGGGAACAGGGAATCTATGCACAAGGTGTGTTCCCTCACAAGATCCACTGCGCATAAATCAGTAAGTTGGGAAGTAAGATTATGAAACATCAAGTTTATGTAAAGTTAAAGACGGAAGGAGTAGGTGTAGTAAAACATGACAGTAGTGAACCGAAATAATTGGTCAATAACAATAAGACCTATTTTATTTCAACAAGAAGCCTACTTAACATTCAACTCGGGACCTCACAATTTCCCAAGAGGGCACTAATCTCAACATGTACAATAGTTGTATCCCTTTGAGGGGTTTAGAACGTTCTTTCATTCAGAACATTAATGAGAGAGCCTAACTAATCACACATACAGTACACACAAATAGTGTGTTCATCAGGAGTATGATCGTATAAAACATTCATGTTTATAAGCTTAATGTACAACTGGACACAAAATCAACGTACTCACGTGTACACTTCGTTGCAAGCTTGTAGCATTTCACAATACTTTTAAACTCATTTATACCTATTAACTGAATTAAAGGGGCGATTTTTGGGAAATCTAGTACGCAAAAATTAACTAATAAAATATTAACTCATCTAATACGATGAGTTAATTTAACGATTAACTCATCTACAAATTTCTCCACCTGTAATGTTTTTCATTTCAATATAATAGCCCTGACTCAATGAGCAGTGTTATAGATTATACCGCATTGACCAGCTTCTACAATTTGTTTTTCATTTCAATAGCCCTGACTCAATGAGCAGTGTTACAGATTGTGCTTCATCGACCAGCATCTACAATTTGCGAACTTTTAGAGAAAAATCGCATGAGGATTAATAATAAGCAATTTAAAAAATTGCAAAACTGCTGAATTTTGAACGGTATTATATGTTGAACCGTGTAATTTGAGAGACGTTCCGGGAAAAGATAAGCATATTTACAAGCTGCCACTCGCTAAAGAAGTTGATACAATGCCTCAGCCATCATATCCTGCAAAGCTTGCTGCACGTCACCACATAGCCCTCTTTAAAAAAGCGAAAGAAAACTTTTAAACGAACTCGAGCTGCAGCGAGAAATGAAGCACGTTTCAATTTTTTCCTCCTCTAGATCAAGCTGACTTCGGACATTTTTTTTGCGGAAAATTTGTCTTCCCTCGCATAAAAACTCGCGCAAGATTTACATAGCACGAGAGAAGGTAACATGTCATGAAGCTTAGGGATAATACAGACAGTGTTCCAATTTTACAAAGGGAAAAAGCCAAAAGCTTTGAGCATGATTCCTGAAGAATAAATGAACAATATGAATTGCTACCAGGCAGTATTGTTAAGCTGTAAATAAGTCGAAGAAACAAAACACTTAAGCCTCACTTTCATCGACAGGAGGAAATTGTCTGAGTTTTGGCAATTGAAAATAACGCAGAAATATTTGTTTCAGCAGCGAAAAATGAAGTGGAAGTATAGTTGCACATGAATTGGAAAGACTTCGTATGGACAGACAGCGCTACATGGGAACAGTCGAGGAAATCCCTATGGTGCACAGAGCCGATGTGGCAGGTCGATCATTCTCGGCTGAGTCATCAGAAGGCCCTCTGAGGTCGACCAAGCCCTCTTGTGTGGCGAAAAGAAAGTCGTAATGGCTGGCACCTGTCAGGAATAATGAGCTACCTCATGTTCTTTGTCAAGCTGAACAATATAAGAATGAACAAATGCAGAGAGGTAACATCTGAAATTTCATGAACTAAATCTTCAGCATGGTAAGTTTCAGCAATGCAGTTTGGAATTTGTGACTTCCTAAAAATTTTCCACATTTACGATAAGTTTAAGCTTCTGAAATCGAACAGAAGTTGGATTTAGAGCGCACGGCTAGCAACGCTGCAAAACAAAATGAAAATAAACTCTCGATCCAAACTTTTCCAAAGCGATCGAAGGCGTCAAGATTCTTTTCAAATTGTTGCTGTCAGAAAAAAGCTAAATCAGTAGTTCTCTATCAGCCTCAGGCGAGCTAGGTGGGCCACACGACCAACCTTTGTAAACTGCAGGATAACCTCAGAGAGCTGATAGCGCATTTTATTAACGCGGGACGATATTGACATAAAGTGGAAAATAAATATTCATGCATCTATTTATTGAACTATAGGAAATTCTCATTTTTGGTAAGTGTTCACCATACTTACATATATTTTCAGATTGCATATTTGGAAAAACTAGGAAATGAGGGCGCTATTATGGGAATTGTTTGTCTGAAGTTAAACTGGTTATAATTTTATACTAAACCGACATGACCTAGAAGGACCTCACCTGAACCAATTTTTAACCGAGCATCTCCTAATAAATCCTAAATTGATGAATTAAAACGTTTTATAGCGCGTTCCTGTTATAAGAGTTTTTCAATTGATCATAACTTTTTTCATTCCGGTGACTTTTTGGAATCTCTTTTAAAAAAAGCTATACTGAAAATCAAGACGAATCAGTCGAACACTTTTCTACACACACATTAGTCCAAAGTAAATAGGCTTAAAATGTTACCCCTCATTTTAAGTAGCTCCTAATGCTGCAATATGCGTACTGGGAGGCCGTCACTTATGAATCTGCATGCCGATATATATATATATATATATCAATAGCTCAAAGTCATATCACCCCCAGAAACAATTACTGAGTCTGGTAAAGCGGGCTCTCCGTCCACGCATAGGTTTTTTTCAAACGAAATAAATGTACAGGGAGTTCATGGGAATCGAACTCGTGACTTATAAGTTACCGCGCCAACACGCTACCGACTGCGCTATCAATCACCCTAAAAGGTGATCGAGGCGCAACGAAAGCAATGCATGGCACGGCGAAAGCGGGCTCTTCCGTCCACGCATATATAATATATATATATATATATATATATATATATATATATATATATTGCTATTTCCCTGGCGCTAGAAAACGCTCGTAGTGTCTAGTTTCTCGAGGAATTCGAGTTCCTACATAAATACATGCATATATGTAAATATATATAAATATATGAACTCAATTTCCTCAAGAAACAAGTCAGAAGTGGCCTCTACGAGCGTTCCATAGAGCCAGAAAATAGCACGATCGGTGGTACGGTATATTGACAGTAATTGAGACTCGCTCCCATTGAACCCTTCCATGCAATAATTGATTGGCTCTACCAAATTACAACATTCAGTAGAAGTTTTAAGAGACAAATATTCGAGTGCATAGAGCCATTCTATTAAGAAACGATTTTCAATCCTTGAGAATGACGTAAGTTCTACCTTTAGAGACGAATTTAAATCCAGCTGACATGAAAAGCGTGTCCCGCTCAAAGAACATAGGGTCGGCTTCACGCCTTGATTACATTTTGAGGAGCAACACGTGGTAAAGCATCAGCCGACTTGGAAGACAGACAACATTGTGAAAAGCTTTTACTTTTTCATGATGAATTAGCATGTATATAAATACATCATTAGAAATAGATCATCTTTCAGAATGGTTTTGATTAGGCATCCTAACCACCTGATGTTAGGGAGCGAAAACTTCTTGCGAGATAACCGATGGAGCCCAACTCAACAATTTCTTCCTTTAACGGGCAAAGTTCCCTAATGATGCACGTAAGCCGATGTTAATCTTGATTGAGTCAAATTACTTCGCTGCTTTTATTAGCCAAATGAGAGAAGCTTGCAAGAAAAATGAATGTACACGATATATTTTAAGGAAGGTTACCTCAGTCTGGCTATAGTTCAGCCAAAGAGAATTGCGTTAGTTCCCAAAACAGTACACTGTCTTCGGCAGCATCCAACACTTACTATGTCATCTTTTTAGAATCGTTGAAAAATGCTATCAAGAAAGATAAAATTTATAGCGTTGCTTAGAACTAAATTACAAATTCTCGTATGTAAGCCACACATATTTCACTCAAACACAAAAATGTTATTTCCTTGCGTACATGACCCGTCAAAAATGACTATATTTGATAACGTTCGATGAAATACGTAAATTATTTAATTATGTTGTTGTTGTTGTTGTTGTTGTTGTATAAAATAACATTCACTACCTCTCGAATTTTCCCCGTATCCATCCCTTAGATGCAGACAGTAAATGAATACGTCCATTTCACTAATACCCATGATTGAAATATGTTTAAACTCGTGGTGTAGCGAAGCCTGTATCTTGGACGTACGTTTATCATGCATTTCTCAGCTGTTCCTGATGAAACATCCGATAAATCAAGACAAAAAGTGCATATTTATTCATAGTCATGTATATAGGTTTTCACACATACATACTACGGCTTTTACTATAATTGTGGATCATGCACATATGCTTATAGGACAAGTTGGAAGTATCGACTAGAACAGTTGCGAGTTTTTATGCATATAAATAGGCACACATGGCGACAAGGAGAATCCGCTTGAATGGAGCTGTGGCCATGAATAGGACCGCTTCTTTTTCTAGCAGACTCATAAGAAGAGATTGCGATAAGAATCGTCATGAAATAAGATGCGCCTCAGTAAGGCAGGTATTTGCCGTTTTTTACAGATTTCCGCGTGACAATTTAATGAATTGAGGTTTTACAGTCCATTTGTCGGTCACAGAAAGAATAATTAGAAAACTGAAAGCGCTATAATAATGTTATTGTTCCTTAGCTTAGCACTCCTTCTACGTAGATTGAGATCATCTCGCGGAGAAAGAAATTGAGAAATAAGGGTTACTTACCTGCTGGTTCATCGAGTGTAATTAACCAATAAATCAACATTTTGACCATAGTTTATGAGAGTCGTCATCCCATAATAGTCAGACAAAGGTATCATCAATCGGCTATCTTCCACAAATTTTGCATCGGTTTAAAGCACTGGAGACCCGCTATGGTATCTAATCGCAAGAAGAAAGTTCTCTAATTTAGAGGACAACTGCAATTCAAGAAACACATTTTGTTACATTATATTGCGCCATTTACATATTACACTGAGATGCTTAGATCCCCCAGCTATTTGCATAAGGTTGATAACCAGTATTGCTTTCACTCTACGACCAGTATTGCTTGATTTTAGTTCAAGTTCATCATTATACGTCATTATCTCGGAAAAAAAATTAAAAATTGCTTCAATTGGAAATTTGAAAACTCGAGTATCACACTAACAAATGGATTGCAAATTCTATACAAATGGATTATTTGTTCTTTTTCAGTTTCAATCATAATGACGATAATGATTCACGTTGATTTAAACACAGTTAAGCTTCAACTCTGCGTCAAAGCCTTGCGTATCCATTGCCATTTGAAACTTAACTGCATGGCTTAAAATTTCCGAATTATTCTCACTTGCTTCAGTTTTATCTGGTGCTTACTTTATTGCAGTTCAGGTAATCAACACCATTCATTTTTTGAGTATTGATAGAAAACTTGGGCCTCAGGTCTGCCATTTTAATTTCTTGCCTCCTTAGAATTGATAATGATTTTAGATTGAAATATCGACTGTTAGTGCTGTTAAATACTTTAAGTTTCTCAACTTCAATTATAAAATGTTTGTAATTCGCTCCGTATTTTCTCATCCTTTTCATTTTTTTTATTATTTCTTGCAGTTTCAATCTTAGATATTAGGCAGATAGTTCAATGAACATGAGACTTTAGAAGCACTATCAAAGGACGTTTAATTCCTACGCTCACGTCGCCGGCATCCGATCACGGAAACGTCAGCTGAAGAGAAGCAGAGATACACAGGGCGATTTCCACCATTATCATCAGGTCTAGCTTTTAGTCATTTTGCAGAGATGCAGCGAAGACACGATACGCAAGGACAGATCGAGGCTAGTGTATCACGTGTAGAGCGTGACACCGCCAAATGGCTACGGGCAATACCGTGGTGATGACGTTCGAAATAGCCCAATGGACCGTCCACTTCAGCCGTGACAGACAACACTGGCTGGCTAACAGCAGCCACGGACGGGCTTCCCTGCTACGCGTGAAGCCTTGCAAAGAAGTGTGGCTCATCGCAAGGGTTCACGCCTCTGCGCAACTGTTGTGATGACAAGATACTTGATGAAACTTTCGATTCTACAGCACTAAGTCGTTCATGAATGACATGATAAATCTTCTTTTGCTCCTATTTCTAGAGAGAATAACGATTTCGTTCATGGAAGTATATAAGCCATAAATTACGCAATGCCTCTATCAAATGTAAATGAATGGAGACACAAGGGGTTAGCTGAATTTTCGCTATTAGTTTAAAATTGAGAAAGCACGAAACCAATTTGAAGCAAAAAGTCTACGGATATATGGACGAATATTTCACATCAGTGTAGTCTTGAAGCTTCTGAGTGCAATTTAACCAAAACTATTACAATAACTCAAAATAGTGAACAAACGACGCACAAACATTGACGAAAGGGGTGAAGAAATCGTTGAAGTTAAAAAAAATTTAAAATCTGGAGAGCACAATATAAAAAAACAGCGAGTAAACCATACGGAATTAATTTACCCAGCACACAGTCATCATCACAGCCACCCAGTCAAAAGCTATGAAGTAGAATTAGACCAAACAGAGGAAATACGACTGCTTCAGCCGGCCTTCCCTACCACGTTCCCAGAAATCTAAATATTATTGCAGACGGTTGGCTGCGCATCACCTGTATAAGCAGTACATGGCCGGCTGATCGCTGCAGTTATCAACAAAAAATCGTGGCGATATTTAGAACCAAACGCAGTAACGTGCTGCGACTGAATAAACTCCCTTTTCCGCAAGCTAAAACTTAGCCCAGTTTCGTTTCTTTTTGAAGATAAAACTCATATCTCCAATGATTTGTTTGTAGCGAAAGCTTAAACCTCCAATGAGTACACTTCAACATGTTCACCGCGTATTGGGTCATATGTGTCCCAATAGGTAAATTGCCCTTCCACGTACCGGTATAAATGAATGATAATTTCATCTGTTTCGCAACCTTTTTTAAAGAATAATTGTTATCACACGATGTGAAATGTCATGCAATTATATTCTCCATATTGCTTAGGAAAAATAAAAATGTATTCGAGCAGTAAAGTCAATTTCCCTATTCTGCTACTTACAACCTAACCAAGCCAACCGTTAACAACCGCGGAAATGCGATGAATCAACAGTATTAATCAACAGTGTTAATCAACAGTATACGTTTTATGAACGGAGCTTAAAAACTGAAAGATTAGGTGTCTGAATTCATCATAATAATTATGTATCACTGCGTATGCATCACTCTAAAGAAATTCTATACACTTGAATAGCGTTTATATTCACCAGTTCAAAATTCATTTCTGATATTGAACAAGTGCCCGCAGATGTTCGCATGCTTTCAATTGAATGATCAGAATAGCATAACTGCAAAGATAATTTCAACTCCTTTAAAACTGCGTGGAAAAGCTCCCCAATGGAATATTACAGGAAGCGAAATATCTGTCTGGGTTCCCACTATAAAATTTGGAATCTACTCGTAGTGAGATATTAAATCATGCTTGAAAAATACACTGTATTGAACACTGACCGTATTAATGTCTTATTCACTACATTTTAATCACGCATTCGTTCCTATTTATAACACACGTAAATTCCTTCTGTCGCCAGCTGTGTTCCCTTCTCACGTTACTTACATTGGATCTCAACTCCACTTCAATTTGAGGAGATAGAACGACGCAAGCAAATGCACGTTTGCGCTCACACTTGTAATCCGCAGCATTGGGCGATGTCACGCGAAGATACAGAAAAATAGCGTTGGCTCGGCAGCACTGACCTTGTGCGTCGCATATTGATTTTTGCGTCTAGGTCGGTGAGTTAAAACAGACCAAGAAAACCACGTAGTATGACTGACTACGTGTGGCGTCGGTTGCTTGATTGTTCAATCACTCTCACTCCGGAAAACTAAGGTAATGCAACATTGATAAACTAGAGCTAACCCCACTAACTCTTCACAGACACTTTTCGCAATTTTGCGATAAATGATACTAACTATAAAATTATCAACTTGAATAGCTTCCTAAGACGCCAAACCGCAATTATCTCGACAATTATAGCCCAATCTCGACGGGTGAAACACAGCGTATAAAGAGGAAATGAAGGCGTGAGGAACTTTTCTTGTAGTATAAGAATGTCCGTGGACATTCTATGAGACCAATAAAAGCTTTCTCCAAAGCAAAACTGAAATCTTACTGAAATACCAGAAAGTTATTAACTAGACTCACCACAATCACAGTATCTCTTTACACCAGGGGTATGCAAGCGACCAACTGCAAACTTAATAAGTACAAAGAGAAAGCTACATGAGAACTTCCATGCACAAATACAAAGCATCCGAACCTTCTGAATAACATCATCTTCCATCTCTCTGCATCTATTCAAACACGCTACCGGGACTCGAGCACTGGGCTTTAAGAGCACGAGAACCACGATGAAACCTCGTTAATTGCCTCTTAAGTTGTCGATTTGAAGGGCAAGCAGCAGCCTGAGTGAGCTCAGTCCTCTTTGTCATTTGCACAGCCCCTCAAATGCCACGGTGTGCAGGCAGAAGCCTCGCTAATTAGAAAGCTCACACAAAAATGCTCGTCATAACGCAGACTATTTTATCATAAAGAACGAAGAACTTGTGAAACCCAACTAGTGAAACATAAAGAACAAATGAGAAGAAACTGTGAGTTGTGGGAAACTAGAAAAAAACAAGCAACACGCGCCAAAACTCTTCTCGCAGGAAAACAAAGGAACTTGAGGGAGCTCGCAGATTATCTTCGTAATACGAAGCGGACACAAACAAGTTGAGCGTCACAGGCTTGGACACGAAGGATGTGTGCTTACATCTGCGCTGCTAAGTCAATGCCACGGAAAAAGATGAGCCTAAAATTTGCTTGGGAATTATTTAAGTTTTCAATAAATCTATCAAAAACTACTGTCCTTAATAATTTGGTGACCCACTAACGAAAAAAATTATCTTCAATCACTACGTAGTAAATTTTACATATTGTTGAAAGGCAGGCTATCGTTAGTATAATACGTAAAATTATCCCACTGCTTCATCACTGAACTTTTGTAGTGCAGAAAGATCATCATTCTAAAATTAAATTTAAATAAAAACTTTTATAGTTAAAAAACTAAAAGTTTATCAGTTCGGCGATTCAGTCATTGCAAATCAGAATAGCGCGGATTACTGTGAATGAATTTAATTTTCTACGTCGAAGGAGTCCAAAGCTGAATAATAGTCTCTAGAGTCCCTGAGCACGAAATTAGCTGCACACACAGCAACTTCGAAATGAGTGATCTACTTTTGAGATACTAGACACGCGAGTTTCATGAACTAACCCAATAGTTTCTATCACAATAGTTTCCTTCTACTTACGAACGGACCGCAAATATTACAAGATATTACAACGTTCGCATTCTGTGTTCCTCGCGAATCCCCTTTGCAAGGCACCAGGGTAGTCCGCTATGGCAAGCCACCAGGGTAGTCCGCTATGGCAAGGCACAGGGTAGTCCGCTATGGCAAGGCACAGGGTAGTCCGCTATGGCAAGGCACAGGGTAGTCCGCTATGGCAAGGCACAGGGTAGTCCGCTATGGCAAGGCACAGGGTAGTTCGCTATGGCAAGGCGCAGGGTAGTCCGCTATGGCAAGGCACAGGGTAGTCCGCTATGGCAAGGCACAGGGTAGTCCGCTATGGCAAGGCACAGGGTAGTCCGCTATGGCAAGGCACAGGGTAGTCCGCTATGGCAAGGCACAGGGTAGTCCGCAATGGCAAGGCACAGGGTAGTCCGCTATGGCAAGGCACAGGGTAGTCCGCTATGGCAAGGCACAGGGTAGTCCGCTATGGCAAGGCACAGGGTAGTCCGCTATGGCAAGGCACAGGGTAGTCCGCTATGGCAAGGCACAGGGTAGTCCGATATGGCAAGGCACAGGGTAGTCCGATATGGCAAGGCACAGGGTAGTCCGATATGGCAATACACAGCGTAGTCCGATATGGCAATGCACAGGGTAGTCCGATATGGCAAGGCACAGGGTAGTCCGAGTGCAGAATTCAGGACCTAAGGAGTACGCCATTTTGACTAGAAGTGTACACGTGAAGGTTCTATTGGAGTAAGAATCACATATACGATACATTCTAGCCAGCCGGTGCAGTGCGGACGGAGTAAATAACCCATGCTTGGGTATGATATGGGCAGAAATGAGAGGGTCTACGTCGTTCAGTGTAAGGAAGGGCATAAAACATATTTCAACAATGCACGAGTCTATGAGCACCTCCTGACAGTAATTTGTTGAGTAAAACGTCTACGTACAAAGAGCTTAGAAGAGAGGTCTGAACATTTACCCGGTAGTTGTAAAAAAAAATTCCGAGATCGTGAAATGATTCGATCACCTAGATTCTAGAAAACCATATTATTTCCCAAAGAAAAACGGGTGCTCAAAATATTCCAGATATATAAATGGAAATATTTCGTATGGCAACAGAAACAAGCCAAATGACCCATTCTCGCGTTATCCCCAACTCCTGTGCCGTGGGACACCGATCACGCACAGGCATCAAAGAAACACATTTGCATTTAGCAATTTTCACGCATAATTACCAGCATATTTATGTTAAATACAATGACTCCAAACGCGGCCGTAATGCAAAGTGTGGTCTCAAAGTGTGACAGCCTTCTTCGCACTTCTAGTAATAATAGAGCAAAGGCCACCTCTTTTTTCATAGATTGCAAAACCACTTCTACAGAAATCCTTTGATTCAATCACTAAGTGAACATGGAAAAATAAGAGATAATTACTATTGTTCCAGTTGAAATCAAGCCTTGCATTTCAAATAATTTCATTAAAAAGAAAAGAACTGAATGACTCGAAAAAGGACGTACACAATAACGAAAAAATAAAGAGAAAAAGGCAATGTTTCCACGGCTCACTCTTCCCCATCTGTGCTGCTGCTGTAGACGACGACCACCTCACTGTGATGCTCTCTCGTCCTTGCAGCCTCACGCTCTGAGCGACACCCGCCGCGCAAGGAATGGCGAAAATCGTATTTCAAAACCTCAATTTACTTGGGTTTCATTGAGCTTTTTATGCTCTACTCTTTTTTTCATCTTTTGTCATGAAATGGCTTCAATTTGTTAATTACAAGACTAGTCACTGACACTCAGGTGAGTTAAACCTAAATTTTACCACAACGCATTCAAGTATCTTTGAGTATTTAAAAGTATTTTAGGATAAAATAAACGTCAGTTTTTCTTTCTTAGCTTTATGACTGAGTTTTATCAACTTCAATTTTCATGGTCCCACAAGAGAAGAAAATTGTGAAAAATTAATTAACTTATTCAGTAAACTCAAAGAATGTAACTAAAAATACGGCTGACTTTCAAAGTTAAAGTAGGTGAAGTTCTTTGTCTCACTTAGCGTGATAGCAGATCGAGTAGGAAATGAATGCCAAATATTGCTCGCATGCTTAGCGATTCATTTTAATCCTTAATAGTACCAGAAATACGCCCAGAGCTATTTCATCAAAAACAAGGAATGCAACCCCAGAAACTGCAGTTGAGAGGTTTCTGCCTTTCATTGCGCAGCTTTATGCGTGCTCATCAAGTGCTGGCTCACTCAAACGGACATTTTCCACGTTTGCTTTTGTGTGTGGGGATGTGAGCAAAATGACTTGGGAGCTGCTGAAGCCCGAAGGCTTGTATAATTTATAGGCACGTCTGGTCAGGAAACGATGAGATACCACCACTCTGGCATCCATTTGTTCACAGTTTTGGGCACGGAGGACGGGGGGATACACGTTTTAATTCTGTCGTACAGAAGAGTGGCCTGGCATTTATGTTTCAAAATTATCAAAGAAAGTCGAGAAAAAAAGATGTTTCTCTACACACTCCCCATTTCTTGCCAAACGGCTGCTGCAATGCGAAATGATTAAACAGAGATACACACCAACCCGAAACAGCTGGAAAAGACAGTCTCGTACTTACGGTTTTCCAATGCTACCTAAAGAGCATTGCGAGTAACAGATCTTAGTATCATAAACATGGACTATTTTGCGGAGCAAAAACCACAGAGGAAATGGCCCGTAACAATTATCTAGGATTTGAAAATACTTGACATTTAATTTACGTCTTCGTTTAACTACTTCATTATACTTAACAGCAGTACTATGTTTTGCTACCAACAGGTAAAATAAGTCATTTTTTGCATTTCCTCTTTGTAACCTTTGGTCAATATTGTGGTCAATGTCGGGTTTAATGCAATCACGGAAATCAATAATTCCGTTGCTATGAATCACTAGAGGAACGCATGTAAAAACGTTTTACATTTAATGACATTCTGCTCGCTGATGCGTTATTTTCGAATTATTGAACTTTGAAGTTGGCTTTCGCGTGCCAAAGGAAGCGAGCGCACCAAGCGCAATTTAATTAATAACGGAAGCTAACCCCCTATTACAAACGTAAAGAGGTTGGGTCGTGAGGGGGAGCCACAGTTCTTCTAGTGAAAATTATAAATAAAGCCTCTAACCCACCCATTAGGGTGACAACCGCAATCTTGTTTACATCGGCTCCAAGATGGCAGCGCCCATGGTGGTCGCCATCTTGGAGCCGATGTAAACAAGATTGCGGTCGTCACCCTAATGGGTGGGCTAGAAGCTTTATTTATAATTTTCACTAGAAGAACTGCGGCTCCCCCTCGCGACCCAACCTCTTTACGTTTGTAAGAGGGGGTTTATTAATTAAATTCCGAATCGCGCGCTCGCTTCCAACTTCAAAGTTCAATAATTCGAAAATAACGCATCAGCGAGCAGAATGTCATTCATGTAAAACGTTCTTAAATGGGTTCATTTAGTGATTGTTTGGAATAAAATTATTAATTTCCGTGATTGCATTAAACCCGACATTGACCAATATTTTCAATGTCACAGCTCTCCGGTATTATCGCAAACTTCGCAAACGTACATACACATGTAACAGGACCAGTGAAGTAATAAACAAAGCAACACTCTGACAGGAATGCAACAAAACATTTATGATTTCAAAAAAATCAGCCCTTAAGCTAAAACATAATAATAGTAGTATTAACTCAGCCAGAATAAAAAAAGTAGATTCATTCAAAACAACAATTTTCACAGAAAAATCGTTTTCATCAACTTGTTATTGAATAGTCTTTTTAAATGTAGTCATGACTAATTCGGTATTGGCTACATATTCTACCTAGGTTTTATTTACTCTAATTTCGAATAGAATCAAATACGCTAACATCCTCAAAGACAGCGAAGTAGGAAAGACACTTTTATTGCGTAACCCTTGGCAGGGATCACTTAGACTTAGAACGTGAGGATTAAATTTCATAAGAGGGGTTACGGATGAATCAAATAAAATACACAGAAGATATCATTTTGCTCAAAAGCTGTTTTGTTTAAATTACTTTAATAACTTTACAGAACTTTCCAGACCTTGTATGTGAATGAATCCTGTAGAGTAACTTGAATGAGACCTGTACTGGATGTGAATCCAGTACAGTACAAATTTCACTAAATTCTACCTCTGATCAGACACAATTTTTTTAGCTCCTTTAAGTCTACAGCTCCTAAGGAACAGTTCAATCAATGCCAGGTGTCACAGCGGTGAGGAAGTTTTGGAAGTGAAGTCAAAAAAATCTATGCTCAACTATGACAGAAGTCTCAGGTAGCAATATCGTGAGAATAAGATAAAGAGTCGAATGATCGACAACATGTTTTCGTTGAACTGCTACTCACATGAAGTTTGCAGCTGCTGCCGTGCATGAATAACCGGAAACTAAAAAAGCTCCACAGCTGTGCGTGATGTAACTGAACGGAATTTGGTGCACATGCTAATTTGCAATAAGCCAAAAGTGGGAAATGCAATTTCTTTCTTCTCGTATTAAAGACGGGCCCAATGTCTAACACTTGTGGTAAACCTGACCAAACAGGTGACGATTTTGAAACTTCTTTCTTGGAGCAAGTTAAAAAGAATAAAACTGAATAAAAATTTTACACTACTAGAATGAACACTAGGATCGTGGTCTAAGAAATGAGTGGCCTCAATTTTCAAACGGTTAGGTGGTAAATTTTGTATAGGAATCACATTCTTCAACTATTTTATCATCAAGATTTCAAATATTACCCAATGCCTACATTAGGGTTGTTGAACTTAGCACAATTTTTATTCAAATAACTTTGATTACGAGTAAACGTTCCAAATTGATGGCTTATCAATGCAATAGCAAGATTATATAGCAAGATTAATAGTGGCCTTCAGCCCCAAATTAATTAGTATAACGTGTAATTTCAAGTAAAATATGCATTGGAATTTCATGGAAGAACTAGCAAATGCTATTTTTAGAGATGAGACGGGTATATACAGTATGTAGATTGGAGAAGAATGAGATGTTCTTGCATCAAATCTGAAAAAGTTGGAGCCATTTTTTCAGAAAAAAACTTAGCCTCCAAAACAAACGTCTCATTCTTCAAAATCGCCGCACGTTTGAAACTCAGTTTAGAATTCAAGAAAAACAAATAATTTACTCAAAAATATGTTTCCAAATTAGGGAAGATTATGACACTGTCAGAATTTTGTTAATAATGTACATTGTATAATTTTTGTGAGCAAATAATTAGGTCACATGCAAGCAGCGTCGAGATACATGTAGCGCTGAGTGCAACGACCGGGGCGAAAGGACAGCGCGCTCTAATTAGAGCGAGGTGAGATATTCTAATTTTCTATCTATGAATGCTACCAAAAGAAGCCTAAATATAGCCACTGCATCGGCATTTCGGTAAGCAAAATGATGGCTAAAATACACTGAAACGAGGAATTCCTTGCGTCACCCAAATGCCTTCGTCATTCACAGATAATGGTCATAGAGTAGCACACGTATGTTTCAGCAAAGGCCATTGCTGTATTTAAATACATTCGTAAATGTTGGACTTCGGGTGGGTCTTGATTTGCAAGCGACTGAATATATTTCTAGGAAAACGTAATTGAAATTCATATCTGTCCGTTTATCGCTGACTATTCCATCACCTGAAGGTAAGATGTGGAGATGCATCATCCTCATGTCGGCCGCCCTTGTCAAGTCAACTTAGTACACAAGAATACTTCACTACATCCAGGTAGACAAAATGATCCTTCAGTAATTTGAAGCGCACACAACGTTCTCTAAGCAGCACTTAATTAAGCACGATCTTACGGTAATTCGAAGTGAACAAAATTCTTCAGTAACTGAAAGCACACGAAACGATTTTTCAGTAGCCTAACTCAAATCACACACGACTGTTTAGCGGTAATTCACAGAGTACGCATTACGATCTTTCAGCATTCGTGAGAACTTTTAGGACATAGCTCATAGAACAATAGTTTCACGACTGATCATCCTCTATAGAAAAAACACGTACTAATGTCGGCACAGAAGTGACGCAATAATGAGGAAGAACTACCTTAGCAAATCTTTCAGATACGGCAAGTTTTCCTCGCGAACACACACACGAAAATAAATCATCGCGTGTGCTTCATTGCCATGATAAGAAATTGAACGATACTTTGTTATTACCAATTAATTATTAATAATTCTACGTTCGTTCTGAATATTATAAATGTAAATTCAAAACGTAAACTGTATTTGCTTACTGTTGGGAAACATGAAATCCATCACAAATACTTCGTCTGCTGTTGATAGTTCCAAAAAATTTCGAAAACTTTTCAATTCATATCGTTGCATGCTTTTGCAATATTGTCAGTGCATTCATTTTATTCGGAGAACATCAATTGCGAAATTAATTGACTAGATATTGCTCGCATCGAGCTTAAATGGATAGCAGGTTAGATATTTTACGCACTTGATGGCGTTTGGGCATTTAGATCCGATTCAATATGGCTCAAAGCAGCAGATGTTTATGCATAGAAGTGATAGAACAATGAAAAGCGGCAATGCTTATGTTCAGACAAGCTAGAGTTCAGTGCACTTGGCACCGCTTGTGTGGGCAGATGATCGCATTTGACCCAAACAGAATGTATGGTTATATTTGCGTTCTATAACCAACTATATCGTAAAATCCACGTCAATTTTGTATTCAACTTGAGAAAAATTCTATAAAAATGTATACCTTTTAACATTACGTTAACCTTTTTCACAGAAAGGATAGGGAAGTAAAATTGGTATGATTGGAAAAAAGAAAAGATAACTTTTCATTCGTATTTTACACTTCCAGTTTGTAACGCTAATTTCCGAGTCGAACTCGTGTCTTCATCTTGGGTTAGAGTTCTCAGCCTTTCAACATTTTCCGCTGTGCGTTCAGAAACCTTTCTTCCAGATCTTCTTTATTAATGTTTCTTTACAATAAACTGGGATTGCCACTTTTGGAAGTTCCTCAGAATAGTTATTTTGCTAGGTTTGAACCGGTATTCCAAGAACAATTTCCTCTGAGTCCCGACGATGGGTCTAATTTTCGTCATTTCTTCGATGATGAACTTGCATTGTTGAAGAGTCAGTTGTGCCATGTTTGCTGATCACAATAATCTTCTCTTCTGCACTCTTGATGTTTATGCTCATTTGGAGGGTATACCAGATACGTCAGAAAACACTGAACTCTGTCCTTTCGGATGTTCTATCTTATAGTCTCCTATTTCATATACTTAATAAAAAGATATTGAAATTTGAAAAGGTATACATTTTCAGCCATATATGGGCCATACATCATTTTTAAGTGCTTTAATAGAAACACGTGTTCGTGATCATCAAGGAATTAATGACCGAGAATAGAGTGAGTTCTATTTTAGCAGCAAATTGAAGCATTATTTTCTGCAGGCGGATCGATACATCAAAAATGATTGAATGTTTGAAAACATTATTAAGGATGCGAACTTATTTTGTTAATCTTCACGCAATAAGCACGTGCGACTCTGGAGTGTGACTTGAAAACTGCGAGGCAAATAATTTTCCATTTCTGCACATTCTATGTAGAAAAGCTTTCCTCACTTTTAAAAATGCGCTCACGTGTGCAATACGATTTTAAATTCAACAGTTATCATCAGGGTTGGCACATAAAAAACCCAATCAAAAAAGCCCAAAAAACCCACTAAATAGTGTTTTTTTTTTGGGTTTTATTAGTGCTATTTAAATTTCACATGCTTTCAAGGTTATAGAATAAAAATGAGCTAAATATTTATATTGTCAAAAATTTGTCCAAGGCATTTGCATGACTATGACAATAAATATTGAAAAAAAAACACCACTATAAAAATAAAATAAGAAAAACCCTAATCACAAAAAAAACTCGAGGGACTAGCATATTTCCATGAGTTCCATTTCCAAAGTAAAAAAAAACTAAGAAACAAATACAGTTTGACTATTTGAGAGTATAGACACCTCTGAATTCTTCCTCTGTCTTCTAGACTAGACTGCTACTACAGTACTACTGTGTTTCTCTTTCTACATCCACTGCCATTTCATCGTGGTCATCCACGTAATGAACATTTGTGAGGTGGCGATATACTGAGACCAATTTCTGTGCACGTTCCGATCCTAATTATTTCTCAATTTATTCCACACAATTCCAAATGTTGAGAAAATTCTCTCAGTGGATCCTGAACTTGCGGGGCAAGAATGAATATTGCTTATAAACTTGCAGAAACTCTCTGCCAGTGTTTTTTCATGAATCTGCATTTTCTGCTGTTTCATGTCTTGAATATCCCACCATCGACAAGGAGTCATTGTTTTAGTGATATTCTCATTGACCATGTGTTTTGGGAAGATGTTGGAGTCCTTCAATTTATACAAATAAAGTGCACCGATGAACTCCGAATTGTACTAAGCCAACCACTCTTCAATATCTGTCTCCTGTGAGAGCTTTGCCTGAAATAAGTCTAACAATTATAGTCAGATGGGGTAAGACACGATCGCAGCCATCATGGGGTAAGAAAGTAAAGAAGCGACTGGCCTATGGTGAGCATTCAAGCTGCACTGAAACAAATTTGACGATGGAATCTGTTAGAGCATTTATTTCTAATCATTTTAGTGTTTGTTGCTATCTGGAACTGCAAAAAGTGATTTTCTTTGGCAAATTTAAGAAAAATTTTTTGGCATGTCACTACATGTTGTAACATGTAACAGTGTGGTTGACTGACTCGACTTGCGCTGCTAAGCCCTCCAGCTCACAAAATACACATGTTGAGTTGTTAACAGCATGACTGTTAAGTGATGCGCAGCTGTCTTGCTTCAAGTTGCTTGTGGTGGTTACTTATGATCAGCATGGTGCTTCCCTCTCACATGACTTGCGTCTGTCTGCTGCTAAAACAACTTACTATGAATTGACAAGCATAGCAATTCTCTTTGCACATCTTATATCTTTTCAGACTGCAGAGCTATGTCCCTATGCATATGGTAATTGGTAAATGGTATTTGTGATGGACCAACTTAATTCATATATTGTTCATATAATGTAATAATTCATATAATAATGTAATATAATATTGGAAATAAAGTAATCAAATAACAATATTTACTCAATAAGTTTATATATATAAATCTTAATTTTTTCAAAATTTTGAGATCAGCAAAGACAGTTCAATTTTTTGACCCAAGCTTTCGGCTAGATTAGCTCTAGCCGTCATCAGGGGAACGATGTATTTTTAAACAAAACCTCTTATGGTATCCGCGTGTATCTATATATAAATCTGGAAAAGAGGCAACTGGAGCTGTGTGAATAACTCTTTTAAACAAAAACAGGTATTACAAAAAACCAATAAAGCCCCAAAAAAATAATAAAACCCAAAAAACCCAATTTAACCCCAAAAAACCCACGTGGGTTGGGTTTTATTAAAAAACCCAGGGTTTTTTCCATCCCTGGTTATCATTCGGCTTGCTGTTCACGATTAGATTAGGTAAGCTAGTTTAAGCCTCCCTACCCACAACAAAGGTGTTCCAATGAAAGGAAGGAGAAAGACACCTTTAAGCACAGATTTAAGGGAACGAAGAATAATTAATGCACAGGGTTTTTTCCCACACAAGATCCCTAGCGCATAGAAACAAGAAATTAGGAAAAAATACAGAAACAAGATGAGAGTAGTAAGCGATGAAAAACAAAACTGCAGTGAACCAAAAATAGACACAAACAAAAACCTATTCTATCATATATCAACAAAAAGAAGGCATACCTAGCCCTCAGCTCAGGATTTCACATCCCCCTGGGATCCCTAATTCCCATAAATGCAATAATTTATCTCTTTGAGGTATAGTATTCATGAATCACACTTGAGATTATCAGGAGTGTAGAGCATTGTATAAAACTGTACAGTGATGCAAGTGCAATGCGCTCGCAGCTGCTGCGCTCGAGGAACATTCCTCTCATGGACTGGCGCAGTGAGGGCAAAGCATAACTGCTCAGCGGCACGCGCTTTAAATTCAGGAACACCAAAGCATCTCCTGCATCTTCCACTTTGTTGAATACTGATTTGTTTCTCAAATTTAACAAGTATTTAACGTTAACTGGATTTCTTTTTATTAATAGGTTTTCTAAAAAGTTAGAATCAATAGGCAGCATAAATCTTAAAAAATATTTATAGCTAATTCTTTGAGCCCCGTTCATTATGAACACGAAATGTACACAAATTTTAAAATGAGTATTTCACTGTATTGGTACTGGTGAATTGAAGCAAACGAGTAATAAAATTAATGTTTATTTATTTATTCAGAGATGATGAGCACAGTGATTTACGTTAGGTATTTTTAGCTCACAAGTGCATAGCGATTCACATTTGCTGGTATTTAAACTGGCATATACAAGCGTAGAATTTTAAATTACAAATTGGGTACAAAATTATAACAGCGGTATCTTACTCGAGGGTGAGGATGTTCGATGACTTTGACGAACTACCCTGCTGCCCTCACGTGAAGTTCTCAATGGGACGCTTGAAAAGGCTGCAGGGTGATCAGAACTGAGGGATAAACTTCTACATCACAAGGAGAGATGGAATGTGGAACGTGTATACTAACAGGAAAATTTTACCTGATGTACTGGTGAACTAAAATTGATGTAGCAGGATAAAAACGACAATAATCGTTTGTTTTTCAATTTCTAGATTGATATCAAAATTAGTTTTGAAGAATTAAGAGAATAATAACTTTTTGCCCAAAAATATAAAATGAACTCGAAACAATAAGACGAGAACAGTCAGTGCAAAAAAAGCATTCATGCGTGTGCTCTGGATGCAACGAGTTTCCAGAAAAATGTATGCACGTGACCCTGAAAAACGTGATCCTGAAAACAAACTTTTTCAATAGCAGTCACAATCGCACCTTCAGGAGATTTTACTTCTTGTACACTAACGTAAAACTCATTAAAGTCCAATAAGTGTGATTGAAAATAATTTTGCTTTATCTCACTGCATAAAGTTGCAGGTCGCTGATTGGTAGTACACCTATAACAACCAAACGGATTGCTCATGGGGAGCATTGACGGAATTGCATCTCACGTCAGTTTGAAAAGTATGTTTAGTACGGAAGATCATCTGCAGCACTCTCACATGTTATGAGTTCACGTATCTTGTATTTTTGAGTTGCAAATTCCTAACTGGATGTTTAAATTAACAAGAAGCCTATTTCCAATGCTGTAAATCGAGAACACGTATTAAAATATTCACAGTATCAAGTACATTCAGATTAATTCAACGAATACGTTTTGAACAGTCATTTCGTCCAGTTCATCTATTCATCACAGGAATGTTTTTAAAAATCTACACCCTAATTTCAAAATAGCTTTTATGACACAGATAAAGGACACGTGGAGGTACTTAGCCATAATCATTAGGCAATAGCTTCCTCTAGAGTAAAATTGAGCCGGCCATTTAGAACACGCTATGGAGCGTCATCACAACTCCAATACTGGACTCTGATGAGCTCTCTTCAGGACAGACGAGGCTCCATGGCCGGTTTGATGAACGAGGAATCACATGGGCAAAAATGATGGGCTTTTATAGTCCGTAATCACCGTTTGCATGCCACTCGCCCAGCTCTACACGCAAGTACATTCGGGGACATGCTGCAAAGGGCACACTTACACGAGCATCCCCAGGCAAGACCGGACACGGGGGTGGGTCTCGACGTGATTTTTGGATTCTCGTGCGGAACATGATCTTTTTCTCGTGTGAAAATATGACTCGAGCTTCGTAAAGGTTTAAGAGTTCGGATTTAAGCACGCAGAGATAGCATACATTAGATGTTAGTTTTAGCCTCCCTGACACCATAACAGAGGTGTCCCCGAGAGAGGAAGGTAGAAGGCTCCATTTAGTATGGAATCAAAGGGAACAAGGAATCTATGCACAAGATGTGGTCTTACACCCTAAGCATAGAAGCAACAATACTGAATAAAGTTTACACAACAAAATAAAAATTGTAACGGAAAGTAATCGGTTTTGAAAAATGTCGGCAAGAAGCCTAAAAAAGAACGTAATGAAATAAATTATTCCAAGTTCAACAAAAGAAAGACCTACCAAACCTTCAGTTCGAGACCTCACATCTTTACTGTGGGTTTCATTTTCATTATTACAATATTTGTGTCCCTCTGAAGGGATAGAGTTGGCATCGGATGACTTTCAATTAAGAGTTCGATAACGTGCGGAGGTCATTGACTGGAAATCTTTGCCCCCGCAGTAGGTACTGATCCAGGGAATTTTTGTGCATCTATACACTTGCGCAATGAATGTACTTAACTTGAATAGAGAATTTCATGGCCAATTTGGCTTTCGTTTTTTGAAGAAAAATAGTATACATGAACTTTGCTATGGTTTAATTTCCTTGTATTTACGTGATTACTTACATTTCCTGTAGAACTAATTTCACAGCACCGTGAGAAATTGAATAAATATAACAAATCAGAGCATAACGAAATAGTTCACTTTCCCTTAACTTTGAATTTAGTCAAGTTCAGCGATAGCTTGACTGAAATTGAACTGTACTTTCCAAAGATTGAATGTCAAGGAGTCCATGCAGTAGAAAAGATGACTAAACCAGATAGGTATTTTTTGTTTCCTTCTGCTGCGATGTACGACGAGTACCGAAGATGAGCGTGGATGATAGGAAAGTATAAAATTGGCAGAAGGTCTATCAAACTTTGCATCTAAATTTTAGCAACTATGCGTCGTGGAAATTAGCAGTCGAATGAAGCTTACACCATCACGCGCCAAAGTACTTCTAATAGAAGCTTGGATAACACGGATTGTTTCCGATTGTTTCACAGTCATTTCATTTGAGTGATCATCAACCTGTATACGGGTAAGATCCCTATAGAGTATATGTTCAGTAATTTCACGAGAGCTCGACGGATTGAAACCAGCAAACGGTATGACTGTCAATTCACGCTGGGCCCGTAATGACTTTCACAAATCATCGAAAAAAAATTCATTGGACTAGTGCTGATAATAATAAGACAAAAAATGCAACTAAATGGCACTCGGTAAGTAATGATATTGACAAGGCAACAAAAACGATTAATTTGTGCTGGGCCAATAATGACGTTGAGCAGGAGAACGCAGAGTGAGAATAATTAGCCGTTCCCACGGGCCGCTCTGACCACCAGGGTCCACGTGGTCTTCAGTCTCTCTACTTTCTAACGCACTGCCCTCAGGTGTGAGTCATTCGAATAAATACAACTCAAGTGAATTCTATCCAGCTTTTGCGAAAGTCAAACGATGTTTCTATGTATTCACGCTTCAATCTGCAATGTGGTAATATTAGCGCATCACATGAGCGGTAATTTGCTGGGGAATACAAAAAGTTTGATGGATGATTGTGAGGGTGTGCCAGCATAAGAAAATTTCTTCGATTGTTTTGATCAGAAAAAAGTTATGGTGGATATCTAGACATTCACAAATAACACCCACCCCGTAACGGGACCCACAATCAGGCACAGATGAACGTCAAGGCTTTTCATCGACCGGCAAGCACTCGTACATTGTTTGCAGGTCTCACTCACGACGAAGATGCGCGAGTATGTCTTCGACGTGACGCAGAACTGAAAGGATGCCAATTCCGCAGACCGCGACACCTGAGCTGTTCGGTACGAGTTGCAGGTGGAGGCGAGACAACATCCCGCCGCTAAACTTGAGATGGTAACAAGCTCCAGCGCCTCGCAGGGCTTGCTGCTCAGCTCGCCTTGCCTCAACTTCCGACGTGGGCGGGCGGCCAGTGCTGCCGACAATCTCCTTCAATAGAATTATAGTGCAACTCATCTTGAAGTTTTGTACAGATTTTTGCGAGCATTTTCATCGGTGTAATCTTTTCCTCACTTTCCCCCAGTTTGAAATGAGACAGTTCACATGCTAGGAATACAGGCGAGAATTCCTCTACTTGAGGTCGGATAAACTTTGCGTCGCTGAAGACATCATGACATAATTTTGCAAACAAAGTTTTCTCAAACGAAAGAATTTATACATATTTTTTAAACCTAATACCAATGGATTACTAACTCATGGTTTGAAAGCTTTGCATCACATTCACAATATTTAATAGCTGATGCTTGCAACTGAAATTTGCTTTATAAATGATTAATGCTACATAAAATTTGACGAAAATAATATTGGATAAACTTGGTAATACTAAGTAAACATAGAGACTGCACCTCTATTATAAAAAACGCTAACGATGAACATTTTGACTGGAATGCGAGCTCATTTTTCTTTAGGTTGAAGGAAGGAGATTCAGTTTAATCAGCAAACAAATGCCGCGTGGCTTAGAGTCATCAGCTAATGAGGGACCTCGGGCATTAGGAAGCCGCTAATTAACCCTGACACGTGCGTGTCGCAGTGGTTCATTAATGAGGAACATTGTGGCAGCGTCAGGTACACTTGGCTACACAGCACAGACAAAAGGTATCACAATGTCTCAAGTGCATCCTAACTTCACTGCTTGAAATACACTTGGCTATACAGCACAGACTGTAAAGGCATCACAAATGTCTCAAGTGTGTCCCAACTTCAAGGAAACCGAGCTATTAGGGAACAGCAGCATGAATAACAAATCGCACATCCTGAATGACGCCGGTTTTTTCAAGTTTTGGCAATTATTGTTTCTATGTAGTTAATAAAAGTGATGAAAATGCACGTTCGCTATGAAAGTTCATTTTGAAATTTCAGTGATTATTCCAACGAAGCTGTAAATCTCGTTATTTTCGCTTTTGTTTTTCCTTAAAAAAAAATCTATGAGAGTGAAATGGAAGGATACTACTTAGGTACAATACAGAACATGAAGAAATCAACGAAAATTAATGTAGTTCTTCCAACGGCGTTTACAGATAATACATCATTAATGTATGCTTATAAGAATTTCGGTGCTGCTGTAGCGATTAGATTAGATTAGATTAGATTAGATTCGATTAGTCTTTAGTTTTAGCCTCCCTACCCGCAGCGACAAATGCGATCTAAAGAGAGGAAGGAGGAAGACACCATTTAGTATGGAGTTAAGGAAACGCGGAATCTATGCAGAAAGGGCATAGAAACAGTAAGTTGCGAAAGAAGATTATGAAACAAGACCAAAGTTGAAGAAGAAAATAGTAGGTGCTGAAAAACAGGACAGCAGTGAACCGAAAAAAAAGATGGTTCTTAATATAAGAGAAGCATTTCATTTAAACAAAAAGAAAGCCTACCTAACCTTTAGCTCGGGCCCTCACATAGTCCCCCTGGGAGCGTGCTGCTGTATACAGCGTGGGGTCTACCACACTATAGCATGAGATCTACCTTTAGCTAGTACTACAGCTGAGGTTAGGTTACTAATGGACGTTACACATTTCCATACATTTAAGTCAGTGATAAACGATAAATTTTTACACCTCAAACTGCACATGGGTACGCGATATGTGGCGGTAGACCTCACGCTATAGTAGCACCAGAATTTCGAAGTAGTTTAACTCTTCTGAAAGTATCCCAATCAAATTAAAGCTTACTCTAAAATTAAACAATTAATTTAATGAGCCTTTACTTAGCTAAATAGGCAGCGTTCACGTCACGCATAAATGCATGTGATCAAAAATACTTTACGCTTTTGTTAACAATGTCAGCGAACACAACAAATACTAGTAACAGGGAAGCAATTCTTCGTTTAATAAAAGTAATGTTTTAAAAACGGCTTCACCGGCAACATTTTGCAACGCTCTCACAACTGAGTAAAGTAACATACTTGCGCACGAGGTCGTATTCTACGAAAGCAAAATCAATGAGTGCTGCTGATTGAAGCATCATCATAAAGGACGGATAAGTTCTTGACACGTTTGCCATAAACAGGAAATTACTTGAGCACTGGGCCACCATAACGTCGATCAAATTTCCCGTGAAGGCGATTCTCACACCATGCGAAGGATGCTTGCCGTTTCTGTAGAAGATACTCTGGTTCGTTGATGCAGAACATTGAAAAACATGCGCCACCAGGTCTTGTGACACATTTCACTCACTGGAGGTAATACTATGAAGCTACGCTTCTGAGACCTTGGAATGGAGAAAATTTCATTCATCTCTAAATAAAAGTCTTGTGCTCCTTGACTACTACAGTCCAGAAGTATATTTGCAATTTCATTGTATCTACATAGGTCAATAAACAATATTGGGTTAAATGATTTTTAATGCGTATTATTTGAATTGCGAAAATGCAATTATAAGCTCATGGTGTTCTTCCACGTTAAACGTGCTAAAACAAGTAAATAAAATCGATCACGAATTGTTATTCATCTCACTTGTTTCTCGTATATCACAAAATACGAGAAACGAGTGAAAAACGTTTTCATTTCAAGGGAATTTTTTTTTAAAACACAAATTCTCTCATGAGTAACGTGATAAAAGGGAAAGTATAAATTCAAATTAACTATTTTCTTAAGTATATTTCCCTGCACTGCATGATAGCATCATTACATTCTGCAACGTTGGCCGCCAAACAAGTCACTTCTTACGGTAGTTTCTTTTCACTGTACGTAGAGTTAGGCGAGGGAGGACGGAGCTCAGAACTGTTAAGGGTGAAAAAATGTTCATTTCATTTTGAATGAAAACTGATATTACAAATTGAACGCCGAATTAAATACTAACGGTAGTGAACAATGAGTAATTATCCACTAAACAGCATGTTTGAAATAAAATCAGTTCATAAAATTGAGCATTGGATCACTTTAAGAGTGACATGACATTTTTATATCAACGCAAAGATATATTTGAGGACTTAATTACAACGCAAGGTTATTTAGCCAACAAAGAGTGTCCTACCACAATGAAGTTTGCCACCTTAATAAACACAAACTTGCACTCACTCTACAACTTGTCTACAGAGATAGATGGTCGGCTGGGAAGCATCAATATCTCGGGAAGTTGGGAAAATACTCATGCAATAGAAAAATATCAGGCAGCGAAGCCTTAGAAAAGGCGCTTCAGAACTTTTGAAGTGGCTGCATAATGCGGCCGTTGTCACGGTATAGCGACGATAAAGTGACACAGAAATTTCCCTTCCATCTCATAGCCTCTCATGCGATAAAATTTTTATTCTTGCGCTGGAAGGAACGACGTCAGAAAATATCAATATTAAAGCAAAGAAAACGTAGAGTGCTACTGACAGAGACTGTGATAGAAACAGACAACTCCCGAAGCCCTGGCATGAGCTAATTTAGATTTTTGCGTTTGATTCACAAATCTTTAGTCAGATCTGTGTCTAGTACGAAAATAATACCACATCGATGAAACGAACAGTTTTAACTCGTTCGGTAATTAACATCTCAAGGGAACACAATTCCAAAGAGAAATACAAATTAAATAATGTTATCAACATCGAAAGTACGACAACGGAGTTGAAGTAAGGCATTCATTTCAGTTTTCCTAGTCTGTCAAATGGATTGCGTGCGCCGATCCCGTCGTTGTCGCTTCAGACGCAATGCATTCTTAACATCCAATCAACTGATGTGCTTAGTCTTATTATTCAGTAAAAGATTTTTCAACCTGTCAAACTATTTCTTTTCTTATTGGACTATCAAAGGAAACACACTAGAAAAACCAGAAGCTCGAAAAGTATAGTTGACGAAAAGCAACCGTCATGTTCTTTGCAGAAAACGTTAACTCTTCCTGATGAATTCTGGAATGATCTTTATAATGATAAGTGACAGGTTACGTTCGCTTTCATTGCCCACCTGGAGGGTGGAACAACGAATGATTGATTAAAATGAACGAATTTTTAATGGATAATATAGTCGTCATCGAAGGTGCTGGTCAGGAGAGAAGTGAGAAAACAACAAAATTGCACTACAGCGCAACCAACAACTGGGAACGATTCAAAGCAACATAATTTAGCAACACTTTTTACACTTGGATTCGGGTTCAATTTCAGTTCGTTTGAGCTTGCCACGTCAATCTCAGAATTTTTTTGTACGATTTATCACTCTAAAGGTTGAGCAGCGACAAAAAAGATGAAAAACGGTGAGCTCAATCATGACGTATTAGTTCTATACGAGAAAAAATTAAAATGAACGAGGAAAATTTGTCGGATTACTGTGTTATTAGAGTAAGAGAAGTGTTATCCATGCAAGTAGAGAGTGAAGCACTTCTTACAGCATCAAGTCTCTGCGCAGCTTTATTTAATTTCTTCATTCCCACGAAACAGCAGGCAGCAGCGCATAGAGCTTGAACAAAAGTGAGGAGGCGAGGCAATGAAGAAGGCAGCGCAAGCTTCACTTGGCGCGCCCGGCTTAATTGGCGCACTGACTTCAAGTGGACGGAGAGCGTCCGTTAGGGAAATGAGCACTTGGGTTGCCAGATCAGACCTTTTTCCAGCAAAAATTTTTACATTCAACATCTTTTAAACAAAATTTGGCCATATAGTTATTACAGGAACTAGCAACCCTGCAAGCTTGCCTAATGATTTTAAGGCTAAATTCCCTAAGCAAAAATGTAAAATTTGGGAAATTGGCTAAAATAGCCGATCTGGTGACGGAAGCGTGAGCCTTGCCTCCAGAGCAAGCTGGGTGGAGGAGTCATGGGACTGACTCAGCCGTGGTCAGACGCAGCGGAAGTGAAGTCTCTCACAGCAGCATCTAGGACTGTAGATTCTCAGCCGCAGGACTACATTTGATCATCTCAAGTTAAAAACCGATGTGCTGAACAACAGAATCTACGAAAGCGAAAGAAAGAAAAGTGCGAAAACATTCAGAAGTTAATTCTGAAACAGGGACGGGACAAGTCTCGGCAGTAAAACGCCAAAATCGGTAAAAATAAGTCAGAACCCCGGTGCAACGACTCGGTAACTACGACGCTCGGGCTTTGAAACCTCACGTCAATGATATACGACAATTCTGATTAGTTCCCTCAGAAACCGGATTTAAGGAAATTATGCGATAGAATTTCGTTGTCAGATGATGAAGCACACAAGCTAACCAATAGAGCGGAAGACTTCATCTAAAGCAAATTGAGCGCAAAGCGGGATGTTGGGAGAATTTTCTACTATGAACTATTTGACATAATTAGAACAATTACAAGTTTTTCCAATGCCGTCAACTTTGGGGCTTCAAAGTTTCTTCGGTAGGAAAAGTGGCACTCCAGTGTCATTTGAATGGATGGCATCATTTATCACGAGAATGCCCGTCTTCAAATAACTTGATTTATTTAATCCTAGATCCAATAGAAGAGCTCAGTCGAGTCTACTGCTAAAATTGTATACTAATATTCTTTTGTGTATATTCCTTTCAATGATGATTACTTAAAGAATGTAGTTTAAGAATCTAAGAGGTTGATATTACAAGAATCAGTTTAAAGGCGATGAATTCGTATTCGTTATCAAAACGAAGTGAACTTCACACACGAGCGATTTTAAGATGTTAGCCAAGGCGATGAATTCGTATTCGTTATCAAAACAAGTGAACTTCACACACGAGCGATTTTAAGACGTTAGCCAAGGAAGTGAGGTCTTAGAAAAGATAGACCGTTATAATTCATCCATCCATGAGCTTGTTCGTAATCAATATAATTTTTTGAATCAGATTGTACTTACGCTCCAGCCTGTTGTAAATATACAAGAATGCGAATTATTAAAATTTATCTGTATATTGTTCAGCAGAGGAAGCTATTTCCAAAATTAGGTAATCATATAAAAAGGCTGACCATAGGCGATCAAAACGTGAATAATTTTACCGATTATAAATTATTGACCAAACGATAAAAAGGACTATTGCATTTTAATGGCCTATTTTACCAAGAATCGACTTATTTTGGAAGGACGGAAAAACAATTCACAAACCTTGTCTATCACGGGAAATTAAACTCCAACGACCTCAGGAAAATTGATTCTTATTATTCTTTTCAGTAGCCATGATTATTCTTTTAGTAATAAACCACAAAGAAACATTGTAGGATCTGTAAAAACGATCAGAGGAATATGTACGCGAGGTTTACTGAAACTGTGCAGTAAAAATATGCAAAGTAAAACATGCACAGTTAATCGCCAAGCATCATTAGCCAACAGCAACACAGACATGAAGGTTCTCACGCCCCGAGGGAGGGCTGTCAGCGCGGTGGGATCCCTTGCCGCTTTCCTTGCTTAGCCCCCGGTTATTGCCTCGCTGCACTGCTGGTCATTCTCACGTCGTCTCCTGCACCTTTTCCTGTCGCACTGCTTCGTTGAGAGTACGGCGCATCTCTTCCTTAATTTTTCGTAGTTCTACATGTACTCATTGTTAAACTGCCGATCATCAATGCATGTATTGACCGAAACATTTTATCTCACAAGTTGGGGCTTCCTATTCTTATTTACACTTTGGCTGCGACGTGCGCCACCGGTGGTACACGGAGATAATTTTGATAATGCTGCTGGCCGACCAGTAGTTGCAAACTTAATTTTCATAAAAAATTAATCAAACCTAAATGAAGGCAAGATCCAGTTCATGCTTGGTATTTTCCAAATAACTTACTACAATTGACTTTAAATTAGAGTTTTGTGTTGAACGTAATATTCAGTTGCCGCAGTCAGAGTGTTAAAAATCCCCGCCGTTATCATTAAAAACTGCCGAACATTTAGCGCATCATTTAAACTTAGCTGGCATCCGGAGCTGCATAAAAATGTCCGCTTGACTCTCGTGGCTGCCTGTAGCACGAATGTCCTGCGTGAAGCGGCGCAGTTTTGCGTTGCCACACCCCAGCTTCGGCCGCCATTCAAGATACTGCGGCGCCCTGCTCTATAGCGGACGTTACTGCGCTACGCCTGCCTCACTGCACTAGTCCTTGCAAATCTCTGCGGTGATTTTCAATTGGGAAGCATGTGCTTGATCTAAAGATAGTAGCATCGGTTACGGCTTTCTCCTAGCGCCAGTGCGATAATCTGTTAAATTTCTGTAACGTTTGAAAAATCTCGTACGAAAATTTTTTTATCCTATCTCATTACTTCTTATTGCAGTGCTATAGAAGAGTGAAAAATCAAATTTCATCAAGTTACCTATCAATTAATGAACAATTTTGTTTGCTCATGGATGCGTCACATGGCAAAGTTTCACCAGGTATCGACGATAACGCTCACTAATGTGTGATAAATTGTGATTAAGAAGTTAATAAAGGACTACATAGCACAATACCACACGCGCGGCTCACTTCCCCTGACATTGTATACGGAAAGCGAATAAAAATTTCCACTCGAAAGTCCAGAAAAAAAATTTGCCGTACACCTGAAGAACAACAGGTAAAAAGTAACCATTAGTTTTCATAAACATTTAACAAACAGCAAAGGTCATTCTTTTGAGGTCAGTCAGAAAAAAGTTGGATATTATCGAAGAAAAAATTCTTGAACGTCTATTGAACACTCGCAGCTAGTGATGTACAAGTTTGATTTAAAGATATATCTTATGTGCTGAGCAAGAACAAGTAAGTCTTTCATACTCGATTGAGCATTACAATCACTGATGCAAACGTATCATTCTCTTATAAATATTGCACTGAATATGACATTCACTTGATCCTCAAGCAACTTTAGCAATAGCACACAATACAAGAATTGGGATCTCGTGATCTTTAGAAACCGATTTCCCTCATAGCCTGCAGCGTTCCGAGCGTCAAGACTATAGCGTGATTGAATATTGCACTGAAACATTCTGCAAGTGGAATGTAACGTCACTGTTTTTCGACCTAACGCATCAGCGTGACGCTATTCATTGGTGCGGTGTTAACCATTTATTATTTCACGTTCCATTATGCCGTATTAATACAAGTGCAACTGAACAAAGCCCTTGACGTTTAATTAAGTTGGTAGGCAACGTCAAGGGCTAGAAAGGTAAAGGACTGACTGAGAGTTCCGATCTTTGAGTGCGAAACCTAGTCTCAAAGGGGAGCTCTGACGTTTAAAACAGCTGGAAATTTTTCAACTTAAGGCTATGTGTGAAAGGTAAGGTCAGATAGCAGGGAAAAAAGAAAACTACGAACAATCTTTCATAAATGAGGAATCGACTTTGTATTTATTATCCCGATATCCATACCCCGCATACTGCACGGTTTTCCTACGGAAACGGGACACAGAAAAACCTAGTATAAGCAATATAATCTGAACAAATTGCACCGTGTAATTCTTGATATCTTTTTGGGCGTCTTTTACAACGCAATGTACCCTGAACTTTACAGAACTTATGCTTCAAGTGAAACATACATAATTCGTTTGCATACGTATTTTCATTGGCAAGAATCGATTTATTCGGATACATTCTAAACAACTTAACACATTTCCAAGCCCTGTCAAACGATGGTAGCAACAAATAGCTTTTTTTTATCAAGAGCTCGCTTTCTGCCTTCGGCGCCTGCTTGGAATTTATCGCCAGAGCACACATGAAACTACCAAGCGAGTCTCGAGCTCTGCTGGAAAAGTTTTCTGTCCTCCGAAGCGATAAAACGCATCACATGTCACGAGTAACAGTTTCAGAAAAAAACAAGGTTTCGTCTTCAGAAAGCCATCGTAAAATTTTTACAAAAATTCTCGCCGTGTAGGCAGGATTACAGCATGGACAACTAATACATTGAAAACTGAGAAATACGGGAAACTACAAAACCACGTATAAAAAGCCAAAACTAATGTCTCCTGGATCTCCAAGCCTGTTGGTAAACGAGGAAACATTTCACTGACGTCACACTAGTGACCTAAGGATCACTAGATTGACATCATTGATTGGAATCAGTTTTAAATAAAATTCCAATGGAGGAAATACGTTTCTCTGTAAGATTTCTATCAGAAATTATATGATATTGTTTGTGGGAGATCGTAAATTACACATGCTTTGTGCAATAATACGTTAATTTCTATTATGTGCGTTTTAGGGCCATAAATTTCATGTTTTTAATGCAGTACGATTAAATGATATCGACATGAAAAGAAAACTTGCGTGGAGTAGCCTTTTCTTCTGTTAACTCATTTGCTCCAGTGATGAAATATAGACCCCATCTCTGGTGATACTGCATGAGTACAATATTTTAATACTTCTTATGTTTAAATAATTTTCTTTGATGGCGTGGGCTAACGTTGTAGAAACAAACTCGAATAATTATTAATTTCTATCTTATAAGAAATAATTAAAAAAAATTGAATTTTGCATACACTCTTCGAAAGAAAAAGTGTAAATACACACATCTTAGATTTTCCCAAGCCCGGATAGCTCTGTTTCACGATAAATCAACGATAGATTGGAGAAAACTTCGATTCATCACAAAACTTCGAAACTTCAAAACTTCCCCTTTCGATTCATCACAAAATGGTGCTAGACCTCAAAGCACTTGTGTGAAGTCTCGATTTCTAAGAGCAGGTCTGACGACATAGAAAGCATTGATAAAGCCATCATATAATTTCTCAGGAAGTAATGAGTGTTTATGAATATCCTCAATTTAACTTCTGGCTCTACGGAGATTTTCGCAGCACCAGCCAGATACAACATAGTGAGAATTAATTGTGTGCAGTGCGCAGTCATGGTAGAGGTAGACGGCCAGCTGCTGAGTCATGGCGCGCGCTCCGGTCAACATGCGGACGGGAACCGCAAACGCAAGTGCGTGGTTCGCTGGAAGGGTCCCGTCACAAAAAGTGTGTGCATGGTATGTTTTTTTGCTCCTAGATGCATGTTTGGTAAATACAAGCCAAAATTTAAACGATTTAATTCCAGTGCAAAGGAATAGAGCAAGTTTACAAAAGTGTTTTCTTCGGTAACTTGATTATTAGATTTTTGCTCAAGAGAGAATGTACACGAAGTAAATTCTTTACAATTTTAAACGAGTATGAATTGGAAAAACGCAGTGCATATTATATTTACTTACCAAATTAACTCACAAGGTATGGGTATGTTTCAATAATATATTATTCGGAAAGCCTCAGACCCATTTAAAGTGAAATGTTACTGTGCAATCTAACAATCGTAGATTGCTTTTATTTGAAACACAGATGAAGTATTAAAATTTACTTGTGCTAGTCCCTTTTATTCATAAATAATTCATCAATTACTTCAGACATATGTATTATATTCAAAATTAAATGAGTGAAAATTCCATACTAGAGCGGTACTGCTTCTTTGTTCCGAAAATGTGAAAATGCCACAAAAACTTGCAAAGACACTCGACCCTCGTAAAGTATTCAGAACCGATGCTGGGGATGACAGCAACCACAAAATTTTTTTTTGTCAAAACAGTAAAGTTAGTGTTTGGTGGCCTGCCAAAGCATTCTTGACATTGATCTTCCATAAAGTCACACCTTAAATTATGATGCGTACTGTCGTAAGTTATCAAATTAGATCAGAGAATCAAATAAGCGAGAATATGGTAGGCAAGCAAGAAAAGAGTAGAGCTTTTCAACAAGACGAAGCACGCCCCTTTGGCTACCTTTACAAGGCTATGCATGTGAGCATGACTGAGACCTCTTACCTAATCCCCCGTAATCTCCTGATGTTGCCCCATCAAAATGGTACAGATTTCTCTCTCTGCTCAACTCATTACAAGGAAGCAAGCTTGAAGGAAAAATATTTAATGATTTAAATACAGCGTAAATACCATTGGACAACTTTTTTCTTTAATACTAGCGAAAGTTTTACGCTGATGGTACATTTATGGACATGGGCAAAGTTCACTTTCAATTATACCGTTGGCTATGAAGCCTATAATTTCTTATACTACTATCGAATTTTAAAAATAAAAATGCCCAGAACATTCTCGTATTCTCAGCGCTCAAAAGAAGCAAAGAATTATCAGGGAAATCTTTAAGAAAATGTAGTGTGTGCGCGCGTGATATACCCATTTAAATAATACGTTTTCTCGCATTCTTTTTAAATCGGTGAGCATAATGCTCTGGAAATGGACAAAGAATAAAATGAAATCGTTCACTATTTCAAAAATGGATAACTTTCTGGGAAGAAACACGCGTTCAGTCATGCGTCTGAAATTTCGCGACAAGGCTGTCGGAGCTGAGCTTCTTGAAAACATAATGCGAGCACATCCGATTACTCGGTGCGCCGAACCTATATCTGGTCGCCAACATGTTGTTACGTTCAAAGATTCATGCTCGTAAATTTATAGAAATGGGCGAAGTAAAAGATTTCAGTTGCGCTCACGTACATTATCTATTAGGTTTTCTTTTGCAGGCACACCGTCCGACCCACGGCGATGAAAAGCGCAAATATGAGCCATTTCAAGAGGGTATCCGACATCTAATTATAATCCTGCTTACAAAATAATAGCTCAAAGAACAGAACGTTTCTGCAGCAAAAAATTTCATCGCTTTGACCTATGGCGCCATCATCACAGGGTAGATTCGACTCTTCGTTTATATTCAAGGTGGCGTTCATTTAAAATACATTAGTTACATTTGCTGCAAGTATATTTCTAACGATTCCTACTTCTTCGCAAGAGTTATAAGTAACTCAGTTGCCAAACTAATGTCAGCCTAAAATCTAATTTCAGGTATAGTCAGTGTTCAATAACATGCTATGAGAGTTTATGAAAGGAACAATATTACCATGTCAAGTTCGAGATAACTTACCGGGTGACCTGACTAGTAGCAGTACTAGCTGGACACAAAATATTTCTGAAGGGTTCCCAATTCAATTTGATGCTAGCCCATAATCAGCTACGGTATCAAAGTAACAAAATCCTGTTAGACTTATAAAGGAAAAGAAAGCTTTTACAGCGAGGAACCAATTTTTATTGAACTTCGGCCGCCTCTTGATGTGCCGGTATAAGGTTAAAATCCCATCAACATCCGCAGGACCCTCAATTGGTAGTCCCACACAACTGAAATAAAATATACCGATGTTAAAGCGAATCGTTATTAAGTGGTTTTAAAAGGTTATACGAGAATTTATTCAGATATTTGATATTTCCAATAACATTTCACATCTCTACACGTAACACTCCCACGAAGCGGCTGGCTTGACCTCGAACCACAACAACGGTGAGTTAATTAAACAGCTCAGCTCTGGCGACAAGATAATCGTACAGGTGCGGCGGAGAAACGAAGGCGGAGACAATAGGGCAGGGTTAAAAGCAGGCAGTCTCGGGCAGACGACTTCAAGTTATTCTAGAAGAAGAAGGACTATATTAGTTTAATGAATTTAGCCCCAGCTACCGTTTTATAGGCATTTATTTCATATCGTTCAAAGTATCTCTATTGCTCAATTAAGAGCTACTCGGCTGTACCAACCTTGAAACTTTAATGGGTACATTTCAAGAGGCACATATATAAACGGCCATAAGAGGAAAAACAGACAGGTTAAGTAAGAGAAGACCTAGTACTTTTAAGTTTTAAGGTAATATTAAGGTAATAAGAAGATAACTTCTCATTAGGAGGTAAGTAGAAATATTAAGTTAGGCGCTCTAGGCCAATTTTAAGATTTTAAAGTTAAAGTTAATGTTAAAGTTTTAAAGGACTCCTAAATAGGAGAGTAAGTATATTCACAAAGTAGGGCTTAAGCGTACTAGGCCTCTCGGTAAGTTATTTAAGGAGCTCAAACATGCAACGAGAACGTAAATTAAACTTAAGGAAAATCAAAAAAGTGATCACTCAAAATAAAAACGGAATTACGAAGAATTGGCCATGTGGAGTAAATGGTCTGCCCAGAAGCACTGCCGCTACTGCTCCGCCCCAGATACACGTAAATTTCCTAAGCTACTTAATCTTTTTCTTTACGGAACATTTAAGAAGTACGTAATTTCTAACAATCTCACAACCCAAAAATTATACCACAAAAATCTTCACTCGAAAAATAACTCACCAAATAGGTTGGAAATCAGGAATAAAACCACAAACAGCGGAATAAAATTCATTTTTCTAAAATGGGCATTCAGACTAGCGCTAGTTTCGAATATTCATTATCAATGAATGCTCTGAAAATAAGATCAAAAAATATAGACAAATTGATATTTCAATAGTTGCTAAGGATATATACAACCTATATAATATACAATTGGCAGGCACTTTGATCACAGTTAAGAACGGGTTTCTGCTTAAAAATGTACATTGATTCTAAAATCCGGAGATCGCTATTACACGTAGAGTCTAAAATTGAAAAATCATCTACCGAGAAAATATGGTTGGTGCTTTCACAGTGAAGTCTAGGCGAAGACTGAGGTGGAGTTGCTAGCGGCCTATTAGTTCTAAATGATTTGCCTAGATGTTGGTAAAATCTAATCTTTGACTGTTTCAGAGTGCTCCCTATGTAGGAACTCTGGCAGGTTCCACACTGATATTTATAAACAATACTAGAGAGCAACTCTTTCGGCAGTCTGTCTTTATACTGGAAAAATGATTTTATTTTATACTCTTAAAAAGTTTTTAAACAAAATGTTCGATAAGCCACAGGTCACGGTAGCTACAGTTTCCAAATGTGCTTTATATGTATCGCTTCCGTATATTGGACCAACTTCTGATGAGCTAAAACAATATTTAACTAGGAATTTGAGAAAATTTTACCCCCAAATCGATTTCAAGTTTGTTTTTCGCAATAGTTTCCAAATAAAATCATTTTTCCAGTATAAAGACAGACTGCCGAAAGAGTTGCTCTCTAGTATTGTTTATAAATATCAGTGTGGAACCTGCCAGAGTTCCTACATAGGGAGCACTCTGAAACAGTCAAAGATTAGATTTTACCAACATCTAGGCAAATCATTTAGAACTAATAGGCCGCTAGCAACTCCACCTCAGTCTTCGCCTAGACTTCACTGTGAAAGCACCAACCATATTTTCTCGGTAGATGATTTTTCAATTTTAGACTCTACGTGTAATAGCGATCTCCGGATTTTAGAATCAATGTACATTTTTAAGCAGAAACCCGTTCTTAACTGTGATCAAAGTGCCTGCCAATTGTATATTATATAGGTTGTATATATCCTTAGCAACTATTGAAATATCAATTTGTCTATATTTTTTGATCTTATTTTCAGAGCATTCATTGATAATGAATATTCAAAACTAGCGCTAGTCTGAATGCCCATTTTAGAAAAATGAATTTTATTCCGCTGTTTGTGGTTTTATTCCTGATGAAACTTAGATTTCCAAGACACGTACCCATCTCAGTGATAGGTTGGAAAATAACACGTGGAATTGAAAAATAAAGGTTTCCTATTTTAGAACACGAAAAATAACATCAAGGAGCTGGTTCATAGCGAAATTTTTGTGTTTTGTTCACCAAGGTAGAGACGAAACGCTCAAAACATGGAAAATTGTTCTTTAGAGTAATTTTTTGAAGCTTGTGAAAATAATTTTGTTCAAAACTCCAGTAGACTAAAGTGAGGTAATCCTGTGAATCGGAATAATCGTTTTAGCACTCGCTAATAAAATATTTTAACGGAAGATAAAGTTGATGTCTTTTTGAGTCGACTAAAAGCGAAAGTGATAAAATGACCGATCTAAAGAGGTTTTTGGGCGGATAAGTTCGAAAGAAAACAAAAGAGAAGTGGCGCTCTCACTCTTGTGGTGCCGAGAGCAGTAATGCATCTTAGAAAAATTTTACGGGCTGCCGAGAGAGTGGAAGCCCATTCAAAATTCAAAGAAGATTTGTTCTAAAAACTAACGAAAGTATACGACAATGATCTTTGAAAACGCTCCCAATGACTCATTTCAGAGAATGCTATTGCTTTCTTCATTTCTCTTTCAATTTAGCGTTTTTTAACTATATCAAAATTTAGCATTTTTAACTCTATCCAATAAACACGACTTATAGTATACATCAGTTTACAAATTAGACGCAGCTCGATCATATTTTTTTACATACTCAAACCACCTTGAAACACAGCTCTCAACCCTAAGCGACCACTCGCTCACACCTCACCTCTTTTTTCCTTAGCACCTACCAGATATTTCCAGCCCAAATAAACAAGCATGACGCTCCAGCCCCATTTCTCATACTTTTCACTTTCGACGCCCTTATTCTCTTCCCTTCTAGACCTCATTACCAAGTGTCGGCTCCTTTCAGAACAGAGCAGGCATTCCCACTCTCACAGTGATTTTTCTTGCCGACCATTGAAACTTGAAACCAGGCTTGAGGGCTAATTCTATATGAGGTAGAGCGACACTGCCACTCTTTGATGATTGCATTTTTCGCTCTATAACATCGGCTGCGTCTAAATTTTTCTTAACAATCATATCTTTTGTAACATATTAAGTTCCATCTCAATACTATCATGCTTCAGCCTGATTACAGAAATACATTCAAGATTACTGCAACAATTTTTTCCAAAACAGCGTAATCATGTAGCAGTCATCGAGCTTACATTTTTAAGTGAATCACCGTAAAAAATCTATTTTTAATCTTCCCAGGCCTAGATTCAATCATTACAACAGATCGCAAAATCTCAGGGGAATGATCCCCACTGGATCCCCTCAGGGGAATCCAGAACAAAATCATTCATTGCTTCTTTTGCGTGATGTCTTCTTTGTCTTCAATTATAGTTAGTCGTTTATAGTGGAAAAATTCAATCGGGAGTTTTCTTTTAAGCATGCCACTCATTTCCATGCAAATCGCACGAGAGGAAATTTTTCCTAATGTTGAAATTAAAAAATGTGATCCGATTAACGGTAACTAGCGAAATTGGCACATGAGGACACTGACATATTCTCAGTCAAGGAAAAAAGAATGAAGTCTCCTTAAATTGAATATCCATGTAGCTTGAAGTTTAGAACGAAAATCATAAATGACGATTCCACGGTTGCGCTGCAGTCGCATTTATTCAAGGGTGGAGAATAAGCATTGAAGTTGAACATTTCTTCACGACAAGTATTTCTAAGCGAGGCTAACACACATGCAAAATTCGATGTTTCACCAACGGAACTACGACGAAAATTTCATGTAGCACAAAAATACGTTACGATGGTGGAAGGTTGGCAGTAGTGTTTGTCGCAGCGCAATGTAGAACAGAAATTGAACTAAATTAAGCGTTGAACTGAGGGGCAATTTCCAGAGCTTCGCCTCGCGAAATCGCATGCGAGGCACAATCCTATAGAACTGGCAACACAGGCGATTCTGGTTCGTGGCAAGAATAAATAAGAAAAGATTATTAGCAAACCAGAATTTAGTAGATTGCTCAATCGGAAGCTTGCGTCCCTCAGACTGTGTAATTGGAACTCTCAACACGACACCAAAACTTACGGCATCATAATTGAGTGAGCGAATTAGAACAAGCGACATCAATCTGGGGAAAATTAATTTGAAGTTACGGGAGGATTAAAGATTATCCGGCCTAGGACGCGTGGGTGGCCACATGCCTGTGATGCAGAAACTTCAGGAGTGACCAGACATGTGTCCGGCCACACGTCTTGGCAGCATGCGTTTAACTACACTTTTCAAAGCGGTGTGCTTAACTTCTAAGTAATCATCTATTATTGAAAAATAACCTTGAAGTTCACCCTGGATAGACTCAGTGGAAGGTTAAATCGGCGGAAATTTAGAAATTAATGTAACTCGAAAATTTTCACGTGAGAATGAAACACGTTACTTCCGTGCACTTCATACCGAGGAAACCATGAGCGAAGGCATGGTACTTGCACACACTGCAGAACTATCTCGTGTGAGGGCAGGCCGTTCTTTCTATAGTCAGCGACGAAATAAAAACCACGAAGTCCACAAAAAATAGCTCCGACAACTTTCATCGCACTTAAGCATAATCACGATGAGATGGTCAAAAATAGGGTACGCGCTTGATTGAGATCGACACCCTCAAACGAATACCAAGAAGCTGTGAAGGCAGGCGTGTATTGATTATAATTGAAGCCCAAAAGTCCAGCGAATTAAAAGTTCGGTCACAGCTGCATGAAGTGTATTGAGATGACAAACAGGGCACAAAACCATAGAAAACTCTGTTAACAAGACCCCCACCAAAAAAAATCGTAATTACTACAAGCACGCAATAGATTCCACAATGAGGCCTATTTTATTGGAACGTCAGTTTTTTAAATTTTTCTTCTTTAATATCTTCCTTTGCTGAGCATTTTTTTGTTAGAGCTCCTAGCTAATAGTTTTACCTTTACACAATAAAAGATGAAGTTTTTCTCTCACTGAAGTAGGGAAAGAGATGAGTACATTCATCCCCTGCAGAAAACAAGAACTAGAAAGGTAAATGACAATTTTTAGTTATATTTGTTTATCATCACTTGTTATGATGCAATAAGGGTAAAAACTGATACGTAGCAAAATAAAGGCCTATATACCCATGTAGACGCCCGGTGAGATGAAGTGGGCGTCGCTGCCGACACAGTGCGCAGGACAACTAAATTTTCGCACTAGAAAGCCTGACCGCCCTGTGAAAAAATACTCACAAGACTTGGAGACGCCATCAAAGGTAAAACTGACAACGAACCTGAAATGGAGAATGATAAAATTAGACACTCGAAAACCAAAATTCGCAATAAATTGAACACAAGAATGAGTTTTTGATCTTTTTTGGCGACAGGCAGAGTCAAAACCACTTTAACTGAAATAATGAGGTGTCAAGGTGATGCTTGGAGTGGGAAAGTTGTGTTTGTACCGATCACTTGCGACATTTTCATGCTTGATCTCAGAACTAATCTTTCTTAATTAAATGTACAAGCCATATTATTAAGCAAGAAATTGCTTGCACAGTAAAATATATCACACCGACATTAAAATAAGTGTTATACGACCACCTCACTGTAAATTTACATCAGCAATGTTATTTAGTTGACATATGCCTGCCTCCCCACTCGAAAATAACAAATGAGTTGGTAGATTAACGTGATTAAAATTTCACAGCGTAGAATTCTTTTTTGTACATAATTTCCATTCAGTTATCCTTGCCAACCTTTCAGAAATTTCGAATAACTTTTTCGCTTCTCAGTAAGAAACTTCAAAGTGAAGAACAAACACGAGTTAAAGGCCGGGCGCCGCACAAAGACGAGTCGAAAGTTTAATTATAAATTATGCCAAATTAAATTAGGCTTAATTTAAGGCGACTACAACACTCGTGAAACGTAGTCTAATATAAGCCAGGCATGAAAAGTGCGCGTATTTATAGACGAATCACGTTTAAAAGTTTGGATGTCAGTCGATCCTCTAGTTTTTTAAACATCACCTCATGAGAACCTTAACTTATACAGATAAACATTAGTCCCAGGTGAGCATAACAAGAATCAATCATCGTACAAACTACTTGAGTGACTGCAAAGAATTTTGTATTCATTTAAGCTGAGGTTCGTACAAAATGATTTTCAATAAAGGATCACCCTTACATACATGCATACATACATATACATGACTACTTATCTACAGATTTCAGACATACCCTGTATTCTATCTATATCTAATGTGGAGAGTAGCCACACATGTCATTTTGTTTTAGTCTGTCCGTATGGGTGAAGCATGAACACCACAATGAACAAGAGAATAAACCCAAAAATTTTTAAACACTAAATGAGCAAATTAAACTCTAACAAACGTTCCTGAAGCTGAAGGAAAGAAACGCTTGTCAGGTTCCTTATCCTGCAAAACTGAGAAGAGTTGGTTCACGAAAACTGGTTGGTAGATAAAAAACCTAACCGCGACGCTCGGACAGGATGTTAGCCTCCTAACAGTAGATAGCACCTAGATAGATACTGACGCCCTCCCAAGTGCAACAGAAGTAATCAGGTACACTACACCTGACTTGCGAGTCTTCTTAACCAGATGAGTAAAATTTTGGAGTAAGGCAGGGAAATGCTAGTAAAGTTTCAAGTTCATCAATAAGTAATTGGTTTCAAGACAACTAGTTTCATTTTAACACTACTATCAAATTGAATCACAAAAAAACTCCACAATTTGTAGAGGTAAAAATAGATACACATGTGCATTTTACTGCAGAATTTTCATATGCATCACTTATCCGTTTCATGAAATATCAATAAGGTGCAAAAACCGAATTAAAGGTGGTTTGGCAGTATTTAAAGGAATGCAATGTTGAGGTGGTCGAGATTATCGAAATAAATTGCATGTTCATACGCAAAGTTAAAAATGAAAGCAGAAACAACTCAAATATTTTAGAGCTAACCGTCCAACCGGCCAGTACAAGGGGTAGACTGTAAAGGAACGGCACACGATTGCCGTTCGCACAAAGCTCTTTGAACGGGCAGGGGTTCGGTGTGAGAGAGGCAATACAATAGAAGCCATACTACGGAGGTGCTATTGCGAGAGCCATTATAACACCAGCTCAGCAACACCTGCGACTGAAAGAAAACGGCTTGATATTTTGAATGTTTTTAGGGAGTATCTAAATTGCTTTCCCTGTATGTGTTGACGACTCTCGAGAATTTGCTCATTTTATAACATGAAGAAACTTTCTGTCCGCTGTATCATTTGAATCTATTGGGTTGGCCAAAAAAATCGCTCGCTTTTTGAATGTCATCTTTGCAACCTTCTAAATATCGTTTTTATATTCTTATTCTCTAAATCCTGCATTCGATACAGCGAGCAGGTTACGTCAGTATGTAAGAAGCATTCAAATATACAAGCTCTAGCAATTTTGCTTACACTCAGGCCTTTGAAGGTGTTATTTTTTTCAACATATTTCTTAGAATAGGACTATCATTCAGAGATTTACTGTGAACCACTGAAAAATTTAGGCGCGGCTCTTCATCAGAAACGGCCGGAACTGGTCCATCGGCATAGTGTTTCACCACGATAACGCAAGGCCACACACTGCCTTGACTATTCGGGAGAAGTTGCTGCAGCTTGGATGGAAGGTTTTGCCTCACCCTTCATATTTCCCAGATTGGGTTCTCGCTGATTTCCTTCTGTTTCGGTCACTGCAAAATTCATTGAATAGTAAAAGGTTTGATTCTGATGAAGACGTGAAAAGTTTCTTGGAAATATTCTTCATTAATAAAGAGCCGACATTCATCGAACCGTGGATTAAGAATCTATCTAACAGATGGCGAATGATAATAGAAGCAAATGGTAACTTTTGTATCGGTTAAATACATTCATCTAAATTTTTTATTCGGCTATCATTCTACTTAAAAATCGAATGAACTTTTTGGCCAACCCAACACTGATATCAAATCTAATCTTATACAGAAAGGTATAATTCAGGAGAAAGAAATGCATGCTTCCCGCAAGGACACTCATCCTATAACTTCATGGAAATTCACCTAAGCTAATTTCGTGCGAAACTTGAAATCCGCGTCCATTAACAAATGAGTGTATGAATTCAATTGAGGGTATGAGAGCCTATAGAAGCGAATGTACTTCAACTCAACTCCAGCAAGTAGTATTTAATTTATTGAAAGCTGAATGAAGAGTTAATCAATTGTTTGGGAGGTGTTATTTAAGATATTCTGCTTCACCACCTATGTATTTCTTGGAAAGTATCACTTAGGTGGTCAAACAGAATATCTTAAATGTCACTTCCTAGACACTTGATGCACTTTTCAGTTGGCTGCCAATAAATAAAATACTGCTTGCCGGAGTTAAGTTGAATTAAATTCAGAGGCAAAAGCACTAACCAAAACACGGATATGATGATAGATTATTCGACTTCTTTGAGCGAATATCACACAAAATCACTCCCCCATGAGATATTTTACAATGTTTAATATTTATGAAACATTTCTAAGTAACATCTTGCATGGCAATTGTGAATTTCGGAAAAGAAATACAGTAAAATGAGCCAAAACATCATTTATCGAAACCTAAGCGTTGTCTTCGCACAGTCAAGCTAAAAATATGGAAGTGAGAGATTCAGCTAATCCGAGGAGGGAGAGTGTCATAAATAAAGATTACTGACACAAACCGCACGGCAAAAATCAATAGATCTACAATCTTGCTAAGTTTAAGAGTGGCAGCGTAACAGATGCACACAACTGGGCCCGACGCCTCTGGCTGGTTAGCACCTGCCGCACCACATCCCGCACCTCAACTCCTCAATGAAGAGGCTATACACCGGAGAGCTTCAGCCCATAGTAGGGCCAAGTCAGAAATTTCTCGGCCTGTAGCCTTTTCTCATTCAATCTGCATCCAGAGCGTTGATTCTGCTAATATATTTTATTTGACAACGTAAAGGAAGTAATACGTTGCTCTGATGTTAATGAATTATGTTGTAAGATTAGTATTATTAGTTGATTAATGTTTTAAGAATCTTCTGAAACTTTGTGATGCAACCGAGAGTTAAGTAGCGAAAGATGGTGGAACGAGTTCCTGAATTTTTTTTTCAATATATGGTCTTCATTTTGATGTGCACAAATGATTAAAATTTTAAAACATTCTGCACATATATTGGTCAACGACAGTTATGCCTACGATAAACCTATTTTAAGTTGAATAAATGTAACTGCAAACCTTACGTATATATCTGTTCAAAAGAACGAACTTTCGCACCAGAATTTTCTTTATCCTCCTTGCGAGTTAACAAACGCTTGCTCCCTTCCAGGCTGCTTTTTGCGCAGTTGATTGGTGCGCACATCGCCATCGTCTCTTCCACTTTTAAATAGCTTTGTGGACCTCGTTCTCTATGATGGCTTGAAGTTTTGTCAGCGACTTTTTTTTTAATTTCACGAACTCTATAGAAACGACACTTTTTCAAAGACATTTAAGTTTGGGGAAAACTAAAAAGTCCGTTGCCGCCAAATCTGGTGAGTCAGGAAGAATGAAAAACAGTTTCGTTCTTGAAGAAAAATTCCTGACCGAGCACTCGCGAATGACATGACAAACTGTCGAGGTGAAAAATTAAGCACACTTCAGGCCTTTTCCGAAGCACATACTTCTGTAAACATCTTGAAACTGTTAAATAGTACAGCATATCGACAACCTAACTTTGTAGCAGAAATTCATGAAGGATAACCCAAGGACTTTCAGAGAAAACGGTCAGCATCATCACATTCGACTGATTCACGCGTGCTTGCTTCGGTCGTAGCGAAATTGGACCGACCCATTGCCATGGTTAAACTTTTTTTAAAATTCAGTCAAAGAAATATCCACGGTTGGAAACATATTTTCCAAGTAAAACACGAAATGTAACACTTGGACGCTGCTTTAATAAAGTCCTTTACGTTCCTCGTCTCACTAACTCACGGAGCGGTTACTGGACGTGCTTACTCATACCGGAGACAGCTTTACGAGTAGTTCGTAACTGATCAGAGCTGGTCCGAGGCTACGGCGTCTTGATGCCAAGGAATGCCACTTGGCGCAGCTAGCAGCGGAAACTTGATGAACGCCACAGTTCCGCTCGTAGTTTCTAAAGTTTATTTTTTCTACCAACAGACCTAGTATTTCCCCGATCCGGAAACGCAGTTAAAAGTAGGCCTTGACATTATACATTGTCCATCACTCGTTAAAACTTCTACCGATATATATTTTAACGGTTATTTCATAAAATAGAAGTAATGGTACAACGAAGGAAGAAGCTTTTCATCAAAGGATCTGACTGAAATACGAGTTCACAGTGGGCAAACTTGTTTTTGTCATAATACCTTACCAAAGTTCTCATCATATACAGTAAACGAGAATCATAACGTTTGCAATAATACCCTAGAGTCCTAGTCATACTTAAATATCCAGTTCTGGCACGAGAACTGCTTAACACACTAGCAGGTCTGCTTATTAATGAGCCTTTTTTTAAACATTTTGGTACCCAAAGGTCGATATTGACATTGTACAGCTATATCTTACATGATCACCAGAAACGTTCCAACTTCAAGGGACCATTTATTAATCGGCGAAGATTGTTTTTCAGGAGCTCTGTGTTGATTTCTACAATCTGTTTAACTCCTTACAACACATCAAAAAAAGCTTTAACCCAGTTCAAGTATTCCAGCCTTAAATGTGTTATTATGAAGCTCTCACAACCTCATGAAGTAAGAGGTTGCTTTAATTTACTAAACGTACGCTTCATCAAAGTTTGATCGCTTCCTAAATGAAATGTCGCATGAGGAATGCGGTTTTAAATGCAGTCTCTCATTTTTTGATATTTTCAATTCTTGACTATGGACATATTACAGATAAGAAGCATTTGATATTGTTCTAGACTCCAGTCATATAATTTCGTGGTTATTCACATAGCATCCTCCTGTGCACATAGTATCCTCCATCTAAATTCTGTACCCTTCGACCCCTTCGCTCGTCCCAAGCCGGTTAAAAATCAGTATAAAGGTTGTTGTTATTCAATGATTTTTATAGCCTTAAAGAGCGTGAATAACCATTAATGCGTTATATATGCGCATATGTCAAAGTGATGTGCACCAGAAAATATCACGGGAATTGCAGACTAATGAGTCAGACGTCGCAACCCCGTAATACCATGTTGTGAGAACGCACAACACTATTTTTGGTCACCTACCGGTAGCTTTTCACCTAGTGGAAACTTAGGTTCGACGAAACTGCGTTTTTTAGCCATTTAGAAAATTTGAAGCCTATAATTTGATGAGTTGTATACCTTGAAAAGCTCACTGTGGGTTGAAACCCGGTACGTGCAGTGGGTGAACTGGATATGTACCAAATAGTATAAAATGAGCAAGCCAGGTAAAATTATACGGTGAATGAACACAAACATTATTATCTCACTTCTTCAGTTGAAAAACGTATTAAAATATTAACTTTTTTCAAGGTTACACATTTTATACATGACGCTATATATTTCGAATTTTGCTCAATTCTCCCATTTCATCCTAGCATTGCGATTTAAGCCCCTTGAAAACCAAAAAAAAAAACATCTGAAACATAAATAAAAAGCTCGGCCAATGTGCTTCATGGTCTCGTTTCTTAATAACAGATCGGTAAATACAATTACTTATCAGCTGAATACATCAAGTTTTCATTATTAAAACTGGTAGCAACAACATTTAATAAATCGTTCCGATGGGTAAACAAAAAATTTCATCATAAAAATGCGATAAAAAAAGTCAAAAGAGCAAATCGTTCACATCTATGATGAATTAAGTATCAAAATTTCACCGGACAGCCGGCGGCCTGTTCCCTGCGTTGGGGTAATAAAGGGCCTCAGGGGGGTCGTCTCTCATGGCATCTCTCCCATATATCACATCAGACCTTCTGTTTAGAAAGCTCCATTGGCTGACTTTGAAGTTAAAAATACGTATAGGAAAGAACGCGCTGGAGCGATTCAAGTATCTTGACAATATAACGATTATGTCCATTCTTGTGAGTGGAGAAATGTAGTCGCAGGCTCGGCAAACGCCCACAGCATGCCGGGCACGAGAACAGAGTATGACAAGAATTGCGGAGGCTAACAAGAGAATATGGTTTTCACGCGACACTACCGGAGGTCTCAGACCACTCCGGTATATCTAAGTATCAAACAGCACTTCCAGTCAGATAGCACGAGCCAACGCCCATTTTTACAGAAACGTTGTAAGGATACAGATACAACTGAACAATTTGGTATTTTTATAAAAAGGGGAAAAAATATCTAGCGCCATGATAAATATATTTATTCGCAGGAATTACAGATTCCACTTTCAGGGCTGAAAATACAAGAAAAAATACATGGAGTAATACATAAAATAACGAATTAAGAAATAAAAATGCAGGAAAGTATTTTCAAAAAAACATAAGATAAATTTAAAAAATTGTTCCACGTTCTGGTCCCATACAAGGGCAGACAAAAGACCCGCACGCACCCATGCACTGACACCCAAATACACTTACACACACCATAGCATTTTGAAAGTTAGGAAATATGGACAATAAAAAATCCGGTTGCACTGGAATCACTATTTCAATGAGGTTTGTTAGTGAATATACACAATGATTATAAACTGTGAAGATCCTACGTATTATTTGATTCAAGTACTGAAAAATTTAAAATTTTGAAAAGGAAATTAGAACTATTACAGCGATCTTTAATAGTTGATTGGGAGGGACGAGCGAATGAGCGACCTGGTCTATGAGAAAACTCTTAATCTTGACTGTGACGAATTAATAGTTGGAGGGTAGTTCTCCCAGACGACCGGCGGCAGCCATAGCACATATGCAGACCAAGCAGACCAACTTTTGACGCGTACCTACGTGTTGTCGCTCTGTTCGATAAACATTTTTTTATAATTTCAAAATATTTCTAAGACAAACCTGTACGTCAATGAACTAGCATCAAGAACTCTTGATTAAAATTCCCGATTTAGTAGCAAAGGAACGGCAGGCAAATGCCTATTTTCTTCTTAGGGGTGGTCAAAATTGCACAAGGCTGCGAAAATTTACGATTAAAAAAATTCAGTCAAAGTCAATTGACTTACAGTACAGGTTTACTGAAGGAATATATTTCTTCCATTCGTTTATTTTATAATAGAAAAGAGCGACGGGATGTATTACTAGAAAGCTGCTGTGTTTGTGTGTGTCCTTGGCTGCTTATGTGAAGGATCAGGAGTTTCAAAAGTTCTGCGTACGGTTTTTTAAATTCAGCTTAGGTTTTCCTGATAATATTTCCTTGCATTTTTTTATCGCTGAATTCATTATTTTACGTACTGCTTTATTTTTATCTATTTTTTCCAGCACTGGTGATGGAATCTATGAATTCAGAAAAGTTTGCAAATGAATATCTTTATCACGATGTTAGTTCGTCTTTTATCTTGATAGTGAGATTCTCTACGAATCGTCCAATTAGTCCTATTTAATAAAATTAAATGAAGGGTTTGAAACATGTCACTAAAATTCCCTCTTAGCACTATAATTCTCAAATAAACCACAATACGTTTCAGAAGTCCACAACAGGCATCATTATGCGATAGTTCGTCTTCATAAACACTAGCAGTGTGACCCACAAGAGCCAAACAGAAAGATGTAGTTAAAAACTTTGGTTACAAGGCAATTTCTTTCAACTGTTTCTTTTTAAAAATTACAATCATTGGCATAACGTATCGTAATATCCTAGTAAGCGACTTATTCTGTTATCACCACGTTCCTATACTTTGTCCTAAACGGTAGTTCGTGCTATAGTTTTACCAGCGTGTTGATTATTTACAGTACTTGAACGGTAAGCCTCAAAAAATACTTGATCTTTTCACTTCATGCTTCCTAAGAGATAATTTTTTTCAATATGTCTTGTTTTTAAGTCTTCTATACTTAGAGATTACGAAAGATAGCTGGAAAATAGTGATAATACTAACAGGGTGCAATTGAATGAAAGAAAAATCAGACAATTTTCAATTTCTTTGAATATTTAAAACATCGCTGCATAAATAACCAAACATGAGCCGGAATTTCATACAAAATATTTGCATTCTCTAATTGAGTATATTATTAACATACTTGAAAAGGAATCCGGAAGTCTACATGTTCGACTGCCAGCACAACTTTCAGAGACTGCCAAAATCAGCCACGTTTGCAAACGTTAATATCAAACTTCGAGAATAAAAAGCTCGATGCATCGTTGCGCCAGGCAACAAGTAGGAAATTAGCTCTGCTGCAACGGTTGTTACTCCGACGAAAGCAAAATCAAAAAACATTAGCCCTGGAGAGGCTGATTGGCCTCTGAGATCACGCAGACAGATAGGACCACTTCACCATAGGAGTTTATGCCAAGGATCAAGTAGCTGTAGGGAGAGATGCAGCACTCCAATGATGCTTATCCAGTGATTGCTAGTAAGCAATCAGTACCGGTAGAATTTATGTAATTCACTGACGAGTGCAGAGCACGCTTCCTATCACGAAAGCAGATAAATTGTTCGTAATTATTATCATAACACAAAATATATTCCGTACTATTCCAGATACCAGTAGTTTTTTATTTCATTTTTCATTCCCCCATTGTATTTCCCACCTCTCTTGTTGATCGTGTCACTTATTTTGTCAATAAAATGGTTTTGCCAAAACTGAAGCTACATACCCAATAAAATAAATTTGTATCCTTATTTCCGATGTTGGAATGCTGATTTTCTTCAAGCCATTCAGGAAGATGAGTAATTTAGGATTTTTCAAAATATAATTCACTGATGGACAGATTACGATATCAGTCTGCACTTAACCACTGTCTTCTCTCACAACGATCAACTTCGATACAAAACAAGCTCAAACATAATTTACTTTGAAAAAATAGTACTTGGTAACAAGTCACAGAAGTGAGTAATTTTCGAAATTTCCGGAAATTATTCTCCCTACCAATCAGAAAATTTGATGTCAACGTCAGACTTAAAAGTCCGACCAAAGAGCCGCAAGTACGCTCAAATTTTGTTAACATATTTTTTTTGTATACACCGCGCACAAGTAACAAAAACTGTAACTTCGCACGGCTTCTATAATCTCCGATTGATCCTTGCACCCGAGTAGGTTTTTCATTCCATTGCGAAATTCTGTGAAAAAAAACAGGATGGCAGAAGACAGCACCGCGCCGCCTCGCGATGACAGACGGCAATGTCACTCCAAGCGCCGGTGGCAGCAAGCAAAACAGGCAAGAGCGCTGCATGCAGGCGCCGATCACGTTACGGTGTCGCCTTAATTTGCGGCGCCTCACATGCACCGGCGCGCAGGAACACGCATGCTCAGCAGGTGAGCAAGTCTTGGTTGCCGGCCGGACTGACATGACACGTTTCGATGAGCACAGCTCCGAGACGTGTATGGCCTGCTTAGATTTATTGTCTGCCGTTTTGTTTCAATTGAATCACTCGAAATTGTAATCATTGTTGTCATTATATTACTTTGTTTAAGACTCCCTAGCCAAAACAAAGACGTTATCAAGAGAGCGAAGAGAAGGACTATTTAGTATGGAACGTAGAAAACAGGAAATCTATGCACAAGGTGTGTTCCCTAACAGAATATCCTACGCATAGAAACTGAGTTAAGAAGGAGGAGGAAGAAAAGAGAGAAAAAAAGATAACGAATAAGGCATGAAAACTGAAGGAATCATAGTGGACACGAAAGATGGAAATACCGAAGGCCCATCTATACTATATAGCTGAGGTAACTCAAAAACATCTTCCCTCAGGCTGCCATTCCCCATACGATAATAGACTAACTTAACTAACCTAGACTCATTACCTTTCCTATGTCCCCCTAGGAGTTAGATTGCTCAAGGAGTGGAATAGTTAAGGGCTCTGTAAACCAATTAAAACCTCGTTATTGTAAAAAGTTTAGCCAAGCTAATACTCCTCTAACCTTTGTACAGCTTTATTTATTTCTAGGACTGAAATCCTAAAGCTTTCTAACTATATCCAAAGAATTTTCGGTTCATATTTCATCAAAACTGGCTCCAGCTTTCCCAAACACGGGTATAGGGCTTTTGGCGCCCAAGAAGCCGCTCTTGGACGCTCAATAATCTTGAGATCTAGAAATTGTGGAGGCCACTTCCTACGTTTTAGCTTACTTTATTCCCAATCAAATTTCTTAGCATTTGAGCGTTATGTATTAGAACACTGTAGTCTAAAAAATGTCGACACTTTCAAAAATATATGGCATGAACCATTAAATAAACACTATCACCAAAAACGTTCAGATAATCCTTGCATTGAATCTTACTATACGCAGGTTCAACCCGTTGATGTATAGTAATTGTCGGCACAGCGTGTATGTGTTGAATCATTAGTTTGAGGTATACAACTCCAGATTACAGTTTACTTATATAGCTTATGACAACCGAGTTTTTGTAACATTGTTCTCCTGAATATTTGAATGAAAAAAAAAATAACTAAATAAACAGCCGGAAGGTGCGAGTCTTTCCGATTTCCTGGCAACTTCTCGGTAGCGCAAAATTGTACCGACGTAAATACGTCTCAACGTATGGTTATAATACAGACTTGACTATTGATTTATCTCGACAAACTCAATGCAGCGTGGAAAGGGTATACTTCATGCGAAATGTATAAGAATAAAACACGAACGCACTCAATTTACAAGTGGAAGGCAGACTGACTATAATAACTGGTGTATTTATTCAACTGAACACGGGTTGATGAAATTAAAACGCTAGCCAGTTATGAATGATAATAAATCAGTTTTCTATCCGTAACTAGTGTAGTGTTCGAATTGTATTGTTTTTGGTTTGTAACATTTTGAGTATGATCTTTCGTTCTTCGTTTCATGTATTTTTATTCAAAATTTATCTGAAGCTATTTTTGGGAGTTTTTCGCAAATCGGAAATAACCAAAATGATTAGCCCGCTATTTTTAACGAATTTAGATGTTTAATGAGATACTAAAACAAACCTCTGAGCGTCTCTCTGTGTTCTTTAATTTATAACAAGAAACTACTACCAGCAAAATATGCATAACTATCAATAAAACCTTTCAACTGCCATGAACAGTAGTACGGTGCAACAATATCAGACACATGAAAGTTTTGTGTTTACGAAGAGCACACGAGAACGAGTATGAGTAAATAATTCAAATACTGTAAGAAAAGGTGTAACATCGCTTAACTAGAAATGCAAGTTAAAAACGAACGCCTTTCGTACTGCATAAAGCGTGAGTGTGAGCGTGAAGGTGAAGGCTGATGTGAAGGTTATGCCCGCTAACTGAGCAGCTGATACTATGCGCCCTGCTTTACTACGCTAAGCAATGTCAGCCAAGAACAATCGACACAGAGAGAGGCGGCATGTGCGCCCGGTGCTACAGCACCGAGTTGGCAGCCCAGTACACAGATGACGTGCGGGCAACGCAGCTCTCAGGTACAGGGCTGAACATTGAACACCCGTATGCAGTCTCTACGTCACATCGGCCACAATCACGACCGAGAACTTCCCTCTACATATACTCTCTAAATAGATCAAAATTACGAATTTCGTCTTCATGATTCAGTTAAGTTAAGACGATAATACATGCCAAGTCGGAGTACTTCCAGCAACTGGTTGAAGAACAATTAGATCTTACGAAAGAGCTCATTTGTTTAATGATTGATTTACAACTGTCTATGGACACAAAGGAAGTCTTTCTTTAGCATGCAATTGACGAAAGCGTTAGAACCCATACACGGGGTTGAGGGACTAAGTTGCTGTTCTCAACTTGCTTCAACGACAGCCTCATAGCGCCAATGGCAGAGGTTCCGAAACTCAAGTCATCTAGGTTAAAGGAACACTAATGCACTTCGTGGTATACTGGGTGACCGGCACTGTGTTGAACAAACTTATACATAGGGCCGGGACCGTTGAAATCAACACTTTTTACTAAACGCCGCGTGGAAGGAAACGCTTCGTCAAAGAGTTACAAGGACTTGAAATTTTCACTGGTCACTATGGTCTCCTGATATAACGCCCCTAGATTTCTACTTCTGGGGACATTTGAAGAGTTTGGTGTCCGAAACATCGATTCATAACGAAGATTTCATCGGCAGAATTGTTGAGGCCTCCGCAAGGACTCTTGAAACTCCCGGTGTCTTTGACCTTGTCCGGTAATCATTGCACCGGTGTTTGAAAGCCTGCATCGCAAGGGATGGGCGTCATGTTGAAGCTCTTTTTAATTCTAATATAATCTAAAATGTTTCTCGATGTAATAATAATTAAAGCGTAAATCTGTTTCTTGTGTTCATACTGAAAATGATTTCCCTAACATCTACATTTCACTGCCCTGACGTTCCTAGAGTACTAATTTTTTCCCAATACGTTTCAAATTTCAAGCCATTGTAACTCGTGCATTTTTGACCATACGGCCATTGAATAAAAATCATGTATTCCAACGATCCCAAACTTATGTTAAAATTTGTTCAACAAAGTGCCGGTCACCTTGTTGGTCAAAGAACAGTAAGTCTAATATTTCATTCACCGACCTAATGAACTTAACAGCTCAAATGAAGTAACTTAGAACGGAGCCGGCATCGGGAAAAGTTACCTTTGATTCTGTAATTTGAGTTACGTAAGTTCAACGCTGTAAGCCTTCCAATAAAATGTGAATGGCCCGATAAAGGCGTAACCTGTTCAGTTAAGTTCTAACGATCAGTCAGCAGAGAGGCGCCTTGGACAACTTAAACTCACATGGACTTCAAACAAACGAAAAGATTTACATGTTTACATTAGCAGAATTGCGTGCATTTTGAGCTTGGTCGATTGAACAACGCGTAGTTTGTTGCCATGTGTTTAGATAAGATGGCTCAAGTAAACATGAAATATTATCAACGGTTCGTTTATCCTCAGATTTCCGTCGTCAACACGTTAAAATAGCGCACTAGACATCTGTTGTTTCAAAGCATGATACAAACTTAGAATGTATATTATTAGTGTTATTATTTTATTATTTAGTTTAAGACTCCATATCCGCATCATAGGCGATCTCAAGAGTGTGAAGAGATGGGACAGTTTTATATGGATTGCAAACAACCAAACCTATGCATAATGTGTGTTTTCAAACAATATACCTTACGCACAGAAACAGAAAGTTAAAAATAAGAGGAATACAAGACAAAGAAGAGACCGCAAAGATTTGAAAACTGAAAGAAGCAATACGAGCACGAAAGAGAGAAGCCTCGAATTAAGACCTGTCTATTGATGAGGTGAACTTAAAATGTGCAATTTACTAGCATTACTATAAGTAGAGCTTCGTAACATAATAATATCGTTTATGCACGATACACAACTAACTAAATACTGTAAGAAGTTATGAAGCTGAAACTGCCTCAAATATTCTTTAAGCCTTTTTGCCGTAATCCAACCTAAACCCAGTACTCAGTTTATGCCAATTGTTGTAACGTAACAGATTTTCACTGCGCAACTGCATGCTGATGTACAACACCAATCAGTAAATGGTGATACCAGCTAAGGGCATTTTACCCGCATGTTATTTGATGCTAGCGGGCATAGAAATCCGCACGGGCAGCAGAACAGGATGCTGGGATAGGGAACGTGAGAATCGCGCTTATGGCACGCCGCACGCCAACTCTATTTCTGGACATACAGAGGGAGCGTCACAAAGCTGCTACTGCACCAGGCTCTTGCAGCTGCCCCTGCACCGCGGCCGAACATTTCAGCGCTTCACAGCTGTTAAACGCATAATTTTAATAGTTCTTTGTGATACCGAATGAGATCAATAATGGCTTTTACAGAAAATTTAACGTTTTTGAAAAGGTTTTTTCAACAATAAAGAACATCATTATCACAGTTTTGAAAGCCACGATCATTCAATCGGGAGAAAGGGTTTGCTTACCTTTTTATATTTATGTCTTAATTACATTTATAATACATACAAGTATCAAGCTGTAAAAAAAAAGTTCGGAGCGTTTTTCCACAGCAGGGAAGACCAAAAAAAAAAAAGAAATACTTTTTTAATGACACTAATTTCATTTCAGCTTCTCAAGGCTTTTGAACAGCAGGATAAGTGTCCAAGCTTCCTAAAAGATGATAGTCAGAAGGAGCTAAGTCAGTAGCATTTCGTGGAGACATTGTTTTCTATCTTAACTCATTAACGAATTTGATAATGACTCACAGTACCGCGCTGTCGGGGTGCACTATCACTCCTTTCCCCTGAACATCATCTGGTGTTTTTTTCTGTAAAGCTGTTCTTAAACGTCGCCTATTAGCCATGCACTTCAGCTGTTCTGGTTCGATAGTTACCTCATTGCTTGCAGTGGATAATTCCTCTCGTGTCCCACCACACACCCAACAGAATCTTCAATGAGTGCAAGCCGGTAATGTTATGGGATATACTGTTCGCAGAAGGAACACTAATGAAGTTTGTTTTCTCGCTTATCATTGTAAAGGATTCACGATGCAATTTCAGTAATGATTTATCAATAATGCATTCAAGGTTTTACCTCCGTTTCTTCTTGGTTAAAAAATAATGACGGAGAAATTCTGTGAGTTTAAGTTCGAGTGGCAATACAAAAACCCAAAATTTGGGTGGATCGTCTAGCACAACTCGTTACTCAAGCAAAAGAAGGTATAGGCATCTCGATGAGACGAAGAGGGGAAACAAGAATGAAGAGTATAAGACGATGAGACTCTTGAATGAAGGTTGGTAACATGGTTCGCCGGTCTTCCTCACGAGAGAGTACAGTAAAAATGAAAAGATAAGGCCAAACAAATTATAAATCTATACTCATAGCAGACTCTGGTGGATGGCTTGAGTTACCACTGAGGAAGGCTATTTACCCGCTGAACACTGATGAAGACGGACATATCAACATGCCACGTCGAGTGTAGCTCAAATAGCCTATATATCCCCGAGGTGCGCTAAGTCCCCGTGATCCAATGTAAGAAAATCCCTTTCAACGCAACACACTTCTCGAGTGGAGTAATGGTCATGTCTAGCGTAAGACGCCGAGAACTCAACGATACAGAGATATCCACATGTTGTTTGAGTTTATTTTCGTTGAAATTATGCGGTATCCAGATGACAAATTGTCTTCGAGATCTTAACGAGCGTTTTTATTTAAGAAAAGGTAGCAAAATGACTGGCATTTAATTATTTGTAGTTATTTAGCGTTAATGGGGTTATTTTCCGCTACTGTAGCTCACAATTTTTCAAGAACAAACCTCTTCGAGCGTCCATCTCTTGGTCCACCCTTTAAACTGGAGTCATCTTTTTGCTAAACAAAAATCTTGTACTTAGAGTTCCACTCATTACATTATATCCATATGCTTTTTTTCAGTGATCTTGCTGTATCTACCTTCTGATATTCGAGAGTTAAAAAAAGCAGTATATCCTCATTATTTGGATGAAACATTTTGGGTCTATGTTATTACATTTATACAAATATTTTCAAGTCGATTTATTCAAATCTTTTTTTAACATGGATGCCCATAGCGTATGTTATTTCAGATAAATTTGTCGAATCATACTGAATCAAAATAGCTTTCTAAGATACAGAATGACTCTAAGTTACAGCCTAGTAATTGCTAAATATTGATTGCTGAACGATCATTTTTCAATGTAATGCTGTGGTGGCACGTGCAAAAAACAGCGCAGGTGAAATGAGCCAAAAACTATCCTCTTGGCGTGCACCATAATCTGCTGTGGTGGCATGAACCATATTCTGCCCTGGTGACATGAATCATAATCTACTCTGGTGACATGAACCATCATTTGCTCTAGCGGCATGGACATAATATGCTGTGGTGGCATGAACCATAATGTGCTCGGGTGGCAAGAACCATAAAGTGCTCGGGTGGCAAGAACCATAATTTGCTATGGTGGCACAAACGGGCCATAATTTGTTCTGTCGGGTGGCACGAACCATAATCTGCTGTGCCCATGGTGGCATGAACCATCATCTGCTCTAGCGGCATGCACTATTCATCATTTGCTTTCAAGGCATGCAGAAGCAATCGCCTCTCAGACGCAACTTCGTCTACGTTATACATGAGCGGCAGCTTTGGTTGTTCCCACCGGCATCTGCAAGACAGAGCAGCGGACGCACCACAGATGTTGCTGCCATACACAAGGAAGCAGCAGAGCCGCGCGACGCACTTTTTTGACTCGCTAAGCATCCTCTGATGTGTGTCTGCAGGCTTTACATAGGAAGCGTCGCAGGGTACGTTGCCTTCACTGCCAGTCACGCATCATTGTGTGTCATAACTGAATGCCTAATTTATGTTTTTTTTAAGCTACTGTGCTGCTGGGATTAAACAAATTATCACGATAGAAAAATGTACAGAAACACTAATTAAGGCATCAACTTTGTTTTCAAGCAGCTAGAATTCTAAATTTGTTCAATGTAAACAATTATCTAAAAGAATCAACGCTGGCAAAGTGCATGGTATCATTGGTAAAATTGGAACTGTATATTTTGTCGGCTTGGCAGTCTTAAATACACGGGCATCGAATTCGTGACTTAATCACACTGTTATGTCATTTTGTAGTTTTACAGTCATTTGCAGTTACAAAAATAGGAAAGAAAAAGGAGTTTAAACAACGAATTTCCTTTCACATAATCATTTAATCAATTAGTAGAAGTATTTCTGTGCTAACTTGATATTCTCATTCTAAATTAATTAATTTGCAAAAATGTCCACACAGCCCAGCTCCCATTTCAGTGAAATATCAGTGGAGTTGGTTTTGCAGTAAAAATTACGTTTTAAAACGACGCATGTTGCTGAGTGTTGTGTTCTAAGAAACCAGCAACTACAGCGCTTACCGCGGCAGCGCTCCCTGGTGTGCCATGCAACATCCACAGCGGAACATTGCTCGGTTCCATGCCAACAAGTTTTCTTTCCTACACTACCGAGTCCACTCTACTCAATGGTTGATCGAAGAATTTCTTTCCAATAAGTGTTTAATTTTGTACTTTCACTATATCCGGGAACTGCACTCTAGGTATTTCACAATCAGACAATCCCGGGTAAACACAGCACTCACTTGAACACAACCCAGTGATGTCAGAGAGAGAAGGCAAGGAAGAATAATCGAGGGTTCTCCATGAGAGCAAGCAGTCCAAAACTGACACCAAGCTCGCGTATATTTTTACTGTGTAAAAATTTCCCCAAGAATGCACTGAAGTCTATGAGGGCAAGCATCCCATGACAGACACAAAGCGTGTGTATAGGTTTTACTCCCTAGAAGTTTCCTCATGGATACATTGATTACCACAAAAGGAAACTTTACTCTACTCCGAAAGTTACGTGTGGAGAGGGAAAAAACAGCGTTAGGTTAAGATCATCAAAACGGCCTTTGCACAGTCACAAATGAGCTTTTACATTCACTAAGACACTCGTAAGTCAATTTAAGAAACACATTGAACCGTTGCTTTGTAAATATATTAAAAGGAACGTTTTATTTAAATGTTTGTTTTCCGCCCACTGCTCCAATCGATGAATTTTTTGTTCAGATCAAATAAGAAAAGTTAATTCCCAAGTCGCTTAGACAGCTGAAGTACAATTCCATAATGTTGAAAATCATTTGCTGATAACCACAAACTGCATCTGAAATGATGACTTATACTTATGAAAAGATCAAATCAGTTATAGTCGACTGATACTTCACAGTGAAGTTAGGAGAGATAATCCGTTCACTCCAGTTTTTCAATGGTTCCAGAATTCCCTAGCTTTAACCTATAATGCCCTGTGATATTATCCTTTATCGCTCAGTAGGACCATTTGGTCCGCTTTCAATAATTTTCCATAATTCTGTAGCATTATAAAAATAAAAGCCAGACCTGGACTCAGTCGGTGAAGACACATTTCAGCATCGTGTAATGCCCAGTTGCGCTATCGTTGAGCATTGAGCGGCCGCTTTTTCGGCAGTTTGCTCTTCTTGCTTCAGTTAGATTTGAGTTTTGGCGTCTCATGCAGTTTCCAACCAAGTTTAGATAACTTCTACAGCACATGAATAGTGAAAGCCAATATGAAGTTTCATTTGTTATATTAGAAGGTGCTATATGTACATTAAATTTTTCAAAGAGACCCAAACAAGGCCTCTCATCCTTTCTCCGTACTTTCTCAACGAACATTTCTTTAGAAAGAATACTCAGTACGCACGTTTTCTTCCTATCGATAATTTTAAAAATAGATGCAATATTTTACTTCTTCGAAAAAATTTAAATGACAATAAATCCAATCCGTGCTTGCATTAAATTCACTCAAAGTTGAAAAAAAGATCTTCTATTAGGCCTACTAATAAAATTATAATGTCCATAAATATTCGCGCATGTACATCCGTCAAAATTAAAAATCTTCAATTTTCCGTATTCCATTTTTTTTCGTTTTTATAAGCGGGCATCTATCTAATCTGCATGATAGCACGGATATAACTATTATTGCCACTAAATGAAACTTTAAAAGTTAACACTGCATAAATTGCTTCACTGAGCTGCCAGCTTTTTCTTTATGGTCACGGCGCTTCAGGAGGACCATAAAGAAAAAGCACTTCATGCAGCATTGATCATATTTAGCTCTGGCCATCACCATATTCTGTGTAGAACAATAATTCTCCAAGAAGAAATTAGGTCTCAAAAAATTACCAAACAGTTTCATAAAAAAAATGTATGAAGGCTGCGAAGTGCGAAGCCAGAGAGACAGTTGAATTACATTGAAGTTTTGGGGAAATTACAATTGAGTCACTATTTCAGTGATACAGTTACTTCTCCCTTCAGCTCATTCAATCTCGCTCTCCTACCACGTAACTGAACAGCAGACACATGCAGATAACACAAGAACGACGGATGCAAAATTAGAATTGTTTGAAATTAAAAAAAAAGACGAATCGGAGAATAATATCAAAGTAACTTACATAGATAGACTAACTTAAAATTGTTCGTGATATCATGTGTGTTTTTAGTTACAGTTAGCTACCAACTTTCAAATTTGCCACTAGAGAGGTGGCCCTATAAGAACCTTCCTGCCGTTATAGTCTTATTGCAGGAAGATTAGATTATGAGGAAAGTTAAGCCGCGATTAATAGTGCGAGCTCATTTTCAGAGACAATTCAGGACTTTTAGCAATTGAAGTAAATATAGTAAGAAGTTTATTAAATTAACGAGAAAGATTTAAGTTATGAAATATCCAGCCAAGTAAAAATTTTGCTGACTAACACGAGTCTGATTAAGGTCGAAGGTTAATGCGTTAACTTTTCGCGGCTTCAACCCCACGGAGAAGTGAAAAATAAGAATAAATGTACACTGAAATTTAATAACCGAGGACGTATAACGCTGGTTATGAGCAAAAAAAAAAAGAGAGTAAATTAAAGTGAAAAATTGGAAATGTACGGAACCCCTAGATTTTAATTTCCCATTTTCTTCAAAATCAAATTACTTTTCTTACGCACAACCTACGCGACAAATGACTAATAGCAATGATTCCAAACCCCCGGGCCGCGGGCCGGTACCGGTCATGAGTACTTCAATTGGTACGGGACAGCAGAGGAAATATTTAATCCATTACAGCCCAAAAGTATCATAAAGTCAGCTTTTAAACAATTCTTCGTTAAGTCTTCGAAAGTGTATCAGCAAAAAAGACGAAAACTAAAGCATGTTCAGTTGCTGTACTGTTTTATAGAAAGCAGCGCCTAGCTGTTACAGTCCATGTTTACAGACAATTTTTAGAAAAAATTCAAAAATGATAGCAGCTTAGTTTCTTATCGTAGTGAACAACAACTTTGAGAGAAAATGACTAACAAACCAAGAAGGCTGAACTAAATGTAAAATTTACACTCGAGAATATATGTTTATCGCGATTGCGTGGTTTGACTGCTCGGATTAGCATTTTAGCCGCAACTTGAACCACCGGTGGCCACGGATATGACTTTAATAATGCTGCTGACCGACCAGTGGTCACAAACTAAATTTTCATACGTACATACATAAGAAAAGCTTAATAAATGTATAATCCAGTGAATGTTTGCTATTTTCAAAATTGCTTACTACAGTTGACTTTGAATTTGAGCTAAATATTGAACTTCAGTTCAACCAATTGCGGTGGAAGTGCTAAAGGAAGTTGCACCTGAGAGTGAACCAATGCATTGTGTCATTCATAGGAAAATGTTGGCAAGCCTAAATATGCCACCGGAATTTAACAGCGTATTGAATGATGTAGTTAAAGTTATTAACCACATCAAAGCACACGCCCTTAACTCACGCCTGTTTGAGCAGCTTTGTGAGGAGATGGACGCTGAGTACAGCCGCCTTCTCTTGAACACAGAAATAGGATGGTGATCCCGAGGAAAATCGCTGGTCTGAGTGCGTGAATTACAAGAATCATTACAAAGATTTCCCTCAAAAAAGAAGTCACGGTTGGAAGCATATTTCAGTGAGTCGTAAAACCGACTTACTAAAAACTGGCTTACTTGTGATGATTTATTTTACCAGCTCAATGAACTCAATCTGACCTTTCAGAGGAAAATGACAACTATTTTCATGTTGGCAGACTAAGTAGATACATTTGAAGCCCAACAAAAGTTACGGGGACGGCTCGGGAACAAAGGCATTTGGGACATGTTTCGAACATTAGCGGGGATTTTGGGCGAGACTGAGCCTTCATTCTCACAGTTGGTGCACGGTCACTTGTCTTCGCTCTTAAAAAGAGCTCGCGCGCTACTTCCCGAACCAGACCCACCAACTCGTGAGGAATGGATCCACGACCCATTTGTCAACAATCCAGGTAAATCTAGCATGTCTGTCCAAGAAGATCGACTAGCTGCAGGAGATCGTAAATGACAGTGGCCTCTAAATTATGATACGTTTGAGACGACAACTGTGCCGATGTTCGGGATAAAGTTATGGCGGAATACCCTGAGATCGCCACCACAGCGCTCAAAGAACTTAAAATTCAATTGTCAGCTCCAACATCTTATCTGTGTGAAGCGGGGTTTTCTGCGGTGACAACAATCAAAACAAAACAGCGTAATAAACTGGACATAGCAACACACTTCGGGTGTCATTGTCTCCTATTCTCTCAGATGGAAGAGTCTCATTGCAAAAAAAAAACAAGCGTGAGGAGTCTCACTGATTCAGCGTTCTAGTGAGTAAAAATGTTCATGCTCTTTATATTCGTTTTTCTGGTGTATTTGTATTTTATTTTGAAGGCAAGTTTCGAGAAACAATTAAATTAAATTAAAATCATTTAAACCATCTCCCACAGGGCCGCGGTAAAATGTTCAAACGTTGAACGGTCCGTGGCGACAAGAAGGTTGGGGACCGCTGCTCTGGAGCTCCCTGAGGACTGCTCGTGGCATTCAGTGACGCATGCAAGTCTGGCTCCTGCCAATAGCTGTGATCACCCTCTGCCTCACATCGCTGGAAAATTTTTAGCTCGATGCAGCCCTGGTGATATAAGATTTTCCAAAATAATTTTAATTCACCTAAGAAAGTAAGTCTTAATACTCGTTTAAGCGACTGCACCTTTAAGTATTCCAAGTTGTGTCAATAGATTTCCTGAGCAATCCTTTCATTCCATCCAGCATCTGTTACGTTCAACTTATCATCGGACGCACTTTTTCCGAACTCAGTGCTTCTACAAAAATCAGTTTTGTGGTTGCTATGTTTTAAACATTGTTACAGTTCTAATCTAGTTAGATTATTCTACTGTTATTTTTTTACTATTCCACCTGATGCGAAGCAATGCGAAGCTTGAAAGCTTAAGAGCTCTAGTCTGAAAAAGTTTAAAATACGAGTAGTTTTTAATGCTTTCATGTAAACTAAGTTTTTCAAAACATGAAGCTATTCGTAAATTCTCAGATGTCCACCACGAAAAACACGAAAAATTCTTGATACTTACTTACTTGGCTTAGTTGTCTAAGGTTAAACATCCATTGTTTTTTTGTAAACATGATTAGTACTGTGATCTGAAAAGGTTTGAACGTAACTCATACATTGCATTACATTGTGATTCAATAACATTTAGATAATTTTCCCTAATGAATGAATTTGTCCGGACTTTTTTCCTCAACAATTTTATCCAATTTCCACGTTATAAAGTATAACGTAGTACCAAAAAGGTTTCTGTCACCCATCTTTTCAAGACGAAGATGTTCGAACAAGAATACAAACACATACTAAAATTAAGTACAAATATGCTTATTTCTGCTCATTTTTCCCGTCCTTTTTTCCGACTTAAAAAAAATACAATATCGCCATATAAAGTAGTTTTACTTATTTCATTTTCCGAGATTCCATGAGTGTAACAATTTCTCTTTTGGCATGGTAAGCGTGGGAGTGACAACGAACATCATTAATAATAAAAATGAAACAGCTTCGAGGGTCGAGGGTGAGAGCGTCAGGGCTGTGAATATTGAATACCGTTGCAGCTGTCAACCAAAATTGATCGTCGGTACTACGAAAAGTGTATGATAGACTCATTTTATGTTCACGGAATATTAATTATGTATTTCATTTCGAATAGTAGTAATATGTACAGGGAAATTTTAATGAAAGAGGGAAATTCATTAATCAGTTACGCTCGTTTGCTTCAGTTTTTTAAACGCAGGACTATTACCGAGTAATACTAGGATTTTTACAGTTGTGAAGCAATTATACAAATAATATCTGTACCAGACAATAAAAAAATCGGCTCTTAAGCAAAACAATTTATATATAAGAAATTAAAACGATTTGATCGGAAAAATATAGACACAACTGGAATTTGCTCAGATTTATAATTCATGACAAAGAAAATGGGACACAAAACGATATATATTGGAGTGGGTAGCAACATATACGAAGTCAGCGATCTCATGAAATGCCAAAAAATTGGCGGATTGAAACACTAAAACAAGAAGAAAAGTGGATGATAAATTGGAGAGGAAGCAGAAAAAGGGGGCTTCTGTCCCCAATTTGATGAACACGAGGAAAAGGTTAATAAAAAACGAAACCGTGCGTTCCAACGCATACACGTAATTTAGTATAAAAACAAAATTCTCAAAGAAAGGATGAAATATGAAACTGAACCAAAACAAGATTTCTACAGAAGAGCCTTAGAAGAGAGCTTGAAAATGTGAACGGAACGAATCCGCGCATCGTGCGTGATTGTGAAGCACGTACGTCACTTACGTATACCGTGATGTACGTTCGCACACAGAATGGCTTATGCAAGCATCGCTGCTAATTATCAACCAACTCAAGCATTCTAGTACATATAGAACGAAAGGCAATAATATAAATGCATAAACGGAGGGTTGGCACATAAAAAAACCACCCAAAAAAACCCACCCAAAAAAGCAAACAAAAAACACACTAAAAAACCCGCTAAATAGTGGGGTTTTTTGGGTTTTTTAGGATATTATTATTGTTATGTAAATTTTATTTGTTTCAAAGCTTATAGAATCAAAATGAGCTAAATATTTATCTTGTCAAAATAAGTATTTAAGTAATGTGCATGACTATGACAAGAAAACATTGAAAAACAAAACACCAACCCTATACAAATCAAATTTGAAAAACCTTAATCACAAAAAAACTCGAGGGACTAATATATTTTCATGAATTCCATTTCCAAAGTAAAAAAACAAAAATTTAGAAACAAATGTAGTTGGACTACTTAATAGAGACTTCTGAATTTTCCCTGTCTTCTAGACTAGACTGCTACTACAATACTACTGTGTTTCTCTTTCTACATCCACTTCCATTTCATCGTTGTCACCCACATCATGATCATTTGTGAAGTGGCGATATACTGAAACTAGTTTCTATGCGCGTTCTGATCCTAATCTATTTCTCAATTTATTCCACACAATTCCAAATGTTGAGAAAATTCTTTCAATGGATCCTGAACTTGCGGGACAAAAATGAAGATTGCTTATAAACTTGCAGAAACCCTCTGCCAGTGTTTTTTCATGAATCTGCATTTTCTGCTGTTTCATGTCTTGAATATCCCACCATCAACGAGGAGTCATTGTCTTAGTGATATTTTCATTGACCATGTGTTTTGGGAAGATGTTGGAGTCCTTCAATTCATAGGAATAAAGTGCACCGATGAACTCCGGATTATACTCAGCCAACCACTCTTCAATATCAGTCTCTTGTGAGAGCTTTGCCTTAAATGTTGTAAAATGAAACATCAATATACAGTTTATTATCATGTAGATCAGTTTAATGTGAAACTAGGCTAAGTGAATTAGGTTAAACATTATTGTACACCCTAGAATAATGAAATGGTAGGATGCCCTAGAAGTCGCTGAACTTATTCGGGCCCACAGGTAGCTATACTCAAATTTGACCATTGTATTAGACTTAAGAAACATTCTACCCCTGTATCACCTGTGGTAAATAAATTGTTTAAATTGTTTAAATTGAAATTAGTCTAACAATTATAGTCAGATGGGGCAAGACACGACCGCAGCCATCATGGGGTGAGAAAGTAAAGAAACGACTGGCCTATGGTGAGCACCCAAGCTGCACTGGAACAAATTTGACGATGAAATCTGTTAGAGCATTTATTTCTAATCATTTTAGTGTTTGTTGCTATCCTGTACTGCGAAAAGTAATTTTTTTGGCAAATTTAAAAAAAAAAATTGGCATGTCACTACATGTTGTAACATGTAACAGTGTGGTTGACTGACTTGACTTGCGCTGCTAAGCACTCCAGCTCACACAATACACATGCTAAGTGATGTGCAGCTGTCTTGCTTCCAGTTGCTTGTGGTGGTTACTTATGATCTGCATGGTGCTTCCCTCTCACATGACTTGCGCCTGTCTGCTGCTAAAACAACTTACTATAAATTGACGAGCATAGCAATTCTCTTTGGACATCTTATATCTTTACAGACTGCAGAGCTATGTCTCTATGCATATGGTAATTGGTAAATGGTAATTGTGAAGAGTAAACTTAATTCATATATTGTTCATATAATGTAATAATTCATATAATAATGTAATATAATGTTGGAAATAGAGTAATCAAATAACACTATTTACTCAATAAGTGTGTATATATAAATCTGAAATAGGGGCAACGGGAATTGTGTGAATAACTCTTTTGCACAAAAACAGGTATTACAAAAAAAACAATAAAGCCCCAAAAAAAACAATAAAACCCATAAAACCCAATTAAACCCAAAAAACCAGGTGGGTTGGGTTTTTTTAAAAAAAAACATGGTTTTTTCCATCCCTGCATAAACGTAAATTCGCGTGATCATCAAAAAATATTGAAATTCAACAAAAAAAACTTGTAAACACGCATGAAAAAATATACTAAAACCGAGTAAAGTGCAGAAACTTAGGCAACTAAATTAGATGAGCTCCGATCTGAGCCGCAACCACAAGGCGTAATTATCACAATATAACATATTATAACATATTTAATCTCTGCAGGTCCAGAACAGAGGTGATGTTGAAGGTCGCTTCCGCGTGTTGTACTGGACAAGAGCTTCAGCTGACAAGCGCGTCCTCCAAAATTTTGGCTAATTAAATGCATGATCACGTGCCTTAAAAACTAAGCGTGGAACATAACTGCGGGACGGCAGGAGAAACAATTTCCTGAAAATTCTCCCCCGGAAGGACAATTGTGTCATAGCCGTTACAAAGAGCGAGCCATTCCACTGAGAAATGTGTTAAAAGTGGAAGGGTAATTTTTAGGTGCGCCTCTTAAACTTCTTCAGGCCGGGTTAATTACTGCTCAAGGAGCTCCGGTTTTTAAAAAAGCTCGCCTAATCAACAAGGGAAGAGATAGCTGTAATGTTGTTACAAAGGTCCTTGGCTGAGCAAGAGACCGGAATAACGCTGCAGCATTAAGAGAGACAGCAACCAGTTCACTGCATCAGGACTAATGTTAGTCCGAGCGCAAGTAGCAGATGAGATCTAAGAGCGGCACCCTTGCCTCTCGCATGCTAGGGTTCAATGAAGGGTATGATCACGGTTACGATGAAGAAAAAGTACAATGCCGCATATAAAAAGGACCGAGTTTCATTATTCATACATTATTCTCTAAATCATAGCGTACATATAATTTAAATTCTAGTCGTTAATAATAAATATATCTTCAACTTGCGATAATAACATGAGCAATAAGATCTGATATGAATTTCAATAACATCTGGTGCAGAATTCGAAATTTTTGACCGAGATACTAGGCATGTGTGTATATTGACTAGCTTCAAAATCGTGGAGCAGTTCTTCGGATAGGTTCACTGTTTGATGTTTAAATTACAAACTTAAATTACAACAGATATAGAAATTGAACCAAATGATTTCCCACAAGCATCATCAGCAACCCTTGAAATAAATGTTAGAACAAAAAGATTGTCAAGAAATCAGTTGTGTGTTTAATTTAACTAAAATTCTGAGTATAGTTAAGAGATATTGTTGTAATTATGTTTATTTTATAAATTTCTAATCAGTTATTATTCATACAGAATTAGAGATGCTCACAACGTGAAATAAATTTTAAGAATCATTCATAAAAAAACATCTTATCAGTGATGGAAAGATTCGGACAAAATTTTACAAATAAACCTTTCCTTCCATGAACGCGATTCAAGGTCAGAGCGCAAACTAATAGCGAAAACTCTGAAAACCTCATGTGAATTAAGAATTTTTCCATTCAAGCAGTCAAGAGATGAAAGCATATTCACTACACATGACTTCGAGTGAGCCCCGCAACGTCAGTAATGGAAGGTAAACTGCGCAATAGACGTACATCAGCCTTATGTTTTTGTACAAAGAAAATTATAATTGCTTAGAAACAATGAAAATACAATAAGCCCTCGTCAAAAAATAAAAAATAATTAACAGGTTTTATCACAGTCTCTGAAACCTCTAACGAACTAATCCACAAAAACAGAAGACAGGTTTGTACCTAAAAACATATTTCCTTCAAGACCTCTCGTATATGATGCCTTTCCTCAACCTTCAGATAAACAAACTTAAGTAGTTGACCACTGGCGGGATATATACGATGGGAGACATGTCTGTGAAGTACAGCATTTTAAATTGCATTGGGATAAAATACAATTATATTCAAGTACCGTTGCTTCCGCCGTTGGAAAATGCTAGTTTTCATTCAAAATGCATTACTAGTGTCCAGAAGAGATTTTTGATTTAAAACGTCCACCCCGAGTCGCAGAATTCCAGCAATGAATAATCAAAGCTGGATGTCCAAGTGCGGCCGGAGACAGAGACGACCGCAACCATGCGGCACTCGGGCTCTGGTCATCGTTGGCTAAGAGCCAGCACTGTGTCCTCAATCTTACTGACAAATTTTGAATCCAGTTATCATGCAACGAACAAGTAGTGAGTGCGAAGTCGAAAATGAAGATTTCAGCTAAGCCTGTAATACAAGATTTTAGGAACTAAAAATTGAACGACAATATATAATGATAACAACATAGCATGGCGTCAGTTATGCACATCAGCAAAACGAAAAAGGAAGAATCAAACTACCATGCAAGATAATGAACTAGACTGAAAGACTCTAACTATATGTGAAATAAGGAAAACACAAAAGAGAGACTTTCAAACTTATGCAATGCGTTCGAATCAACGTCTGTTGTTTTAAAATTTAATTCACCGCAATCGTGTAAACAATATTTTTTGAAAAGATCTTAGATTAATGAAAATTTCGTGAAGTATCGATATCACTGCAAGACACGCTGTTCCTTTCACGACAAATGATCTATTCAATATTTCCAACGTTATGGAGAGTCATATAGAAATGATGAGAACCGTGGGTCCAGTCAAACAAATGCATAGTTTCAAAAGATTTTCCCTAGAAGAAGCTCAAACAGACTTGCATTTTCGGTCGCTAATTAGAGATTTGAAGGAGGAGGCAGGAGCCGTGATGTGTGAGCCATCTAATAAGATTAACAAAGTTAGAATGCCTGTTGATCACAGTAAACTTCGTGACTAATTTTCTTCCGAAAGTTGAAAATAGAATAGACACGAAAAAAAATTAGCGACATTGTAGATTATTTAGATTTTCATTTTTACAGTAAACTGATGACAATAACTGCAAGTACCCGCTGGAGAAATATTAAAAGAACGCGAGCAGCGTCATCACGCCGAAACTAAATCACACAAACATGAAATACGAAACATACGTGCACTAATGGCATGTAAAGAACTACTGAATTTTCGAGTTTTTATTACCCAGGGAGAATGTTTAAATGATTAGATAAGCAAACAAAATCACTCAAGATGAACCTGCTCAGTCTCACAGATGAGTTTGCATGGTGAATTTAATAACACTTCTTAAACAGCAATGATAGGAAAAATTCTAAAAATCTTATAACAACTATTAATATATAGTTCAGGAAAATTTTCCAGAAGCTGTCTTTTTTCACCACGTAACAGCCATTATGGTGATCAAAAATATCAGGTTTTCCTCTTTAGAGACCGTAGCTACTCATGACAAAATCATTGAGTGCGTGGAGGAGATTTGGACCTTATGGTTGCAGATGAGAGGCAGATGGACGCCATCAAGAGCGGAGTGGAGGGCGCAGCGGGTCGAGTTTTAGTGCCGGGGTTTGTACCTGCAGTGGCAGTCTGCCCTCAACGAGCTACAGTAAAATGCAACTTTTGCCTTCCTCTCTCGTCTGAGTGCCCGCTGCTCTTTAGTTCTGGTGGCGCATTTCTATTCATTTACATCTCCAGCAAATATTTTATCAATTGCGAGTCATTGATCCTGCACTCCCTCAAAAACACGAGTTAAGAGTTGGGATTGCGTTAGCTTAGTTTACATGCAAACACTCACAGCTCAAAATTAAATCGAAATTCAAAATGTTTTCGAATGTTAAAAGTTGAAACCATAAATGATACAGGCAACTAACTATATGGTATGAGAATTAAACTCTGAATTGATATTTTCCAGCTACAGTACTATATTTTACGAATTATTCACTTTAATGTTAGACGCTAGAATTATCTACTGAAACGGAAGTGATGCAAAGCAAAATTAATAAGTAAAAATTTTTTTCCGTGTATTGAAATCTACTCCATGTTTTTAACTTGAAACTTTTTGTTAATATGAAAATTCAAATTGCCATTACAAAGTTTGATGCCATTTGATTCAATAGTATACGTTCATTCGAATTAACTAACGTAGTGATTAGAGATGTGACTCAAAAAATACCATGCCGTTTTTTTTAAAAAAAACACGATTTTTTTACAAAAAAAACCGCGGCCAAATAAAACGTGGATATTTTGTTTTTTTTTCAATATTTTGTCTGAAAATAACTCAGCAAGAAAAAGAACCACATTACATTATTTGTTTTCATGTCAAATTACAAAATAAAACAGTATACTTCTTAATTGGTGGTTTTCCATGGTTTTATGAAATTTTTTATTTTCTGCAGTTTCATGCTTTGATATTTCATTTATTTTACATTACATGTGAATGACCTTCAACTTCCAAAATGGTGTGTTATAATAACATATCTTTACTTATGGTCATTGATAGAGATGTGACCCCTCAGGGGGATACAAGTATTGTATCTATGGGAATTAGCGCTCCCAGGGGGACTATGTGAGGGCCTGAGCTAAAAGTTAGGTAGGCTTTCTTTTTTGTTGAAATAGAATAGGTTTTGTTTTGTTACGGACCATCTTTTTTCGGTTCACTGCTGTCCTGTTTTTCTGCACTTATTACATTCTTCTTCAACTTTTTTCTTGTTTCATGAACTTCTTTCCTAGCTTACTGTTTCTGTGCACCTTGTGCATAGATTCCGCGTACCCTCAACTCCATACTAAATGGTGCCTTCCTCTTTCCTTTCTTGGAACATCTTTGTCGTGGTTAAGGGAGGCTAAAACTTTCTTATATAATAATTGATAGAGATGTGACTAAAAAACCATGCTGTTTTAAAAAAAAAAACATGTTATTTATACAAAATTATGAATAAAAACCATGGATATGTATAATGGATATATTTATGTGACCTTAAAAATCCAATACCGTTTTTTATAAAACATTGTTTTTTAACAGACAAATCTTGACTAAAAAAACATGGGTATTATATTTTATGGGACCAAAAAATTGTTTTTTTTTTTAAAAAAAATTTTAAAAAAATCATGACTAAAAAACACAGATATAAATATCAGGAAAGTTATTTTTCTTTAATCGAATCGTCTTTAGAAACTTATAAACAAAGAATGCTGTTAATATTGAAATCATGTTTATTAGATGTGCATGTGTTCCGGGGTGAGATGAATGGGATTTCGGATCATTATTTGGTGGAAAGAAAGCTGAGAGTTAGTGGAATATGGGGAGGTGTAAAAAGGAGGAGTGGAAGGGAGGTGTTAAATGTAAGCAAGTTACATGATTCTGAGCGTGAGTGTGAGTATCAGGAGAAGATGAAAGTGGAGTATGGGAGGGTGAAGGATAGTGAGGTGGGTGGAGTGGAAGGGGAATGGAAGTTGTTTAAAGATGCGGTGGAAAAATGTGCAAGGGAAGTGTGTGGGGTAAGGAAGGTTGGAGGGGGGATTAGAAAGGGGAGTGAATGGTGGAACGGAGAAGTAGGAGCGGCTGTGAAAAGAAAGCGGGGGGCGTTCGAAAGGTGGTTGCAACGAGGCAACCAGCAAAATTTTGAAGAGTATAAGGAGAGGAAGAAAGAGGTACAAAGAATGGTAAGGAGAGCGAAGAGGGCGGCGGATGAGGAATGGGGGAGGAAGTTGGGAGGGGATTTCATGGAGAGATGGAAGGTTTTCTGGAAGGAAGTGAAGAGAATTAGGAAGGGTCAGGTGGAGAATGAGGCAAGAGTAAAGGATACAAATGGTAGGCTGCTAGTGGAGAGTTGTGATGTGAGAAAGAGATGGGCGGAGTATTTTGAGGAACTGCTGAACGTGAGGGATGATAGGATTGCGAGAGTAGTAGCTGTTGGAAGTGATGTTAGAATGCCTGTGTTTGGTGAAGTGAATAGAAGTCGAATAAGAAGTGCAGAGGTGAGATGTGCGTTGGATGAAATGAAAAATGGGAAAGCTCCAGGTTTGGATGGCTGCACGGTTGAATGTCTAAAGAAAGGAGGAAATGTGGTTATAGAATGGTTGGTGCGTTTATTAAATGTGTGTTTCGAGGCTAGTAAAGTGCCGGTTGATTGGAGTAGCGCGTGCGTAGTTCCGTTGTACAAGGGGAAAGGTGACAGGTATGAGTGCAGTAATTCTAGGGGTATAAGTCTACTAAGTGTCGTTGGGAAGCTGTATGGAAGAGTGTTAATTGGAAGAGTGAGAGGGTTGACGGATCGTGTGCTTGCTGAAGAACAGTGTGGTTTTAGGTGTGGTAGAGGTTGTGTGGATCAAATGTTTGCTGTGAGGCAGGTGAATGAAAAATACTTATTAAAGGGAAAGGATGTATATTGGGCATTTATGGATCTAGAGAAGGCGTATGACAGAGTGGATCGCGAGGCTTTATGGCAAGTGGTAAGTTTGTATGGAGTGGGTGGGAGACTGTTGAATGCGATCAAGAGTTTCTACATTGATAGCAGAGCATGTGTGAGAGTAGGGAATGAGGTGAGTGAATGGTTCCCAGTTGTGACAGGTGTGAGACAGGGATGTGTGATGTCGCCGTGGTTGTTCAATTTGTTTATGGATGGTGTGGTGAGAGAAGTGAATGCCAGAGTGTTGGGAAAAGGTGCGCAGTTGGTGGGACGAAATGGTATGTATTGGGAAGTGTGTCAGCTGTTGTTTGCAGATGATACAGCGCTTGTGGCTGATTCAGAGGAAAAACTGAGGAGACTGGTTACAGAGTTTGGTAGAGTGTGCGAAAGGCGGAAATTGAGGGTAAATGTGAATAAAAGTAAGGTGATGAGATGTTCAAGAGGTGGAGTGTTTGGAACTTTGGATGTGAGGTTGAATGGGGAAGTTTTAGAGGAGGTAGAGCATTTTAGGTACCTCGGGTCGGATGTGACTGTTAAGGATAGTATGGAAGTAGAAGTGAAGCATCGAGTGAGTGAAGGTTGTAAGACATTGGGTGCAATGAGGAAAGTTTTTGAATGCAGGAGTTTGAGTATGAATGCTAAGAGGGGACTGTATGAAAGTTTGATTGTGCCAGTTTTGTTGTAAGGAGCAGAGTCCTGGGGGTTGAGAGCAGCTGAGAGGAGGAAGTTGGATGTGTTTGAGATGAAGTGTTTGAGGAGTATGTATGGAGTAACTAGAAGAGATAGGATCAGGAATGAGTTGGTTAGGGAGCAGACGGGTGTTATCAAAAAGTTGAGCAGGCGAGTGGATGAAAGAGTGCTTGGATGGTTTGGGCATGTAGAAAGAATGAATGTTGAGCGGCTGGTGAAAAAGATATATATGTCGGAAGTGAGTGGTCTTCGAGCGCGAGGTAGACCACGGATGAGTTGGATGGATGGGGTGCGACGTGCTTTGTATGAGAGGGGTCTGACTGTGGACGTGGCGAGAGGGATGGCTGCGGACAGAAGTGAGTGGGGGCAGTGTATAAGGAGGTAATTTTCTTTTTGACGCGTTACTGGAAGCTGCCCGCGTGTGATGGGGTTGACTTGTCATGTGCGGGGGAGGGGCTGCACTCAATGAAACGGTCGGGGGAAACCAGCTGTTGCTGTCGGGCCTGACTGTGGAAAGTGGTTGTGCTGGGCTGCTGCTGATCCTGGCAGTTCAGGTGCGGCCAGTGCTGCCTCTCTCGCCTCCTAGTGACTAAGTGTGGTGATTGTGGCCTGCTGTCGGCTACCCTCCCATGGGGAGGATAAGCCCGGTATATGTATGTATGTATGTATGTTTATTAGAACTGTACTAGGTCTTAGAATAAAATATCGACACAGAATCTATTCACTCCATAAAACCTTTCGGAGACCAGCTACATCCTCAGTCATTCAGTAAAATTTGGTGAAATAGACAATGAATTTTCACTGTTCCTTTGAAAAACATTTGACTGAATGACTTACTGAGGATGGAGCTAGTCTCCGAAAGGTTTTATAGAGTGAATAGATTCTTTGTGGATATTTTATTCTAAGACCTGGTACGGTTCTAATGGATATTAATATATCTTATGTGACCAAAAAATCCATGCTGTTTTTTGAATGTTTTTGTTACAAAAGAGTCATGACTAAAAAACATGGATATTAATATACTTTATTTTACCATAAACAACCATGCTGTTTTTTTGAAAAACATCTTTTTTACAGAAAAATCATGATTAAAAAATGTGGATATTAATATATTTTATATGCAAAAAAAACCATGCTGGTTTTTTTAAATCATGTTTTCTTTACCAAAAAAATCATGACTAAAAAACATGGATATTAATGAATTTTTGTGAAAAAACATGGTTTTTAAAAGGTCATGTTTTTTTTGGTTAGATAAAATTTAATAACACTCATGTTTTTTGTAAAAAATCTTTTTTTCAAATAGCATGGTTTTTTGGTCACATAAAATAAATTAACATCCATGTTTTTTTTACAGATTAGGTTAGTCATTAGATTTAGCCTCCCTACCCAGCAACAAATGCGGCCAAAGAGAGGAAGGAAGATTATGAAACAAGATCAAAGTTGAAGAAGACAGTAGGAGGTGCTGAAAAACAGGACAGCAGTGAACCGAAAAAAGGTGGTCCTCAACATAACAAAAACATCTTTTTTCAACAAAAAGGAGGCCTACCTAACTTTCAGCTTGGGCCCTCACATTGTCCTCCTAGGAGCGCTAGTTCCCATGGATACAATAATTGTATCCCCCTGAGGGTGTTTTTTTTACAAAGAAGTCGTGACCAAAAAATGAATAATAATAACTTTTTAATAAAAAAAACATGTTTAAAAAAAACAATGATTTTTTGGTAACATAAAATATGTTAATATCCATGATTTTAAGACACAATTTTTTATGAAAATTACATAAAATAAAACAGCATGGTTTTTTTGGTTGCATAAAATATATTCATATCCAGGTTTTCTTATACATCATTGTTTGTAAAAAAAACATATTTTTTAAAAAAACAGCATGGGGTTTTTTAGGTCTCATATATATATATATTCATGTTTTTTTAGTCATGATTTTTTAGTAAAAAAACATGTTTTTTTTAAAAAAAACTGCATGGAGCTTTTTAGGTCACATAAAATATATTGTTTTTTTTAGTCATGATTCTTTGTAAAAAACACCCCTCAGGGGGATACAACTATTGTATCTATGGGAATTAGCGCTCTCAGGGGGACCATGTGAGGGCCCGAGCTAAAGGTTAGGTAGGCTTCCTTTTTGTTGTAATAAAATAGGTTTTTGTTTTGTTACGGACCATCTTTTTTCGGTTCACTGCTATCCTGTTTTTCAGCACCTACTACTTTCTTCTTCAACTTTTTTCTTGTTTCATGAACTTCTTTCCTAGCTTATTGTTTCTGTGCACCTTGTGCATAGATTTCGCATTCCCTCAACTCCATACTAAATGGTGCCTTCCTCTTTCCTCTCTTGGAACATCTTTGTCGTGTTTAAGGGAGGCTAAAACTTTCTTATATAATAATAATGTAAAAAAAAATGCATGGTTATATTTGGTACCATAAAATATATTACTATTCATTTTCATTAGTCAGAATTTTTTGTAAAAAAAAACATGTTGTAAAAAAAATAGCATAATTTTTTGGTGACCTAAACTATATTAATATCTATGGTTTTTAGTCATTTCTTTGTAATGAAAACATAAAAAAGAAACCATACAGTAAAAGTGGTGGCAGATAACCCACAATTACCTAGAGGCGTCTAAGAGGTACAGCAGGAGCCACAGAACTTATATTGATGGAGTCAAAATTCAGAGCTTATTATTTCTGCAAAGTCTGATTTTTTTGGTCACATAGAAATAAAATCAGACATAGTAGAGATAGTAAGCTCTGAATTTTGACTCCATCAATATAAGTTCTGTGGCTCCTGCTGTTCCTCTTAGATGCCTCTAGGTGATTGTGGGTTATAACCCACAAAAAAAAAATGGTTTTATTTGATTGCGTTTTTTTTGCAAAAAAACGTGTTTTTTATGTGTTTTTTTTTTGTTTTTTTTGTTTTTTTTTTGCACACCTAAATTTTGTTAAGTATATGTCTGGGTTTTTTTTGGACACCTAAAATATATTAATAACCATGTTTTTTAGAAATAAAAAAACATGGTTCTTAATATATTTTAGGTGTCCAAAAAAAACCCAGACATATACTTAACAAAATTTAGGTGTGCAAAAAAAAAACAAAAAAAACAAAAAAAAACAAAAAAAAACACATAAAAAACACGTTTTTTTTGCAAAAAAAACGCAATCAAATAAAACCGTTTTTTTTGCATCACTAGTAGCGATAAAGATTTCAAAACACGCCATACCAACAACTGCTAATAATCCAACAAAGGCTTGATTTTTTCAATCAGCACCATCGCATACCGAGAGCGAAGAAATCTGCTGTTGCCGCAGCACAACTTTCAATGTTGTGCGGTGGTGTTATTGGCAATATTACTTTCTAGTTCGAGTCAAAGAAAGAAGGCCTAATACAAGAATGAAGATATCAGGAAGGTCTTCAAGGTAATTGGCAGGAAAAGACAACAGCGCTCTGATCAGAATCATATAAGTTTCGACTAAGAGGTGTTGCTTAGATTTCATTCATTTTTTCTCATCCGAATGGCTCTTAGTTTTAACTCTTTTCGAGACAGACTGAGTACCTAGTTTAAAAAGATATTTGTTCGCCTTCGTAATATTTAAGGTTCGTTTTTTTCACGTACGGGAGCATCAATAACGGGCACGGTCGATTTTTTTCAGGGTGTGAGGAGATCCAAAAAGCCAATGAATGATCAGATGAATGTTGAAAGGTTTTCTAAAAGGTTTCCATTCAATTCAATAAAGAATCCTGGCTCATGTAAACGTAAGAACTACTGTAAATCTCGAAGTTATACACCGAATGTGAACTTCAACTTACAAGAAAATGAGTCAAAATTAGCCCCGGTTATTCAATAACACTACGTTTAGTTCTAGTTGGTAACTGGGACTTATTTTTATTCATATAAGCGGAGGATAGACAGTATTTCCACGGTCGATGTCATAAATAACATAACTTCATACAAGCTGACTAATGAACACGGTTGAGGAAACAAGATAGGGTCATTTCTATGGGGGAAAATACTCGTCTTCTTGTTCGGCTGGCAATAGAAAACTTTATTTCAAACAAACTTTGCGACGTCACCAAAACGCCATGTCGTTAGGCCATTAGTGGAGACGGATTTGTGGGTAGCAGTGCTGGCAGATGCAATATGAGTGCTGTGATTGGTTCATTGCCGTGACGTCAGCAAACCCACACTATCGAGCAAAAAAGACTAGTTTGACCCTACCTTGTTTCCTCTACCGTGCTAATGAGTGAACGAATTGATTCACTTCCTATCAGCGCAGGAACAACTCGTGCAGGTGCTAAACGCGCTGGCTACCGCAACTCAGCTTCGAAATTACTCAGCGGACATTCTCAATCTACATTTAACTTAATGTTCAAGTTTGGTCATATCTCTAAATTTTGAAATACTACATTTTTGAATGAAACAGAAGCATTTTATGTACAATTTACTGAGTGACTAGTGAAAGATAACCACTCATCACACAAGACCGCGGTTGACCCTGAATTCAGCATAATGAAAACAATACAACTTTTGGGATAATCCCACTAATCTTCTGAAAATTTTCTAGCAGTGCACAGTAGTTTCTAATCTGAGATAACTGAGGGAAAGATGTCCAACTAAATGGGCGCATATTGAAGCAATTCAGCCAACAACTTGTTTTAAACGGGAAGTGCGTCGTCATTCCTGATTTCTCACGCATGACATCATACCTAGATACATTGGCCCTAATCTTTAATAATCTAGACTATACATAACTTTCCTGTCTAGATATGCTTTCTGTCAATTTAAGTTTGATTTTAAAAACTCAGACTATCATGCTAAGCAATTGATCAAATTCAATAGCATAACTCATTAATTGCTCATTTTGAAACAGTGTACTTTCAAATTTGGGAAAATGATTTGGGAAAAAACAGTTTCAGCAATAATCAAGTTTTCAAACTTTCATTTTTTGCTACTTGGAGAAACGTGAAACAGCCTTAAAAAAGTGACATACTTTGGCTGAATTTCTCCTGCGTCAAATTTTACGTGATGTAGCATACATCCACGAACAAGCAGCCAACAGCAAGATAAACTACAAAATTGTGTGCCTACAGAGGCCATCTTTGCATGACCGCTTATCGGTCATCATGGGCCAATTTGCATCTAAATGAAAATTGCTTTCTATTTTGGAAGATATCCATTATCGCGGCTCCGCCGCTCGTGTGACCTCAGACCGAAGCACTCGGTGCACGTAATTTGCAATAGCCTATGTATTTTTCTCAAAAAGATCAAATACAATGTATATACTGAATCATGCCCCACATGATCCGAGGCCTCTCATTTTAGCGAAAACAAGGGAACAACTTGAAGAACTACCAATTCTTTAATTATAAACCTTAGTCCCTACAATTGAAACAAGAATCTCTCCGATATCCGGTTTCACTTTTCGTACAAAGCATAACTAATTGAGTTTTATGCTTGAACATAAATCAGTGTTATCATTTGAATGTAAGGTTGAACAGTTGAACACTAATATTATTTTGATTCTAATTTGATATTCTAAGCATAATCACACTGTTTCGATATTATGTAAACATATTTTCTTAAACACACATTTCTAAAATAACTTTAAATGTAACGGCTGAGGTTGCAATGTCATATAAAGCCACTCTTGACAGTTCTATGTAGTTCTTATGAATTTTAAAATGTACTTGTACTCGGAAAAAATGTGAACAATTATTCATGAACGTCTCTAGGGTTTCAATGACATGCAAACGAAATGAATGGAAAAAATTTCTGATCAAACAGAAATAAATTCTTTAAATGGATTGACAATTCAAACACAAATTCTTTACATGTGATTCGGATACAAAGTTTGCAGCAGCCTCACCCAAGTTACCAGTTGCGAACTCTATGAATATCGAAACTAAAGAACAGACATCAGCATCCGCTCTCGGGAAAGGAAAAAACCTAGCATGAGAGCTGTAATAAAAAGTTACTGTGTTTGCAGGCACTTCCTGGTCGCTGACTGCAGAGCATTAATGGCTCATACCACAAACGAGCACAAAAAAACAAGTTTTAAAAAAAATGAAGAAATTTAACGAGGTATGAATATGACAACAGTGAATAAATAAAACTCTCAATGACAATTGCTTGTTTCGAAGTGATGTTTAGAAATTTTTAATGAGAATCTGATAGGCAAATCAGCTTATTTTACACTCGGAAACAGAAAAAGGGGAAATAGATCAGGTAAAGACAGCAAATGCATTGGCACAGGTTAGAGTCGCAAGTTTCGCTGAATAAAAACCTTTAAAGTGAAGGTTAAACGCCAAATAGAGCGATTAAATTGAAAAAAAGTTAGTTTAAGCTTCCCTTTCAGCAACAATTGTGTTTCAGAGTGACGAAGGAAAAACATATCATTTTAAGTATACAATCAAGGGAACGGGGAATCTTTGCACAAGGTGAGTCCCCATACCTTACCCATAAAAACAGTAAAATTGAAAAATATTTGACACAAAGTTGACTAGAGAGAGAGAGAGAGAAGTAAAAAATGAAAGATGAGGCTCACCTTACTCCAAATCTTGAGTCAAGACAGACCCCTGTAACGTGTGTCGCTCATTATGTGGTGAGGAGCTTTGGCCAAAACTAAACACAGCAAACATTTCTCCACAGAACGTAAGTATATGGCTGCCCCAATCCAAACTGATTCTTCTCGCTCATGCTTTCTTCGAACCAATGCCAGCTCCCAGGATTACACGTTTGGCTTCCTCTTGACTTCCACGCGCTCTGCAGCGAGGAAAGCGCGAATTCGACTCGGTAGGAAATATTCCCGGAGCTTCGCGGAGCTCAGAACAAACAGTTTCAGTCGAGATCAGGTTTTGAACGTAAATTTATTTTCTTTCTGGAGCAGTACTTCCTCGCTTTTAACTTCAAGGTATTTCAAATTCTCTGATTGTAAATTATCGTACGACAACTACTATCGGTAAAGATTTGCCCATGCTTCTTGGCCGGATCAGTTTCGTGTTGCTCCACAAAAGTTGGTGGAAACTTGACGAATTTAGTTATCTCGTTGTGACGAGAGTTAGCGCCAAACGAGCTCTAGAAGCTGATACTCTACATGATCCGAAGCCTCTTACTTTAGCACAAACAAGGGAACAACTTGAAGAGCTACCAATTCTTAAATAATGAACCTTAGTCCCTACAGCTGAAAAATGAATCTCTCCTATGCAGGCAGACAGAGGTGAGAGATCACGCTGGTTAAAGGCGACGTTTATTGGTGACGATGTAGTACAGGTGGGGCCTGGGGCCCCAAATGCGCGGGCCCTAAAGAGCTCACCGCTTATAAGACCTCTGAGGTGCACGGGGGAAGAGGGGCATGGATGGCGCTTGGCGCACATACCTCCCCCCTTTACCCGGATAGGTATTCAATTCTAAATAAAAAAAAATATTATTCGGGCGGATAAAAACAAAAATTTAAATTTCAAACACAAAATCCGCCTCACATGGGTGTAATACTGAAGGGTAATTAGTAACCAAACAATTAAATTTGATCAAACTCAGTAAAAGATAACTCACAAAAGAATTATTTATAACACTGCAACACAAGCAAGAAGTACAAGGGCGAACCACATAATTGCCCTTTTCTTCAAAATTGAAAAAAAAACACAACACTAGCTGCTACAAAAAACAACAGCACAACTAATGGACTGACCAAGAACGTCAACAAGGCATGACAAAGGATAGTAAACGAAACGCCAGATAATCTCATTAAAAAAACACAATTTCGATTCGCATCAACCCAAATAATTTCATTGCCTTCGCAATAAAAAGTTATTACTCGTCGCAACAATTTGTAAATAAAAACAATTTAGACCTCAGGTAATCACATGAAATCACACACCAACATCGCAAAACCTTGTGCATGAAAAATAAAAAGAAATTTCAAATAAGTCCAAAAACAACATTAATAACGAAATAATAACTAAACAGAAGTAAAGCAAATCCATTATTTAAATTTCGCACAACTACAAATGTTAACACCATCGTTTTCTCCAAACATGTTGCACTCGCTCGATCGCATAGTGAGCGTAAAAAACATACAACATTAGCATGATTAAATAGTTATTACATAGCGAGAACTAGATTAAATAGTGATTATATAGCTTATACGATTATAAAACATCTAAGCGGGTTAAACACATTAAAACGCATAAACCCTTAAACGCATAAAACTTTTCAACATGTTTATTATTACATTTTACCCTCCAATTTTCACGGAGTTAAACGCATCCAAACAAAAACATAATTCTTGCATAATTTTCAATTCTTTCATAATATCCGGATCCACATTTTGTCATACAGTAAGCAGGAGAAAAAGATATTGTAAACGAAAAACATTGTGAAATACGAAGATGGATTGACCCTAAATTCAACTCTAGTTTGAAACTTCTACGACCAGTTTTACTTCGATTTCTCTGGAAATCTTTGCCCTTTAGCTTTCAAGCCACTGAAGCTCCTCTTCGGACACGGCTGCACACCCCTCGTTCGCTGGCTGAGGCAGAGGATCATTAAGATGTGACATAAGGCCAGAAGATCTTCGAAAAATAACCCACAGCATTAAAGGGCATTGCAAAGACCAAACATTGGGATGCTTACAAGTCTGCAATTCCAGGGATGGAAAAAACCCAGGGTTTTTTAAAAAAACCCAACCCACCTGGTTTTTTTTGGTTAAATTGGGTTTTATGGGTTTTATTGTTTTTTTTGGGCTTTATTGGGTTTTTTGTAATACCTGTTTTTGTAAAAGAGTTATTCACACAACTCCCGTTGCCCCTATTTCAGATTTATATACATACACTTATTGTGTAAATATTGTTATTTGATTACTTTATTTCCAACATTATGTTACATTATTGTATGAATTATTACATTATATGAACAATATATGAATTAAGTTTGTCCATCACAATTACCATTTACCAATTACCATATGCATAAGAGACATAGCTCTGCAGTCTGTAAAGATATAAGATGTCCAAAGAGAATTGCTATGCTCGTCAATTCATAGTAAGTTGTTTTAGCAGCAGACAGGCGCAAGTCATGTGAGAGGGAAGCACCATGCAGATCATAAGTAACCACCACAAGCAACTTGAAGCAAGACAGCTGCACATCACTTAATAGTCATGCTGTTAACAACTTAACATGTGTATTGTGTGAGCTGGAGTGCTTAGCTGCGCAAGTCAAGTCAGTCAACCACACTGTTACATGTTACAACATGTAGTGACATGCCAAATTTTTTTTTTAAATTTGCCAAAAAATTAATTTTTCGCAGTACAGGATAGCAACAAACACTAAAATGATTGGAAGTAAATGCTCTAACAGATTCCATTGTCAAATTTGTTCCAGTGCAGCTTGAATGCTCCCCATAGGCCAGTAGTTTCTTTACTTTCTTACCCCATGATGGCTGCGGTTGTCTTGCCCCATCTGACTATAATTGTTAGACTTATTTCAATTTAAACAATTTATTTACCACAGGTGATACAGAGGTAGAATGTTTCTTAAGTCTAATACAATGGTCAAATTTGAGTATAGCTACCTGTGGGCCCGAATAAGTTCAGCGACTTCTAGGGCATCCTACCATTACATTATTCTAGGGTGTACAATAATGTTTAACCTAATTCACTTAGCCTAGTTTCACATTAGACTGATTAACAAGATAATGAACTCGATATTGATGTTTCAATTTACAACATTTAAGGCAAAGCTCTCACAGGAGACTGATATTGAAGAGTGGCTGGCTGAGTACAATCCGGAGTTCATCGGTGCGCTTTACTCCTATAAATTGAAGGACTCCAACATCTTCCCAAAACACATGTTCAATGAGAATATCACTAAGACAATGACTTCTTGTTGATGGTGGGATATTCAAAGACATGAAACAGCAGAAAATGCAGATTCATGAAAAAACATTGGCAGAGGGTTTTTGCAAGTTTATAAGCAATCTTCATTCTTGCCCCGCAAGTTCAGGATCCATTGAGAGAATTTTCTCAACATTTGGAATTGTGTGGAATAAATTGAGAAATAGATTAGGATCAGAACGCGCACAGAAATCGTCTCAGTATATCGCCACCTCACAAATGATCATGATGTGGATGACAACGATGAAATGGCAGTGGATGTAGAAAGAGAAACACAGTAGTATTGTAGTAGCAGTCTAGTCTAGGAGACAGGAAAAATTCAGAAGTCTCTATATTAAGTAATCAAACTGCATTTGTTTCTAAATTTTTGTTTTTTTACTTTGGAAATGGAATTCATTAAAATATATTAGTCCCTCGAGTTTTTTTGTGATTAAGGTTTTTCTAATTTGATTTGTATAGGGTTGGTGTTCTGTGTTTCAATGTTTTCTTGTCATAGTCATGCACATGACTTAGATACTTATTTTGACAAGATAAATATTTAGCTCATTTTGATTCTGTAAGCTTGAAAACAAATATAATTTACATAACAATAATAAAACCCAAAAAAAAACAAAAAACCCCACTATTTAGTGGGTTTTTTAGTGTGGGTTTTTTGGGCTTTTTTGGGTGGATTTTTTATGTGCCAACCCTGTGCAATGCACCATATTTGTTTTTTAATGTAGTGTAAAATTGAGAGTGAACAATAGTCGGTCTGTCTCCATGTTCAAGGGGAAAAACCATGTTCGCAAATACGACTTTTTTTCCGCCATGTACTTTTCATACTTTCTACCACACGCCCAGAAATAAAAATTCTTTTGCTATTCGTTTGCTTAGTAAATCTGCTTTCCAGTATTCGCTTCAATTGACTAGAAACATAATGCACGAGTCAACTGCCAGAAACCCAGTTTGGCATCGTTCCTTTTTGTTGGCAATGAAACTTGAGAATCTCTCGCTATCATTGAACTAAAGAATACCGTACTTGACCCCAAGCTACCATAAATTAGATATGTTGTAAAACACTAAACTGATTTTAGCTGCATAGTGAAAAAGACAGCATTGTTTGCTTTGATACTAAAAACTATGCAATGAACTTAGGTATAGTCGTTCAAAATATTTTTACGGCGAAAGTTGACATGAAAAGCGCAAGATAGTTTCGAAGCCTTGTGAATACAAGGAAAAGAAAAATATCAGGTAAGAAAATGATGTTTAGCTGGCGACGTGCAAGCACACGTAGTTAATTTTTGCGAACTTATTGTTATGCTTCTGGGATGAGGAGTTATAATTATAAGGAAGTTACATCAAAGTGGATAAGTTAGTTCACGCCTTCTGAAGCACACCAAAAGTGCTCCCAAGAGGAGAAGAAGAAGAAACACACTATTTAGTATGGAATAACGTGGAATTTATGCACAAGGTCTGCCCCTACATCCTGCGCTTAGAAACAGCACGATTAAACACAGTTTGAAAAAAGATAGATGCTGAAGAAGAAAGTTGTAGGGGCTGAGAAAACGACAGCGGTGAACAAAAAAAAGGCCGCAACACAAGCAGCACCTATTCTATGTCAACAATAGGTAGAACCTTTAGTTCGTGACCTCAAATATTCCCTCTGGAAGTCCAAATTCCCATAGGAACAAATGTGGTATCCTTCTGAGTGATAAGGAAGCTACAATGACTAGCCGTAACTTGTCGCATGTCCTTTTCACTTGATACATGTTACATGACGGTGGTGCTCATCAAGTTCGAGCAATGCTTTTGATCGCTACTGCAGCAGCGAATCCCTCGTTTTGTGTCTCCAAGAAACAATTATTTTACGGAAGTTGAAGTGTCCTTTCCGCATTCACTGGTTAAGTCAATAAAAAATGTGGAGATGTTCGTACATTGGAAACTGGATGGAAAATATTTGGGTACTCGTTCGCCTCGCGATCAATGAGCCGCGTAAAGAAGAGGCCCGCAGAGGTAATGAGGTTAACGCCGCGCTGGAGACCAGGGCGATCAGCGGCTCTTTTTGTGATGAAATGTTTCCCGCTTCCAACGTGCAAATATCACCTAAGCTAAATCATCGGAATACACCTTTGGATTATTTTCTTATCCTTCAGTTGATGTGGAACGAGAACTATTATCAACGGAATGTCATTCTTCAATTTTAAGTGCAGAGTATAAATATTGAGCTGCAAAATGTATCAATAAATATGCCTCAATATCGATATGACAAAATAAATTATATTCTCACACCACACACGAAAAATATGTCTCTTCCACACATTAAAACTATTGATGGTGAAATTGAAGAAACCAACTCCTGCAAATTTCTGGGCCTTATACTAGATAAATATCCAACATTCAAAGAGCATATTGCATATATTAGTACTCAATTACTTAACTCCGTTGGAATCTTTCATAAAGTAAAAAATGTACTGCCTGGAGAAGCTTTAAAAATACTTTATCGAACGAGCATTTCACCATATCTACAATACGGGACAGAAGTTTGGCACGGAACTGATAAAAATAAAGCCAATTTGCTTTTTGAACTACAAAAAAAAACATTTGAGCGGTAATAAAATTAGAATTTAACGCTCACACAAGTGATTCATTCAAAAGCTTAAAAATACTTGAGCTTTTTGATCTCTACAAGCTCTCCATATGTAATTTTATGTACAAAACACTAACTGATGACGACGACAGAGAAATCAAACAATTATTAACTGCTCAAACTCGTCATCATGATCATTCAACACGAAATAGAAGAAACTTCATACTTCCTTATTATTTAAAATCTCGGTCACAACACAGTTTCCTCTTCATTGGTACTAAGAATTGGAGTGCAATCCCTGCCGAGATCCGTGGAAAAAGTTCTTACAAAGCTTTCAAAACAGATCTTGAATCTTTCTTCTTGTCGAAATATTAATCGCAAAAGGTATTACAAGTCAACATTTTTCTCTCATGTTACACGACTTATCCCAATATGGTAATCTGCCATGATAATAAGTTAGGTCTTATACCCCTAACTGTTTTTCTTGAATATACTGTTCCCATATAGCTCACATTAACTATTCATTTTTATAAAAATTCAACATCAAAACATGATCAGTCTTGTATGCCCCTAGGTTAAGTAAATTAGATTAAACATAACTGTAAACTTTAAAAATAGCTTCGATGATAGGATGCCCTAGAAGTCGCCGAACTTATTCGGGCCCACAAGTAGCTATACTTAAACGTTTCCATTTTACTTGACTCAACAGACAATTTACTGCTGTACCACATGTGGTAAATGAATTGTTTAAATTGCTTAAATTTTAAGACCGCGGAAAGCGAAAAAGTATGGCAAAATGTGGCAGATCCATAAGTAGCGCAGATTATTAAAAGAGCACACGAATGTGCGCTTTACAATATTCTTCACATTCTGATACCAAATGTGAAATCAGAATGCAAATTGGAATCAAACAAAAGTTATGATGAAAAGAAGTTAGTGCTAGTAATGAACATGTTGATCGCAAACTGGCATTTTACTATCAGTTTTCAAGAACGTGTATCTCACGAACTACAAAACTTTTAAAAATTTTGAAATTAAAGCTGATATTAGCTTTGTAAATACAATGTGTCGTTAAAAGGAGATCGCTCTACAGTCCCTAGCGCTGCTTTCTTTGAAGTCCTGCCGGTTTTACGCAAATTTGCCATACTTTTTCGCAGTCGAGGGTCATGAAAATTTTATTTCAGGAGCTTGTCGCTTACATGCAGAGCAGACGCAGCGTTTTCGCTAACAAAATCTTTTGCATAAATTTTTGTCCCGTTTTATTTCAGTGAGGTGACCTCTACAGGATAGTTAGGCAGAATAAATTGGGGAAAAGTTTCTATTCATGAATTCATCTATGTGATCCACCTTCGTTTAGTATGTCAGTTTATTGGGGACCTTTAAATAAAAATGAGAAAAAAAGGTGAATTGATGAGGTTAGTGGGTAGGGAATACACGTATTTACAAAAAAAATAGATTGACGCTACATATTTGAAATATTAAAATGTTAATCCAAGAAAATATTGAACAATGGAACGGTTATTCGCCAGACATCGCGACCTACACTACAAGCATCGCGACCAGACACGCCAGAAACAGCACACTTTTCACCATGAAATTAAAGAGACATTGAATATTAGGAAGTGAATGGCTGCTGCAAGCTGCTGACAAGACTACCATGCAAAAGGTAAAATGACGTTGATAACCACAGTGAAATTCTTATGTTTAATAGATTTTAGAATGAGCTTTAATCTGAAAAAATAGCAATTAAAAACGAGTTTTCAGACTTAATTTCAATCAGGTGCTTCTAGTAATCCAAGGTACAATAATTGAAGATGTCACACATGAACTTCACTTGTGTCTGAACGACCACGACTGACGTTCTATGTTGGTTGTAGAACCATTGTTGAGAATTGTCATTCAAATGTCCAGTATTTTACACCATGATGCTTTCTACAGATCACTTGATAAAACATGAGCAAAGATAGCTACTGGCGAATGAATTTTACTGCAGTAATCTTATTGTGTTTTATTTGTTCACTTCGATCTCACTCTTTTTTTACTTCATTTGATCATCTTTTACACTACAAGATTGTGAAGCATAAATTCTGATGAAGCGATTTCTTTTGTTAGTTGACTGAAATTTTTCCTAAATAATTTTTCTACTATCTCTACAATCTAAGATGCCCGAAATCAATTCAAGTACCTCGGGAAGTTAAATGCAGAGTTTGTTTCATAATGAAATCTTATTGATGATCCCAACACTTCTAATTTGATTAAAAAGGACGAAATAAAAGACCGCTAACCTAGACCATTTCCGTTTATTAACAGATAAGCATATACTTTAAAATTTACTGTTTATGCATCACAAGTGCTACCAACCTTTATGCAAAGTTTTTTTTGGATTGAAACAAAACAACTATAAAAAACATCCTTAAAATCATTTCTAAAAATGAAACACTCAAGCGTGAATCACATAGACAAAACATTACAACTACGTCAAATGCATTATATAACTCAAATACAACATACAATGCAAATTCACCAGATACATCAAACAATATAAATACCTCACATACATTTGAGTCACTTCAAGCCAATCGAAATGGAAGATGTGTCACACAAGTTGATTTTTTCACATTAATTGATTGAATGCTATCTATAGCCATCTCGTCCTATTATCTCACTCCAACATCAACTATCGATTCATCGATAATGAAGGTGAAAATCATTTTCTCGGTTTCTGTTCTATGTAGTCCTGCCCATGAGTCAATTACCTAGCAAAATGAATTGTTCAAAGAATTGCACTGGCCATGATAGAAGCTCCAAGGCATTCCAAAGCTTTTCGAATAAGAAATGACAACTTATGGCGGTGTGCGACATTGTATCATCGTGGGCTGCAACGGCATTCGGCGAAAATGAGCTGATAATAATTTCACTATGGAGTGTGTCGAGACACTTATTAGCACTAATTCAATGCTTGAGAGCTAAAATATGTCCGCAGCGCAACAAGAGATGACAATACACTTCATTTCAGAGTCAGCCTATTCTCCTTCGATGTTTTACACATCATGTGTAAGCACCGTTAGCAAAAAATGTAGGCGGAGGTGATTCATCAGGATAAAATTAAATCATGAATTTTAAATTCCACAGGTGATGGACACATTTTTCAGTACGTCAACCATTAGCTCGATTTTAAGTTTTTAACTTTTTCTAGCTTATCTAGCTAGCGTAACCGTGAGAATCTGATTTTGTCACGCTCCTCGAGTCGAAATCGTCTTGCTTGTTTGTTTGTGAATATTGAGTTCTAATCCCACCTCCGTAGTAGTTTAAGTGATACTTGCCCCCTATTTGTTGCAGTGTTTGGCAGGTCCTGTCAATAAACGTTGACTTGAGCGAAACTATTTGTTTTCGTTAGCGCAGGTTCATCGCATTTTGTACAGGCCACCAAGTCAGTAAGCACTGCCACTCGCTCATGGCACGCCAACAATCCGTTATAATAGTTTTAGCAAATACCAAGCGCAAAGTATTCGTCATCTTTAGGAGTGTAATAGGATACAAATTTTGTTTCATGATTGAGTATCAGAGGAAAAAACTTCAATTTACAAGAACCATACAGAAAGTATTTGTTGAATCACGTCAAAAATAAAGTTATGAAAATTCGTCCTTCACGTTCACAACACTTCGTATTATTGCTAAGCTTCTGAGGATTTGCAGCATTCAAAATCGAGAGAAAGTTAGAAAAAATAGTATTAATCCCCTTCATTAGTATTTTCTGAAAAAAATACTGAAAGTCACTGATAGTAGACTAACTAAAAGTGATCGAACCAACTTCTAAAAGCATGGAAAGTAAAAGGAAGAGCTGTGAAGCATAAGCCGGTTCAATTTTTGTCGATCCCAAACTTGTCCTCAAAACCAAAAGAATTTTTTCACTACCCCCAATATGAGTGAGAATTGACGATAAAAGAGCTCTGTACTGCATCTATGAAATAGAAATGTTTTTTTCAAGACCTGAAGGCAGTGAGCATAGTGGGCAATCAAAAAACTTTTGGGCTTCAAGTCTCATAAGTTTCAACAGCAATGTCATGCAAGCGAATGTTTTATGATCAATGGAAAAATCCATCATTACCAGACATTTGCGGCATCAGAGCGAACTGATACACGTGAGTCGCAGAAGTCAAGACAGCCGCAGCCTTGAGGAATTGCTCAGCTCTGTTTGTCGAAAAACAAAACAAGCTTGGCTGCTACAAAGAAAAACAACAGCAAGGTTCTCGAAGAAAATGTTCATTACAATAATGAAAAGGATGAATATTTTAGGAAGAAGTAAGATAGAAACCGACAAGGTTTGGTTGAAAAATGACCATTAAAGTTCTGAAGAAAATTGAATCAAGTTGAAACGAATTGCTTTGATTTTGTGAGATTCTCTGTTTCTCTTGAAGATCTATAGGAGACCAATGTAATGTCTAATATTTAAGAAGCTAAACATCGGTCCGAAGAAATTTCTAACGGCCACAATAACATCGCAAGATACTAAGTTCGCCCGCCAAGTAGAAGCCACTTTTTTAAGCAAGCATTAACTAAAGACAAACACGCTCGGCCGTTTAAAGAGGCAGTAGCGTCTGCAGAACACAGCAGAGCCTCGTAACAATACTGATCGCACTGCTGAACAGCTCAGTACATGAGGAGGGTCGGACACTGACTTCACTGGCAAAAATGTTAAATATTTTAATGTCTGAAAAAAGTTTCTCTGAGGCTGTCTAGTTATGTAAAAGGGGCAATGTAGCGCTAACTCAGAGACTGAAAATCAGTGTTGAACTTTGAGTAAAATGAGCGATTTTTATGGTAAGAGTACGTGAGCGAAAAACTAAATCCAGTATTACAGCTGATGGCGAGTTCCTTTCTTCAGCACGAAGGCGACGGTAAAAACGGTCTAGGCCGCCTAGGCTAGGGTTATGCTGTCAAGATGATAATTATAGGGGCAAGTGATAATCTTGAAAAGTAATCGTTGTTTAAGACGCACTGATAATTAATGTTTACAGCGCATGAAGAGCCATCGGTTGAAGAAGAGCGGTGAACGCAACGCAGAACACGCTCGGCAGCCTCGAGGTGACATTCATCTCACGAACACACGAAGGCGTGCGTGTCCGGCTGCCATCCGCTTGCAATGGTTATCTCTTGAAATTAGCAGAGATTTGTCCACACTGCTACCGTGAAAACATTCACTCCCCAGGTAGCTTTTGATATGAAAATGGACACCTTTCACCAGCTGCAATAGCACGTTGCTGGGAAGAACACCCTCGCTGTCAGCCATTATGACATCCTTATAACAGCCACTTGCTGTGATGACAACGATCAACATCCAGCATTTAATTAACGCACATGAAAACATGGCGAATAAGGGGTTTTCTTTGGCACAAGTGATTAAGGTAACAAGATTGACAGTCCTTGTTAGATTGACAGAGCGGAGCTATTTTTGTCACGGCAAATACTACGGGCGGCGTGCGTGCGGAGGCTCGCTCCGTAAACACGAGCAGTGTTTGGTCCAAGTTGAAGTGGCATGTGGGAGCGCATCTTCCACGATACCTCCATGCGCTATGCTGCCTACACAACATACAAAATGATACTATACCTTAACGAGAATGAATCGAATTTCAGCAAGAAAATTAAAGACTTGATAGAAATTTTAATAAATCTTAGGAGTAAGGGTGTTACATATATCGATAATTTCTTACAAACTTATTAAAAAGCTTCAGGAAACCAGGGCATAAATGATGACACGACACTCAGCGTCGTCATTAAAGTAACGTACTTTATTTCACACGATAGAAGAGTAACAGCTGATAACAGAGCTGAAGTTTTTGTGCAACTCGAACAACACATAATGTGACCCAATTGAAAATTATCGCCCTTTTCAGGTAGTAAATTAGTCGTAAAAGGTCGAAAACGGCCCAACCCTATTGAAAATCGAGGACGGTGCACCGGTGGAATATGAGTGGAAACATGGGCGATTTGAGGTTGGTTTATCGTCTATTTAAGGGTCAAATGTCCAGTCTCCGCGACCATACTGCGCCCTCAATACGTCCATACTGCGACCAACTTTGGTCGGTGAACAGCTTCAAATCAACCTCAAATCACCTCTAAAACCAACTTAGGCCGGTGAATGGTTTCAAATCAACCTCAACCCAACTCTGCATCCAATGAATCGCTCGCTTCGCAACCTTAATCAACTCCAAATCACGGGTGGCCACCTCTACGCAATTGCTTAAAAAACGCTCCCAGCTGCCAGTGTATGACGTCACGAGCATATATACATATGGTTGTGACGTCATACACTGGCAGCTGGGAGCGTTTCTTATCCATCGTACAGAGATCACCTGTGATTCTGATTTTGCTAGGGTGAAGAAGCAACAATATTAACATACCATGCTAACCGCACACCAATATTAAATATCATCTACCTTTATTTAGGATATATGAATCAATTGCGCAACCTTAACCAATACATTCACGTAGATATTTGGTAGCAACGATCAGATATTTGGTATAACCACCCCCACCCACACACGCACACACACACACACACACACAAATATGTACCTGAACACATTGTTGATCACCTTCAAGAACGTCCTTCAATTCAGAGGTTGCTGAAGACGGACGAGGCACATTCAGGTTTGGTTTCCACATTTTGTTGCTTTTGCATTGCCTTCACTACCAGCCCCACCACAACGATGAATCGTCATAAATATCAATTGACCGAGGTGGTGAAGCTAATAGTTGGGCCATCTCTCGTTCCTCGTCAACAAGAAGAATCGCCATCTTCCCCAGAAGTCACAGGTTCGAACTCAAATACAAGCGAAATTTTAGAAGAAAACGACTCTTTGTGCGTTCCAGCGTCATTTTCTTATGAAGCTTCCGTTAGAGTAGCCAATGCAGCATCCAACCGTCTTTCTTTTTGGCCGTTGCACATAAATGTAAATGGCTGTCTTTTTTTGAAATTCGGATCGAAACATTAAAAAATATTTATAAAATCCTGTCATAAAATTATTGATGAAGCGATGTATTGGTATCGGCCATTTTTACTGGTGTTGGTAAAATCCGGCCGATACTTTCCAATAACGCGTATTTTACCATAAAAATGAAGGTCATAAATCATGAAAGTAAAAGTATGATCAATTAAAGAGCCGATTCATACCTAATAAATTAGTTAGCTAACTGTTGAATTACAGTGTTTAATAAGGCCCGCTAACTGAATTTACTTCTTCGACTTCCCGATGAGGCACGTACGGTCAGTAAGTGAAAGCTATGTAACATGAATAGTTGAAAACAGAAGCGACATAAAATTATTATACTTAAACAACAAAACAGGCGAACCAAAATCAAACCAATTATGTAAATAAAGGTGAAGGTGTATTTTAAAATTTGGAAATTTAATGCAGAAAAAGCTGAAAATTCGATTTTTATTTATCTTGTAAATCGTCAAATAATGCAAAGCGAATATTTTTATTTTAATTTAGTATATGAATCCCCGTACACTAGGAATATTTCATTTTTCTTTAATTTACGATGCTGAAAAATTCACGAACAATCTTATAGTTAGTTGCGCGTGTTTGGATCTTTTTGGTTTCGGGGCCTATCGAATATTAATGTTTTCTTTTTGCCGAAGTATGTATTTTGGTGTGTGTCACGAGAAGGCTGTCTGCCTCGTCTCTCATTAATTTACACTAATGAGAAGACCGAATGCTCGCTTGAGGGGTTGGCATACCTCAATAAAATACACAGGAAACACAAGGAAAATTTATGGGCAAGCCCAAAACAAATCAACACTACTACAAAATGTGTATACTAAAATTGGGCAGTACTCACCGATGTACGTTGTACTCGACTTACTCAATGCGCGTTTTTCAGAGCGCATCAGTTATGATGAGGGGCTGCTTGCTACTAAATTTGGGGGGGGGATTTTATACACGTGAAAATTCACTTAATTTATAATTTACGGCAATACATCATACAGAACATCGATAAGCGCACGCAATGTATGGTATTAGAACTGGTGTAAATTGAGTAATGGTATGCTAGAAACTTCATGTGTTAAACAGCTTACATAACAGAATGACAATAAATGCTACCGCTGGCCAGCATATCCCCGTACGTTAATCACACAGGTCCTGATACATGAGCCCTACAACATGTTCATATTCTAACAGTGCTGGAGGTGGTGTCACTTCAAACATACATTCATTAAACAACACAGCTTCAGTTCCAACTTTTGCCTTATGCACAGTTCAAAATGTCTATTGCTGATATCACACTGCTCGTCCCGCTTCGTTATCTTGACCCATGATCTCCCTTTCTTCCAAGCCGATGACAAAAAAAAAACCTCCCCGCCTGCACGATAAAAATTAAATACTCATTACTTCTAGTCGTGCTAATGAAGTTCCCTTAAATATTCCAATCTTCACTTCAACAAAAGGCCACACACTTTTATCATATCTATTTCAAAATATTTTCTCCAAAGGTAATTACATCACTCTTACCCTCCCCACTTAATGTGGCATCTTCAGAATGATTTCCCCGCTTTAGCCAGGTCTGCAATTTACCCTCTGTGGAAAAAAACGGAGACTATTTTATTAAGCGAAATTTTTGATAAGTTTAACTCCCTGTGTTGATATCTATGTCACATATTTTCAGGGTAATTTTCAACACCTCCTATTTTTAACACGTACTATATCCGACGATCGCCGACGCAAGACTAAATTTTTCTCATCAGCTCTACCCACTTGTTCGCGAGAAAGCGGTGTTCTAGTTCACGCATGGCCAATCACACACTTAGAAGCTTCTACGTCATGTTCGAATGCCCTTCTTGTTTAGCAGCTAAAGCCTCATTCGTGTTCCTTAGCTTCAACTACTTTCCCACCATATTGATGTCGTGGTATTGGCCTAGAGCCTTCTGACGTAACTTAGCAGCCTCCTCCCTCTCGAGGGTTTGCAGGACCGCCGATCTCAACGTTAGCCCTCCGACTATTTCTGAGAGTTTCCTTTTCACGCTCAAGTGCTTGCCATAAATCTGTCGAGCACTGTGTATGGAGTTTGAGATTGTGCCATTAACCCACACAGCATGCGGTACCCGCCGAGGGCCAGCAGACTGCTTGTATAGCCAAAAATCTTGAGAACATAATATACACAGCTATCGCCTGGACCAAGGCGTCAGCACTTTCGAACGTCTTAGTGCTCAACCGTTGAGATTGTTATTTCTCCCCTCTCGATCGAGTTACACACTCCCTGCCTGAAACAACACACCCTTTCTGAAACAACACATCCTTTATGGGCTCACCACACACACCCGTCCAGACATTCTGGCTTGTAACACACACAAATGTTGAAGAGACTACACCTCCGCACCGCTGGAATTTTAATCAACAGAAATAAATTTTATAACACATAATTATAATTTCCCTAAATTCTAAAAAACGCAGAATGAAATCATAATTACCATTTTCCTAAATTCTCATGTTTTAATTCGTTAATCATTCGCTAAATTGATTATTCTCGACATGACCCCAAAACACAAGAGCACCAATCAGTTAGCACAAAAGGACATAAATTAGTTAAATTCCCAAAATTAAATCTTTCCCAACATGTGGAAAATACAAACATGCTAACTATTTTGTGGAAAAATTATTGTTTTGGTCCACTTTTGAAACTACACCTTTTTCACTTCAAATTAATCTAAGTCAAGTTCAAATTAATACGAGTTAAGTTCAAATTAATCCGAGTCAAGTTCAAATTAATCCTAGTCAAGTTCAAATTAATCCAAGTCAAGTTCAAATTGATCCAATTTAAGTTCAATTTAATCCAAGTCGAGTTCAATTTAATCCAAGTCAAGTTCAATTTAATCCAAGTCAAGTTCAAATTAATCAGAGTCAAGTTACCGATACTTTTACAATTTTATTAAAATAAAATCATTATAAGCCCAACATGAGTAATGTAATAAAATTATTAACTAATGTATCTAATAATATAACAATATTAACAATAAAGTCTTCGAAGGAATAATAGAACTGCTCTAGCTTTGTTAACTATACTGTTACAATAAAATAACGAAATGAAATCCTTGCAATAGATGTTTCAAACCGTATTGCAAAAGAATGTAGACCAGTTGTAATAGCAAATGTTTTCAAAAGTAGACCGAAACAATAATTTCTCCGCAATATGGTTATCATTTTAATGTTTTTCACACCAAAATACATACTTTGAAGAAAAGAAAACATTAAAATTCGATAGGATCCGAAACCGGAGGGATGCGCTAACACGCAACCAACTATAAGATTGTTCGTGATTTTTTTCAAACATCTTAAAATAGAATAAAAATGCAAGATTTGTGATGAACGGTGATTTACATGCTAAATTGAAATAAAATAATTAGCTTTGTAACATTTTACGACCTACAAGCTCAATTAAAATAGAATTTTCAGTTATTTTTATGTTGAATTTATAAAAACTTTGAAATGCACTTTCAACTATATATAATAGGTTTAATTTTTGTTAGCTAAAAATGTTTTAGTTGTAAAAGTATCATAATTTTATGTCCCCACTGTGTTCAACTATTTATGCCACAAAGTTTTGACACAGACTGTCCGTGACATCGGGAATTCAACGTAATAAATTCACTTAGCGGGCCTGATTAAACGATGTAATTCAACATTTAGCTAATTTACTTGGTATGAATAGGCTCTTTAGTTGATTATACTTTTCTTTTAACGAATTATGACCTCATTTTCACGATAAAGTACGTATTATTGGCAAGTATCGATGAAATATCGGCCAGATTTTGCCGCTACCGATATATCTGTACATCACTAGCCCACGATCACGCAACGTTTGCTAGTAGGAAGCTCCTCAATTCAAAATATAATTCAACTCTAACTCATCAATAATGCTAATGTTCATCAGGTGATAAAGGAGTTTTATTCGGTTAGTATTTACTTTAATGCGTTCACGGAAATCACGACCTCTGTTTTAAAGAATCACTAAAAGAGCTCATATTAGAACGCTTTACACGAATGACATTTTGCTCGCTGAAACGTAATTTGCAAGCTATAACATGAATTACGTTCAGGTTAAAGTAGCATTATATATTCGGCTGCATCGTACCTGGATTCTTGAAATACGCCCGGTATTTTGGCGGTAACCATCAGTGTCAGTATGGCTAAGTTAAGTTATTTTAGGTTAGTTTATTCAGCTAATCTAACGTTATCTAATCTAATTTACCCAGCATCACGTCATGCTGTATTACATCATATTTACGTGTCCGTTTCTCCGCTTTTATGTACAAAGTTCCTATAACTTCACAGGTTAATAACTTAAAAATTATGCATCAGTGAGCAAAATATCATTCATTTAAAACGTTCTTAAATGTATTCCTTTGGAGATTTTTTGAAAGAGAATTCTTAATTTCCGCGAACGAATTTAAGTAAATATTGATGTTTTCTTCTTTAAACATCGTTATTCCGTAATTTTATAACGCAGCTCGTCAGATATTTATGAAGTTTAATTTTCTTACCAATAAATTGAAAACTAGTGACGTACAGATAATAGAAAAAGGCCGATACCGAAACTATCGGTATACATCTAAATTGAAAATATTGCAAATTGTTTCTTGTCAAAGGTTTCTCAAGTGGAATTATACTGCAACTTAGAAGTTTGAAGCTAAATTGTGTTGACACTTACTGTGAAATAAGAATGGAATTAATAGTGAATAAACATATCATTCCTATTCATTACAATTCATTCACACTAAAAAATTATTCAGACGACAAGGTTGAAGGCACTTGTTGTCTCAATCGTCACCTTCATCAGGCGCTTGACAACATGCCATACCGGCATAACGACTTCAATGGAATAAGAAACTCACTTGAGAGCGAACACCTTATACCTTTTCGGAGCAAAAATTTTTTCAAAAATAAGATACACTCTAACGTACTACACACTTGCACTGAAATACATTTTGACATTGCTTGAAACTTATTAAATGAGTCAGAAACCAGCACCACATCTGAGACGCACAACTGCCACAGCACAATTCAAATGACTGCCGCCGCCCGGTCGCCGGGAAACTTCGAAAGAGCTTGAAATCTTGCCGACTAGCGCGAGCAGTGTTGCCATCTCTAACTCGAGTGCAGATAAAATTTTCGGCTTAGATGAATAACAGGATAGTATTATTTTATGAAAACTGTAATAAATGATTAAATTGGCATTTAAATACCTTATTACATTATAAATATCCGCAAGTTAAAGTTTTAGGTAAATTTAACAATTTTTTAGCTGACAGCTTTGACTAGCATGTATTCCTCGGCAGCTACCAACTGTAATTTTCATTGCAAATGAATTTTGCTGTCTGAGAGTGCTCAAGAATGTTGGCATGTACGATTTTCCATAAGAATGTTTTTTATCTTTCATTTGAGAGTAATTTGAACTCGATAGGTGAATCATTTCAAAAGTTACGAGTGGTAGACTGAAATCTAAAGTTGCACTCAAGAAATTCTAAAGAAATTTCTGTAGTTTCCAGAAGACCGTTTCCATACTGTCTCCTCTGCAGCCTGACAGTATCATGTGCTATGAAAAGTTAAACTTTTTAAGCTATTAGTGTCTTAAAAATTCATAATTATCGGCTTATTCAATGTATTCATCGTATTTTGACTTTTATCGTAGGTATCTCTCACTATTTCGAGACGGTATCTAAATAATAAACCGATGAACAGTTATTCTCTTATTAAACTATTGCATTTCTTTTAATATTGTTATCATTGGCACAATTTACTTCTGTTTGTAGGCTATTACGTGTAGTTTTTAATCCACGTATTCTTTAAGATTTTTGTGTATAATGGATCTTTCCAAATTGTGCGAGCATTGAATTAATTTTCGATTTATCTGCAAGCCTTTTTTAAAATGAGCCAAGAGCTTGAAACGTTCATATGAATTCGTTTTTAAAATGGATCTTCTCTATCGCCTGCTTTACGGACTGTTTTTTCTTGTATGAGATTCGCACATATAATTGTTCTGCCAATTATACATATTTTATTAGGCTTGATTGAAATAAAACATCCCCTCAGGGGGATACAACTATTGTATCTGTGGGAATTAGCGCTCCCAGGGGAAAAATGTGAGGGCCCGAGCTGAGAGTTAGGTAGGGCTTCTTTTTGTTGAAATAAAATGATTTTGTTGGGTTAAGGACCACCTTTTTCGATTCACTACTGCATGGTTTTTCAGCACCTCGGACTTTTTTCCTCAACTTTTATCTTATTTCATGAACTTCTTTCTCATCTTACTCTCGTATTCTGCTTAGATTCCTCATTCTCTTATCTCCATACTGAATGGTGCCTTCCTCCTTCCTCTCTTCGATACGCTCTATTTTTTTAGCGGTTAGGGAGGCTTTAACAAACTTATAATCTAATCTGGAATAAAACATCCTATTCATAGAGGCCTGATTATTTTAATTTTTATCTCAGTGTGAAAGGTTTTATAATTAGTAAAGCAAAAATGCAAAATTTCAGAATAGCTTTTTATATTTCTTTCATTATTATTTTGTTCATTTCATTTCAAAATTAAGGGGTTATTTAACATAGATTAATTTTAGTTGCTTGAGGGCATCAGAAACAAGTGTCAGAAAAACACGGTATCAGCGATTCTGAGCCAGATGGCCGTCCTTGGCCAAGTCAACCTCGAATCGCTACTAGATGCCGCGAATTAAAGACGGTGTATGGACGGGAGGCCACGGATGGCAGTACCGATCATAGCATGCTCGTAAATTGGGCGGTGTACCGTTGTTTTATCGGTCGGATGGCCGAATGACCAATAAATCGCGGATAATAAGCCCTGTCAACCATATTCCACCGGTGCACCGTCCTCGATTTTCAATAGGGAAAAGGGCCAAAAATCACGACTTCAAACCGACTCCTACCTATACTTGGCCTATTAGGGCTTGAAAAGGGCTCTTCATTCAACTGGCCTTTTATAGGTCTAGTCAATGGCTGTTTGCGGGCTCATTTGGGTCGTTTAAAGTCGTTTTCAAGCCTTTTCGACGACCTCTACTTGGACGCGTAATAGATTGTAAAAAGACTCGTAATCGTAAATGTTGTACAAGTCGTATTACTTCAGTAAATGTAAAGAACTAAATGAATTTCAACTAACCTAACTTAGTTAAGTTAGATTAGGTAAGGTTCGTTAAACATCTTCAACAATACTATAAATAATTAATCCAGTCAACATGAAAACTAGGATAGAAAAGCTAACTGCTGAGCATAACATCAAATTGGCACTTTATTAATGCATTATATAAAATAAATATGAATGATAGCTCATAACTGTTGGAACACTTGGGTTGTCGAACGCTGAGCATTCAACTTGTAGTGCTTTACCCTAGTTACCCCTCAAACCTCGATTCTAGTCCTTCTATGTTCAGTAATCTTAATATATCCCAATGTAAATTTATTTTAGAAAAAGTTCCCACTCCTCCGCCGATACCTACAGCCGGAGAAGTATAAACGTAAGTCCGCTGCTTCACTCGCCTCAAATCGGAACTCACTAGGCGAAGCAGTCACAAGACCCGGCCTTACAAACTCTTTATATCGTATAAAAAATCTGATGTTGGAGCTCTTTGAGGTCGTTGCAAGGCCCTCTATAAGTCGTACGGAAGCCTAATAAGGCCGGTATTAGCCTTGATCAAGCAGTAAGGAAGCCCAAAAGGGCCGGTATTAGCCTTGATCAAGCAGTAAGGAAGCCAAAAAGGGCCGGTATTAGCCTTGATCAAGCAGTAAGGAAGCCCAAAAAGGCCAGGACGAGACTCATTCAAGCAATGGAAAAGCCAAAAATGGTCGTGAATAGCCTCGTTCAGGTAGTAGAGAAGCCCAAAATGGCCGTTGCATTAGCCGTTTCGATGCCCAGAAATAGCCGTTTAAAAGGGCTTAAAATACTAGACATTTGCTCCGAAAAAGGCTAATTTACTGCTTGAAAACGACTAAACTCTTGGCTTATAACTGCCTGAAAACGATCTGTAAAAGGCTCAGAATTTCAATTGGGGAGTATCTAACGAACACAAATATGTTTCAGATTACTTCCATAACATAATATGAAAATTTCTATCACCGAAAAAACGTCACATATCAAATCCAACGCAGTTACGAAATGAACTTTACTAAATCATTCCTGTATTTTTTCAGCATTTGTCTATGCTTCTTAACACCCAGTACTAATGCCTTATTGTTTTTAAACACAGAACTTAGACGTTCATTACATCTCCGAGAACAAATGCAATGGCTAATAAGGAGAACTCAATCTTTCATGAAGGCCTTTCTTGCATCACAATCATTACGAAAGTCAATTAATCGGAGATAAATTGGTCGAGTTTTGAGCATGAAGACAATCAAAACTGAGGGTGCTGCGTAAAACTGCCCGACCAAGTCCGCAAGGTAATTTCAAATCAATACACGAACAAGGTCTCTGCCAACAGAGGTGGCTGTGCTATCGCTGTCGTTTCGATAGCAACTGTGCGCAGGTAATGCAGACGCCGCTAGAGCACACAGCGGAAAAAAAGATAAACATTAGTTTTATCGTGACGTAAATGCAGATTCTCGTGAGAAAAAGATCAGCAGACAAACCGCGAGGGAGAAATTGACGCATACCAAAATGTCATCATCGAAGAAATTTTCAGGTGAACACTAATAAATGAAAGCCATAGAAATTTATCTACGATCGTGATCTCGGATATCAATCGTAGAGGGAGAGACGACGAAGTAAAGGCTTAAGATGCGTCAATTTAAGATTACCGTTCGTTATTTTTAAAAATTTACTTGATGTATAGTATTTGTCCCAGTTGTAGATATTATTGATTGTACCACGAAGAAGTGCTGGAACGCTATCTGAATGATCCTCAGTAACTGAACATTTCACTTTTTCAATCTGAAAAGCTGATATGATACCTGGATGTCGATAGAAGAATCATCAATGCGCAAACAATCATATCCTAAACCTAAGAGCGAAGGAAAAATACCCTTATCAATTCGACGAAAACGTTAAAAATAAAATTAAAAACTTATTCAAGAGAAAGAAAATTTACTATGAAGGTTGCATCATTTATATAAAGCTTACGCAAGTGGAGGATCAATACTCATCAAACCTTGTCCCAATTTCAAGTGTAATTACAAAAAGCCTTTCAGTCCCACGGTTAAACAATGCCAGTGAGAAGTAATGGTAATCAATGTGACAACGAATGATAAATGTCAGAGTGTTAATATGGCGCCAAGAAAAAATACCGCAATGCAATGATCTCAGGGCATTAGGTTCGGAAAAGTTTGGTGGAAATAGGGAACGTTTTATTCGTAAAACTAAAAGCTTCAGAATTGTTTTTTAATTGTCCGTGAAGAAACAAAACCTCTATTAAATTATTTTCCAGCATAGAATACAAACTCAACAGAATTAAGAGATAATAAAGGCGGACAATAAAGCAAGTATAAGTGCTGCCACGTGACGGAAACGTGCTCCTGTCGTGGGCAAGCAAGCCTCGTAGGGAGGACGAACGAATTACTGAGGTGCACTGGACAACATTCCACGAATTTTATTAAAATCTCAGCCAAAAATATGGCTTTATAGTTAAATTATTACAGTACGAAGCTTACAATATTTACAAATTTGAATTGAACAATCAGTTGTTGAATAGAGCAGAAATAACCATGCCGGGCTTGTTATGCATAATTAAAGCAAAAGGAATATTTGTCGGGAGAGTAGGCTGCTTTAAAAAAAACATTGATGATCACATTACAATGATGAGCTTTCTTAGCATGTTAGTTTTAAATAATTATGTGACACGTAAACTGAACTATGGCAGGAGAAAAGTTTCATTCCACTGAACTCAAACGAGTTTCGTCAGTTTAGCTGCACGAGGCTTGGAACAAAGCAATGCTTTTGCTCGCCGCTATGAACTAAAAACCAATAGAAACAACTGCAGAATGCTGCTCCTCAAATTTAATGACCACAACTACTGTCAGTCCCTAACACAAAGAACAGACATTTTCTAGTCACAAGATTCAAACACAAAAAATATGAACCACCGCAGTCGACAGAAAAGTATATGAAAATCGGAAGTCATTATTCTAACACGACATAACTCCGAGTTCGTTAATGTCTAATAACCACAAATTATCATGAGTTAATATATTTATTTTTCGAATCAGTTTTTCACTAATGTCATGATGAAAAAATCCTAGTGCTACTAATAATGGAGGTAATAATGAGTCGTAAAGAAGATTTGCTCGTAAATACAAAGTCAAATTTCCGTAATCCGTGTTGAATCTTTGTGGTTCGAGGCCCACGTTACATACTAATTGAAATGTCACTTGACTCGGCGCTAAATGCTGCGATGATGAACTATGCAAAAGTCCATACCTATTTAAAAACAAAAATGGCGGCAAACACACTCGTATTTCGATGAAGAAGACTGCAAACACGGAAAGCAAACTGACAACTGTTAAAGGTATATAAAGTTTGCATAGCCAGAATACAAATATATTTTATTTGCACTCGTCTTTTAACACACACTAGATTAATACAGCAAATTGCTCGATATTTTCATAACTGTCTTCAGTTTCGAAGATTAGAACTGAAGAGAACAAATATAAGCCATTAACAATTTTAAATTATCTCCTACTTAACTCACGTTAGGCAACACAATCGAAAACTTTTGAGGCCTAAAGTACTGAGCGTTTAGTCCTAAATTGACTGGCATGCAGTTTATGACAGAGACTAGAGGCCGCAGAGCGACCACTAAATATGGCGTGAGTGAGCGCCAGGTAGAGACAGCCCTCCATTACTCCTGCGGTCAGGATTACCTGACCGAACATCACATGACTGTAATTCGAAATAGCCGGTCAAAAATGCGGAAGTGTCAAAACTCATCGCTTTTTCAATGCATTGGCAAGCCCACACACCCCTCTAGGTTACAGAATTGCGTCTAAATTTACAAGATCTTTACTGTACTATGGACGTTATTAAAATAGAAAATCTGCGAGTTTCAACACAATATAAAATAGACGTGATAGAGAAATCTTCGGTAAAACTCTGTTGATTTCAAAATTTTAAAAAACCCTAACACGTGACTTCGACAGATGAAGAAAGTATCTCAGTTCAGCAAAATGAAAAGAAAGCTCATTTAGATTTATCGTAGATTACGCCTCCTTAGGCAGTTTGTGAGTAGTAAACACGTCGTAGTTTGCTGCTGCTCTCCGGCGGCACCGCAGGCGGACAGCGCCGAGTTATCTTCGCAACATTAATGCGATGCAAAAACTGCTGATAATTGCTTTAATGCTACGCCTAAAATAAACTCGATTGTTGTGACATTAGTTCTGCATCTCTAAGCGAACAAATAGTTGCACGAATACAAGGAGTAGAAAACACAATAGAAGTTCTATAAATCTATTCATTTTCGAAGGAAGGCCAAGCATGTACTGAGCATTTGGTAGCAAAAACGTATTTATTTCGCAGACGACCTCTGTGTAACTATGTATAGCCGGTAAAAAGAAGGTTCAATATTAGATTGACATGAAAGTTCAGTCTAAAAACCAGCACAATCATGCAATTTTTGCAATTATTACGGAGTTGAACATAAATTACGAGCTCTACATAGTGTCCACATTTCACGTAACGATGGAGGAGGCTGAAAGGATAGGTTTAGCAGAATGTTACAGTTTTCATACCAATTAGCATGGGAGTGAGCGTAGACACTAGCATACCTTCATTATCAATAACTGAAAGCATTTGTTGAAATCCTCGCTGAAATTTAACATTTACCGCAGCACGGCTCACGGGAGTGACTAATTAAGGAAGCGGGGCCGGCCGGATGCCCATCGACATCACACAAGAACAAAGACGCTATTGACTGGGATGAGGTGAGATTCATCAAAGCAGCAACTTTACGTACGAATGGTGTAGGAATCCCACTTTTACGGTCATGTGTGTGTTTTCGTTACGAAGATTTCAACATTTTTTAGGAGAAAGTTAGCTTTAAAATTTAAATGTTAGTTTGATTTTTCATTGCGTTGTTTGAGCATTAACGTCCTCGGCAAAAATATCAAACTGAGAATATTGTTCTTATGCTGTATTTCGAGGTATTTTTTTTTTCATCTTACCATCAAACGTTCAAGAGAAACCGCATGAGAAGACTACTCGTTTCATTTATAATCGAATTTAGACATTTATCGACGTAAATCATGTGTGGTAGGAAAAAAATGACTATGCACTTAATCTGAACACTGCACAGGTGCGATAGGAACATCTAGTACTACACGTGTCCCACAAAAGAGCGACGTGGCGCACGTATGCGTGCTGCTCCTTGCTTGCTGGCCCCAGACCGACCCAAGTTTCAGTCTCAAAAAATAACTTCAGTTCAGTAATAACTGATGCTCATCGCTTTTAAAAATATACAGAGACAAATTGCCTCAAATAATCAAGATTTAGCGGCAACTTTTGTCCACAAACTGTGATGTTCAAGCCTTGGCTTTGAACAGAGCAGGGTGAAGTTGAATCTCGAGTCCGACACCTGCGAATGCGCATGCGAAGCCGGGTTATCGAATAATTTACTCTCGATTACATGCAGGCTTTATTTCACGAATGATTTTTTCTGTAAACAAACATAGCACAAGTATAATAGTACTTGTACATCTCTTCCACCACTCGCAACCCCGTAAATTCTGGCTATCAAGAGATGATCACTTTTTCTGTAAACTTTCCTGAATAAATACATCTCAATTACAGCTGATTCGACTGCATTGACGTTCTGCAAGTCTGTCGATACTCGAGTCGTACCAGCATTTCATTTAACTGCCACATAAATGTGAGTTAAAAAAAATTTCAATCATGTTTTGGAGGACCTTAACTTACATGGTTTTAAGTAAGTCCCAGCTATTTAACTTGAACGATGCTTGAGTTGAAAACTGCGAATACTATGAACAACTGAGACCAATTTTCATCTGTGTAAGTTGATGTTCGTACACTATCTCGTACGAACATCAACTTACACAGATGAAAATTGGTCTCAGTTGTTCATAGTATTCGCAGTTTTCAACTAGAACCAAGCATCGTATTCAACTTGAGGATCGGCAGTATGGGTACAAATACTATTGCACTGGCACTGCGGTATTTACTCCCCACCATGTGATGCCTACAATAACATTTTTGGGCTAATTAGTAGCAATGAGCCCAGGAAATGCGTGTAACGGCTCGCAAACCGGCAAACACGAGAAATTGGCGCTCTCGCTAACACATGCAATTGTTTTTTCACTATAAATGAATGACACACAGTTAAACTTCTTTGAAATCAAAACCAAGTTTACAAGGACACGAAGATGTACGGGCACGCTTCATCTGTAGCATTATACGATTACCATTTATGTGTAGTAGCCGAGGAAGTTATTCACGACCGACGATAAACCAAGACCAAGGATGTCACAAAGAGAGTATCTGCACACAACCTCACCTCACAACCCTCCCAACAACACTGAACTTGACTGAAGCGTCATGCACAGTCTGTGTTTCCACGAGCAGGGTAATTACCCCAGTTTAGGGTAATCAGGGGTACCCTAGGGTAATGTTTAGGGTAATGAAAAATATGGGCAAATCTAGGGTAATCAGAGCTCCGTGAAGGAAGTGACCGCCTAATCTACGAAAAATAAAAAAATTGAAAGCCAATATGCAAGCACCCTACTGGTTACCACTTGAACGAAATGCAATGAAACGAGTCAGAATTTAGTGTTCACAAAACTGCACTGCTGCTGTGGTTAGTGTCGCACATTTGAATGTCATCAGGTATCGCTCACTAAAGACGGCGTCAAGATACGAAGCCATAATATCTCTCATCCACTTCGTTTTGACAAATGATTCTGAGTTGCATTTTGCTAATAAAAACTCGATCGGTGTCAGCAACAGCCAGTCGACGCAAGTCATTGTCCTATTCTGATTGCGCTAGTGGTTATAAGCTTCAAAAGGATATTGACAGGTATGTTTGTTGTATTGTTAAATTCCACAGCTAATATGTTTCATCGTAGTAATAATTAATAGGTTCATTCTTGTGATAGTCATTGAATTAACAGCAGAGTTGCCCCACAGCGCTGGTATTTTGCCAACTAATTAGATGGAAGGCGTCCTATTTCTTAGCCATGTTGCTCGCCAACGAAGCATGTTATTGTATCGATGCAAACAAAAAAATTTAGACAGGGTTCTTTGACACTTCGAGTTGCAAAAGGTGCTAAAGGCGAAAGGAAGAAGCTATGAAATTAGTTACAAAAATTCATATAAACAAAAGAGTACAGTTATCGACTTAAAACTTGCAATATATGTTTGTATTCTCACTGTCTTTCTTAAGCCGGGGCCACACTAGTCTAACGTTCGTTCGTCAAATGAACTCCGTATGTCAAATGAACGCTGGAAGGCCCGTTCGATCATCATTTGATGAATGGATGCTCGTCATTTCGTGAAAGGTCGTCGGAGGTTTTCAGTCACCAAATGAACTACGAAGAACAAAGATGGCGGACAGTGTTGACAAGTGTCGCAGCTGTTATGTTGACTTTAAATGATGATTGTGGCCAATTTTGGCAGGAGATATATATAAGATATGGTTTTTAGATGTTTTCGTGGTGGTATCAAAATGTAAAGCAATGAAATTCAGTGCTAGGTCTTGCAGTTTGGTGAAAAAGCTAGTAGCCTATTACCAATCAAGTTTAGCATTCATTTCCAACAATGTCGACATGTTTTACATGGATGATAATGTGGTAAATGAAAAACTGTTGGTTTTGTAATTTTTTAGCATTGCTCATGAATGCTATTCACAGAAAAATGTGTCAAACAACTTGTTTTGCAGGTGTTTTTATTGCAGTTCCTTCCAGTTTATTAAAATTTATTTATTGTTTCATAAATTATAAAAGTTTCAATATAATTGAATAGAATTATATTTCATGTTAAAGTGTTAAATTTATTTAATGTGTTCTATAAAAAAAGATCCATCTAATTTTAATGTCTTTTGATTTACAGATTCTAGACAACCAGAAGATAGATATAGCTTAAAACTTGCATTAATTATGTAACTAGACCTTTAAAAAACAATCGTGATTAATAAACTTCGTGAGTGTATTCAGGTTTTTGGGAACCACCAATCAGCTTTATACTTTAGGTAAGTGAATGGTGTGCAAGAATGCCTCAAGAGTTCATTTCTTTTTTTTTGCAGGTGTTAAAAGTGAGTTAATTATGTAAATATTCTAAATGAGCAGTTATTTCATTCAACAATGAAATAGGTCATTTTGAGAATGCTGGGTTAAACATTAATTGAAATCGGTCAATATTGAATATAATGTTGTCAACAAATTTCATAATTTTGTAGGTATAGATAGGTAATATAGTCAATTTTAAGACGTTTTACACGAATGACAATGTGCCCGGAAATGCTTATTTTTGGAGATATTTAACTTTAAAGTTATAGGAACGTCGTTTATAAAATTGAACAAACGGAGAGGTAAATAAGCAGAAATCCGGTTCTGACGTAACGATAGGTAAGGTTAGGTTTGGTAAAGTTAATTTAGTTAAGTATCCTAACCTAAGTAAGCCTAATATATCTTAATTTAACTCAACCATACCGAGGCCGATGACTCCCGCCAAAAAACTTGGCGTGGTCCGCGTCCGCGAAACGCCGGAAGAGCCATATCGAAACTGCCGTTAATGCTATTCTTACCTGGCGTTATTTATCCTATATCTCCTAAACTAAGCATTTCCGGGCATATTGTAATTCATGTAAAACGTCTTAAAATCGACTATATTACCTATCTATACCTACGAAATTATGAAATTCGTTGACATTATATTCAATATTGACCCTGAAATCAAATAGGGATTGATAATAAGAAGAACAATGTAATTGAAAATGCTGATGCTAGCAAAAAATATCTTGAAGTATTTTTAATTCATGTTACACTTTTTCTTCAAGTGGAAATTACAACGGTCAATTTTTGCTTCAATGTTGTCAACGATTTTCATAATTTTGTTGCCAATAATCAATAATGGAACACATTTAAAAACGTGTTACATGAATGAATTCTGCTCACTGATGCGTGTTTTTTTAATTATTCAACTTTAAAATTGGCTAGTGCGTGCCAGGGAAGCGAGCGTGCCAAGCATAATTTAATTAAAAACGGAAGCTAACCCCCTATAACAAAAGTAAAGAGGCTGGGTCGCGAGGGGTAGCCACAATTCTTCTAGTGAAAATTATAAATAAGGTTTCTAGTGACGTCCATTTACATCATCTCCAATGACGGCCACCCAGTACCCAAGATGGCGGCCGCCATCTAGGAGCCGATGTAAACGGACGTCACTAGAAACCTTCATTTATAATTTTCACAAGAAGAACTGTGGCTACACCTCATGACTTCACCTCTTTACGTTTGTAATAAGGGGTTAGCATCCGTTTCAACTCCGAAATTGCGCAAAAAAGGCCATTCAGGAACGCCGCTCGTATAACTTCAAACTTAAATAACTCGAAAACTAAGCATTTGCGAGCACATTGTCATTCATGTAAAACGTCTTAAAATCGACTATATTACCTATCTATGGCAACAAAATTATGAAAATCGTTGATGAAATTGACCGTTACAACTAACAATGACTTGATCAGGTTTAAAAATCCACTATTTTTTGTGATTACCATTAGTCATATATTTCCTTTCAGGATTACTGCATAATCTTATGTTTAAGCAAATGGTGTTAGATAATTATTTTTAACTTGCAAGTTCTGTACAATGAGCATGAGCATGTTAATCTTGAACACAACAATAATGATAAATAGGGCCATTATTACCTACCAGAGTTGATAGACAAACATTATTGACATTAGATTATGAGTTTAGATAATGTTTGTAATGGAATTGTTGTTCTGTGGAGTACAACAAGTAGTATAAATGTTAGTGGTGACCTATTTAAACTGCCAGTTATTTGTATCACATTAGATCCTGAAATTTTGCTCTTAATTTTGAATTTGTTGTTTTATCTATTGAATTGTAAATATTCTATTTATCTGAAGCAGCTGATCATCTATGAAGAAATTAGTCTGCTTGATGTTGTTGTACTCTTAAATTTGTACCTTTTTGCAAATGTAAAAATTAGTACAGATGTCTTATTGCCTTTCTGAATGTCAGTGGAATTTGGGCATTAAGTTTGATACATTTGTTTTAAAGTATTTGGCAAAAAAGTTAGAATTCTGAAAATGGATGAGATTCTCTGCAAATTATTCTGAATTTAGGCGAGAAGCTTGTGGAAAAATGTGCACTTGTTACTGACAGTTTTAGAAGCAAAGTAAACATAGCTTGATAGTATTTTTTTCTTAACAATGTGAACATTTTGCTAGGAGGGCAATTTCTAATTTCAATCATACAGTTGAGGCTTTATGAAAACTATCATTATGACATAGATGAATCTTTGTAGTCATGTGTGACCCTCATGTAACATAAAGTGGAGGTTTTTATTCTTCCTCATCTGAGTTCTCAATGAAACTCATGAATAACTGTCCCTTCATTAGCTAATAATTTTCAGTGTTGGATGAAAGTCAGTACCAGATTGTGCGACTGCGTACTCTGAACATTATTTTAGCAATACCTAATGATATTTCTTTCAACATACAATTTTCAAACATTACACTACACATATCTCTACTTCTTGTGTTATTCCCTAACAAAACATGTTTATTTTCAATAAAGCTCATGTACTGGAGCAAACAAATATGTTTGCTCCAACTTCAATAATCAAGTCTGTCACAAACACTATTGCAAGAATTAATATTACTAGTAACTATGTAGAGGACTATTATATCAATGGTGTAAGAATAATTCTAATTGATATTATTTTTTTCAGATCTCCTAAAGAAGAGGACATCCCTCCCATGCTTCTATTTCTTGCGGCTCCTCGCTTCTGAAAGGATGAAACCACCATCAGGGTCTGGAGCTGTGGAGAGCAAGGCTTGGATGCGCACTAACCTTATGGCCTTTTTTTCGGATTATGGGCCCCCAGACAGTGGCATGATCAGCATGAATATTAATTCAAGTGATGATTTTGTTACCCACATTTCAAGTGAAAGGCAAATAATCAAAGAACCCTATACAGAGTATTGTTGTGTTGGTCGACAGATGGGTTTCAGGAAGAACTTAAAAATACTGTAGAAACTCAGTTAATGGGCACTTCAGCCGAAATTAATAATGATATCGTTCATGTAAGTAGTGGATCCAAGCCTCAAAATTGTCTCGCCGGCACCAAGCCTTCCCCGGCAGCAGATACATGTACTAATGTCATGGGCAGTGGGGGATTTTGTAAGTGTAAAAGGAGTAAGAAAGATGAGAGCACTTAAATTTAGTACGGTAGAGTTATTTCATGAAAATTTTTTTCATGTTGAGAGCTCATTAGCATGAAAAAGGAGTGCTGGAAATGATAATTACATTACCAAACTTGCTGTGCACTTGTGCTTGATAAACTGAATGGCCTTGCGGGTGAAGAACAAATGAAGTTCATGTCGAAACTTGCTAAACTCTGTTCTAAGAATTGACAAGTGTTAGATGTCATTTACTGGCCTCTTTAATAATAATCATGAACTTATCTATAAATTGCTTCCCTGTCTGACTGTGAAATTGTTCCTTTCTTTTATCTCAATGTATGATAGGATCAATTAAGTTATACCTTATGTGGTAAAATAGCATATCTAGGGTCAGTACAATGCTATTCTATAATATGTTACGGACCATCCTTTTATTTTTGCTCCTCTTTGACTTATTTTCCCACTCCAAATACTTCACCCTTAACCTTCATCTGACGTCATAAATCTCCCGATTTTCTGTTTCTCTATCACGAGAAAAAACTATTGTATCTAAGGGATGTAACGCTTCCAGGAGAAGAATGGTAGTACACGAGCTTGTTGAAATAGTGTTTCTGGTTTTGTTTTAGTGATCATGTTTTTTCGGCTCATTGCCATCTTTTTCTTCAGCACCTACTACTACCTTCTTGCATGTTTATTTTATTTGAATTTTCTTCCCAACTTCCTGTTTAAATACGCATTGTATCCTGTGTGGCAATACACTCGTTTTACCACACAAGGATGGCCTGTGTGAGACACACATTGTGCTTAGATTTCCGGTGTACGTGTCCGTACTCGATGGTCCCTTCACTATTCCTCTCATGATCACGTCGTTGTCGTGACTAAGATGATCTAAACTAACCTAATTAATTATAATAGTAACTAGTAATTATTCCCCTCAGGGGGATACAATTATTGTATCTATGGGAACTAGCGCTCCCAGGGGCACAATGTGAGGGCCCGAGCTGAGAGTTAGGTAGGCCTTCTTTTTTATTGAAATAAAATGTTCTTTTGGTATGTTAAGGACCACCTTTTTTCGGTTCACTGCTGTCGTTTTCTTCAACACCTACTACTTTCTTCTTCAACTTTGATCTTTTTTCATTACCTTCTTTCACAAGTTACTGTTTTTATGCCTTTCTGCGTAGATTCCGCGTTTCCTTAACTCCATACTAAATGGTACGTTCCTCCTTCCTCTCTTTGGACCGCATTTGTTGCTGGGTAGGGAGGCTAAAACTAACGACTAATCTAATCTATTATCCGCCGTTACTATGCGCACGTAATCATCTGTAAGAACACATATGCATAAATTTTTCAATACGCTGTTGAGTTGTAATACAATTTAATCTAAGGTGAACAAAAAAACTATTCAATTTAACTTGTGAGGATGCGAACTATAGCTATGCACCATATCTGCATGATGGTAGGGCATACGAGTAAATGGATGAAACTATTTCATATCGCCGCAGATTTATAAACTAGATATGAGTGTGGACAAAACTGTTTATTTGGTAACATTGGTTTACGTTGTTTGTTATTAAAAATCGGATTTTTATACTTGTTGAAACTCTGCACATGGATTTTGCAACAATGCGCGATTGTGAATTCAGATTATGGATGTTCCTAACCTTAACACGTAATCTAGTTTGCAGTAATTACATTTCCTAAATCCTGTTGATGTAGATCTTTAGTTAGCCTTCCTAAGTCAAATAATGATTTGTCAATGTTTTATTTAACGATGGAAAGCTGGAATAAAATACATAATGTTATTGAAACAATTTATTTTGTTGATTGACCTAATACATTCATTCCAACAAGTAATACCAGAAAATAATGAGGAACTATTATTTCTCAGATATTTCTAACACTTTTAGGATGCATTTCCACAGTAATGTTAGTGCATGGAGTCCCAACACTTTATCCAGCAAGCACACAGCTCCTCCGCTTGTGAAGTAGTTCTTCAGCTGGTCTCCGATGACTGTAGCTGCCACAGCCGATCGACCGCCTCAACACAACGAACCGAATGATGTCCAGTGTTTTCCCACCAACTGCGGGTTGTGCACGATCCAGTGATAATGTCCTTTTTTCAAGAGCAAGCGGGTTGATGTAACGGAAGTCTTTATGATCATTTAGGTAATAATAAAGAGCGCAAGTTGCTAGAGTGTTAGACTGGATTCTCTTGACTGTGATGTTTGTATCAGTACGGAAAACTCTGAACGTACTTGACAGTAAGCCGAATGCGTTTGTCTCTGTTTTTCGTGCTCTAGAAAGACCAGCTGAAAACTCTTTGGTCGTGAGAAAGGTTAGTACAAGGATAATGCTTCATGAAACGAGTTGGCAATGGGAACGCATCATCTGCCGCTATGACATGTGTAGAAAGGAAGTTGGTCACAAAAAGTTCACGAGTGTGGGGCATGTTCAAGCAGTTAGAATCGAATGATTTCCTAAAGGATGAGTTATTGAACACTCCTGCGTCATGATACTCGATCAATTGTAGCGAGACATCAGAGGGCAATTCCGAGTCGATCAAAAGCAGGGAAGCATTTCTGGAACTTGATGTCTTGCTTGCAGATTACCGAGCCAACTTTGCCCAGTATTTCTTATACCTTCCGCAAAGAATAAGAAAACTTTTGCATAATTCTTGTGTATTAACACGTATAAATGACGAACACCAAAATTATATATCGGAGAAAGCATTATATTATTCTCAACGAAGGCGATGGAGAAGACTTATCTTGAATCAATTTTTTTAACGTTTCATGCCCTAAGCTCATTTTCAACACGGAAAACTTGCACAATTTTAACAGATAACAATAGACAAACATGCAAAACATAAATGAAGAAACCTTGACAGTTTAATGACTTCAATCCCTCCCCAGTCGCTCTATCTGAGGGTTGCTGAGCACACCTGCAAAAATCATCTAACTGGTAACATTCTTGGATCCCCTTTTCATTCTTGTATCAAAAAGCATTGCTCAACTCAGCCATGTTACCAAGCTATTTTCAGCGGGAAATTCTAGATTTTACACTCCAATTAAATAAAATAATTTATGATCCGTTTAAAAGAAACGTTCAAAAATAATAATTTTCTCCGTAGGAACAATCTCACTTTAACTGCAATCGTTTACATCAGCAAGCAGATCTTCTCTCAATCGATTCGGATTGTTAGCTCTATTTCGCCATGGTTTTACCCAACATCTTCTTTTAGGTTTCGTTTTCTTGTACTTTCATAAAAAGTTGCGGTCACAAAAGATAATTCGACAGCAAATTTCTAGAGCTCGCACACATTCGCACGTCCTGCTCATCCATATCGCGTACGTACTTCGGTTTGTTTACATTCGATGAACGTCGGACGCTCATCACAGAGCTTAGTCAGAGCCACACACAGTCGTAATGTGGCCTGACTTGCTTAACGGCCGTTTGACATGACGAGTGTCCGTCATTCATTTGACGAACGAAAAATCGTAGTGTGGCCCCGGCATTAGGCGCAGTAGCACGGACGTAGAATTTGATATAGCTGCGATCATGCCTAGAATTCCGTCAACCAAAATTGAAGCACTAGGGGTTCTACAACTGAGTGTTGAGGAAAGTTTATGCATATTAATAAAGGCAAGGTAGTTTTTTCCAAAAACCTCTGAATTTCCTCACCCGCTCTTCAGGAAATGAAGAAATTTGATAACTTTACAATCAACTTGATGAGTTGATAAGTGAATGTGATTGCAACGAAGTCTCTGAGAGGCATATGTGGTGTAACCAGATTGGATAAAATCCGTTATGAAAAGATATGACGAAGGTCATGTGTGAGGGAAGCCAGAAAGTCGTCGCAAAGAGTGGATCAAAGTGTTAGGTTAGATTGAGCATGTGGAAAGAATGGCTGAAGTGCGTGAATGGATGGAAAATTTAATAAAGAATAAATAATAGTAGGGATAAGTACGCATATTATTGCATTTCTTGCAGCATAGCAGATGATCGCGCACCGAGTGAGGAAGAGCCAATGACACCACCTCGAAAAAAGGAAAGCTCCACGTGAAAGCTAAAAACTACCAGCAGAAATTTAAAGATTCGTGGACATCGGAACCTGAGTTTGAGGGATGGTTAGCCAAGTCCTCAAAATCAACAGAGCAAAAGGATTTGGCATAGTGTAAGCTTTGTCGAACCGATATTACTTGTGGGAAATCGGAAATCAGGCGTCACATGCTCTCAGAGACACAAACAACCATCCATGGTGGCAAAGAAAACCCCATTAATTGCCAGCAACGTGCTATCCAATGATCCTCTCGAAAGTCTTGCTCGTAAAGCGGAAATGCATGTTTGTGCATTTTTAGCTAAGCACCACCTATTTCATTGTGTGAGCCTCTTTTAGTTTGATGAAAACAATGTTCCCAGATCAGGAGTCGCAGAAAAAAAGGGCGCCTTTGGAAAACAGCGGGCATCAAAATTAATTCGACAGGTTTTTGGCAAACATCTTGTACGTGATATCGTCTGGATATCAAACCAGCATTCTAACGTCGTTCGACTGGATTTCCCACCTGACGCTCATGCAGTATGTAACACAGGTCTTATTCATACTGACAGAGCTCTGGAAACCAGTCCATTAACCTTTTAGTTAATAAATAGATCATAGGTCTGGATTAGCTGTTTTAGGGTAATCTGGGGTAATCAACACCCTTCAGCTAGGGTAATTAGAGTCGCCTCGAGTGGAAACCCTGTCTGAAGTGGCGTTGCCAATTCATGCAGACTTTTCTTGAAAAGAGGTAAAAGACACGCACAAGTCAAGTTCAAAAATCCAGTTTGAGAAAACATTCTTACTGTTTTCAGTTCATGAGTCATTTTTCTGTATTGTTATACATTCAAAGAATTTAATTTACTCGGAGCAACTATAAAGGGACAAAACGGTACCGATCGTTGATAAAAAGAGTATTTCCTGTTTATTACAACTTTTTTACAATGGGTAGTTGATTAAACCTTAATTGCCGAGTTCAGGGACAAGCTTAAAAGTATTCCTGAGACAATGAAAAGAATGGGTTCACAACCTGTGCTTACTGAATTATTGAAGTTAATTTGAACTTCTACAAGCAACTTGGAGTTCTTCTTCAAAGCATTGTTATGTTAAATTTGAGAATCGAAGTGAGATGAAAGCAAAATAAACCGATATCCTTAGCATGGTCGCGTCGAAGCTATAGGGGGGAGCCTTTTTGAGTAGATACAGTACATGGTCAAATGCACAAGATTAATTGAACTCTCTGACCGCCAACGTTCGAATTAAGCTCAGTTGTACTAACTGAATTTCATTACAATGGTCCTATGGCTTAGAGTACGGACAAAATTTATCCCGATGTTAAAGCACTTTTCAGAGGAAGCGTTTTTTATTCCCATTTTTAAGTGGTGCAAAAAAGGAAGCCCATCCGTTTTTTAAAAGCCTTGTTTTGACGGTAACTTTAACACCGCACAATCAATACTCAATACCATGAATCTCCCAACTAGTAAAAAAGCAGAAGTGTCAAATTAAAAGAGAAGCTCTGTATCATTAATTACGGGAGTAAGCCTCAACTTCCGTATTGAGGAATTTCCCCGCTAAAATTAGCAGGAGGTGAGCGTACAATATTGGCCATCACTCGTGCACCGCTTGCGTCGGGCTGACAGCGATGCTCCGTTGCTGTTGCGCTTTGTAGCCGTGCTAGCCTGGCGGGCTGTGGCGTGGCTATATTCCTCTGTACTGGTGGCTGCATCCCTCTTTACTGGTGGCTGCATCCCTCTGTACTGGTGGCTGCATCCCTCTGTACTGGTGGCTGCATCCCTCTGTACTGGTGGCTGCATCCCTCCGTACTGGTGGCTGCATCCCTCTGTACTGGTGGCTGCATTCCTCTGTACTGGTGGCTGCATCCCTCTGCACTGGTGGCTGCATCCCTCTGCACTGGTGGCTACATCCTTCTGTACTGGTGGCTACATCCCTCTGTACTGGTGGCTGCATCCCTCTGTACTAGTGGCTGCATCCCTCTGTACTGGTGGCTACATCCCTCTGTACTGGTGGCTACATCCCCGTGTACGGGTGGCTACATCCCTCTGTACTGGTGGCTACATCCCTCTGTACTGGTGGCTGCATTCCTCTGTACTGGTGGCTACATCCCTCTGTATTGGTGGCTGCATCCCTCTGTACTGGTGGCTGCATCCCTCTGCACTGGTGGCTACATCCTTCTGTACTGGTGACTACATCCCTCTGTACTGGTGGCTGCATCCCTCTGTACTAGTGGCTGCATCCCTCTGTACTGGTGGCTACATCCCTCTGTACTGGTGGCTACATCCCCGTGTACGGGTGGCTACATCCCTCTGTACTGGTGGCTACATCCCTCTGTACTGGTGGCTGCATTCCTCTGTACTGGTGGCTACATCCCTCTGTATTGGTGGCTGCATCCCTCTGTACTGGTGGCTGCATTCCTCTGTACTGGTGGCTGTATCCCTCTGTACTGGTGGCTGCATCCCTCTGTACTGGTGGCTGCATTCCTCTGTACTGGTGGCTGCATCCCTCTGCACTGGTGGCTGCATCCCTCTGCACTGGTGGCTACATCCTTCTGTACTGGTGGCTACATCCCTCTGTACTGGTGGCTGCATCCCTCTGTACTAGTGGCTGCATCCCTCTGTACTGGTGGCTACATCCCTCTGTACTGGTGGCTACATCCCCGTGTACGGGTGGCTACATCCCTCTGTACTGGTGGCTACATCCCTCTGTACTGGTGGCTACATCCCTCTGTACTGGTGGCTGCATTCCTCTGTACTGGTGGCTACATCCCTCTGTATTGGTGGCTGCATCCCTCTGTACTGGTGGCTGCATTCCTCTGTACTGGTGGCTGTATCCCTCTGTACTGGTGGCTACATCCCTCTGTACCGGTGGCTGCATCCCTCTGTACTGGTGGCTGCATTCCTCTGTACTGGTGGCTACATCCCTCTGTACTGGTGGCTTCATCCCTCTGTACTGGTGGCTACATCCCTCTGTACTGGTGGCTGCATCCCTCTGTACTGGTGGCTGCATTCCTTTGTACTGGTGGCTACATCCCTCTGTACTGGTGGCTGCATCCCTCTGTAGTGGTGGCTACATCCCTCTGTACTGGTGGCTGCATCCCTCTGTACTGGTGGCTGCATCCCTCTGTACTGGTGGCTGCATTCCTTTGTACTGGTGGCTACCTCCCTCTGTACTGGTGGCTGTATCCCTCTGTACTGGTGGCTGCAACCCTCTGTACTGGTGGCTGCATCCCTCTGTACTGGTGGCTACATCCCTCTGTACTGGTGGCTACATCCCTCTGTACTGGTGGCTGCATCCCTCTGTACTGGTGGCCGCATCCCTCTGTACTGGTGGCTACATCCCTCTGTACTGGTGGCTACATCCCTGTGTACTGGTGGCTACATCCCTCTGTACTGGTGGCTACATCCCTCTGTACTGGTGGCTACATCCCCGTGTACGGGTGGCTACATTCCTCTGTACTGGTAGCTACATCCCTATGTACTGGTGGCTGCATTCCTCTGTACTGGTGGCTACATCCCTCTGTACTGGTGGCTGCATCCCTCTGTACTGGTGGCTACATCCCTCTGTACCGGTGGCTGCATCCCTCTGTACTGTTGGCTGCCTCCCACTGTACTGGTGGCTACATCCCTCTGTACTGGTGGCTGCATCCCTCTGTACTGGTGGCTTCATCCCTCTGTAATGGTGGCTACATCCCTCTGTACTGGTGGCTGCATCCCTCTGTACTGGTGGCTGCATCCCTCGGTACTGGTGGCTGCATCCCTCTGTACTGGTGGCTACATCCCTCTGTACTGGTGGCTGCATCCCTCTGTACTGGTGGCTGCATTCCTCTGTACTGGTGGCTACATCCCTCTGTACTGGTGGCTGCATCCCTCTGTACTGGTGGCTGCATCCCTCTGTACTGGTGGCTTCATCCCTCTGTACTGGTGGCTACATCCCTCTGTACTGGTGGCTGCATCCCTCTGTACTGGTGGCTGCATCCCTTTGTACTGGGGGCCACATCCCTGTGTACTGGTGGCTGCATTCCTTTGTACTGGTGGCTACCTCCCTCTGTACTGGTGGCTGTATCGCTCTGTACTGATGGCTGCAACCCTCTGTACTGGTGGCTGCATCCCTCTGTACTGGTGGCTACATCCCTCTGTACTGGTGGCTACATCCCTCTGTACTGGTGGCTGCATCCCTCTGTACTGGTGGCCGCATCCCTCTGTACTGGTGGCTACATCCCTCTGTACTGGTGGCTACATCCCTGTGTACTGGTGGCTACATCCCTCTGTACTGGTGGCTACATCCCTCTGTACTGGTGGCTGCATCCCTCTGTACTGGTGGCTTCATCCCTCTGTACTGGTGGCTACATCCCTCTGTACTGGTGGCTTCATCCCTCTGTACTGGTGGCTACATCCCTCTGTACTGGTGGCTGCATCCCTCTGTACTGGTGGCTGCATCCCTTTGTATTGGGGGCCACATCCCTGTGTACTGGTGGCTGCATCCCTCTGTACTGGTGGCTGCATCCCTCTGTACTGGTGGCTACATCCCTCTGTACTGGTGGCTGCATCTCTCTGTACTGGTGGCTGCATCCTTCTGTACTGGTAGCTGCATCCCTCTGTACTGGTGGCTGCATCCCTCTGTATTGGTGGCTGCATCCCTCTGTACTGGGGACCACATCCCTGTGTACTGGTGGCTGCATCCCTCTGTACTTGTGGCTACATCCCTCTGTACTGGTGGCTACATCCCTCTGTACTGGTGGCTGCATCCCTCTGTACTGGTGGCTACATCCCTCTGTACTGGTGGCTGCATTCCTCTGTACTGGTGGCTGCATCCCTCTGTACTGGTGGCTACATCCCTCTGTCCTGGTGGCTGCATCTCTCTGTACTGGTGGCTACATCCCTCTGTACTGGTGGCTACATCCCTCTGTACTGGTGGCTGCATTCCTCTGTACTGGTGGCTGCATCCCTCTGTACTGGTGGCTACATCCCTCTGTCCTGGTGGCTGCATCTCTCTGTACTGGTGGCTACATCCCTCTGTACTGGTGGCTACATCCCTCTGTACTGGTGGCTGCATCTCTCTGTACTGGTGGCTACATCCCTCTGTACTGGTGGCTACATCCCTCTGCACTGGTGGCTACATCCCTCTGTACTGGTGGCTGCATTCCTCTGTACTGGTGGCTGCATCCCTCTGTACTGGTGGCTACATCCCTCTGTACTGGGGGCCACATCCCTGTGTACGGGTGGTGACATCATCGCGCTCACCAACATTCCACCAAGATTGAAATACCAGGACTTTTGACGGACAAACCAAGCATTGCAATGTTCTAGAAGGCTGCATACCCTAAAAATGTATGGTTACAACCGTGTGTATTCTTCTTGAAAACTACTACGATAAATCGTATGTAAAGCACTATTCTCATACAATCCTGCTGTGAATTGTATGAAAAGAAGAACTAAGGATAAAATGAACATATTTATTGAAAAAGTTTCGCAATTTGTTCTTATCGTATCATGTTAATGCAGTTGCGTAACAAAAATGCAAAAATTCGAAATTAAAACATGAGAAAAAGATTACGAACACTAATAACTTTTCCAATAAAAAAATTTAGCACCTTGCACTTTTCATTTAACATCCGTGCATTCACATGCACGCTAAGTGACTCATTCACACCAGTGCAGATTTGAACTAGAATTTAAGAGCAATGTATAGCTTCAAAGCACTCTGGTCAGGGTTTGAAAGCGGCTTACTCGTAATAATACGTAGAGTTTTTAAAATATGAAGGTGAAGGTCATTTTTATTGCACAGCGTAGAGAAACTTGAAACTTTGAAAGAATTATCAGAACGATTGTAATGATCTTGTGTAGATGATTTAGACGGAGGTGTACGCATATGGACTAATACCTGAGTGTTTACAGCGGTGGATAAATTGTTAGAGAGCTGCAGTGCCAGCATACGGTTCTCGATAGCGGTCTTTCTTGTAAAGATAAAGTCAACCGCTACCAATGCACTCCTACAGTCCCTCCGAGCGATAAAATGAGGTAATTTTCAAACTATTCCTTTAAAATACATGCATGCGCATTGCATTAAAGAGAGCTGTATATTAACTAATAAATTCTATAGATTTTACCATTTAATGGGTTCTCAATTGTGCATTCTGTATGGCTTACGTGAACTGCATAGGTTGACTTTTTCCATTAGGATAATTTCATTGGCCTTGTAACACCCGTACTTCTACCCGCAGTGCAAAGCTAGGGCTTTTATTGTCAAATTTTTTGAAGAAGCTAATTTTCAATTAAAACTCCCAGTAATTTCTCAATGGTTTTTCAACTGTCACAAAAATAAAGAGAACATTATGTGTAGCTTTGACGTAAATTATTCATGTAGATGCTAGAAGAATCGATTAATGTACTTTTTACTACGATATTAGAATTTTTTTCAATTTCTCCGATTATGCTTAACCTCAATTTGAGAAATTACTCGGCATTGCATTTAAAGTTACTCATAAGATTATTGATGGTATGATTTATAAACTAACTGACGGACTATAGCAATGCAATAAATCTGTACGTTTCCTTTCGTAACAAATGCATTTTCGGACGATTTAGGAAAAGTTATCGAAATTCGTGCTCGTCTAATTTTATATCAGTTCTTCATCTTCAGAATTCTGGCGAAACTTATGTAAAAATTTATTCACTCTGAGAAGTGTATAAATTTTTTCGTAGTTTAAAAGACTCATCCGTATGTCAAGTTCACGATGGAAAGTAACAAGATGATTAATTATAACTTTTACATATTCTGGAAAAAAAATTAAATTCCTTATTTATCAGCTCTGTTCGTAGGAAACCGACGTTTACTGGTATGTAATACTATCTGTTTCAGCTTCATTTTCGAGCAATACATGAAGACAAGTATTACGAGCTCATTAAATATAACAAACCAAATCCAGCTCAAGCACAATATTTAGAAAAGATATACATATAGTATAAAGTTACTGGTTCCAAATTATTATCCTAAATTTATCGTTAATCACACAGTTAGGAAGTTTTTCGACAAAAAGCTTTTTTATGCCTTCTATTGTTCTGACTGTACAAGAGAAGAAAGCGTTCGTTGTTCATTGGTTACTTAAACACAGACATGAAGGACGAAACTTTGCGCTGATCCACATTAGCTAAATGCTGTTCCGCGCATAAGTTTTGAAGGGAATAATTTCATGATTGCTTCATTTTTTTCTGGGACAGAACGACTGGAAGAGTGCCTGGGTTGTGTATATCTTTATTAGCGGATTACTGTCTGTAATCGTAAGTTAAGAGTGCATTTCTCCAACAATATATCCACCTTATTTAGCATTTTGGTATTTCTCGCAGATCTCAATGTGACTCTCATTCCAATCATCTACACGAGGTCATTGCAGTAATTCAGATTACCCTTGTAGAGTTTCAAGTTTTTGACACAGTAATAATAAGGCTGAATTTGACATCCGTATTTTAAATTTTTTTTCATTTTCCCTCGCAAGCCCACTTAATATCACGATCATGATCAATGGGCTTGAAACTAAACAATGCTCGCACATTTTGGTTCAAACTCTATACTAGTGTGGATGAGTCATAAGCATGCTCGTGAATGCATGGATGTTGAATGAAAAACTACCGTTAAGTGTTTATTTTACTTTTTTCCTCGTGTCATAATTCCACCTTTTTCTGTATTTCACTTTTAGCACTGATGGAATAAGAAGATATACCGAAACGTTAGCTAGTAAACATGATCATTAGATCCTCGGTTCGCCTTGTCATATAACGAATGAGATTTGAAAAAATTGGTTCAATTAATTTCATGTTCCTTTTGGGTTATCGTTTAATGGGGTGAATTTGATTCCGCAGCTTGTCAAAGTCAATTGCACAGCTCTGTAATAGGAAATGCTTCTGAATGTAAATGCTGTCTATGTTTCTGAATGGTAATAGAATGTCAGTACTGTTTCTTTGAGTTTATCAGAAAGTGTCAGAAGCACAATAGCTCACACCACTCAATATGTACAGCCACTCAGAAGGGGAGCAAAACAGCTGTGGTCATTTTTAGGATGGCGAGCTCTTGGGTTGATGGTAGGGGTGGTAGGAGACGAGGGCGGGGCACAAATTACGAAACTGCAATTAATGAAGCGCTGAAATATTGCTGCAGTAATGTCACTCGTTCAGGCTCATTATTGCCTATAAATTTCTGAAATTCAAACGAATGGGAATTTTTTTTTATTGATTTTCTGTCAAACCCTCCTTTCGCTAACTCAATCCAACATTTTCGTGATTCATTATTCAGTTTTACGATGTAAGGAGAAACTTTAGTAAAACGATGCAAGGAGATCATATAAAAGGAGAAATGATACGATATTACGGTACAAGGTGAAACTTTAGTAAAACGATGTAAAGGCCCGTTTACACTAGGGGCGTCCCACGGGCGTCAAGCGCCTCACCGCCCTCTGTGCAGCAGCTACGTGCGCTTCAGGCGGGCATCCGAGCGATTGCCCAGCTAGCGATTCGCCGCCGCCCTGCCTCATGATGATGCAACACAGGCGCAGTGTTTCCACGAGCAGGGTAATTACCCCATTTTAGGGTAATCAGGGGTACCTTAGGGTAATGTTTAGGGTAATTAAAAATATGGGCAAATCTAGGGTAATCAGAGCTCTGTGAAGGAAGTACCCGCCTAATCTACGAAAAATAGAAAATTGAAAGCCAATTAAAAACACCCTACTGGTCACCACTTGAACGAAATGCAGTGAAACAAGTCAGAATTTAGTGTTCACAAAACTGCACTGCTGCTGTGGTTAATGTCGCACATTTGAATGTCATCAGGCATCGCTTACGAAAGACGGCGTCAAGATACGAAGCCAAAATATCTCTTGTCTACTTCGTTTTGATAAATGAATCTGAGTTGCATTTAGCTTATAAAAACCTCGATCGGTGTCAGACTGTCAGCAACAACCAGTCGACGAAAGTCACTGTCCTATTATGATTGCGCTAGTGGTTATAAGCTTCAACAGAATATTGACAGGTATGTTTGTTGTATTTTTAAATACAACAGCTAATATATTTCATCGTAGAAATAATTAATAGGTTCATTCTTGTGATAGTCATTGAAGTAAACAGCAGAGTTACCTCACAGCGCCGGTATTTTGCCAGCTAATTAGATGGAAAGCGTCCTATTCCTTAGCCATGTTGCCCGCCAACGAAGCATGTCATTGGAGCGATGCAAACAAAAAATTTTAGACAGGGTTCTATGAGGGTTCTTTGAGGGTTTTAGACAGGGTTCTTTGAAAGGTGCTAAAGGCGAAAAGAAGAAGCTAAAAATTTAGTTACAAAAATTCATATAAACAAAAAATTACAGCTTTTAACTTGAAACTTGCAATACATGTTTGTATTCTCACTGTCTTTCTTAGGCGCTGTAACACGGACGTAGAATTTGGTATAGCTGCGATCATGCTTGGAATTCTGTCAACCGAAATTGAAGCACTAGGGTTTCACTGAGTGTTGGTGCAAGTTTATCCATATTAATAAAGGAAAGGTAGTTTCTTTCCAATATTCTCTGAATTTCCTCACCCGCCCTTTAGGAAATGAATAAATTTGATTACTTTACGATCAACTTTATGAGTTGATGAGTGAATGTGATTGCAACGAAGTCTCTGGGAAGATATGTGATGTAACAGATTAGATTAGATTAGTCGTTAGTTTTAGCCTCCCTACCCAGCAACAAATGCGATCCAAAGAGAGGAAGGAGGAAGGCACCATTTAGTATGGAGTTAAGGAAACGCGGAATCTACGCAGAAAGGGCATAGAAACAGTAAGTTGTGAAAGAAGTTCATGAAACAAGACCAAAGTAGAAGAAGAAAGCAATAGGTGCTGAAGAACATGAAAGCAGCCAACCGAAAAATAGTGGTCCTTAACATAACAAAACCATATATTTCAACAAAAAAGGCCTACCTAAGTCTCAGCTCGTGCCCTGACATTGTCCCCCTGGGAGCGCTAGTTCCCATAGATACAATAATTGTATCCCCCTGAGGGGATGAGATGTAACAAGATTGGATAAAATCCGTAATGAAAATATATGACGAAGGTCATGTGTAAGGAAAGCTAGAGAGTGGATCAGAGAGAGTAGATCAAAGTGTTAGGTTAGATTGAGTATGTGGAAAGAATGGCTGAAGCGCGTGAATGGATGAAAAATTAAATTAAAAATAGATAATTATATTGGGGAAAGGTACACATAATATTGCATTTCTCGCAGCATGGCAGATGATCGTGCACCGAGTGAGGAAGAGCCAACGACACCACCTCGAAAAAAGGAAAGCTCCACTTGAAAGCTAAAAACTATCAGCAGAAATTTAAAGATTCGTGGACATCGGAACCTGGGTTTGATGGATGGTTAGCCAAATCCTCGAAATCAACAGAGCAAAAGGATGTGGCATATTTTAAGGTTTGTTAGACTGATATTACTTGTGGGAAATCGGAGATCAAGCGTCGTTCTCTCGAGACACAAACTACGATCCATGGTAGCAAAAAAAACAGCAATTTCCAGCTACGTGCTATCCAATGTTCCTCTCGAAAATCGTGCTCGGAAAGTGGAACTGAAAGTTGGTGCAGTTCTAGCTAAGCACCACCAACCTATCTCATTGTGTAAGCTTTTTATAGATTTGATGATATTAAAATTCCCAGGTCAGGAGTCGCTGAAAAAGATGCGCATTGGAAAACAGCGGGCATCAAACAATTCGACAGGTATTTGGAACACATCTTGTACGTGATATCGTCTGGGATACCGAACCAGCATTCTAACGCCGATCAACTGGCCTTCCCTCCTGACGCTCATGCAGTATGTAACACAGTGCTAATTCATACTGACGGAGCTCTGGAAACCAGGCCATTTACCTTTTAGTTAATTTATAGATCATATGTCAAGATGAGCTGTTTTAGGGTAATCTGGGGTAATCAACACCCTTCAGTTAGGGTAATTTGAGTCGCCTCGCGTGGAAACCCTGCACAGGCGCTGCACTCAGTCCGTCGGCTGCTGGCCGTGGTACTGTGCGGAGGTTTATGTGCCAACGCTTCAGCTTGAACTCTGGATAGCAACACCATATTTGTTAAGTCTTACTCTCTAGTAGAAACCTAATTTAACTATACAGAATTCTTGCTATTTATGTATTTAAAATAATCTTTTCACCTTAGCTTATGTGTGTTAGGTACATTTTGCAATACAATTATTGGGAATCAAGTGTATCTTCGCTTTTTCAGGAAAACTTTGTGTCAAAAATTTCTACTATTTTTCTCTTATTCATTATAATTTTTTTGTTTTGCCACATTGAAATGAACTGGAAATGTGACTGTTTTTTTTTTCAAACCAAATATTGATTTAACAATAGTATTGTCTTGAAAGGATTTAACAAAATGGAAAAATGATTGTTTCACCAACCTTCAAGTAGTCATCCTTCAATATATAGCAATTGAACACAATGCAAATTTTGAATGCAGTCTTGTATAATTTTGAAAATCCAATTTATTTTCAGTTGAAAGTTCTCTGAAGATGTGAGTGTATGAACCCCTCTCGTCTCTTCTCTGCAACCATTTTTTAACCCAAATGCTGCGATGCCTACCTTTTTTCTCTTCACAGCAACACACCCTACAATAATTGCCCACAGCTCTTCTTCACTCGCATCCATCCTCACAGCTGTCTAGATGACGCGCGTCACGCGCGCGTATCAAAATATGAGTGTGAACAGTTGTGGGCGTCAAGCGCTGCAGCAAGCGCGCGTCAAGCGCTTGCTCACCCCTGTCGTTGCCCCGGTGTAAACGGGCCTTTAGGAGATACGATATAAGGAGAAAATACGATATTACAGTTCAAGGAGAAACTGTAGTAAAACGTCTTGCAGATCTGGTACGGCTGAAGGTGAGCCCGTCTGTGTGCTCTGTGCGGAAGTCCTGCGAACGTCTAAGGGTGCGTTCACACTACGAGCGGAGCGAGCGGAGCGGCAATAATGTTTGTACAGGTTTGAATGCAGATACGCTTGGCTGTTCACACGACAAGCGGAGCGGAGCGGCACGCTCGGGAAATTCGTTGGGATTTTTTGACGCTCGCGTCGAGCGTTTCTCCTCGGCTCCGCCTTTGGATCGTCATATCTTACAGGGGTAGAATTGTCGTTTGAGTTAAAAAAATCTAGTATATAACTATTTATTTGTACAACTAATCATATAACAATTATAACTGATAGTGTAACATGTAATATTTTAGTGTAATTTCACCCATTTGGGTTCATTAATCATTTATTTCTATTTTCTTCTGCTTTCTCTGATAATTTTTTTTATTATTGCTTCAGTTTAAGGAATTTATTTTGCTTTTCTCGTGATGTAGTTTCATCTTTCTTGTGATGCTGTGTATTTTATCATATGATCTTGGTTAAAGTATAATTATGTACGATTTTTTAATAAAGTTTCCATTTTTTCCGTAAAATGGGAGAAAAAGGAGGCCGTATGATGATGAGGAGGACTCAATGAGTGTCAAATACACAATAAGTTGCAAAATTTTATGAGATTGGGTGATTTTTTCCAATACTAACGGAAAGCATATCAGTGTTTCGAGAACTATTTGGTCAGGACAAGTCAATATTTGTCAGTATTTTTCACTTAGGTTTCTCTGGCACAACCCTGAATTTCTGAAGGGAATTACTTTACGTTCACTCACGTTTAAGTCACCACAAGACTTTTTTGTTCGTACTGGCCTACTAAAACCTGTAGTAATATATGTGATACAGCCTATATGGAAAGACTTTAATTTTGCTTAAACTACTTTGCTTTACATGTATCCTCAATAAAAATTTGTGTATTGCTAAACAGCAAATTTATCTAATCTCGTTGGAAATTTTTCTTTCTATAAGGGATTGTAGTACATCAAAAGTTGCCGGCTTCATCCGTAAATACTCGTAGAATTGTGATTCATCTCTCCTCAGTGCTTCGAAGAGAAAGTGGTATTCTCCATAGCGATCTCTCCTCATGTTGATGGGATGGATCCAGTGTTTCCGTTTTGCCGTCGAGCAACAGAAGCGCATTCACGGAACGCTCCATAGCGACTGATGCTTGTGTAGGTCGCTCTGCTCAGCTCACATGTGAACACACGCGCCGCGCCGCTCCGCTCCGTGCCGCGCCGCTCCGCTCCGTGCCGCGACGCTCCGCGCCGCTCCGCTCGTAGTTCGCAGGATGTTCACCAATTGCTAAGTTTACGTTTGATATCAGGCAAGCTCTACCCTGATCATAGGACCAAAAACTCAGTTATCTTGTCTTATTTGGAAAAGTCGTACTATCTGTGGTATTCCCAAATGTTACAAATGAGTTGAAATTTTTCAAAAAAGTCGAGTTCAGTTGACTACGAAATTGCCCGTAAATTCAAAATACAGTAATTTAAAATGTTACTCTTTTCTTAAAATTCAAAATACGATACTGGTATGCTTTTCGTTCTATCAGGTATACAAAAAATAATTTATGACAACTCACATATGGATGGATCAGGTTTAGCAGGTATAACCAGAGAGCTAAATGGAATGAAACAGCAAAAGTTTCACACAGTATTTAAAATTAATTCCAAAAGTTTTTAATCGCGTAGTGGTAAAAAGTTAGCATCTTGATTTCATAAGTGAAGCATGCTACCATATACGTTCCGTGTCATTCCACCAAAAGAACGTAAAGTAAAATAAAAAGCTAATAATTGTAATTTTTAGTTTAATAATGTAAAGAGTAAGACCGAGGAGCTCATATATGATAAGTGAGTCAGAAAATATATGCAGCTCTATTTCAAAATAAAAAGCACCCGCTATATTTTCAGTACAATCTATTGTAACAAAGTTCAAACAAGCATTTGAGAGTGTGTGAGAGAGAACATAAGAAAACCTAAATTGTCCCACTGCATAAGTTACTCTAAAACTGTGCAGAGAGGTTGACATGAAACCAATTTTCAAAACCAGCTTTTGCAATGCGCAGCTTTGTTAGTTAAGAGAACAATAAATTAAAATCGATCAAGAAGACACCTCACCTCACAGACCATATCGCATGGCTACTCAAAGAAATTTTGCAGGCTTCTGAGGTGAAACAATTGCTTGTAAAGAAGATAATTATGAAATAATAAACAAATAAAATTTATGACGATACTGAAGCTCCAAGAAAATTAAAATTTTGCTCAATTGTGAAGCCTGTCACAAAAAAACTCAATACCAACAGTAAAACGTAATGTAATTTCATTATTTTTGCCTTGTTTTTAGCTCTGTTAGACTGAGAAATTCATTCCAGTTAAAGAAAGGGTAAGTCTGAAAACTTCAAGAAAAGACTGACTGGAAAGCTTAAAACTATCGGCCCGAAATCTTGGGCTAGGATGGATATTTACCTTCCGGCAAGATAATGACCGTAACATCCGTCCAATTTTTACCGGCTGCATGACTTCAGAAAACGAAATTGCGGTCTTCATAACTTTCAATGAGTCCTGACTTTAGTCTTAAGGAAAAATAATGATGAAGATTGAAATTTCCTATAACTAGAAGTCTTTGAAGAACTTTTGTGGGTTAGAAGGTGCAAACATTGAAGAATGTAAGAATATCCCACGTAAATTTGGGTCAAATCTCGTTAAAAGCTCTTCAAGAAATTGTTGGAAGGGGTTAAGAAAGCCTTTCTAATGACTGCTAATATTATGATTTTAATCTTTTTTGTATTGTACAAATAAAATTGTTATCTTATGTTTTGCATAGTTTTCTTATTATTCTTGTTACTCTTAATTATTCATTGAAAAAACATATATGAGTTTTCCCTTTATCGTACGTCATTTTGTGTGATATGCTTTGTATCATACGAGAATTAAAGTCGATTATATGAGAGGTATTTTTTTAATAAGACAAGTGTATTAATAATTTCGTCATTATCTGTACATATTTGCTACGGTTGTAACCTACAATATTGACGTTTGCCAATTTACTTCAAGGAATATGTCTTACGCTATGTGAAGTTTTAACGTAAATTCTTCATATAGATGCTAGATTTCTCGCAAAATGAGAAATTTATTTCTAAATTTTTTGTTAAACTGTTATCCTTCTTGCCACATTAACAATAATTTTGTTGAGAGGCCAAGGACAACATAAATATGAGCAGTTCGGGGTTTAGAAGAATAGTGAAACGTTTCACTGAACAACTGTTAAGAGGCTTCACTATATTTGAATTAGGAGCTGCTCAGACCGATTAAAGTTGACATGTCCTGCCCAAAGAGCGAGAGGAATACATGCTTGCCGCAGGGAGTTGCGCGATCAAAATACAGATTAGTTCTGAAAAAGGCAGAACAGAACCATCAAGCCACGCGCCGGGGCTCCCTCTAAGTGCTCCATCTGAAGGGGCGAACGAAGAAACTTTCACAAACTGAAGAAGAGTCTCGATTTTCGGGAGTCGAACCAGAACTCAACTAATAAATAGAAATTACTAGAATTGATGTAATTGAGTTCTTACTGAAAAAATAATGGTTTAATTGGCAGTCGTTAAATATCCCTTCCAGGTAATATTAGAGTACAAATGTTTCCATTAATTGGCAAATGTAGAATGCCAGAAGAACATAGGTAACCTAAGATAATAATCGCAATTAAGAGCCGAGCAAAACAGTTTCAAAGTGCGATGAGGCTATTTTCCTTGTTCAAGAAATACCTAAATGTTAAAAAGCTGAATTTATAAGAAACAATTTCATTGAAAGGTAGCTTAATTTAGAGTTGAAGACAAACGGTTGACATTTAAAATTAAAAAATTGCCCACAGTAGCTTAATTACGTGTCAAGATCGGTTTTAATGAAGTCAATTTGTGTTAAACAATTCTTCGAGATAATTAACATAAATATTAAATGTAGGAAAGTCTCAAAATGTCGACATTCTAAAAAATTCATGCTAAAAAAAAGAGAGAAAACAATTAGATTATTACTACAACAGCGTAAAATTATAATATATACAAAATACAGGTATATCTTGACTACCTGACGCACAACTTGATTATATCCACTGGGATTTTTTATAATTTTATGTTATTCCTAATTCAAGTTATGAGGAATTTCGGTTTTGTAATGTAACAAATGTCATCAATATTGTAACATTTGTAATGTAACAAATTAATATGTGTAATGTCATCAATACATATTAATTTGGATCAATTTCTCCTGGGTTATGGTCGGCATCCTTCCTCTGTACTGCCAAAAATCAACGTGTCAAAGGAGTGAATACAAAAAATATGAGTGGATACTTCAGTCAACTAGCACTTTCTCAACTGATAAAGTTAAACAATTTAAACAATTTATTTACCACAGGTGATACAGAGGTAGAGTTTTTCTCAAGTCTAGTACAATGGTCAAATTTGAGTATAGCTACCTGTGGGCCCGAACAAGTTCAGCGACTTCTAGGGCATCCTACCATCACGTTATTCTAGGGTGTACAAAATGTTTAACCTAGTTCACTTAACCTAGTTTCGCATTAGACTGATCATTGAGATAATTAACTCGATATTTTATGCTGTATTTTACAATATAGGTCAAATCGGCTATATTTAACAGTATGTTCGATTAACGATTCAAGAGCAGACAGAAGATTGGTTATGGTACCCAAGGCAAGTTACATTATGACATTATCATTAGTTACATGTAGGAGGCATGATTTTGACACGGTGATCTTACACGACTAGTATTCTGATAGGAAGTGAGACTCAAGATGTCTTTTGAATACTTTGTACGAATTACATTCACGGATCTCTGCAGGTATAGAGTTCCAAGTTTTGGTTCTAACGAAGAGGATACTGTGTTGCGACCGGGCCTTTGAATAATAAGGAAGCATGAATTTACTTCTATTTCGGGTTAAATGGTCGTGATGACCAGTTTGCGCAGTCAATAATTGTCTTAGGCTATTGTCGCCATCATTTCTTAATGTTTTGTAAATGAAATTACAGATGGAGATTTTGTAGAGATCCGAAAGTTTAAGTATTTGTAAATTTTTGAAAGAATCATTTTTGTGAGCATTATATTCTAGGTTCTTTACCGCTCTGACAGCTCTTTTCTGCAGAGTAAAGCTTTTGTTGGTTTTATTTTTATCAGTTCCGTGCCATGCTTCTATTCCGTTTTGCAAGTATGGAGAAATGAGCGTTCGGTAGAGCATTTGTAAAGCTGTTTCAGGCAGAAAATTTTTAACTTTATTTAGGATTCCGATGGATTTTGATAATTTAGACCTAATATGAGTGATGTGCTCTTTGAAGGTCAGATGTTTATCTATTATGATGCCCAGAAACTTACATGAGTTGGTTTCTTCGATTTCACCTTCGCCAATTTTAATGTATGGGAGAGATACATCTTTCTTGTATGAGAATGTAATATAATTTGTTTTATCAATATTAAGGCTTATTTTATTAGCTTTGAGCCACGATGAAACTTTGTGAAGTTCAGTATTTATACTCTCCACAATCATAGCAGGATTTTGGTTCAGAAGGACCGCAGAAAGCGTACTGTCATCGGCAAAAGGTATGAATTTGAAGAATGATGTAGATTTTACAATATCATTGATACAAATCAGAAACATGAAAGGCCCAAGAACAGATCCTTGTGGAACTCCATGGCTAATTGTCTGTGGGTCTGATTTTGCATCGTCAATGACAACGTATTGCTTCCGATTTGTTAGGTATGATCTGAACCAATCATGGGCAATCCCTCGAATGCCATAACAGTGTAGTTTCGATAGTAGTATTTTATGGTCCACACAATCAAATGCTTTTCGAAAGTCAAGAAATACAGAGAAGACAGGCTATATTAGAATAGAGGAATTGTAAATGATTTAATATAGCCTGTGTTGTTGATTTTTTAGAGCGAAAGCCGTATTGTTTATCGTAAAGAAAAGGTTTTTGTTCAAAATAAGAGTATACTTTTTTATACACGATCTTTTCGAATACTTTGCTAATAATTGGTAGTACGGAGATAGGTCGATAATCGTTTACACAGGTTTTTTCACCACTTTTAAAGATAGGGGTTACCCTAGCAACTTTGAGGGAGTTCGGGAAAGTGCCTAGTAAGAGAGACTGTTTAATAATATTTGATATCAGCGGGGCTACAATGTCAGCAATAACTTTAAGTACATTAGTCGGAAACGTTTGTAACCCACTCGATTTATTTTTCATGTTGTTTATGCACGTAATTACATCGGAGGAGTTTGTAGGCGTAAAGAAAAAGGAGTTGGGTTCTCGAATATGATCTATAAATTCCAGGTGATCAGTAGGTTCACTTGGAATACCATCAGCTATAGTTTTCCCTACGTTTACGAAGAAGTTGTTAAAGAGATTAGCAATTTCTTTCTTCTCATGGTATTTTACATTATCTTGAATAAGATATTCAATTTCCTTTTTATCGGCATTATTCGGTTTACAGCAAGAGTTAAGGAGATGCCAAGTCTTTTTAACGTCAGTTTTGAATTGAGTAAACTTGAGCGTAAAGTAGTTCTTTTTTGATGTTCTTATCTGGTTTGTTACATAGTTTCTGAATCGGTTATATGTTTCTCTAGATTCTAGATATGTTTCTCTAGCCCTTCGCAAAGGAGGGTTAGGTACGCTTGACGTTTCTTTATATTTATCACGATGTCTCTAGTAATCCAGGGCTTTTGTTTATTTTTCGGGGTAACTGCACGAGTTACAATTGGGCAACACTGATTGTATGCGGTCATTATAGTTTCAGTCAACTTTACTACTGCTTCATCAATGCTCGTAGCACTATTGTTTTGTTGAGAGATGTGCAATGTAGGCATTGATTCTTCTAGAACGGTGCGCATTTCTTCAAGATTTGATTCGTTTGTTTTACGATATGAGTAAGTTTCAGCCCGTGCCTTGGTGCAAGCAATATAGACATTTTTCTTAATAAGAAAAACTGGGAAGTGATCTGATAAGTCAGAAGTAATTATTCCAGAAAGAAAATCACTTAGGTCTGTCATAAAGATATTGTCAAGCAGCGTAGCACACTCTGAGGTTATTCGTGTAGGCTTTGTAATGATCGGAAGGAAGGATTGAGACTGAAAGGTTGTTAGGAAATTAGAGGTTGGTTCATAGCTTTCATGTTTCAGTAGATCATAATTGAAGTCACCGCATATTATTATGTCATTGTATAAGGGCGTGTTGAACTGAGAAATAATACGATTCAGCTCATTCAGGAAGGATATAGGACAGGCTGCAGGAGGCCTATACACCGTTCCAAGCACAATGCGTTTACCATCTCTAGACAGTTCTACGAAGAGTGATTCTATATGATCCTGATTCATTGTTGCACTTGCTATGGTTCTCGAGTCTATGTGGTTAGATATACAGGGTGTTTTTTTTACTTTGAACAAACTTCGAACTTAGGTACAAAAACTCAAAATAAATCGATTTTCATGATTGACAAAATGTCCAAAACTCTTTAGTTTTCGAGTTATAGGTACTTGAAGAATATTAGAACTTCAGGTAGGATTGCACGCGCGCCCCATTTTTAGCGCTACCTTTGATAGTTAAAGAGGTTTTTGGGCCCCACTAATGTAGTATTTTTGTAATTTCACAATGAAATTTGCGTGTACACGTTTTACAAATGAGAATAAATTGTCTTAAATGAGTAATTATCAATTATTATCATGTAAGCTAACCATTAATCAGTAAGCATTGCAGGACACATGTAAAAAACATTATCAATACAAACTTTAATGTAAGAACTTTAACGCAAGAACAAACTTGAATAAAGTTTTATTACAACAGTTACTCGAAATGGCCTCCATGAACTTCAACACATTTACGACATCTAACAGCCAGTGAGCGCCTTACAGATTGAAACACGCCAGGCATTTCCGTAATACGGCCAGCTGAGTCCAAAATGCGTCCAACCAGATCCTGTTCCGATTCAACAGGAGTGGCATACACGAGGTCCTTCATGGGCCCCACAAGAAGAAATCCAGTGGCGTCAAATCAGGCGACCTAGCTGGCCATGCTACAGGAGCACCTCTGCCAATCCATCGGTTTTGAAATTGGTTATTCAGGAACAGGCGTGTTTCACGAAAGTAATGTACTGGCGCTCCGTCATGCTGGAACCACATTCGCCTGCGTGTCTCCAAGGGCACGTCCTCCAGTAGTCCAGGCAAAACTTCGCGTATGAAGATGGTGTACGCAGGTCTAGTGATGCAAAAAAACGGTTTTATTTGATTGCGTTTTTTTTTGCAAAAAAAAGTGTTTTTTATGTGTTTTTTTTGTTGTTTTTTTGTTTTTTTTGCACACCTAAATTTTGTCAAGTAATATGTCTGGGGTTTTTTTTGGACACCTAAAATATATTAATATCCATGTTTTTTAGTCATTTTTTTGTAATGAAAATATAAAAAAGAAACCATACAGTAAAAGTGGTGGCAGATAACCCACAATTACCTAGAGGCGTCTAAGAGGAACAGCAGGAGCCACAGAACTTATATTGATGGAGTCAAAATTTAGAGCTTACTATCTCTACTATGTCTGATTTTATTTTTATGTGACCAAAAAAATCAGACATAGCAGAGATAATAAGCTCTGAATTTTGACTCCATCAATATAAGTTCTGTGGTGATAAGTTCTGTGGCTCCTGCTGTACCTCTTAGACTCCTCTAGGTAATTGTGGGTTATCTGCCACCACTTTTACTATATGTTTTTTTATGTTTTCATTACAAAAAAATGACTAAAAACCATAGATATTAATATATTTTAGGTGACCAAAAAAATATGCTGTTTTTTTTTAAAACATGTTTTTTTTACAAAAAATTCTGACTAATAAAAATGAATACTAATATATTTTTTGGTACCAAATATAACCATGCTGTCTTTTTTTACAAAGAATCATGACTAAAAAAAAATATATTTTATGTGACCTAAAAAGCCCCATGCAGTTTTTTTTTAAAAAACATGTTTTTTACTAAAAAATCATGACTGAAAAAACATGAATAATATATTTATGAGACCAAAAAAATGTTTTTGTACTAAAAAATCATGACTAAAAAAATATGAATATATATATGAGACCTAAAAAACCCCCTGCTGTTTTATAAAAAATGTTTTTTTACAAACAATGATGTATAAGAAAACATGGATATGAATATGTTTTATGCAACCAAAAAACCATGCTGTCTTATTTTATGTATTTTTCATAAAAAATTGTCTTAAAATCATGGATATTAACATATTTTATGTTACCAAAAAAATCATTGTTTTTTTTAAAACATGTTTTTTTATTAAAAGTTATTATTATTCATTTTTTGGTCACGACTTCTTTGTAAAAAAAACACCCTCAGGGGGATACAACTATTGTATCTATGGGAACTAGCGCTCCCAGGGGGACAATGTGAGGGCCCAAGCTGAGAGTTAGGTAGGCCTCTTTTTTGTTGAAATAAAATGTTTTTGTTATGTTGAGGACCACCTTTTTTCGGTTCACTGCTGTCCGGTTTTTCAGCACCTACTACTGTCTTCTTCAACTTTGATCTTGTTTCATAATCTTCCTTCCTCTCTTTGGCCGCATTTGTTGCTGGGTAGGGAGAGTAAAACTAATATTATATAAGTTAGCTTAAGCCTCCCTAACCGCTACAAAAAAAGAGCGTATCACAGAGAGGAAGGAGGAAGGCACCATTTAGTAGGGAGATAAGTGAATGAGGAATCTATGCAGAAAGGGCATAGAAACAGTAAGATAAGAAAGAAGTTTATGAAATAAGATAAAAGTTGAAGAAGAAAGTCAGAGGTGCTGAAAAACAGGACAGTAGTGAACCGGAAAAAGGTGGTCCTCAACATAACAAAAAAACATTTTATTTCAACAAAAATAAGGCCTACCCAACTTTCAGCTTGGGCCCTCGCATTTTTCCCCTGGGAGCGCTAATTCCCATAGGTACAATAGTTGTATCCCCCTGAGGGGAGAGGCTAAAACTAGTGACTAATCTAATCTGTAAAAGAACATGGATATTAATTTATTTTATGTGACCAAAAAACCATGCTTTTTGAAAAAAGATTTTTTACAAAAAACATGACCGTTATTAAATTTTATCTGACCAAAAAAACATGACCTTTTAAAAACCATGTTTTTTTCACAAAAAGTCATTAATATCCATGTTTTTAGTCATGATTTTTTTGGTAAAGAAAACATGATTTAAAAAAACAGCATGATTTTTTTTTGGCACATAAAATATATTAAAATCCACATTTTTTAATCATGATTTTTCTGTAAAAAAGGTGTCTTTCAAAAAAACAGCATGGTTGTTTATGGTAAAGTAAAGTATATTAATATCCGTATTTTTTAGTCATGACTTTTTTGTAACAAAAACATTCAAAAAACAGCATGGATTTTTTGGTCACATAAGATATATTAATATCCATTAGAACCATACCAGGTCTTAGAATAAAATATCTACAAAGAATCTATTCACTCTATAAAACCTTTCGGAGACTAGCTACATCCTCGGTAAATCTGAAGGATATGTCAGTTGTCGATTTTCCACTTTTTGGTGCCTGAACCTAATTAATTGAATCAAAATAAACAAGTTTTCTTCTATGCACTTTCCGTCTCAAATGAGTATTTTACGATTTATAGTGGTAAGTTTAGTTTCGTCTCTGATGACGAATGCGCTCGAGTAAACAGCTACTCATCGATTTTCAAATTTTTGTTGCTTGAATCAGGGTAATAACATCGAAATAAACAACTTTTCTTCTATACACTTTTTTCGTCAAATGAGTATTTAACGAGGTATAGCGGTAAGTATGGTTTCGTCTTTGATGACGATCGCGCAGGAAGCGAGTGCGCATTGCAGTGTTGCTGTCCGACGTGCTCCTTGAATTACTTGCCGCTTCAAACACTGGAGTTGCGGTAAGTCATTTACCGCTATAACTAATAAAATACTCATTTGAGACGGAAAGTGCATAGAAGAAAACTTGTTTATTTCGATCTGATTAACTATGCTATGGCATCAAAATTTACAAAATCGATAACTGACATATCCTTCAGATTTACCCCATCCTCAGTAAGTCATTCAGTCAAATGTTTTTCAAAGGAACAGTGAAAATTCATTGTCTATTTCACCAAATTTTTTCTGAATGACAGGATGGAGCTGGTCTCCGAAAGGTTTTGTGGAGTGAATAGATTCTTTGTAGACATTTTATTCTAAGACCTAGTACAGTTCTAATAAACATGATTTCAATATTAACAGCATTCTTTGTTTATAAGTTTCTAAAGACAATTCGATTAAAGAAAAATAACTTTCCTGATATTTATATCCGTGTTTTTTTAGTCATGATTTTTTTAAAAAGTATTTTAAGAAAAACAATTTTTTTGGTCCCATAAAATATAATAGCTTTTAGTCAAGATTTTCTGTTAAAAAACAATGTTTAAAAAAAAACAGCATTTGATTTTTAAGGTCACATAAATATATTAATATCCATGGTTTTTATTCATTATTTTGTATAAATAACATTTTTTTTTTAAAAAACAGCATGGTTTTTTAGTAACATCTCTATCAATGACCATGAGTAAAGATATGTTATTATAACACACCATTTTGGAAGTTGAAGGTCATTCACATCTATTATAAAATAAATGAAATATCAAAGCATGAAACCGCAGAAATTAAAAAAATTCATAAAACCATGGAAAACCACCAATTAAGAAGTATGCTGTTTTATTTTGTAATTTGACATGAAAACAAATAATGTAAAGTGGTTCTTTTTCTTGCTGGGTTATTTTCAGACAAAATATTAAAAAAAAAAATATCCACGTTTTTTTTGGCCATGGTTTTTTTCGTAAAAAACGTGTTTTTTAAAAAAAAACGGCATGTTTTTTTGAGTCACATCTCTACGCAGGTCCCGTGAGAGAAGGTAATAGGTACGGACCAATTAAATTATTGCCAATAATGCCTGCCCACACGTTGACACTAAATCTGTGCTGGTGACTATTAGGCTGAATAACATGAGAATTATTTCCAGCCCAGTAATGATTATTGTGACGGTTGAAAACCTCATCACGACAGAAATAAGCTTCATCTGTGAAGAGCATAAGTTTTGAGAACCCGCGATTCATTCTTTCCTGTTGCATTAACCACTGGCAAAACAGCATACGAGGTTCAAAATCACCTGGCATGAGCCCTTGCACTCTTTTGAAATGGTACGGATGTAATTGCTGACGATGTAGTGCCCTCCACACAGTTGTATGGTTTCGCAAGCCAAGACGTTGAGCAGCTACACGAGTGCTGGTTCGTGGATGTTGCTCAAAGTATTCCACAATTCTATCCTCCTGTGGATGATGGCCGCGCCCAGCATTCCCTCTGTTAACGTTGAAGCTGCCGGTGTCACGCAATCTCGTATGCAGAGTAGCAAAATACCGGAAATCAGGCACTTCGCGCCTAGGAAACCTTTCTCTGTACATCCTCAGAGCGAGCCTACCATTTCCGCCTGCAGCTCCATAAATCAAATGCATGTCTGCCTTCTCAGCATTGGTAAATCTTTCCATGGTCACAGTGCAACGGCGTGTCAACAAATGGCGAACTGATACTGCAATACGTGCGTTCCAGTAATGTAGATTGTTAATAATAAATTTTATTTCATTATTTCAGTTTCACATTGCATCTTGAAATCTTGTCGTTGATTACATGGAATGGATAACCCATAATGAAATGAGAAAAAATGCTTTAATTGTATTCGACAATCTCGAAAACTAACAACTATAAATAACAATTGGTGTGCGGCCCAGTTATAACAGGCACTTCTAAACATGCTTTGCGACGCCATAACTCGAAACTAAAGAGTTTTGGACATTTTGTCATTCATGAAAATCGATTTATTTTGAGTTTTTGTACCTAAGTTCGAAGTTTGTTCAGAGTAAAAAAAACACCCTGTATATGTGCTGATGCCTCCGCCCCGCTGGTTTTTTCTTCGCGAATGGTAACTATGATAATTTTCAAATCGAATCATGTCTTTAGTCGAGTCATATAGCCAGCTTTCGGTGAAGCTAATCACGTCTAGGTTATTTAAGTTCAGTAATAGTACATTGTATCTCTTCCAATTTTGGATAGAGTGACCTACAGTTCCAACTCAGGAGTGAGAAATCTCGGTCAGTTAATCGTATAGTTTCGTTGAATTTTGATATATTAGTATACCTACACTCTTGAGAGTCGTTTAGGTTTGGATATATTCTGTTCAAATGATTGAGATCTAGGTCGATTTCCTCGAATATCTCAGGGTGATCAGTCATTTAAAATTAGTAAACAGTAAGAATTAGGTACTATAGAGCTTAAAACGAAACACAGAGTCAAGCTTTAAGGGATATTCCTGTCTAAAAAACTAGCTCATGAAGTACAAGAGAATAGAGTATATAAAAAATCTAGTGCGATTACGTGAGTACACATAAACTCAGTCCATGAGCGAATAATATTGGAGTTCAATATCACAACATTGGTGTAAACAGATTGTTGCATGAGGGCGTTTTTACAAGTTCACATACAACAGGTAATAAGTTTTAAAGATTATGACGACAATGATATAATCAGCTAATATGGTTTACGCGTAATAATAACTTTAGTGGTAAAAAAAAGAAAAAAAATCACAGTAACTTTGGGAGGTAAAAAATTGCTGATTGCGTTGTTTCAAAAGTTCACACACAGCTGTCATAAATGTTTACAAACACATCTGTAATACATTCGTATAGATTCAGGTTAAACTAACATCAAGTTGAGGTTAAACTAACATGATACCTAATTGAGGTTAAAGTGATCTAAAGAGACAGGTAATACCAGCTCCAAAATTCGAAATACGCCAGTAAGCCCACTAAAGCTTCCTTGTTGCTCAGAAGTCCAAAAATTGCGCTATGATCAAATTCTGACAAAAAGACGAGAAAACTGGGGTACCCAGACAAATAACGGGCGAGTGGGGAGGATCTTACTGAATTCAGGACACCGTCCCCCATACGAACCTTTTTCTTTATTATTGAACCTAGAGCAATGAAATTTGGTATACTGATAGAAAATGCAATTGAAAATCGATTATCATCTATGAAAAAGTGCGATTTTCCTGAAAAGAAAATGGGAAATCAAAGAAAACGATCATTTAGGGGGGGGGGTTTCAAAATGCTTCTTGTCCGACAGTTTTTGAGCTACAGTAATGATTTTGGTATCATTGGATGCGGAAAGACGTGAAAATTCCAAAAATGCAAATGGCTTTACCCAATGTTCCAGATGAAAAAAAATCAAAAATATTTGAAAAAAAATTTTGTCGTCGAAAAAATGCGGATTTATGACGTCATAACTTTTGAACATCAATTTATTGTGAAAAACCATTTGCATTTTTAGAAAACCCTTGTTTTTCCGCATCCAGTGATACCGAAATCATTACTGTAGCTCAAAAACTGTAGGAGAAGAAGCATTTTGAAACCCAAAATGCATTGATTACATTATAAGCAAAACAAAGATATATAAGCAATTGTAATTAAATTTTTTTTTAAATTTTCGGTTCAGGTTAGACCCATGAAATCATTATAGAGTAATACAGAGACATAGGAGATGACATAGCAACGTCAAGCCGTGAAGAAAGTGCCATGGGGGAGTTGTAACATGATAAAATATCCCTTCCCCATCCCCTCCCTCCATTTTTCAAACCCCCGTAGCGGGCGAACGAGTGAACGTACGAGTCTCATTTTTTCACAGGATGTACCTGACCTCCTACACTCCCTATTGCAGCAATAATCCCAATATCACCCATGTTCTCATAATATGGGGGACGGTGTCCTGAAGAGAACATGGCGTAGGGTCGGATATTTAAGAAAAACGCAGAGAAATTCTTTCTTAGCTCGCGAAAAAATGAATCACGAAGAGGAACAAAGTTACTGGCAAGTCTCAACGGGAGCACGTGATGACACGTGTTTTGGGCGGCTGAGCGCATGAAGTGCATCACAGTGCCTCAATTATCAACTTTCTATATATATATTTACAGTAGCTCTAAAGCGTTAATGAAGCAAGGTGCTTAACCTCAACACAGCATAAACCAACCAGCTTCAGTAATCAATCTGGCTGTGTTGACAGTTTAAGCCTAAAAAAATGCAGCTCCAAAAAATTCTTGTGCAACGCTATCGTATAATAGAGCTTCCTCTTTTAGTCGTGTGAAGCAGTCGTGCCAGTCACATTTCATGGTGTGTTGAGCTAAGTTCTAAGGAACACGGGTATCAGCGTTTCTCAGCTTCAACACCAAAGCCTTAAAATATTGATTTGATTCGAAGTTGATCCGTTTCCCTCTCCTTTTCATTCGGAATAACTAAACTTCCACGCTACTTTGGCGAGCTATTGCAACGAAAGGTATTCTACCTTGAACTTGAAGCGCATACACAACAAATATGCCGCCAGAAATCACCACTTTAATGAATTTCTCCTGAGATAGTTGTTTTCATAGTTAATGTGATAATTTCTTGTACATTTATTTCATTGTTAATAAGTACACGAAAAAAAACTTACTACGTAGCTACAAATTAATGGAATTTATCTTGCCTTTCACTTCGCTGCGGCACAATGAGAATGTTTCATGTATGAATGAACATAAAATTAAAGGAGTAACCAACGCAATGAGGCACGAGACCCCGTAGTCGTCCCTTAACAACATTACTGCCACTTGTTTAGAATTCCAAAGCATTTGTGCGTAATCCACCGATGCTTTAGCATCCCCTAATATAACTGAAGAATTTGTCTCTTGGTCTCCTTGATGAAATTCAAAACTGAGAAGTCTTGAAATTCTTTCAAAGCCTATCGCAAGATTGAAAGTATTCATTTATTGCGAGGGGTGTGATTATAGAGATGATCTTCGTCTCTTACACAATATCAGGAAATGCTGAGCGAATAGTTAATCATATACGAAAACTTAACGCATTTCACTCAGCTTGAATGGGTTCAAATCAGCATTTGGATATTTAATTGTTGAAAACGATCTTTCATTTATACGCTATCCGAATTGAATTATTATCCATGTTAATGATAGCTGTATTTTTTAAATTTGGTCTGTCCTAAGCGATACTTAATTTATGACTGATCAATAATTTCGCTTATCTCCTCCTCCTCACAGAATAGGATCACGCACAGACTCCAGCTCAAAAGAACACAAAACATACAAAAGAACATCACGTCAGAATACTACCGACCACTCCTCCTGGCCTCCGGTTGCGCTATTTTTCTACCTAATGCAGCGAAGGGAAATTTAAATCACACCGAATTCATTTTGTGCACCAATTTCATATCTACATAGTCCATGTTTCCTAATTGAACTTTCACAGTGCTGGTACCTTCCACCCCCTACAGCCTCGCTATCCTGCTGCTCTATAACCCAAATGTAACGAGTGTTCTAAAAACATGTGTGAATAACGTAGTCTACTTATAACCATCACTTCTTGTCGCTACTTTGGATTATTTTTAATGCTCATTACTCGCAAAATATCATTTTAATTTTGTTATCTGAAGGGGGTTCCTAAAGCCCATCGTCCAAGCTTAAATTTTCCCCAGATATAGTTCACGCAATAGCTTTTCGCTTTGCCTTCTTCATAAAGCGTTTTTTATTTTAATAACGTTGCTAGTCCTTCCCAGGCAATTTGTGCAACGCCTTCCCTTTCCACTTTCCCGTTAACGCCATTTACGTCACATGCACTTTACAAGCCTTCTCCAATCATACTGCATTATGTACCCATAAAGCTCGTCCTTTACTCTGATCCAGCGTTCAGAAGAAACCGCTTCTGTATTACGTTAACCACTTCCCAATAATTGCTATAGGTAATTTTTCCAATAAATAATTTTTCCCTGCAATACGGTAGAAAATATCTATCTGCGTTATGAAACTGTGATAATAATTATTATGCGTGTTGGATTGATTTCTCGCTTAATTATTTATAGTTAGTTGATTAGTCGTTACTGTTCACGCTCTGCTTTAGTACGCGTAGCTACATTGGGTAAATTAAAAATTTTCAGACCCTTTAGTGTGGAAAGAATCTGTTGAAAAAAAATCCTAGAAGTAATAATCTCCCGAAATTAGTTACGCGTCGAAGCCGACTTAAAATTCTTGAGAGTTGGATTTGTTTTACATCATAATATCTCTCCTGCATCATATTATTCAGCTCCGTTCTTTCAGGCTAGAAATTATGCCATATTTATTAGGAATTGTAAGAAATGCCCAAAGTTTTCACTCGAATCCACGTGAAAAATTGCCCATCATCATCCTCATTATCATCATGATCTTTCCTATGAAAATGTAAATAATAAAGTTCCCTATACTGATCGTTCTCTTTACACAGATCATTGAGTACACACGTGATTTTGATTCACAAACTTTCCCGTACAACACACTCGTACGTTGTACTCATATGTACGCGTGTGCCTGTTGTTGTCTTTTACGAGACCCTGAGGGAAGTCAATCGGACAATGCTCGAACGTCCAAATGCTGTATCCTGAGCCTTCAGTAAAAATTTTGGTGCTCTACTTCTAAGGCATCAAGTGTGCCTCTCTGCCGTACAAGCCGGCCTCACCTTCGGCTCTTCAACTTTTCTAGCACTTTCATCATTTTTTGTGAGATGCCATGAAGCAAGTGACACCACCTCACAATCTCATTGTGTTTCCCTTAAACTTGTTTATTTCCTTTTTTCTAAAAAAATACTGAGATACGTTGTGTATAGTCACCGGTGCTGTAGAGAAGGATTTACGGATTAAATGGTGGGTCTCGAGCGAAATAAGGAGAATTATTCTAACTGATAATACGCTACAGTTTATTTCTACCCTTGATATTCAGCACATTTTGTCTACCAAGATTGATAGGAAGCCTTTTTCCTTTATTGTATTATTTCACTCAGCGTGACCGCATACTTTTCCATTCCAAAACTATAAAACAGAATCTTTGCCTTTCTGAATATGTAATTAAGTACTACCATTGAACCTTCTCACAAATAAATATGAATAGCTCACTTTCATGTGCAAGCATTTCACTATCTACCATTTGCAAAAACCTCATCGTTGTATCCATATCTTAAAGCTAATAGATTAGCTCACACAAGCAGCTCTTTATTTTTCTTCCCACCTATTAGCTTTTCTACAAGTTCTAACTCTCATTATTTCCAAAGAAAATCTCCTTACTTTCTGCCTAGTAATACCTCATAAATCATACAATATGTTAAATTTCCGCAATCAATCTATGTACGCTATTGGAATGTATACAAATTTCACTAAAATGGTCTTCACTTATTGTCCGAGTAGGCTCAATCTTCCCATTCGCCCCTCGGCATCTATCCAAAGTGCATACAGATCAGGCAACAGAAAACCATTCGCAGACCCCTCGTTTCGCTCATTCCGTCCACTCTTGCGCCTTGCGTTGAATACGGAGGGCGCATCAATGATTGTGAAAGAGAGGCATATGACCATCCAGCGATCACGCCTCGCTCCGCATACTGCCGATATAAAAGAAAATCATCTGAAAGATGTATCCATTCTCAGACAGAACCAAAAAATCTGACAAGGCAAATGAAGAAAGCAAACCAATCCATCAATGTATAAAAATAGCGGCTCAAGCGTGATAGCGAAGTTGTAAAAGTGGCTCAATCATATATGAACGTGACAGCCTATGTAGTGTCAGCTGAAACGCGACTCACGGGTCGATATCCTGGATCTGGCTGCGCCTGCGCTTGGGTCAGAGAGTGTGTGACAGACGCGCAATACGTGGACGCAGGACACAAAAATGAAGTTTTACAACGATAACTTTGGAATTTTTATTTTATTGTTTGATTAGGTTCATACCATCTCCGCTAGAGTTATTTTACGGTGTATAAAATTTTATATCTCACTACTTGGCATTCGTAGCAAGCTCTACAGTAGGTTACTACCGCAACCTAGCAAAAGAGTGTGCTGAATGAAAGCACAAAAAACACCGCAAAGAGTTTTATAAACATGCCAAACATTTGTCTTCGTTCGAAATTATTTTCCCATAACGATCGTGAGGGAAAATTGTTTTTCTCTCTGAACTTTCTGCACAACCGTCATCATTTGTACGAGAGATGTGAACTGCAAAATTGTTCAAGTTATAGACCTTGTATTCAGTTTCCACAACTAGGATACCGTAATTTCTGGCGACTAACGATGTCCTTAATGTTAACCTGACTCGACAAAGTAAACTGATCCCTCGATCGGATGAGGAATCCAATCTCCTATCTTAGCAAGCAAGATCCTTGGAACAGATGGGGACGTTCTAGCACAGACAGTTCGTGGCGTTTATTATCGGGAACAGGGAAGAGTGTGTTGTTTGCAGTCTCGTTCAGTGTTGTGTCCGCTAGCCAGTTGCATAGTAACATGGTATACATCTTCTTGTAACGTGTACTCTTGTGTAGAGCACACTTTTGAGTGTATAACAGCCTCGTTTTCGTCTTCATTTCTATATACTAGAAATTCACAGGTTATTTTGAGACTTTCCCTGTATTAGAGAGTTATACAGAACGGAATTGAGTGAAACCTCGCTGGACAGAAGCTTATGAAAACAAAGTTTCACGGTATACATAAATGAAACCCTAGCGTATAATAAGTAAGTGGCATCAGCGAACAATCGAAATGCCTGAACTACGGTCACTGTACATTCTGTCCGTGGTGGCGTGTGCATGGTCCATGGTGCCGTCCGCCAGTGACATTTATACCCATGACCGAAAACGACCAGTGCCTTTGCTTGACGCGAACCATGGCTGTTTCCAGCGATTCGAAGTGAGTGAGAGTACGATTATCAGAGCCCAAGACTCGAGGCAACTGGGAGCCAAGTTCTTGAATGAGTCCGATGTTGGCAACAGAGAAGACTGCATGGCGCTATGCTGCAGGACACCTCACTGCACGGTCGCCGTCTTCGAAGAAAAGGTATTGCCGAAAACAGACAAGGACTATAAAATAAAAATAAATAAATGAATAAATAAGGACATTTCCATTCTCACATACGGTAAAAATGGTAAAAGAAAGATTGGATGGAAGTTTACCACAGTCAGTAAAAATTACAAGAGTCAGGTAGATTTACGGTTTCTTGGGATAGTCCGATGATAAATTAAAAATAGTTTGAAAAACCATATATGTCGAATAGTGTGAAGAATGGTAAATGACAAATATTTTTGTCATTTATCATTATAAAGTTCAAATTCTTGACAATAGATTTGTGAACATCGAGTAATTGAAGTTTCTTTCCTGAGATATTGCAATATGTCACCTAGAGGAACTCAGTTCCTCAATTGCTTTGCTGTGTGGTGAGTCTGCATCATCCAGGTCGAAGAAAACTGGTACAGCGCTATATTGCTTGATGACATGATAACTTCGGCAAATCCTTGAGCATATCGCTGAACTTTTGTGTAAGTTTAACCGATTGTGATATAAAGGATGAGTAAACTACAAATTCGATTTATCAACTAAAATGAAAGTTTTTCTCATACTTTCCGTATGAAGGAATAAAATTTGTTGTCGATTCCTAAACAAGCGGAGGGGAATTTGCGTGAAGACAAGAAGAAAGAAAGTTGTTGCCGGCCATTATCAATTCCACTAACACATTGAAATAAGCTGACGTACACATAATCTGTAAGTTTTTGAACGCAAAATGGTAAGTGTTGCCATCTAACAGATGATTTAAAGAGATACTCGCGAAAATGTAACATTTATTTTCATTGCATCTTTGCAAAGAAACGGAAAAAGGACGGAGGAATTGTAACGCAATAATTTTTCATGTCTGCGTTTAGTTTCACAACTCCACATTGATGGTATTTTCTCAACTGTGCGGGCTCATGTGGTAACAACGGAGCTAGAATTTCATTCCTTAAAGTGGAAGATAAATTCACTAACTCAATTCAATGAAGAGGTTAGAAAATCAACAGAGAAGTTTACATTCAAATGGGCGAAAAATATTCACTCCTGCTCACGCATGCTTTTAAGATCACTATGTTCTTGACAGTACGTACTCCGGCTTACGCCTTCAACTTTGAGCAAGTAACGAGTACTTAGGGTAATACAAGAGTTACTGAGATCAGAACCAATGGTTCTGTAAGCTCAAACATCAACTTTATACACTTGGAAACTTGGTTCGCTTCAGAAAGTGGTTTCTCGTTAGTCTGTGTCACGTTCAAGAAAAATAAACGTTTTGTACGTCCATCTCTCTGTATTTTTCAACTGTGTTTTAAAAATGGAATTCTTGAATATTTGTGTACAAGGTTAAGGAGGCTATTTTGAGCTATGGTTATTATCATATTTCAATAGTAAATTCGTTAACTTGCATAAAAAGTTTCGACTTTCAACTTAACGAAATTTCGGGCCAGAAAATCAATAGACAATTCTTACAGCTAGGGATACATTGTGGGATACAAACCAAGTATATGTGAGTGCTAGAACGCAACTTATAATTTTTTAGTGGTTCGACAATTGTGAATCCACCAAATTTGAGCTTCTGCAGGTACCAGTCTACAACTTGGGTTGTAGTTGTTTTGGAAGAGCAGGTCATGTTTTATCTGCACCAAAGTGCCACTGTAAAAAAGTCTCGATTTTTATGAAAAGAATCACTTCTTTTCTGCAGAACGCTGGATCTTGTTTCCTGTTCGACTGCGGAAATTCCGAAAACTTCGTCTGCCAGTTCACGACACACGCGTACTACACGTCTACGAGAATCCGGGACTTGCCCTCCTTGCCTCTGACGAACGTGTACCTGCAGCAACAGCAGCAGCAGCAGCAGCAGAAGCAGCAGGAGGAAGAAAGACATCAGGAGGAGATGAAGGCGAAAGAGCTGGAGGCGCAGCAGCGAAAGAAGCAGGAGCAGGAAGAGAGCATAGTTTGGAGTCGACCCAAGAATCTCCACGAGCAAGAGCTCAATAACCTGCGGTAAGCGTACGCACATGAGATGTAGCTCATATTTACCATAATACTTGCTTCTCGCTATGACCATTGAAAGATAGATTTTCATCTTAATGTCGTAGTTTTATTAGCTGCAGTGTAGCGAGAACAGGAATAATGTGACCTGGCTTAACTTTATGACGTAATATTTCGGTATTTCAAAGCTGCAATTATACAGAAGTTTCGATGAACAGTTATGCTTTAAATTTATTGAGGGTCTCACTCAAAGTTTTGTAAAATGATTCATATATTTTTATAATTTATCGCTGAAAATCCCAAGGATATCATAGTTGTCATTAAAACATTTAATACTTTTCCAATTTCAAAAAGAAATTGGTTACGACTAACAGCTTATATGTACAATGCATATTTTTATATAAATGAGAGTTATTCAGAGGAAGCTTCAATTTAACTGGGTCCTACGCCCTGATTATGTCACGGGTTTCTATACAAATTTATTTATAATAAGCATCACGATGCAAGGAATATAAAAGTGTGTTGATGTAGTTAAATAAACTAAAATAAGGCCATAAAGTTAAGACAAAATACAGTGAACATTCAGGGGTAGTATTTGAATTAGAAAATTAGAGCAAAATTTCAATCGTTAACATGCAAGTTTTATATTTCTTTACGGATAACTATTTATTAAAAATATTTTTAAGCGTCCAAAAGTTTGAAATCAAACTAAATGATTTGCTGTAATCGAGAAAGGGCTTCAAAACTCGTTATTATAAATTCGAATGAACATTAGGGAACAATTTCTTCACATAATTCTGGAAACTATCTAATTCAATAGAATAACATAGTTTTCCACCCTAAAGGAAAGTTTTCTTCAGATGCACAAAGTAACTTTTATTCGAGGGATAGCTGAAGTATACTCTTATCTATTTTTAGTTTTTCGTCTCTAAACAAAATATGTTTTGAAGTGAGAATTTCTAAGACAGGGGTAAATGAATGCATCAAAGAAATTTTGTCTAAAATTTGAAGACATCTAATTCATTTTGTTGGCATTCATTTCAGAGCTACAGGACGAAAAAAATAGACTTGTACGAAAATTTACAATATAAGTAAATGCAATGGAGAAATAATAATAACTGTTTCTTAAAAAAAGCTCCCTAGTTCTGATACAAAATTCAAATTTTCCCGAAGATTCCTAAAGAATTTACTCATGCACGAATCATGAGTCACGTAAATAGTGAATTTCCTTAAAAGTATCTAAAATTTATGAAGTAATTAGAGGAACACAAGTACCTACATCTATGTATGAAATTCCATTTACTTATCATCCAAGTGATATGATGAAAGATAATCTTCACTTGATCAATTCTCCGAGTAGAACGGCTGAGGGACTATATAGTATATAGACATGTGTGAATAAGCTAAGAACCTACTGTGGCTTAATGCTTCAGGACTTAGAAACTGTCGTTTTGATAAGAAGATTTCGGACGAAACCCTGAATTCATTTATACGCATGAATTCCACTCGATACCTAATTGACTAAGAGAAGGATAAAGGTACATTCACTTGAAGTATCATTCCGTGGCTATAATAGTTTTTGTTTAATCAGACACGAGCAGAATTTCCCTCAGTGTGCAAATTACGAGTTTAAAGCAATGCTTAAGTGACGAAGATACCCTTAAGCTCAATATTTCCCAATATCCTGAGATGTGCATCTCGAAGACTTCTTTCGATGTTTTCATTATTATGAAATGACGTGAAGTCTACGCTCCGGCGACCTCAAATTCCAAGACCACTTCTGCGAATCTTGGTATGAGGTAATTTACTCCTCGTGTTTACATTAACCCAGGTTAAAAGAAAACATTTTTCCACTGTGACTGTGATGCCACAGAAGGCCAGACTTCAAGTCCACGTCCCTGCTGGGCCAACCGGACGCTGGGGCGCGCTCGTCCCTCTCCACCGCTGGCCAGGCGTCCACTAAGAAGGACCCCACCACGTCGCCTCCTCCCGTCGACTCCACCAAAGGTATGCATCCCTGTATTCCTATTCCGATTGGAGTGAATTTGAAGAGCTCTGCACCTGCGAACTTGCTTATTGTGAACACTCAAAGATGAACGTGAAAAGATGAACGTTGAGATGAACGTTGTATCCATCATTAATTGAAGGTTCATCAATAGAGAAAGAAATGAATAACCTCTTCTAAGCATTGTATTATTAATAAGAAACTTGGAATCGTTGTGATGAAGAACAAAATACGAGGAAGTGATATTTGAACACAACTTGATATAAAGCATACATGGTGTCTCAAAAAATGTACTCACTCTTCAAATGACGAGAAAAACATTATTCATGAACATAGAGTGAACTGAGATAGCATCGAATACAGAAGACAAATGTAATTGAGGAATCAAGTTCGCAAATGTTCATATTGATGATTGTGTTTGTCCAGACAATCCGATAACGCCCACCAAGGGATTCGCAAACGTCGTGAAACGGATCTTTAGGAATATCGCGACATTGTGTTTCAAATCAAATTTCAATTTCAATGCAAATTGTTCTAGGTTTGGTGCGAAAAACTTTGTCTATGAGACATCCCCACAAAAAGAAGTCCATTGGCGTGAGGTTCCATCTGATTCAAATTTGTCTCTGATGCGAACAATGGTCCGGCGCGTTGGTGGCGGTTTTGCGAAATCAGTTCTGAATCGTCTTCGCAGTTCAATTGTGTTTTCGGTCTTTCAATAACATTTCAGGAGAAACTAATTCCAGAGTAATAATAAGCGTAGTTGATGAAAGTGATGAATGATTTCACACAATCCAATACTATACTGTTTTTGTTATGAATTCTACATTATGACTTATTCCTGTATTTATTCAGGGGATTAACTACTATTGATAAACACTGCAGTAAATTGTGCCCTTCATCACTCGAATTGGTACAAATTGAATGCCACGTGAAATAGAGAACATTTTTTTTTAATTTTGTGGGCAATATTGATCAAATAAACAATAACAGAACGATAAATAATTGAGTTTTGTTAAATAAGTACCAGGGCAAAAACCGATACTCTGCTGACCCTTCGGTTGGCACAGGAAATACCGGACCGCTCCTCGATTAGCTATGCTACGCCAGCCGGATTTCTGAGAACCTTGAATCCATGTTAAATAGTGGATGACGCAGAGCAAGCGGAGTGCGATGCTCCGGCCTACTCTCCGTACCCCTCCGTACTGTGTCTCGTACGCGCACTCCTCTATCCGAATCAATCGTACTAACTTTGTGTTATAAAATTCCCCGTCATCTGGGATGGCCGTGAGATGAATTAATAATTACATGACACCAATACGTTCATGCTCTGTAGTTTCTTATGACAAGGGAATATTTATTCAATCAATTTGAAATAAGTGCATTAACGTAAGGAATCAGTTTTGACGATTTATCTCAAATTTTTGAAAATGAAGATGCAAAGTATACTCTACTCTGGCATTAATGCGTTTAGATCTGTCTCTACGGATTGACTTGATTCTTACATACGAGCTATAAATTTTTCTTTTACAGTATTCAGCTGTTTAGCTTACTTCTACCGATAGTGTCATTATAACAGAGAGTTTTTGGTTGATAAGAACTTAACAGCGCCAGCACAGCATGTAAAAAAGAAGTAACTCGATCATACTCATCTATCCTTTTTTATTTAGCTTATAACGACTTAACGGCTTTTTTTTATTTAGCTCACTGTAAGCCGTTGCAATGACACTACTGATATCATAAATAGAGCCTAAACATCACGGGACTAAATTTTTATATCAGTGTACTGATGTATATTATAATTGGTTAATTTTAATTTAATTTGCACATCAGGGTACTAAACATATTAAAGACAAGAAAAGAGTGACGTAGATTAGTAGAAAGTTTACCTATAATTTTAATTTTTTTGTTTATGACAGATTTAAGCTGCGAGTTCAAGCACTGTTGAGGTAAGCTGCTCACGGTTTATTTTTGAGGAAAAGCTTTTCTTAATAGTTATTCGGCAGGTGGTTAGCGCGTGAAAAAATGTATCAGAGCAGTCAGTATTAAATTCTCGAACACGTTCCTTGACGATATTAATTGCGCGCACGAACAAAATATGTCAAAATGAACTGAGAATAAACTTCAAACTATTTTTAATTCCATCAGTTCCTTTGCACTTGCTATTGCAAGCCCAAAGAAGGGAGCATTGTAGTCGATGATAGCGTACAATTCCATAAGTCTTCTCATCGTTGCTAAAGAGGAAACGTGTAAAGCGTGTTTTGAGTTCTAATGAATTTGGGGGCTTATTTATCACTTGGCACCTAACCAGGATTGTAGCCATGTAATTAGACCATCGTTGTTGAAAATTTAACGCACATCACCAACTCTACCACTTTGTCTCCAAACAAATCGAAGCCTGGTCGATATGGACCTGAAATACTGACTATGGTAATAAGAGAGATACGCAAGAAAATGAGGTCAGTCCTACGAGCTACGGCTGATAGGAAGCACGTGGTCTTATACCGTAGATAGTGTCGTCATCATTGGAACGCTCCTCTCATCGGTCACGTACAGTGCAAGTCTTTTCGCAGCGAGGACTTCCATGCACGAGCACTTCTCAACTCAGCAGCATTGCGTAGGGGCTTCTTGCCAAAGCACGCTTGTAGCATGAGCGCCACTGTTGCGTAATTTTACCGTGACGACCTAGCGCTGGACAGGATACTCTTACCATATTTCTTGCTGATGTGTTGTCCTTCGGTGGTGACTTTCCGGCGAGATGCTCTGGAAAATTGGTTATGATCTCGCTGGCTCTCCATGGAAAAGCCAAAAAAACTGAATTACCCCTAGCCAGACGATTTTCTACGACACGGTCAGCGTGCAATTTTACGATTGTAATGACGCTGTTATTAGGGTAATAGAGACATCTTTTCTCATTAAAACGAACAGTTTCAAGCTGTTTGTGTGCACATTTTGCAGTAGACGGAAAGTGAATGTTAGTGGTTTCTCGAGACGTTCTCGTGCCGTTAATCAGAGGTTATCAAGAAAGGAAGGCTGCTGCGACCAGAGACTGAAGTCTAAAAATTTAAGGAATTACTTTTAAAGTGTATTATTATTAGCTAACTTTTTCTTGCATACGTTCACCTTTACATCCAGTTCTTACTTCGTCAAGCAAACAACAACTTGTTATGGTTAGCGAAATTTTTAAGACGCGAGGTCTTGATTGTCGTTCGTACGAGTAGTGAGGTTAATAAGCAACCCTTAAGTACAATACAGGAATTTACCGGTGGACAGTGAGGCTAGTACGGAGTAGGGGTAGAGCTTGCGTAGGGCACCCGACGTACAACCGAGAGGAAGTGCTGCCACAAGACAACCAGACTGCAACTTTGCCTCAATTTAGCCCTCTTAGAACCAGCTCCCATAGTAAATAAGTCAATCCTCACCTAATCAATGATTGTGATGTTGATTAACGAACCCTCACGAGTATACGAACCAGCGACAGAAAACCAAGAAATTGAACCCAGAGACCAAACTAGAATAAATTAGGTCGTCACGAACGTTGAGATGTATAGTCTCACTGCAAGTACTAACGGGTTATCTCCTCTGTCTGATGTCCACATCCTGAGTGTCTTCACTCCGCAGGTGTCATTTCATGAGACTCAAAAAGGGGGGCAAGAGAGAGGCGGGAGAGAAGGGGATGGGGTCAACTGAGCGATCACTCAGGCCTGCTGGCCTCAGCAGTGACCTCTATGGTTTTTGACCCTTGCTGTATTTAATTTAAAAAGTCAATGGGGAGATAGACTCAGTATCCTCTCAATTAATTTTATAATATGAGATAATATAACTATTTTTTCACCTAGGACGCTGAGCGAGGGTACGGTTGTTTTTATATGACCCACGGCATAAAGTTCTGGCGTTCGCTCATAAATTTATATCAAGAATAATCTCTCCTGTGTCCAATAGATGCAACCGAATTTGTAAATCGAGACTGTCTCGTAACAGAATGAAAAAAATTTCATTCAAAAGCAATAGCATCAGAATTTCTAATTAACATCATTTCGGACTCGCAGATGATAATCACACAGCCTAGGGAGGATAATTATACCACATATTTTAAATTGAGAAAGCATGTACGGAGCAATGGGATGGTAACGATAACTGCACTGGACTCACTGTTACTTTAGCTATCCGAACTGGTTAACTCCCCCTCAAAAAACAACATTTGTATTTGGTTTTAGTACGAGGGAGAGCGCGCAAGTTATTCGATCGATACAATTATATAATAGGAAAGTAGTGTTTTTGTGGAAAATAAATAATGTGAGGGCATATGATAAAAAGAGGACCTTAGAATCATAAGGTAGCAAGCGCCAAATACGTCCAGCGAAAATGAGTTATGAATACCCCTGCCATTCTCAAATTTTCCTTTAAAATGAAAAGAAAAACCAATGTAAAAGGGAGCATTCTTTTAAGAGCAAGCGTTTCGGAATCTCTGATTCCATCATCAGTGCTGTAAAACAAGGAATAAATTACGATAATAAAAAAATTGCGAAAAAGCTATAAGAAATTAATATCACTACACCTACATCGAAAAATAGCTCTGCCTTACCAATAAAAATAAAAACAGAATTTCTCTTAAACATTCGGAGCCACACGTACACATACACCTGAATTCTAGCAATCAAACCAACGCAAAATAACATCTACACAAAGTAACAGGACTGCACACACAAATTTTCCTCTGTCTGGAGAGTTAGTCGTAGGTACAGGAAAATAGTTACAAAGTGGCGGATTGTCCGAATTACACAATCCGGAATACTTTTGAGAAGAAATGCCTCCGTTGGAAAGATCTCATGATCTCACGGTTCTAGATTAATAAATGTTCGTATATTTTCACTTCTCAGGGGTGATAGGATACGCAATATGTTACTGTTAGGTTTGTCTATCCCATGGCGTCCCCAAGAGAGATACTGTCGGGTTACCTGAGCTAAAAGATAGGCTTTCGTGACTTCCATCTTTTGTGCCCACTTTACTAATTCTCATTTTCATACCTTCTCCGCTAGGTCTTCTTTGTCTTTTCTTCCTCCTCCTTTCGAATTTGCTGTTTCTATACGGAAAGTATCCTGTATGGGAACCCCCTTGTGCGTATGCTTCTTGTTTTTCTTAGTCCATACTAAATGGTCCTTTTCACTCTGTGAAAATATGTTTTTATTGGAAACGAAGCCTTAAATTACTCTACTACTCGTACGTTTTCATTGGTCAAACCACATAAGTCAAGTAGGAATCTCTATCCCTCCTGTCTTTTAACGGACGTCCAGACTAAGTGCGTTAGCAGGAAATAAAGCTATCAGAAGCGAACTCAGTGATTTATTTTTATAACTCAAAGTCACATAATAGCAACAAAATTAATTCCTAAACATCATATCAAACATTCCATAGGAGGAATAATACTTCAAAATGGCTACCTGTTGCATCTTCCGCTGTCTGAACGGAAGTACTGTATATATCACGGTATCGAGTGAGTGGAACGCAGATTTAGGTCATCGCCAGCATGAAACCATTATGAGATTTCAGGAATAGCTTGTCTTTTACGAAATTGATGAGAAAAATCGCTCTCTCTTTTGACCAAGATTGAACAGTCGTTTCAGCTGAAATCTGGGCACGGGGAGATTTAAATCTGTCAGGACCAAAGTCTGCAGTGAGCAGGAACAAACAGTCTTAGCGACAACTTTTTTGATTAAATTTGTCGGTTTCGTGCAGCACTTTGGTTCCCGTGTTTTATTGTAAACAGTTGGATTTACGTTTACAAATACCTCGAAGAAGATCACATCACAAGGAACTTAACTTGGCCTCATCAATCAATCACGTGGGATTCATACTGTCTCTTTAGCTTTCCTTAGGAAGAAATTAGTTGTTCTGTCTTCAGATGGATCTCCAGCAGGACGAGCCTATCATACATGCAATCGATGAAGTATCATTGTGCTTTTTCGTTTCTGCTTCGTAATGATTTATTTTGCAGCAGGATGACTGGCAACGTTTTTACCAGCGCTTTCAGGCCGTTTATTCTTGGAAGTGCCTGAATTTAACTACTAGAGTATTTGATACGGTCAGAGATAAATTTTATTGCAAAATTTAACTCCATGACTCGAAAATGTGAAAAATTGCGTACCACTATACCTTCTTGGTAGTTTCCATTTTGTTTTTTTCTGAGATTTTTCTTCCATTGCTTCATCCTAGCTTCAACAGTTCGTGTATAGTTCGGAGTAATTCATATCTACCATGGACAGCTTTCACAGGGAAAAGCTTCCGTCATTGAAGAACTTCTCTCTGACGTGTCAATTACCGCTTTGTCACGTCGCAATTGGATCTAACAGTACTGCAATGCTTCAGTTAAATCACGCATTGCATTGTCGTTAATACAGTAGCAACAGACGATAGAAACTGCTGTGAACACCAACTCATGAAACAAATAATGACCGCCGGATAAATGAGCAAATGTTGTAATGAAACTCGTTTAGATAATTTAAAAATTTGTAAATTGAAACGTTTTACCTAGAACTATTAGTTTAAGAACAGAAATATTTGATTCAAGAATCATTTATAAATTCATTGCTACAGAAGAAATCTGTGAATAACAAACAGCGCTTACATACATGAATAACTCGTTACTTTGTGAAGTAACAGGGCTTGCAAGATAATATTTGAAGACTGATCCAGCGAACAAAAGAAGAGTGAATTTTTTCTCGATTCTAAAGATACATATTTTTTACGCGTAGGAAAACTTTAAAATATCTTCAAATAGGTTCTCTAAATAACGAGCGGTGTCAATAATTTATGAGTCTAGACATTAATTGAGCGCCGCTAACACAAAATGGACTCGGGAGTTTCAGTACCGTCACGAAACTTAAGCCACCACGAAGGTTTGACACACAAGCTTCTCTGCATCTAGTAGCAAGATCGAAGTTAGAGCATGATTCGATATTATTTCCACTGTTTTACTTGCGTCAAGGGATGTCAAAGTACGCAAAGAAACTGAAAATAAATATCGATCTCAACATTTTGACTCAAATTGCATAATTCGCCAGACCATTTTGCAATAGCTCCACAGTGTGGAAAACTTCGACTTCAAGTCAGGTTGGCTAAATCTACGGGTACCTGACGCCCTCTTTCGTTTTGCTTGCCGGGCTCTTGCGACAAATGAAGATGAAAAATAAGACTTGAGCTTAGAGCGTAAATCTTACTGACTTGAAGATTCGCTCATCTCTATACCACCGACACATGAAATTCTTAAATGTTATATGCTCATGTGAAGCTTGGGTAATATATTCCGTCATATTTACACATCTTATTATTTTCGTTGTTTCACCTTGTTTGATTAACGAAGGTTGAATACAAAATGAAGTAAAGCTGTACTACAACATTCGTGTATATAACTACACAGACTTCGGTGTTCTGCACATCGAAATCAGGATATTTCTGCGTAGAATAAACAAATTCAACGAATAAGATTGCATTTTTGCAAAAATATTAGGCTCGTTAATTACAATCATTCTGAAGCTGGATGAGGTGAAAACTATTCCACGATGGAAGCTGAAATAAAGAATTTTCGACATGCACGTTGTGTTATAGCAGCGAGGAGTAGCAACAAGTCTAAAACTAGACTGTAGGCTTTGAAATCAATCTGTGTTCGGTGCAGCCAATGCTGTTGGTTCAATGAATACGCCTCTATAGATTCAAAAAAATTATTATTTGTCTTTCGAGCTTGCGCAATACAAATAGCTACACACTTTCGTTCTGTAACTATTTGTGTACTTACCTTGGCGTGGCGGTTGTGCGCAACCTTCAGTTGCATCGCTGCGGAGACCTTCCCTGCAGGCTTGCTCTCCGCAGGAGTCGGTTCGCTCTTTTTCTTCTCGGGCACGCTAGTCGGAACAGAATCGGCGACCGTGGACTTGCTCTTCTGGAGCGCTGGCTTTGACGCTTGACTGTTTTGGGTTTTATTCGATGAGACCGCGGTGTGTTTGGGTGGAAGAGATGTCGCAATCGTAGTCGCGGTTGTAGGTGGAGCCACTTTAGGAAACTGGAAGGAACAATGCAAACGGTTAGTGGCCTTGCGCTACGAGAGATGCTCAAAACAATGAAGCGAGCAAAACGTGTGCTATAAACTGCCTGTGAAATTATAGCGTGATTTGCACGCACCCTTGTATTATGTGAATTCTATTTCTCTCGCATTTTTCAGCAAGAGTAGCGTAAGTGATAAGCTGCCAAACAATTGGCTATTTCTCAGAAGTAACAGATCATTTAGAAAGAAAAATACTCATTTTCAACGGCAATCGAAGGTTGGAGTAAATCTCAATTACCTATTTCCGATCAATTTTTACCGCGCATAATAAGAAGGAAATTTTCCTGAAAAAAACATTAAATGACGAGAATGTTGATTCCTTCATTTAGATACTACAGGTTAGTCGTCTCAAGCCCCATATTTTATTTAGCAAAATAATTACTAATGCCAATAAAGGGTACGATTTAAAACATTTATTTAAAGAGCTTAACATACACTTAAATTTAAGTTAATCGTAAACCATCAGTTAGTTTCAAATTGAATACCGCCGAATTCTTCGAAATTTACTGCCTTCGACCAAGAGTTGATCCTGTTCAAAACACTTCCAAAAATAAATAAAGTATTGCCAAAAATTATCATTATCCAATGGCGGATGATCATTAAAAAGTCCTGTTCATTCACGTCTTTACATCTTCCCGGCTAGTATATATTCCCCAAAATTAGAATTGATCAGAACGAAGCATAATTAGCAATAGTTCAAATGCTCGTAGAAGTAAGAAATTTGGAAAAAGATTTTGACCTAACAATTTGAACGCTCTGCTACAATTTTCAAGTGTCTGACGTTTGAGATACATCCAATGATGCCATTAGAACGAACAAATGTTCAAACAGTCGTCTATGCACACAATCAAGAGTGACGCTACTAACTTCACGGGGCTTATATAAGCGTTTGCCTAAAATAATACAACACCATTAATGTTTTTGTTAGTAGAAATGACTATTTTGACGTCTCTCACAATTATTTTTTTGCACTTCCTGTTTCAAGTTTATAACTCGAGGATTTTCCTGCTTCTCTAAGGGCAAATTCAAGACTAATGTTAACTGGTAATTTGAATCAAAGAAGGACAAAGATGCCTGAACTTATACAGATTACTGAAAAAAGAGCTATCGTTAGCTTTCGAATCTCATCGAGATGTTAGTCACGCATGATTAACTTTCCTTGTGACCTCAATGTACGTAGAATACCCTTCAATTTCCGAGCTCTATTACTGGCACCAAGCGACGATGCTGACCTTTGACATGAGGGCAGCTTTCGCTAGTCGTTAAAGCGAAACAATTGACGGATGTTCGGAGTTTTGTTGGGCAATCTTCGTCATGCTGGGAGTAGAAATCTTTTTTGTTATCCTTAAACGAAGACGATATAAGAATGTTTGTTACATTTAAATTTTTCGTTGTTTTTCAGTGTTTCGTAAGTACAATATTACCATAGTTTCCTGAATTAACAAAATTGAGGAAGAAAAATAAAAATAAAAGTAACAGAAAATTAGAATACATACAAAGTATCTAGAATCTGAATTTGAAGTGTTACAGTGACTTAAAAACCAAGGAGCAGTCTCAACTGTGGCTACTTTCCGGTGGTGGGTTATAACGACCATGTAGTCAGCGCATATCAAAGGCAGATGCAGTTCTCCCTAATGAGGATGACACGCTGTTATCAGAAGAGCAGTGTCACTGCAACACGAGCGACCAACCGCATCCTGCGGCAGGTGGAGTTGCATAGCCTGGCCTTTGATCCACACTATCAGCTAAATGCACTAACGCTTGCTACAAATATCTAAATAATGGTTGTATAATAAAGAACCCGTATTAATTCTCTTCAATCTTGTTTATTTAGTTTTTCAAGTGTTTCTGTTCTACGTCGAAAATATAAATTGTTTGGTTATACGGAGCCAAACAGGGTATATCTTCATGATTTACCAGTGTCCCCGCGAGGTGAACAACGATAGCATCATTTCCAAGCTAGATCTACTACTCATTTGAAAAACATTTAAATGAACATCTGAAATCTATCGTGTTTAAATATATACCGTATCTAAACGTACCCTTGCACGGATAAAAAGTAGTTAAACAGTGTATTTATGTTACGGACTTAACCATATATTTTTAAGGAGCGACCGACGAAGAGCGTGCTCGGCTCTTTCAATGATATGGATTTGAGTTAATGCAGCTGAATGAAATATTTCTCCAGTGCACCCTGCGTTCATCCAGGGATCTCATATCTGGCTGTGATCGCAGTGAAAGGAAAGGGACGACGCACACGCCACGCACTACAGGCGTAATTTGAGGACCATTACTGGGTCAAAGCTGGGTTGCAGGAACCTGCTTATGCAGGAAGTGTGAGCTCCAGTCCTGCACTCATACGGCAGCGGTACGAAACAAATTGCTTAATTGTATTGTTCGGTAAATGAAAGGTCCATAAAAACTTCAGAGGTTGTTCCAAAGCAGATGCAGTGCGCCAACTTGATTTTCAAGACTAATGTTAATTCACACTCACGATGAATTTAGAAAATCAACTAATGGTGAACACTGCCAATTTTCTTAACCTAATGTGTGTGAGCTCTAAGTTTGAACAAGATTACAGGATGCAACAGAAGTAAGATATTATGCCGTACGTAGAGTTTAAAATTTTTTATAAGCATTATATCAGGTTATTGCAAAAGTAGTGTTCGATTTAAAGATCTTGGGTAAAAACGAATAATCATTGTCTATGAAACTATTTATTCATTAATAAAATCTTTATTGCTGTCAAACCCCATTCCACCTTTCAACAAATTTATAAATGCCTCGCTTGAAGAATTCTGCAGGATTAAAATAAAATACATATGCGACTCTTTTTCAACCTCTTCTCTTATTGTTAACCTAAGTCCACTAAATTGGTTCTGTAGTCCTCAGAATAAATGGAAATCAGAAGCAGGTTTTATGGGCCACGTCCAACTACCTTGCAGTTTCCTTAGTGGTAACAGCAGGATTCTCGGGCGCAAGAACGTTCCACGTATCATAATGAAGTGTTCTTGGACGACCTTTCTTTGGCTCATCTTTTAAAGTGAAATCACCACTTCGAAAACCATCTCCTGGAAATTTTTTCATTCACTGCATGATACCCATAAGTATTCTGGATAGATTTTGCTGCGCGCTTGCATAAACACTTCTATGAAACTCGTACAGTATAACATTTTGTATGTGATTTTTAGATAGGATAAATATGAATGCCAATATTTATGAAAAATGTGAACGTAGCACAGATAATCTGAAAAAGTCGTTTAGTTTAGTCGCTGAAATATATTACACACAAAAAGAATGTTAATGACTGACAAATCTAATTTTAAACATTTGTTCAAAAGATCGGTTGTTTCTTTTGCATCAACCTGACTATAGTAAGTTTACATTGAAATTTCTATTTTTGACTGTATGCAATTTGAGTAATTCCCAATTAAGCGTTTTGTACCTTACCAAGACATTCATTTTTTGCTCCACTAGAGAAAGTTTCTAGTACATTTCATTCCAGATTACAAGAGGGGGATGGAAAATAAGAACGAATATACCATCAGTTGAAATGTGTCAATCGCAAAATTATTTATGAGTATATTTTATACGAACGGTATTGGTTTTGAAGCATAGTTTTATATATCAGTTTGTTATTTAAACTTCATTAAAAATAGCATATAAGGCATCTAGAGCCCAAGGAATGAGCTCGTAAGAAACTAATTTTGAAATTTATATAATATATTTACTGCTTATGTCAAAAATTTCGTCGAGTAAGCATTCTTTAAATTTCATGCACAGGCTAACAAAGTGCAATTTGTGACAAAAGAGCATGAAGATCGCACTGTCAAGGCCCTCGTAAGTTGTCTAATCTAATATGTTGTCGACTACATACGTAGTTGTCGTTGTTCGCATTGTGTGTAAACAACTCAAGTGATGTTCACAAATATGGATCGCGCGCTGTAATATTTTAACATATAAAGACAGCCGTCAAGATTAATAAGCTCAATACAGATATTTCAATTATTCTTTCTAGAACAAAGCATTCATTTCTCATACCTAAAGCGAGCGAGGCATGAGTTAAATATGAGCACGTAACTCAAACAATGAGCGAGTGTGAGTCACTAGCCCTAAAGAACGCAAGTGAGGGCACTTGTATACAACAATATGTCAGCACTTTAACCCAAAAAATTTCATCCTTATTTAACACGGAAAAACTGAAGTTTCATTGACTGGCTATGCTAGCTGATAACTAATCGCTTTTAACGTTCAAGAATTACGATTATAAAATAACGCGTTCTGTTTACGCCAGTAAATTAATGCCAGCTTTCCACATAATGGTGGAAGTAGGATTTAAGACAGTAGGAGAATTATAGCAAAAATCTCGATAATGTAAGCGTCAATTTTCATCATCTCATGTTAAGAGGAATTTAGGCAATCATGTCGTTCATTTAAACTTCTTTCATTTACTAGAAACAAGTGATGGATTTTCCTTAAGTCGTACGCTTAAAGAGAATTTTTCTTGACGAGAGTTTGTGAAAAATTAAAGAGTAAACAAAACTTTAGCAGGAGACTTGAGTACTACCGCAAGTGCTCGAGCGGTACTGTGGCAGTATACGCTCGAGTACTGTGGTGGGAACTTAAAGTTCCTCCCGCAATATGCTCATGAAAGAATCTACGAGTAAAACCTTTGACGATGATATGAATTAATGTGTCAAGTGTACAGTCATACTTTTTACATTCGTTCATACTAGTAATCTCACTCTACATAGAGTGTTTGGCTCCGCCTCACAGCTAATTTTCTATCCTAATGAGTTGATCATTGACTCGTAATACTGTAAAATCACACGGTTAGGACTCATACATCACAGTCTTGACTCCTAATGATCTGGTTGAGTTCATGGTTCATTGTTGCAGGTACGACAATATCCTGACAAGTTCAGTTCCGTGTGATGCTCAGCTAACATTATCCCCGCTCGTGCTGCGGTGAACGGCGCTTTTTTGTCGCGTTCCGATGATCGCTGCCGTTTCTCTCTCCGGCGGAAGCAGCGAGAACAGCCGCTCCAGAGCTGCCTACGCCAAACTAATCTGCGAGGGAAATTTTACTGGCCCGCTTCTGCGAGTGTGTCCGGGAGAAGGATTTAGGTTGCCCACGTGCCTGAATTTTGCGTGCCTTCCATAATCACTTCAATTACGGTATCAAGGGAGTGTATTTCACTCAGATAGCGGTAATTAATTTAAACTGTGCTCGCCGTTGATTAAAATTAGAAAACATTCTGAATGGCAAAGATCCTTCTGGTGAAAATACGCTTTTTCGGCAATCCATGACGAAATTTAAGAAACGAATAGCTGCCAGTGAAGGTGAGTTGTTTTTTTACTTGAAAAAAGTGAATATACTGGAAAAAATAATTTAGAACCACTTCCCTCGGTGGGCATTTGTGCGTTAGTTTGACGGTCTCTGTAGGTAAGTAAAAACACTTATGTATTTACGTTGCATAGGCGCAAAATGAACACACAACCATTTTCTGAATTCAGGAAGGAGAAGCTGAACGTAAGGTAAACGCGCTTGCTTAGTATAAGCAGTAGTACATCCTCAGGCCGCAATGAGCAAGATCAGCGGGTGTAATGTCGGGGAGAGTGGCGGGATCACTTCTCATCCGCTTTTTCCTGCAAGCCTCCTTCATGTCGCTCACTTTCCCCGCAGCCTGGCGCTGGCAACCGCCGCTGCAGAACGCGTCGTCCGATGGAGCCGCACATGTGTACATGTCATTAACATACACGTTCTTGACCTTCATTCCTTCCGGCACAATTCAAAGCTTGAGGCATGCTCACTTCGTACTCTATATTGTTTAATACGTAGCAACTAAGAGCATTCTCGCGCCATGTATCATGCTCATTAAGTAAAATTATATCCTGTCATATAGGTGTAGCGTATAAATAAAGTATAAAGCAGGAGGAGTGTTGCATGAATATTGTGAGCGACATGCTTTGCGCTTCGAGAAAATGAATTAAAATTTTCAGTGAATGCTCATCGTTTATTCTTCGGCGCTGATACTGAAAAAGTTTGTATGTATGCACGTATCTGAATAAACATCACAGAAAATTGTAGGATTACCAATAAGGGTTTCTGTGGAAGTGTTATAACGGGGAAAACGATTGAATGCCATTTTCATGATACCTGGTATGGCATGATTGAAATGACAGCGCCTTTCCGATGAAACATTTTTAGGACAGACACATTCTACTATTTGTATTTCCTCTACGGTAAGGTCCTCACTGACTGTGTGTACTTAAAATAAACAGTTTTTCTTTTATAACTTTCATCGAGCTAAGCAGTGATGAACCTCAACCGAACTGCACACGCTCTTATAGCAATACGCACTTTCTTATCTGTGATACCATGGCTCGGGATGCCAGTTTTCTCTAGCTGACATGTTTTCTTCAAGATGACACCGTTAGTTCCACCGTTTTGACTGTCAAAATTCATGAGTTAATTTCATTCTTTACACGAGTGCAGCTTATTCCCTCTCGCGTAAAGTGAGTTTGGAACAAGAATGGAATGTCGAGTTAAGATCGAAGGATGGAATAAAGCAGACAACAACCGAGTGACTACAGCACTAGCTGCGATCACAGCTATTGAAGTAGACTTTGAAGCTTTTGCTACACGATTGCGATATCGGCACGAATGGAGTGATCAAACGGTAATAAAAACACAGTGAAATCGTAGTGGATTTTGGCATTTCCGATCTCACTCCATTCACAAAATACGTGCGTATGGTCTGACTTTTAAAAGGAAGGCCACATCACGGTTTAAAAAAATTCTTTTGAGAGCTCCAACAAGTTCTTTTTCTTTTGCTTAAACATAAAAAAGTAATTGTTCAAATTATAAATAAATAAATAAATAATAATGAAGGCATCTACGGATGCTTTATTTCCAATTTCAAGCCTGATAAATATCACCTTGTACATTGGATTTTCAAATGCCTTATAACTAACGCCAGAACGCCATGACGCTTTCCCCCGGTCAAGACCGATACCCATTTCAGACACCTGGGTAGAGTGGGGTATTGTGCTTGGAATTTTTCCCCAATACCCAACAGAGAAAATTGCCACCAGCGCCGGGACTCGAACCCGGGTTTGCCTGCTCGGAGGCGGGTTCGATAGCTGCACGGCTACGACGAGCACTTGCGATACACTCTTCCACAAAACGAAACTAACTCTTTCTTTTACGAAAACACTAATGGAATACGCAATACATTTACTTTGTTTCTGAAATTCCACCATGGTAATTATTAATTGTTATCTATTACATGAAGGATTCAATTAGTAGAAACAAACAGGCGCGGAATAAATTGGCAGGAGTTTACCGTGCTCTCTCTGTTATGTTCCAACCCAATTTCAATTACACTCTGCTTCTTAACGGCTTAATTTTAACTAAATGCACTGACGAAGATTCTGATTCTTCCAAAAATTTCTCAATTCTGACGTAGGTATAAAATGAGCGTGTATGCCCTATTTTACACTGGAAATCCAACTATAAAGAAAGATAAATAGGGACTCAGCTCCAACTATAGAAATCCGACCATCGATAAATAAAGAATTTTTTTTAAGCAGATATGAAATTCATGACGCTAATTAGATTCGATGAACTCGCTGGAAAATCATTGAATGAATCAAAAAGGAAAATTTGCAAACTCATGAACATTTTACGGAAAATCGAGACTCAATATTCACTAAAATGAATTATATTAGTTGCTGAAAATAAGATCAACTTTATTTACTATTTTCTCACCGAAGAAGAGTTAAAATGTTTTCATTTTTACTCAGGCCAAAAACATTAACGTAAGCTGAGTTTTCCGAGAAATATAATTCAAATGTATAGTAAATTACTATCGAGTTTTGAATATAAGTGTAAAATAACTACCGAAATTACAATATATGAGCTACTCTGACTTTGTACCAACGGACTTAGGTGTGTTCTGAGCTACACAATCACGGTTCAATTAGAGTCAAGAGACTATTGCGTCGCATCGTGATATTTTATCCATGAAAGAAATTACTCATAAAAAATTGAGCATGTATTTGTAAAGTAGAACATTCGTACTCATTTGAGTAGCGTCAATTCTACAATTCAAGAACAAATTTACGAATTACAATAATCTTTAAAATAATTCGAAAGTATTGATTCAGTGAATCTCAGAAACGATAACAAGATTTAGTTCGATACAGCGGACCTTGAAAATAACTGCAAGGCGATGCAACATTTTTGCTTTATCATGTCAGTGGGTGGCATGGGACTCCACCTGTTGCTTTTCCCATTAATGACTCGTAAATACACATACTTAATCTAATTGTATTCATTTAGCTCAGCACTGAACTATTTCTTCAGAAACATAAACATCTGTCAATGACCAGATGCTCCTACAAATTAAGATTTACGGCTTAAAAAACTGAAAATGATACCTTCAATAATGGCTCAAGCTCCAACAATAACTAGGAGGTTCAAATTAAAGGTATGGGTGAACATTAAAACGACATCGATCATGGTTCGAGAGCTGTTCATATGTGAACAAGAAAGCGCAGTGCGACGCGCGGCACTGCTGCGCGCCAGTTCCGCATGAGAGGACAGTTCCAGTTTCTAGCGCTGCCGGCGCGCTATCAGATTTGCAGGCTGCGGCCGGGGCGTGCTTCGCCTTGCATTCGAGCTTTGAAATTCAAGAGAGAAGAAGACGAGAATCGATGAATAAAGGATGAGAGACGCAGCGGTGCGTCAGGTTCATCGTGTCTACTTGCCACCGAGGGCGCGCCGCAATCGCGTATCGCTGACGAATGTGACTACGACGCAGTATTGCGTCGTGTGGCTTCAAGCTATGAAGGGGATACGATAATTCTGAATGGGTCATTGAATTAAATATGACGGTTAGTCTACATTCAAAAGATTCAGGTACACCTATGAAACCTTATTTGTTCGGATAAATTAACACTAGTCAGCTTTAGCTTCTACAGTACTTGTTAGGCGCTAATTGAAAGAAAGAGTTAGTTAAACGTTTATTTCCTTACTTCAGCATATCATTTTCACAAAAACACAAAACCCTACTTTTGAAATCTTATGTATTGCTAAAAAAATGTACGAGTAACTGAAATATTTCATCGCTGCCATACTTAATTTTCCCTCAATAATTTATACCTCCATTTGTCTAAATCCTAGCAAATACTACATTCGTAAAGTAACTTGTTTTTATGCGCATTGAAAATATCGCTCGTTTTCAAAATTTTCTTTTCGTTTCACACTAACTCTATCAGCAAAGTTTTGTGGTCACTAAGCAAGTGATTATCAGAAGGTGCTAATTCAGAAGAGTACACAAAATGGAATATAATTATATATTCGGGCGCTTCCATGAGAGAGTTCTGATTAATTGATCATCGTAAGTTGTGCCTTTATAATGTCACAGTATGTCCCCACTTCGGTAGTCTAAGGATAAATTCAACAACGGGTAAACCATTTGCATCGTTCATCTGCATACAAATTCTGAATGAATTTGGCCGTAATATTGTACCTTGCATTGTCACTTTTGTGAAACTAACGGAGTTAAAATAGACCTGAAAAATTGAGGCGAATTCAGAGAAGGGTCGTGATAAAAATTATAACACCATTTTTTGAAATTTACAAAAATGAGTGTACACAAATACCCATGGTATGAAGCAATCCGAAAAGATAAATATTTATATCAGCAGCTGTCATAAAATTTTGAAGATATATTTTAGGCGATATATTCTATTTCTATAAAAAAGTAAAATAAAATATTAATGAGTTACATGAATGAAGAAACTAAATAGTTCATGCAAATTTTGAAAGCCTATTGCGACCAGTTCTAGCTCGTAAGATTTAAGGTCGTCAGATTTATATTACCCGACGTCAGCAGATTTGATCAAAACAATCATGACGATATAAATTGTTCTTATTGCCAACAGAGATGCTACTTAGATAGAGGAAAAGGGCCATCGAGGATCGCTCGTATAACATTGAATGTGCATTGATAGGTATATGAATAAGAGCAATGTGCTCTACGAAGAAAACTCACCGTTAAATTTTTACTAAGGTAAACACACTTAGACGTAAATCATACAATGTTTATTTAGACTACATATATAACTCCTGCGTTGCATTAGTACGTTTTGGGGAGGAGAGAAGACTACTTATGAGGTATGAGGTCATTGAAACGCCGGTCGAAAGGCTCAAGACTGGCCGTAAAAAAGTGAACATTTATTTTTTGATAAGTAACTTAAATCGCAATTTAAATTTGACCTTGCCATTCGTTCAAATATTTTTGTTCAAAATATCGAGTAAGGTTACTCGGTTAGTCAGACAGTGAGGACTTTAGCCTGGGCAATTCATTCTGTTGTGTCTCATTGAATAGATATCCTGTAGCGTCTGGAGTACCAGCTAGGCAGAAGCGGCCTGCACCATCTGTTGCACTGCACAGAAAGCTGCAGTTAGCTCTAGGCCTCGAGAACAGGTTCTTACGACTACGCGACTACGTTTGCTGCTGTCGAATCATATCGACATCCAATTGTTGGATACGCTTGGACTCAGTTGCATTTTCGCACTACTCCAACAACAAGACATTTTTAATTAATGATAACAACCCTGGGAAACTATCAGACTAAGAAGAAAATGAAGTTGAGCTTTTCGAATAGAACTTTGAACTACAGTATATTCATTAATGAAGTGATGTTATCGCTTGGAAGTGATACAATAAGCAATCGTGCCTATTTCACACAGCAAATGAAAGTAGTCCGCGCAATATTGAGTCTGCCCTTTCACTTGCGTTCGTTATCAGAAGATCATACATGACGTGTTTTTCCCTGTTATTTAGCAATGTCAATGGATATACGAAAAAAATACACCTTGAAAGCTTATTATAATAATTCAGTAAGTGCAAAACACAAGGAAGATGTATTACCCATGTTAGAAATTTAAGTTTCAGGTAGAAAGAAAGCTAAAAATAGTGATAGCAGGAGAAAACTCGAGTTAAAATGTTCCAAAGTTGTGAATGCAGATACTACTTATAGGAAAAGTTGTAGAACAGCACTACGCAACCTAACTCATACCTATACGCCTATCCTGCTGCAGCTGAGAAAATTGGAAAGGTTTCAAAGGTTGGGAAATGGATTCTGCCCAAACTGCGCCCAGAAAATCATCAAATCTTCGTTGTCGTATGCTGGTGCTTCCAAGACGCATTCAGACACTATTTTTGGGTTGGATTATAGCCGGTTCTGAGAAGTGGCTTCCATACTTCAATGCTAAACGCCGGTGTCTGAGAATCAGTAGCGGAAGTATGCCTCCTCAGCCTATTACTAAGAAACGGTGAGTGAATAATCAAACAATTTTCATAGCATTTAATTGATAATTAACTTGTCTGAAAACGACTTCCTGCAGTAAGAAAACAGTGCTATCGTCCTTCGCGATAAAGCCCGTTCAATAAACTCAAGAAGACGTTTTTCTCCGTATTTCGTATTTATTTAACCTATATATTGTTGTATGGCCTTACTCATCACCAACACATGTTGTACAGGTTTGAGAAGCCATTAAGAGCGCAGATTGAAGTAGAGTATAATTCGTTTTATGCGAAAAAATATTGACTTGTTAACTACAGTATTTATCAGCTTATTGATGGTCCGAGTGATGTTTTTATGAAGGAACAGAGAATACGCCAAAAATTAAATACTAACCTCATTAATGCCGTCAGCGGTCAAATCACCGTGAAACCGAGCATCACTTTCATTTTGACTGAATTATGCAACTGAGAATTAAATTTTTGAACTATTTAGTTCTTGAAAGTATTACATTTTTTCCAACTATCAGTATAATTTATTTATAAATAATAAGTTCCTGCTGGTCTAAGTGTCTTGAAAAAGTTTTTGTCTATGAACTCTTTCAATTTACTTACTCGTCTCATAGAGAGTTATATTTTTTGAGCAGCAGAATCTTTCGAAATAATTTCTATCTTTGCATTCCAAGGTACTGCGCCGAAGCAAAAGATAAGCTCTGCGTTGGTTGGATCGTGCTCACGCTCGCAGTTATTTAAATTCCCATCTTATTGGGCGCAATTTTGGGATTGTTGGCGGAAAAATCAGAAAATATTTATAAGTTCATTACTACTGAAAACTAGCACGCAAATAATATTCTATTAATATCTTGCTAATACGAAAAAGTTACGGAAAAACATGAAACGATGATAAAATTTCTTGAATATGTTCATTTAAAAGATTTTGAAGAGTATTTAGACTAAAACAAATTTCTTTTCAACGGATAAGTCAGAAATACAAAGCTATGTAATGAGACCCAGCGCATCCGTTATCAATCCTTCATTTCGAATAAATCATAAAAAATATTTCATTCAGTGATTTTAAATAAAGTCTGAAAGCACTCAATCTGAGCAGACTGTGAACGAGAGAAATATAATTAGCGTAATACCAATTAGAGTATATTGAGTTGCCTTTTTTTCAGTTCCTGATGAATAAAGCCCTTAAAAATTTCGATGAAGTTTTCATACGTACTAAATTGACTGTCTCACTAAGCATATGACGTAAACTGTACTCTAAGCAGACACAGACACAATCTGTGAATGTAGATTTTGTGTTCGCCTTTCACCAAGGAGTGTTCCAGCGTCATGAAAAACGACCCTCCACGTTTTTTTCTGGCACTGCCGTCGTGGAAACCTGTTTCTACTGAAACACTTCTCTTCTGTTAACACGTGGACTGCGGTGGGTTAAACTGAAGTTCAATATTAGAGTCAAATTCAAAGTCAATAGTAATGAGCAATTTAGAAACTAACGAACACTAGCTGGATAATATCTTCAAGTAATTTTTATAAAGTCTTTATGAAAATTTGTTACAACTGGTCGGTCAGCAGCATTGTGAAAATCTCCTCCGTGTACACCGGCGGCGCACGTCGCGGTGTGTTTACAATGTTCATACTCTGCCAGAAACAGTCAACCCTGACGACGTACAGAGTTCGATGGAAGTGAGATGCTTTGAAAAACAGTGAAGCTTGATTAAATTTATGAAACTTGATGTCAATAGAGGTAGAAACAGTAGTTTGTAAGTAATCATACAGAAGTAAATGAAGAGGAAATGCGACGCGTCGAAACTTAATAACAAAAAGATTTCGAATTCAGCTTCAAATCCGTAAGCAAATTCACATACAGTGGATGGGACGTGCCTATAAGCACCAAACCAATTTTTACTCAGAGAATGTGATCATTCTTTGAATTAAAACTTAGTCAAAAATTAGTTTAGTACTAAGAAAAAGCGTAGGGCAACAAGATTTTGTTTTCATTCTCCACATTCATCGTGGTTTCCTAACCCAGTCTAACTTTTTCGCCGCCTGCATACATGTTTTTGGCTGCCTTAGCGATTTAAGAGATTTAATCACTTAGCCGGCGAAAAGCATGCATGCGTGTGGCGAAAAAGTTAGTCTGGGAATACTGGACTTATTGTTCATTATGTTATTTACAGTTCTTCCCAAGTTGACAGTATGAATCGTAGAGTTCGTTAGTGAATTTTTTTTTGCCTAACGTACATTTTCAAAGGGTGTCAATGGTTTTGTAGATTTCCTATGAGTTTTCAATCAAAGTACAATTAAAGTGTCTAAAATTGATAGTAGCGTTACATTCTTTTGCAACGGGTACTTGAACCGCTATATGGCACAAGTGTTCACGATCGCCTAAGGAACACAATTTTGTAAGAGCAGATTGCTTGTCTAAGCACTTGAATTGACTCTCAATTTTTGTTGGTTGACTGTCGTGAAAGAAAACTGTCAGTAGAAATAAAAATACATTCCATAGGATAACAATCGCGTTATAATTGTGTACTACAATTTATGTAGTTCAAGTCAAACCATTACTCCCAGCATCTTGCCACAAATCTTGTGAAAAAAAAACACTTTTGACTCAGATTAGAGGCGAGAAGAAAAGTTATTGTTCAGAACAAAACTTCAGAGCGTCAACTTGAGCGTTACATCCCATGCTCGTTAGTTGAGTGTTCATCTATTCCTACCAAGGTTATCACATCTACTGCAAGCAGTAAATTTACAACGAATCCGCTGAAAAAATACTTGCCCAATAATCAGCATTAAATAGCGGCGTTCCAAGTTTAATTTCATGTATTTATCGTAATTCCGAAAAACGCATATAAACTCTATCATGTACATTAACAAATAAAAAATATATGAATGGTGTTGAAATTATAAATGATTTACCCATTCACTGCATGAACTATTTTTGAAAATTTTGAAATGCACTCATCAGTAATGGCGTTCAAACTGAACTTTACGCTTGAGGGGTATATCGAACACGTATCTTCCGCGTTTTTTTCAACATAGTATGTCCCATTAGCAGAACAAACCGTAGAAATGCACTTTTTTCAATTAATTCTTTCCATATATAACAAAATTCGGCATGTGTCATATTCGACACAACAAGCAGCGAAGGGTTACAACCATCAGAGAGTACTAGGATTTAATTTACATCGAATTGAAATTCAACTTAAATAATTGTTGAAGAAAAATAAAAACTTGAGCCAAATCAGTATGGGTTTTATTGTTTGGTAAAAAATGTAGCCGCAGTTCGCACCACGCGTTCTCTCCAAGCTATAAGTTCTCATGACAAGGGAGGTTTGGGTCTATCCAAAGACAACGCTCCACTTGCTCTGCGGCCTTGAAGCCAAGTGCTGGAATGAGACACAAGCAAGCCATTCAATAGATGTAGGTCATTCGTACTATTGCTTGCATTCATATTTATCGTTTGTAGTGAACATTTACATTAAGTCTTTGTCAGGAACTCTTTTTCTCTATTTTTTTGATTAAATTTTTCAAAAATTGTTTTAAGTTTTTTTGTTCTGAGACCATCGATATGATGGTGTGGGGGCTGGGTAATCACGTACCACAACACACTATCTGTATCATTCAAAGGCGTCGAAATAAATTCGAAATTTAAAATGCAAAATTTTGTACCTTCCCGAAATTTTACTTTAAAATAAAGCTGTCATTTTCCTCGAAGCGTGAAAAAAAATCGCAGAGCCTTGCAAAACAAACTTACATGAGGTGCTATTTAAGGATGTTTTTACTGCCGAAATCAAACTATTCCAGTTTTGGAGAGCAATGAGCGTACCACTTTTCCCCACCAGTTTGTTTCCCTCAGACTTTCATTGTGAAGCATAACGTAATGAAGCCATTATCAAGTTCATGCATCGTCAGCGTGCATTGTTCGCCTCGCTGTTGAGTCACGGTGTGCTCCTATCAAGGTCCGGCTCTCGACAGGATGAGTTTGTTGTTTTAGTTTGGCTCACACGGAATTAGCTCATGTCATTGACTAACTTCCATCAGACAGGAGTGCCGCCGAATGACATGCGTAGAATTAGCCTCTAGACTTGAATTACTTACTTCGTGTTGTGGAAATAATTATTTTTTTTTGCTGACCAAAAGTGAAATGGAAGGTCCAGCATTTTTCCTTGTAAATTTACGAAACCAGTGAGGCGAGGACGACAAGGCACATTCGGTTGCGTTCTCTGCTGAGTTGGTATCTACGTATAGTGGATAAAGTCGATGAGCATTAAATACTGATTATTTCAGATGAAACTAGTAAATACACTTGCATAGTACATACGTTTTTTAATGACGAATTGAGGTGCGGTGTCTAAAGTGCATTATATCATGCATTTTCTTTTTATGCTGACTTGAGCTGTCCGTGAGAAGATACAATGTATAGGGTTTTTCTAAGGTGACAAATGTAATTTGAATTGAGAACGAAATGCTCCCTACATCTCTTCCGCTAGCGCGAGCATCCAGTGAATGGAACAGTTCGTGAAATAACCTTCGCTACACCATTTGCAATTTCGGAAGCAAGGAAATCTCTTCTGTTCTCATGAAAGAAGTTTGCTCTCATTTTATTTCTTTAAAGAGGAGGTTTAGCAAGGAAAGTATCATGAAGAAAAGTTATTTTAATACTTTAGCTCAAACTGTAGCTTTCTTCTCGGCAATGCAGGCAAAAGCGTTCTCTTCTGTTTATTGATGCAGTTTTGTGCGATGCATGATTCATTTACTCTTCTGCGTTTCTCAACGTTCTGCTCTTACGCAGTATCTCTCATTCCTCTGAACTTACGCATATCAACCGACATGGTCGTGGTACCTATCATACATCCTGGCCAAGGTACCTGCCAATGCTCTACAGGGCTGCGCTACCTGTCTTCAAGTAGAGCATCATAACATTTATATTTCATTATGTTCAAAATAAATTAATTTAAAAGCAAAACTTCACCCATAAAATATCAATAACACGTAATCTAACGAAGTGGTTCTTCACCTTATGTTTACATGTCTAGAAATGAGCTAAAAAATTTGTGAACTATAAATAATCTGTTTCCAAGTGCTACCATGAGCCTTGAAAAAATGAGAGAAAACTTTAATACTACATAATCGTTCGCTGAGCAAGAATTATATTCGTCGCGGGTTGGAAATGGCTTTAAGTTCGTTATGATGAAATAGATTTGACGTTTGAAAATATATGAATTAACAATGTACTTTGTTTTGCTAAAAAATTCAGCGCATCCATGAATAATTTGTTGAAATTATACAAAATTTTCAGGTAAGGCTGGAAGTTCAGAACCTTATGACACGCAAATATTCAACAAATATGCATTTATTACAAATACGTATTCAACAAATACGTAGTTCTTCATCGGAACTGAAATCGCAAGTTTCTTTGGCGGTCAATTATAGATGACGTATCAAAAAGGGATATTATTATCAAATATCTCAATTGAAAATAGGACACCAATGATTGATGGGAAGAAGTTGAGACGAGTACATTTACAATTATCTCCGTGAGCCTAACCGCGCTTGAGGTCGCGTGGGAACGGAGGAAGCAGAACAATCGCGTGATGGATGCCATGTGCAAGTTCCCTGAACACGCGCAGCTTGTTTATTATGTTTCCGCAGTCGCTTTCTCTTACGTGTGTCGTTATACACCCTCGAACAGTTGGGCGACCCCATCATGTCATCTATTCCGAGAGTGCCGCTCAATGCACGCTATTTTTAGACACATTCGTGGAAGCTCTAATTCTGAGATGTTCTGCATTCGGCAAGGGATGTCTATGAATCAGAGGGAGGAATCAGAGCTACTGCTTTAGAGTTCCACATTGGTTCTCTCACACCAGACATGATATAACAAAACTGAGTTCGAGTATTTTCTGCTGTAAGTGCCCTTTTTTTTATAGCTGAACAGTGTCAGTTCCTTGGGCTCAGAACGGGGACACTGAGGAGGCACGCATGAGAAACTTTCCAAAATTCCATTTGTTGAAGGAAAGCTGAGCCAGCGTAAGAACATCGAAATTTTAACAGTCTCAAGGTTCAGCATTTCCTAATAAGAGTTTACCGTCAGCCGCATTGCCTGTACTTTGGCTGGCTTTGAACATTACTCGTTGAGATTTAAACTTCACTTTTTGATACTTGATTCTAAGCTTGCACGACTTCTGTCTCAAAATTCAATAATTTTTAACATTCAGTCAAAAACTTCAATGTACTTGTGGTGGCATTGTGACCCATGCAATTTTGCCTGACTGATGTACCGCAACCTCTGGCATTAGCGCCTGATGAGGCATTCAGCATCAGGAATTCTTTGAGACACGTGATAACAATGCTACGTGACAGTATGGTGTCATGTGAGAACGAGCAATATTCCGTAATGTGTTGTGTACAGCTGTGGCTCTGAAGGTGAGACGTTCATGGTCCGAATGATGTGTATGCTATGATTGCGAAGTATTAATCGCTCGTTAACCAAATTGAATTTTGCAATTAGTTCGGAGGTATAGGTTTGATTGAATTAGCATTTTTAAGAAGCACCAAATTAAGTCACTAATACTATTCGTCCAACACTGTGCTATTCACTTTTCGCTCTGCTTCACTAACTGCGCCGCCACAAATACGCAAGGACATGAATTCATAGGATGTGTGGTTAAGAGGAGCGCCGTCGTAAAATTTTAAAGACGACAAAAAGAAATTACTATCAAGCGTGAACCCAAGAACAGGGACACACGGAAAAAATTCCTCGCTTGCTCGTGCGTGGATGACACAAAACTGTTCATTCTCGAGCACTTATTATTGCCGCCGATAAAAACAGAAACCGTGGAAATCGGACAGATTTAGTACCGCGAAAAACAAGAATTCTTTTCTTCGCCACAAAGAACAGGCTACGGTCGGCGAGACGGCCGAGATTGACACTCATCTGCAGACGTCTACTTAGAGCAGGGCTGTCTGACCTGCTTCAGACGAAATGATTTAATTTGACCGCATTTATGCTAAAGTTTCTCCAGAAAGTGCAGTGTCAGTACACTCATTGATCAATGTCAAGTTGAAAACGATTACATTTTAGAATAAGACCAAAAAATTGATGCTCTAGCAATCCTCTGAGGAGACGAACGTTGCAGCGATCGTCGTCTGTTCAACTCAACTGATAAACAGAAAGCCATCGGGTGCCGTGACAAATTATCAGATTTGTGGATACTCCATACAACAATCGAAATCAAAGTCAACTAAAAATCTATTGATAATTATAATCAACCGATTTTCATCTTATTACCAGATATTGTTGATGGTACACAAACTATAAAATGATGCTCATATTTACTCGTGACAGGGAGGAAGCCAAAAAAATTAATTCATTTATCCGGTTCAAAATACTGTGGCTAGAAAAATTTCGTTTAGCTCTTACACACAGCGGTCAGTGAAATATTAAATAAGGTTTCAAAATCAGAGTAAATCGCTGATCTGTGAGCCTTAAAATGAACTTAGAACGAGATCAAAATGTTAAGATTAAATCACAACATTTAATACCTATTAGGGGTACCAGAAAGTTCTGTCCCCTTTTCTTTAATCAAACTTCAAAACACATAAATAAGTCCAAATAGCTGTTTTCAAGGTCAAATCAGATGTCAGATATTCAGTTAAACTTCGCATTTAATTGAATATACTCCAGTTGATATTTTACACACATCTATAGCCCATGGAAGAGAAAAATTCAATAGTGAATCATACGCGTCATTGCATGTTATATAAATTCAACAAAGGCGGCAATCCAACAGCAGCAGTGAAAAACATAAACGCTGCCTATCCAAAAGGTGGCAGCGTTAGAAACTGCCCTTGAAGGTTTTTGAAATATAAAGAAGGCAATTTAGATTGTTCTGAATTAATTTACAACAGCTGTTTGGACTTACTCATATGCTTTAAAGTTTGGTTAAGCAAGAGAGGACAGGCTTTTCAAGTACCCCTAATAATTTGGTCTATGTAACTATTCACTTTTGTGAGCATTGAGGGCATTGACTTCGAAGCCCAAATATAGGTTTTGGTTAACGAACTTTGCAAACCTGTTTATTGAAGCGATGGCTGGTCGAACATATGCGCTAATTATAATGGAGAGAGAGTACAGAATTGTTCAAAACCTACCCCCTCAACTCTTGGGCTTAGAAATAAATGTCACATTTGAGAAATTGTTTTTCGAAATTGAAAGCTTTAAAAAATTCCGATATTTTATTCCCTTGTTATTTGCAGAACAATTTATTTCACATAAGCGGAACCAAAGAAGTTAGCACCTTGACCACGCGTTCTTGTTATTTGCCAAGGGCTGAAAATATTTCGCTAATATAAACTGATAAATATCAACATTAAATCTTCACAGTTGTAATAGTTACTGTTGAAATAATGGATACCCTCAAAAGAAATGAGGGTTCTTATATTTCAAAATCAAGTTCAACATTTAAAAATTCTTCATGTCTGAGAGGTTTCTCGAAGCTCTTTCCGTTTTTTTAATATTAATTATCCCCTTTAACTTTTATGAAACAAAGTTGATCAGTGCTGATTTCAACTCTGTCTGTTAATTTCAGATTCTGATACATTAGCGCATCGAAGAATGAATTAAAAATGAATATCAGTATAATTATGCGTAAAACAATTCCAGCGCAATAGTCAGCACTGGCAAATTTATCCCAGATGCGAGAGCGTTTCGAAATTTTCAATCATTTTCGAAATTTTTGAAGAAACATGATTTAGGGCATAAAATTTAGTTAAAAAAAACCCTGAATGTTTTTGGCAACGTACTTGTATCGAAATCCTGACCTGTATCTGAAATGAAAAACATCAACAAGCAATCAGAATTTAACCAATTTTCTATTTATAACTGTTAAATCTTGCAAGTTTTAAAGTCATATCTACATTTGAAACGAAGCAGTGAGACAAAGCGTTTCGACCGTAGCAGTGCGGCTTCTTCTGAGAGGTGGTGAAGGAAACACGCACGGTTGACAGAAATATCCGTCCGATGGGAGGAAATGAGGCCGGTTGAGCCACCCCGCTGCCACACTCCAGTAGCGGCCTCACTTGACGTGGGTGACAATGACCCAGCTTCAATTCTATTGTTTAGCAAGACGTGCACTCGTGTGGTCAAGGGTACAAACCTCTGTGACAATTGGACGTTTGCATAACGACCAGAGATCATTGTTGCGACGGTAAAATGAAGACGGATTACAGCTTATCAGCCTGGATTTAGGAGGTAGCTTCTAATGGAAATGAGCGATTGAATTTTAAATTACAGCGCGAGGTGGAGTCGCAATATCCTACAAGGAAACAACTTCAACGTACGTTCAACTACACTCAAAAGTTGAAGGAAATACTTTCCCGTTATGGGAATAATTAATGAGTGAAAGAAGCTCGTATGAGACTTATAAATGTTAAATACTATGTAGAAAGTATTATTACTCTCAAATTTTGCAGAACGTTCAGAGGGAATAAATTTAAATATGAATGGAGATGTTGGGCTTCCCTACGTGAATTACCTACATAGAATGTTACTGACGATCAATAGCTTGTCACAAAGAGCAAAGCTGAGCAGAAATTGCTTATATTTCAATCAGCTCAGTGGAGAGGGTCTCAAAGTTTGTTCAAAAGAAATTACTGTGTAACAATTTTTAAATTAACGTGGTGCATGGAGCACGTAATCAAAATCAATGGTATATACTCCGTCTTACTTTTTTTCCGGTGCATCAACGATTTTAGCCGCCCAAGTATATTTTAAGCACTGGGTGGCTGAAATTATAAATGTTTAGGTGGAAAAATTAGACGGGCTAGTTGTGGTAAAACTGTGGTTTCATACATACAGGTTTCTTTGCCGTTTGTAAGTACGATCATGGATGATTTTCTATAGTTGAGTACCGTTTCAGTGTTTAAATATTTAATTAGATGAAGCTTAAACTAGTGTGAGTGGAAATGCTGTTCAGTTGATGAAATCACTTTCGCACGTCCTTTCCGTCGTTAACCTATAATCAGTAATGAAATGCAGTAAGGCACTCAAAGAATGAATAAAGCTTTTTATTTTGTGAGTGACCATTGACACTGTTTCTGTGTTTGCCGTTTCAATATTTATTATATTGATAATATCAATTATCTCCCAAGCTACAACTATATGTGCATTCTTTATTGTGGTGATGCAAATAAAGCTGGTTCTTGAATTATTATGAGCCCTTCGGTACGGTCTACTTCGGCTAGCAAAAACTGATAAATATCAACATTAAATCTTCACATTTGTAATAGTTTTCGTATTTGATGAAAACGGTACAATTATCGATACGACAGACACAATGGCTCAATAAACTCCATGTTGCACAATTTAATAAAACATCGTAAAAACCATAAAACTATGGTCGTTTGAGATCCAGCATTGTTCAGGTTTGACACTGAGGATACTTGAGTTAAATTGAAATTTTACAAGACCTTAGCAAGTCTATTACAAAAAATTCGTTTCGATGGTTCACCAATTTCATTCGTTGACGCAATACCTTTCTGAATATTATCAAGTTAAAAAATAAAAAAATAATGCCGTCAGTAGTTAAATACAGTATAGATCGAATCAGATTTTAATAAAGTGCGAGTAACTAAGGTAAAAGCAGTTGCACTTTCGATCGAGCAAAGATGGAAATAAGTTACTTTTGCCATATGTGACCTTCAATATTGACCGAATCCTTAATTACGCAGATAAACGAGGTTTGTCTAATTTTGTAGGTGTTTTACTGTGCACCAGAGGCATATGTACATCTGCCATGCCAGCCCAACCTCCTATGAAGTTAGCTAAGTTCAAAATTATGATAGAAATATGCGACTCCTTCATGCTCACGGTAGTCGAACGAGTAGCGGTAGTTTTTGCGCATACTCAGAATCTTGGCCTTTTTCTTCGAAGGGTTCACATACCAGATTGCTTGGGCATATTTCGGGTATCGCGCGAATGTGCAATATCATTGCGTTTGCGCTCAAATGCCTCTGTGCGTTGCGTGTAATACGCTATGCGTGACTACGTTAGCCAGTTAGTAGCAATTAGGACCATGCACTTCGAGTGATTAGTTACGTTAGAAAAGTGATAGATAAAAGGTATCCAACGTTCTATTCATTTGTTTCGAAGTCATGCCATTTGCTGGTTGTGCAAAAAATAAAAATGGAAAATTTACTTACAAAACATTAAACTTATGTTTTGAGTCCACTATTTTCAGCAAACGACGAAGTTCATGCGAGTCAAAGTTCATATCTTCAACAGAAAGTTCGCAGTCATGACAGTATGAAGACACTGAAACGGCAAAATGTTTTTGTAATATGAGTTTAAAATTGTAAATTCGCTTACACCACATATTTGGCTAGAAGGTACATGAAGAGAATACTTAGTGTTGAAATACGGCAAGCAATTGCAGAAATTTCACGTATAATTCTGAAGAATGGCATTGTCTACTAAATTAACGAGCACCAGTTAGATGGTTGTGCTATTTAGCCGCTTGCATCGCCTTACATTACTCATGAAAATCAGGGATGTTCAATTTTTTTAAATTAGATTTTTACCCATAGATTTTTCCCCAATTAAGGAGCATCCAAATAACAATAATGCTGAGGATGAAGAACATTTCGTTATGTTTTGGCTCAACAACTGAATTTTACTTCCAAATCGCTGACAAAAAATTTACGCTATAGACTTCTGCAACAAGAGTTATTGACAGAATGATTATTTTGTGAGTAGTACCTAAAATGATAGCGCATGTGTTATATTGGTCAGTTTATCTATGATTAGACTGGTTGATTTAAAAATATTTGCGTTGCATGACAGAGCTGTTGAGCACTCGACTGAGAGTCGTGAGAACCTTTGAAAATTAGTCTCTTAACAATGCGTTTACTTCCCATCTAAGGAAATTTCCAGTCCTCGAATTAGAAAGAGTAGCTACTGAAAAACCATTCAACACAGAATTACAACAAAATCCAAGGGCTCAAAATGTGAACAATTGATGATAAATTCAAGGCTGCTCAATAAGTCTTAGAAACACAACACGACAGAAACACCTTTCAACGAGTAATTCTTGTTTGAACGTTCTGGGAAAAATCCGAGCGACTTGGCAATCGTCAGACAAGGCGTCAGAGAAATTGAACCATCGACAAATATTTCATTTTCTTCACACGCACAAACCCGGTGTGCCACGTTTTCACATTCCTGATTTTACCAACAATGAATGTTGGCCTCCGTAGCAAAGCTATACTTGATATTCTGCGTGAGAAGACAGGTGGGCTAGCTCAATGTTATGATTTTCTCTTGCCATTCTTTGTTGGCTTACAAACATGCCAGTTGCTGAAAGTAGTTTCTGTGTGGTGCCTAATTCTGCTTAGTTCTTACTTTGTTGTTGGAAAGTTGGTGACGTATGATTATTGTTTGTAATTGTACGGTGATGTTAGGGTGCAAGCTTTTTTTGTTCTAGGAATGAATATTTACTTAAAACAATAGCTCAGAAGTCTCATTCTAAGAACTTGAGCAAGTTAAGTAGGGCAGTTATTTACGGAGTGATGAAATTTGGATCTCCCATTACATAGAATGACGTATTTTTTCTGCCATAGACATGTATCTTGGGATTAATCTTGCATCTTTAGTGAGCAGAACAAAATATTTTAACAAGTTATTATTAGACACATGCTTGAAAATGGGTCTTAAAACAAGAGAATTACTTCATAGAAAGGGTAATGTTAAAGCGGGCTAGAAAAAAATATTAAACAATTCCCGTTATAAAAGTCATTTAGTCGTCAGTGCAACACTGGCAGCCTTCAATTGCGAGGGTACCTTCAATCCAGCACAGAAGCCAGCAATAATTCTCAAAATGAGCCCATCATTAATCCACACACACACTGTATACACCAAGGCAAGACCTGCATTTGAGGTCATGCATTTCTTTACCACAGCGATAGCGCGTGAGAACTTCAATAAACTCGTCCGGCTACGCAGGTGGTTCACCCGTAACGCTCCTTTATCAAAATGAGCCACTCAAAACCGTTGCTCTCTGATGGTCGCCGCTATCTCTATTAACTGTTTTATGTGCTAGCGTTGAGAAGATGTGACGTGTTTGTGGCTGCGCGCAGACGCGCAACGTACCGCCGTCGAGATGAGTCGACCTGCTGTCGGCGACGTGCATGTGGCATTACAGTTAAAATGAAATCATTTTATGAAACACTCAATCTAAGTTGTAATTTTATAGTTCATAATTATATTACCGTTTTGGATGTAAGAGTCGTCATTGAGAGTCGTAATTGTGATAACCAAGTTTGCAATAATTTGAAACTTTCAGATCGAGGTTAAATTTTATTCATTTCTTCTTCAAGTTTGAAGCATGAAAAATGAGGAGAAAACAGGAATTTTAGGAAAGGAATTTGAAAAACTCGGCAACTAATTTTCAACGTATTCTGTGAGTTACGCAAAAATTTTTCACAATGTATGTATAGTTTCGATTATAATTTGTTCTACATAGTTTGTGGATGTAGAATAACAATATGTTCTACTCCCACAGTCTCAGAAAACGTCTCAAAATATGTTCTACACCCTAGTATGGCACTTGTTCTGGTTAGGGTGCGTCCAACGACTAATGTCGACTCGCATGCAAACCCATACGAGGGCTAAACCAATGTCAGCAAATAGTAAAGAGCACTTTTAGAAAAAAATGTAAGTTGGGGCACCAAACAGCGACATCGACAGGCACGAGGTATGTCGGACTCTCCTGCTTCCGTTATTTATCAAGTCTCATAGTTATTGTGTCTCATGAAACTTTAAATTCACAGAGAAATAACTTTCTCACCGGAAATGCCGATTTCTCTCGAGAGGTGAACCTTGAATGAGTATAATTTTACTTAACAGATCAGTTCTAGCTAAAAAATCCTTGGCTTAGATTATAAGATTCGAACATGTTTATTTCAATTAAATGTAACATATGAAATCAAATTATCTGCGATTCACGTACATTAATCTTAGATAATACTCTTCTTTTCTAGAATAATACGGGAAAGACAAAAACTGATTAAGCTCTGCTCATTAACATAAGAATCACATATTTCATTCTTTATTTAAGGCAACAGTTAAAGTTCAGCGCAAATTTTGCAGGAACATCCGAAATTGCAGCGACAGCAGCACTTCTGACTTCTGTCCATTAATGAAAATGAACAATTTCGACGATTTTCTGTAATAGTTGATTGTGAAGACTCCTTCTCCACCCGAGTGATACAAGTGAGCTAATTCTAAGAATTAACAAGAATTCTAAAGGAAACAAGTTTTAAAAATTCGGCGGAAGGATTCTCTTCAAACATCAAACGACCTGAGAAAAAAGCAGCATTTTGAAGTTGGCATTGAAACGTTTACAATCACACATAACTTTAATTTTCTACTAGCGAATTTAGAGAGAGACGCTGACTTTCGTAGTTAAGGCCATGTATGTATGTATGGCCTTAACAGTGAATGAGAATATACGTATACTAGTATTACCGGTCCAACCCGAGTATCGGGTTGTCCGACTTGCCTAAAAATAAAAAAAAAATAAAAAAAAAATAAAAAAAATGAAAATAAAAATAAAATATAAATAAAAAAAAATAAAGAAAAAAAAATGAAAAAAATACAATAAAAAAATAAAAAAATGAAAAAAATACATAAATAGTTTTCTGCAAATATAGACACCAGTGGCTTCAATTTAATACCTCACTTGACCATATAGACTCAGCCAATTTTCTAAACGGACTCGGACAAATTTTGAGTTACTGAATTAAGTATATAGATATGTACAGATATAAGTTTCCATACATACTGTGCGTTCGTTTTTTGTGTTCATGTACATATTTATACTTTAGCCCATATGCTTTAGAAAAGAACTTATTGATGAATATGACTTGCGGGCACACGGTGCGAATAAAGGATTACAGATTGAAAATGAGAGAAGTTTTCAAAACTCTAGCGTAAAATTTTTTCCAACCAAAAATTAGAGCGCAGGGATCAACTTTTTGTAGGGTTTTTTTTCGTTACGCTTATTAATTTTTTACAAAATTTGAATGCGCACTGCAAAGTTGAAGTGCAGAATGGCGCTGGCATGAAAAACGGCGAGTGCGATGTATCAATCAGATACAAACGTTAATGCTCGATTCGATTTTAGTGCCAGCGTATTGGGATCAGCGATCCCTGTTAAATTTTATAGACTTGCAGAGACGAATGACTGAAGTGTTGAATGACCAAGCCCTAGAGCCGAAGAAGGAAAAATCGCAAGCAAAAGAGTACTTTAACACAAGTTTTATTTTTCTCGATGGGAGGTTAATGTGTTTCAATCAGTCCTCATTTTTGGAAGTACACACACACACACACACACATATATATATATATATATATATATATATATATATATATATATATTATATATATATATATATATATATATATATATATATATATTATATATATATTATATATATTAAAAACTCCGTGCAGTCGTGAATCCACGTTAATGGACCGCGAAGTATCGAGGGAACATTACACTCCTGTGAGCATAGAGCAGTATCAATAAGAGTGGAAAAATAAACCAGTCATAATCATTAATACAGTTGTGAGCCAAGTGTCAGTCAAACGTATGTCCTGGATGTTCGACTTGCTTAACATTTTTCCTGAAGGTATTTTATTACCCAACAGTTAACGGATTTTCAGCGCATTTTGTTCAGACATCATTTGTAGACACATTCCTTTGATTGCGCACCAGTTATTCACAACCATTAACACGTAACCATTGTTTATCACGCTCTTTTTTGTGTAATTGCCACGAATTGGTGATGTACAGTTGTGGTCGCGCGCCAATTGTTGACCGGGTTGCTTTGATTCTTTATAGGTTTCAATTGAACTGATGTGACCAGGTACTTATCGCGTTGATGCAGAGCTAGGAAATCCACAATTTACAGATATAAGTGCTTTTGAGAACCAACCCCTTAAATGAAGCTTTTATTTTCTATTCAAAAAATTTCTAGTATAGCTGCTGAATAACCAGCACTGAAACATCAAAGGGAAGCAGAATCTAAGGCCGCATACATATAAACCAATATTTTCTATAAATTCAATCAAGTGCTAACACAGAATTTTTAAAACTGATAAACATTATTATTACATATGTTTTGAATAATAAAATAGTACTCGTCTAATTTTGCTTGCGATAGAGATGAGCAGCAACACGCTCACTGACCAATACCATCACGTCTAACATCAGCCAGCATTTAGTTATAAAGACCCTTCAATTTTAGGCTGTGCTTTAGGGAGTTCAGGCACGTCTTCAGAAAGTATGTTAATCGCTGTCTATTTGCAAGCTGTGGCCTGAATGACTGATCTGTAGTAACGCTAATCAATTCCTAGGAATTTACGATCAAAGAACAGAAATCAGAAATTCACAGCTCGCAATATAGTTATCCATTTTATCTTTTGAGCAACAAGAACATGAAAGAAACAGAAGAAATAACATGGGAAACTGTAGAAAAAAGCCAATACACAAAACGGATGCAAAATTTGCTTATCTTCTTTGCAAGTTCCATATCCGTTTGACACATAGCAAACTTCTCGTTTAATTGAACCTATATTCAATCTCAATGTAAAACACAAAGTTTAAAATTCTTTTCGTCAGTGCTCGCTGTGATATTATTTAATGAAAATTCAACGAAATCTTAGAAAAGAACATCAGGGACTAATTGCACAGGTCTGGTGCCTGTGTGTGATTCTTCCCAGACCGCAGGGGACGAGGGCGGCAACGGGCGCGTGCATCACTCTGCCCTGTTTGTTGCCATACTCCGCTAGATACAGTTCTTCTCAACTTTATGCCCCTCTATTATGCTTTATCCTACCCTTATCTATTATACTTAATAATATCCTATGGTATTCCATCCTATTTTTTTCATTTTTCTAGAAAGATTTAATCTATCCTATGCTAATACATTCTATTCAATTCCATTAAAAATAGAGTTATTGCAGTGAATGACCTTTTAAGATTCTATCGCCGTGCAGAAAGTGCTATCATGATAAGGGATATCGGACGAAACTTATTATTACATTTTAAATTAAAAATAAATTTTAAACAATTTACCAATGCATCACAGAATAAAAGTCTGTGTTTTTACTAACGATGGCGTAATGAGTCTTGATACACATTAGTTTTGAAGCTGAATTATTTTAAATTTTAATTAAATAGTCCTAGTTCAAGGAGGTAATATACGTAAATAAACGGTATCACTGTATATCTTTAACTTAATTATTGCGGGGAGTTTCATACAATTTACTGACATATTCAGTCAACACAGTTCTGTCGGACTGTGAAATGTACGCAAGCATTCTTTCTCCTCACTCAGAGATTGGTGCTCGGCCCAACTGGAAAATTTGTCACGAGTTGTGGACGCAAGCAGTGCGTTAATGTTTGAAAGCGCAGCGATAAATAAGGATCTTACTTTGGTTCATAAATTATTTCGATCAAAGTTGTTTGGTATGCAGCACAATGCGCAGGAACTCAGAAAATACTTTCCTGTTCATCTTGAACACCACTACCCTGAGGGAAGAGTTTTCACCATCATTATCTGAGCTTAAAATAATCTCAGCTTCTACTTCTAGAACAGGAGAAAACATTAAGAGTGTTGCAAATGATGCCGATTTTACATTTTATGATAAATTCCAGACTGTGAATTATAAAAATGTGCGATCTTAAGATCTGTTGTTGTACTGAATTATAGCGACCATTAAGCACGTTCTTTTGCAGCACAGGGTTGTTTCGCAGTTACAGGTATTTCAAACTATAATAATGAAATTCTACCGTAGATTTACATCTACATGGTCGAGAGATAATTGTAACCATAAAAGATTCATGAGCAATGAAACAACGCTGTTGCGGCCGCTCATGAGCGACGAGCTGTCCGACTTGAACGCACTACTGGACAACAAGCATATTTACATTCAGGGAATAATAGTGGTTAGCTCGGAAATTTTACAGAACCTGCACATAGATTCCCTGAAGCTCCTGCTCAGCTGACAAGAAATCCCTGTGCATCTCTACAGTTGTCATTCAATCCTGAGCAACTATTTTGGGCGACACAATCGGAACAGCTCCGTTACAAGAACATGATTTCATTAATTTTGTTTGCTGTTACTATAGTGGCTACAGAATAGCTAGACAAGCATAGTGAAGGAGATTACGTGATTTTATAGTTGAATATTATTTTCACGTTTTCTATTTCAAATACGATATCTACCTTATTTTAAAGTAGGTGAAATTTACTCGCTCTCAGCACGCAAGTACTAGCTCATGATCCTGCATTTATGAATGGCAAGCGAGTCTCAGAGTTCAGTTTCTATGCTGAGGCTCAGAGCGTGACTTTCCATGATTACATTGTCGGATATTGACTTTCACATTGGCTATTTAGAATACAATATCTCTTATACCGCAGCAGGAACGACTCAGTTAGAGTAGCACCGATAATATAGAAGTCACATCCCCCTACACCTGCTACATCACCATTGCAGATACCACAGCACTGTAACAGCCGTCGTAAAAGTTTCTGTGCCATTACCCCGATTATGCTGTATTAGTGGCTACGCAGCGGACAGAGGCACAACAGCGACGTAGTAGAGGGGATGAACTCCAGCTGCACGTGGCGCGCTTTATAGAAGAGCTTCCTGTAGCCGCTACTAAAGCAAACGCCCTCATGCGCTTATCTACATACGTGGACTCTGCGACGCTTTGGAATCGCAAGCAAGAGAGCGTTATGCGCTTGTATCGTTCGTTTCAATGATTCTAATTCTTGATGCCTGTGGTCGAATTTGACTAAAAATGCCCTGATTAATCTTATGATGTGCATAATATTAGTTCATTATGAATTAAATGTCTGGCTTTGTTCTTATTCTCAAGAACAAAATTGGATATTTCATTTTTATCGATTAACTGTGTGCCTTGTGGCGTACGAGTGGCACAAAGAACAGTGTGACGTGAGATGCATTAGTGTCACGCCAACAAGATTGTTGGCCAAAGCGAAAGGAAAACAAATTTCAGATAACTAATCACTTGAATTCCCACCGCGCGGAAATCAAACAGTGATTTTCGACCACGGGGCGAATGCACTTAATTGTAATGTTGCTATTGTGGAGATAAGAACGACAATTTTTTAGAGCTTTTTACCATGGTGTTTTATGGTGATGGAAAATTGTGAATGGGTGACAAAAATAGTGGCTGAGGGGACAAAATGCTCTGATTAGTGTTATAAATAAAATATTCACGTAGTTTTTCAAATAGGGGTAATTGGAACGGAAGCAACTTCAACGATCTCACACAAGGCGAGTGAAAGAAGTTTTACTTTCAAGCAATCGAAAATTATTCACTACTTTCGTGTGTTCTCAGTGATTTGGCACCTTATGTTTAAACTGTAGAGTTTCATTGATCCATCGATAGACGCGTTTAATAGCAGACGGTTCGAATATTAAATATATTCCATGGGATGAAAATCGTGAAATATCTTTTCATCTGATACTATATCATTGCATCTTACGCTAAAAATATTCCCATGAAGAACTTGACAAATGAAGCGCTTCAGTTGAGGACTAACGCGTGTAAACTAATCTCAAACAATGAACAAACAAAATTTCTTCCTCAGCAGTGGAATGCGCGATAAATGGCGAAGTGGCACGTAACGTAGGTCTCGGTGGCGCGGGGTTCAACAGTTGTTATAAATTTGTGAAAGAAAAAGTTCACACATTGGCTGTTCCTTGAACGCCTAGCATCATTTAGTTATCATTTTCTTTGAATAGTGCATTAATATATTTTGTATGAACTTTGCCTAATTTTTCGGCAAATTCTTCACCGTCTCTATGCCGGCACACAAGTATCAAATCATGACCCTGCATCTCGATATGCTAGCAGTACAGACAGGCTTCTTTTTGGAAAATCAGAGCGTGACTTTCCATGATCACATCGTTGGTTATTTACTTCTATGCAACTTATTTAGGACTTACTATCTTCTTTATTATTTTACCATTAGAACCACATCTTTTTTGCGAAGCAAATTTATAAGGAAGCAAATGGAGAAGAAGAATCGTAAAAGCATTAAAATCTTTATCTGAACGTTTCGAGCCAAGGCTCATTTTCAACAGGAAATCTGCAAAGTTTAAGAAAAATTTTTTTGAACAAAGTTATCATACACAATTAAAAATCAAATGTCTAGGTATGGAAGAACTGAAATTTTTGAGAGCCTAATGACAACGGGTGAAAACATTTGTAAAAAGAGAGCTGCGCAAACATAAAAGATATCATCTAGAAAGTAAATCAGCCTACGAAAAAACAAGTAAAACTAAGTAAAAGGTGGGTTATAATGGGTTACCGATTGACTATTTTCAGCGGATATGAACTTTGCATTTCATTGAGGGAGGGCCTGAGTTTATGAATGTACAAGGACTCCAATATACGGAGGTCAAAACTAGCTTTACATGAATCTAAAATTTCAAATTTGTCCATATTAATAACCTGATGACATGTACCCTCCAAAGTGTGCTGTCTAATGCTGGAATGTGCAGGGGAACATAGAATGCGACCTGTTCGATGGCTACGACCGGCATGCTCCGATACCCTCACGTAAAGAGCACGATGGGTTGACCCCACGTACTGTGATGCGCAATGCGCACAACTAAATTTATAAATGAGGGACGAACGCATGCCCGCCGGCAGCACATCTTTAAATTTAAAAAATGACCCAATGGTGCGCTTATTCACTAAAATAACACGAAAACTAAGAGGAAAATAATTTGATATTAGATTTAAGACATCGGTTTTTAGTTTCTCAGACTGATATCCAAAGTATGGTAAAACACAGTAGATGAAATCATTATTGGCGGGACTGGTAATTGGGGCAAATTTATTGGCTAGAAACTTACTAATTGAACGGGATATTACTGCTTTAGGGTAGCCATTAGTTGTGAAAAAGGTTTCAAGAAACTTAAATTCATTATGCATGTTGGTATAATTAGAACAGATGTTATATGCACGGTGTGAGGGGTTCTGAAGGTACCAGGGTGCTGAAGTCCAGCCTCCTAGCCTTGCAAAGGCACCCACCCCCCCCCCCCCCCCACGTAAGAATTCGGGACCTGCACTCACCCGGCGACACGGGTAGCGAGACCCCGGAAGGGTACCGATCGGTTCGAGTACCTCCGAAATACAAGGAAAGGATACCCGGATGGAAAAGGAAAGGTCGGTCGAACACGAGTCTTGAAGTATATTAGTACACTAAAACGGCTACTCGGGGACGAACAAGTGGCCGAGGTAGCCGAACACCTAACCTATCCTATCCTTAGATCCTAAAGTAATCCTTAACCCTAGGTTACACAACAGACACGGTAACGCTCCCGCATAGGGCACAGTGTCCAGGCACTGGACGGTTAGGCTCCCCGTACTCGTCGGGGCCCGAATCCACCTCCGCGATCTCGGCGCAGCTCGAGATGAGGCTGGCGCTGGTCGTACTAGGCTCTAGACTACGGCGAAGCCCAGCTCCAAGCGTGAAGCCGGAGGGCTGGGAAGAGTCAACAAGGGGTCGAGAGGCCAGGTCACACGCGAAGACCTCTCCCCACGTAGATCCTTTCCATTGCCTTAGAATGGTTCAGAGAGGCGAGAGAATTCCCATAGGATACGTTCTCCTCCACCATAGCCTGAAGGGCACAAACAATACATACAACTACTACATGGAATAGCGGATACGTTCAAACAAAGATATATACAAAACCAATATGGACAAGTAGGATGATAGTCATAGACGCCATAATAATCCTAATCCAGCTCTTACATACCTGTCACACACGAGGGTGTGACCTGTTAACGACAACACAACTAGATCTAGCGGCCTCGACAATAGGTCCGTCCAATCGGCAGATGCGCTTCTTCTACAACGTCGTCCGTCCAGGAGGCAGGTCTGTCACGGTGGCCATGCCCCGACACACGGTTAACTAGAGTTAACTAGAGGTCGCATTCTATGTTCCCCTGCACATTCCAGCATTAGACAGCACACTTTGGAGGGTACATGTCATCAGGTTATTAATATGGACAAATTTGAAATTTTAGATTCATGTAAAGCTAGTTTTGACCTCCGTATATTGGAGTCCTTGTACATTCATAAACTCAGGCCCTCCCTCAATGAAATGCAAAGTTCATATCCGCTGAAAATAGTCAATCGGTAACCCATTATAACCCACCTTTTACTTAGTTTTACTTGTTTTTTCGTAGGCTGATTTACTTTCTAGATAATATCTTTTATGTTTGCGCAGCTCTCTTTTTACAAATGTTTTCACCCGTTGTCATTAGGCTCTCAAAAATTTCAGTTCTTCCATACCTAGACATTTGATTTTTAATTGTGTATGATAACTTTGTTCAAAAAAATTTTTCTTAAACTTTGCAGATTTCCTGTTGAAAATGACCTTGGCTCGAAACGTTCAGATAAAGATTTTAATGCTTTTACGATTCTTCTTCTCCATTTGCTTCCTTTACCATTAGAGTTTTAGAACTTTGATGTTTTACTTTAGTGGAATTTACTGAAATTCGTTAAACAGTTGCCACATTGTCCAACGTATATTTCTTACAAGAACTAAGCCTTATGTTGAGAACAATAAAAAATGTTACCTTAAAATTGTGTTTGAAGTCATCAGTATCAGTTTTATTTTAATGCATAAAACAAGATAAATCTGCTTTTTCTAGCAATTGTAGACGACAAACTTATCACTTTAAATAGCACTCTCCATCGTTTATGAACAGTGCATTTTCAAAGAATTATTTTTACGATATTTCTAATACTATCGAAAATAATATCATTTGCGCCCAGGATCGTTTGAATTCAGTGTTGCAATTGTCAACGCTGTTCAGTTTGTTCAGTCCAGAGTAAATGGCAATGAAAATAAAGTTATGAGAAATACGATTTTCAATTGTAGAAGACAACACATTAAAACTTGTGTATTCCGAGCTAGAAACATGGTGGAGTAGTTTTGTCCACAACTCCGAGCGTTGGTGGGTGATTAAAAATTTATATTAAATTTTATAGAGGTGTCAAAGCTTCCAAATTCACCTGCAGATTAGCAGAGTTCTCCCGGACATCACACATCTGTCTTTGACCTTAGGTTTGTCGAGGGGTCAACGGAGCCCATCTCTTAGTACTTGCTTAACTTAAAATTCACGTCGCCCACGACTCCAGAACAACTTCGACTCGATCGTCACTCCTGTTCAGGCATCAACACTTTTGTGACATTAAGGTCAGCGAGCGCACGACTCGAGGCGCGCGACTCCGACAAGATCTCGCAGCGTGCGCAGGGCGCAGCTCGCAGGTACGCGCAAAGCCGAGCGTCTGGTCAGCGTTGCAGCAGAGCGTGATCGTGCTAGCGGAGAGTACTGTTGTTTTTCGGACCCAAATTTTCCCGGGACCTTTTCAGGACTCGGATTTTCTAGCGGGCTTTTCTGAAATTAGATTTTATTTGGTCTTTTCGGGGCCCTGTTTTTTCATGGCCTGTATAATATCCAGTTTTTCCGGGTATTTTTTTTTAATCGATTTTTTGGGGCTTTTCCTGAATCATAATTTTTTTCGTTGACTCTTTCAATTAAGATTTTTATCGATGGGTTTTCCGAGCCAAGAATTTCTACGAACGAAGAAGACTGTGATGTCAACTAATCGAGACCTCAAATCCTCCAATTGTTGTCCTCCAATGGCACTCCGAAAAGCCTTTTCGATTCGAGATTGAAGGTAATTTCAGTGTCAAAAATGACCAAAAAGTTAGAAGACAAAATTTTCAACTCGAGAGGACGTAAATTTCTTTCCGTTGAAATGATAAGAATCCGAAACCAGTTTCCGGAAAAGATCGTTTCTTCTGGCACAGCGAACCCGTTGAAAAGCCATCGTGACCTTAACTGGCCAAGAAATTCCCTATAATTCTAAAGCGTTAAATCAAGAGCTGACCAAAATTCCCGAAGAAAGAAAATGCGAAAAACTACATGCATGCATGTTTTAATGGCCAATGAAAGAATCCGTCTTTGTTTAGATGCATTCGGAACCTGTATCTTTTCATTTAATATCCTGAAGTAAGCCTTTCTCCCAGGAACGCATCCGGGCTGTAATACGAGTACATACGACAGTGTTTTATTGGTGATGTGATTTGCAGTCGTTTTGCACGCTTGTTCATATTTTTGCAAAGAAGTGAGGAGCTCAGATTTTTGAGAGATTCTCGGTCGCAGCATGGAAGTAGGTCGACGTTAGAGCAAATTCGGTTCTTGATACAATCAATACTATCGGTGCCTATTCATAATACCTAAAATGTTAGTAACGAGCTCTACCTGCTACAAGATTATTTAAAAAACTGGATGAACAATGAGTTAGATGCATCTGTAGCTGAGTACATTATCAGCTACATCAAGTATGTACTTCATTTCCAATCAGTCTCCTTATGTTTCATCATAACTAAATATTTTTTCATCTCAAATTCACTGAGTATTCTATTTATTAATAGAACACATTAATATTTACAATTATTTTCAAATCTATTATTATTTTCAAATTAATTTTTAAAGGTCAGTTTATAAGACATAATAGTAAGCAAGGACAGAGAAATGTTTACATTCCTCTTATCCTTACAATTGTATTACAGTGGGTGTAAAAATCAATACTGTGAGGATTTTCACCAAATAAACCCAAATAATATCCACTTCTGATCAAACTCAATTTCCATGTGAGAAGGAGATGATGTCCAGCCTCGCCCATACTGCTGCCAAAGCGCGCCCCACAATGCTACCGTTCGGATGCGTCACGACGTGTGTGTCACGGCCTCATCTGGGGACATCACCAACGCCGAACGTTACAGCCGTGCACGACCCGGACGTGCATTCGCCACTCTACATCCCCCTCTGTGTTGCTCTGAGGTCCGATTCTTGTTTTGAATTTAAGAATCAAACCATTTCTTCTTCGCGGCCTGGATGAGCAAGGCACGCTAGTTGGCGGCACATTTGATAGGCATTTTCAGACCCAATGATGGATCGTTCCCAAAATGCGTTAAGGGGAAAAGGATGGTTGATATTGATGACGTGTGTATGGCGGGATTTGATGAACCTTCTCGTTTTAGGATGCATTTATCGTGAACAGAAATCGCCTCAGGGACTCCAGAGCCCGGTTTTAACTGGGCTGCGAAGAGAGTGCGAAGACTATTTTTAAAATGGTAAATATATATTTTTATCCCTTGCAGGTCTGCGACCACTCGTCTCAGACTTATTTCCTTCTGTAACAGAGTGGAGATCCGCTATTCGGCACAAAAGTATGAAGCAATATATTCTGATCATCTTAAGACAGCAAAGCTAGGGAGAAAGGGCAAAACGAAGCTCAAAAGAGCATTTTGCTGGAAATCCCCCCTGAGCGAGGTCAGGCAGCTTAGTACGGCAAGGCGGGCTCCAGTGTACCGCATCAACTGCGTTGCCCATCTTCCTTTCGGAGGAATGTGTCCGAAATCAAAACAGTCGCGTTCAATAACAATGAGTTCATAGGTGTGTGCTTGTTTTCTTCAAAATGTACATAATTTTTTCGGACATCACCTCTGTATTTAAAAGGAATGATGATTTGCAGGCGTCATGCTCTCCAGATCACTTCGGTCCCAAATAACAAATGAGTGAGTGGTGCGAAATAGCGGGATAGAATTAAGAGCTAATATCAAAAGTGAAGTAAAGTAGAATTGAAGCAGTAAAGTAGAATTGAAACATACAAGTTTCGGTGGACTTTATCCACGTTTCAAATTTAGCGCTTTAAAATAAGTAGTAGTACAACAGTTAAACTCTATTTTCCAGTTCCCAGTAATGCATTCATTCACTTTAAAAGCATGTAACTGAATGCTAAGAGTATTAATATCGCGAATGAATCTTTCACTTAATTCGACGCCAATTGGCCATAGACATTTTCACAGCAGGGAAAAGGTTAAGTAATTTAACCTTACATATATGAGTCATTTAATCATTTTATAGCTTCCGTGATTCTAAATACAGGCACCTTCAAAAATTGGTTTCAAATTTCGTTAGTAAGTATTTTAAGAGAATATTTCGATTGACGATCCTTACTTTGTATCCCGTGGGAGCAGCTGCAGCTGGACTGGAATATTTGGGGAGTGATGGAATCCTGAGAGGATTGTCGATTCCAAAAAGAGGAGCACGGCGGAGCTTTGAAGCCATTTTATGCTTGCTTTCACTTCAGACACAGTCGAATAATGAATGAACTCAAGCGAGAATCTGAAAACACTTAAAAAGTATGCACTTACAAGCCACTGAATCCTGGAAATGTTACAAATGTATTACATTCTCTTGATCAATTTTTTATACCTACGCAGAGAACCAATATGACTTATAACTTGGCTGGCGAGCATCACTATGCATTTTAAAGCAATTCAACATTGCTTGTTGCCCTGTTCACCGAACCCTCTCAAAAAGACAACACGGAGGCTATCCAAAGACCAACCTAAATTTGTACAGAAGCTATAACTGATAGTGAGAGATCGTGTTGGTTATAATATCTTTTCGACCACGTTTCGGCTACGCTCGTCCTAGAAACAGCTGGTTCTTAGCTGTCCTGTTTCCAACACGCAAGTTTTGCTATTTTGTTTCGATGTTGCTTTCCATTAATGTGCCCATTCTTGTACATAATGATTAATCGTCTACACTATTTTACGCCAGAGATTTTTAGAGATCAACTGGTAAAACTGAAGCTTTTATTGAGTTATGTTTAGCAACATACTTTAAATTTGTGTAAATCATCAAGGCATCAATGAATTTATTGTTGCAACAGGTTTAATAAAAAATAGCAAGATAATTTAAATGAGTTACTTTGTGCCTTTCAATGGAAAAAATTAGGCGATTAAAAACTTTGTAAGTTTTTACATTCCCCAAGTAGGAAAAAATCAATCAAAATAGGAGCTGTTTAAACCTCCCAAATTCAAAACAGTCACTTCCTAAATAAAAATTGTTGCATTGCACGGTAAACTTTAATAGCAACAGGTTTCTGGCAAGAGAAAGACGACAACCACCAACTCAGTTCAGTGCCTGGGTTGCCATGCAGCACACCACCTCACTCCACAGTGCCACAAGCACGAATGAGTTTTGTTATTCGTCGTCAAGGCTCAAGCGTTCTCACCCGGCACCGTTCAACTCGAGTTCGCACGAGCAAAATTTCTTGCACCCTAAAACATGAAGTACGCTCTCCTAAAATATATAATTTAACTGTGAATTGGTCGCATACTCCATAAGACGGAAATATTGGTACGCTCGGCACTGTCTGTTGACAGCATAAAATTTAAACGTCTAATTATAAAGTGGGACGACTCATGTTGAGAATCTTAATAATGTGATTCCTAATGCACGCTGGCCTCTAATAAAAGCTCCTAGAACTCTATGATAATAGAAATAACTATCATAAATAATTTGAAACTTATTAAATGGATGCATCGGGTGTGCAGAACTTGTGCTACAAATATGGTAAATCTTCCACGAGAACTATAAAGGAAGAAAAATAGAACTAGAATATGACAAAAATTTATTTAATCCGACTGTATTCTGAGCGGAAATTAGTTACCCTTTAGTGCAATGACGTTTCACAATTTGTACTAAAAATGCTGCAAATACTGAGATGAAAGTTGATGGTGAAAATAACGCTCGAGTGTTAAAACATTCCAGGATATTTTTCCTTCAAGATAGGAGTTCAGAATATCACCAATTTTTCTGGGATTTTTCTTTTCTTATTTAACCCTAAGCCCACGGTTTAGTAAGTCACCTTACCTCCAGAAAACAGTGAAATAACCTCCGACAATTAGACAATATATCGTAAATTAATGGAAGATGTCATTGACGTTTATTTGTTCACAAGCGCTGCCCTTCTTTCAAAGAACTTTGTAGGGTTTTCCACTCAAATGCATCAAAACAATCATCAAACACGACACATGAGCGAATGAAACGCAGTGGAAAAACATATCACAGCCCGGGAGCAGTAGTTACCTGCATTTTTTAATATCAACGAGAGAGGGGTGAAATATCAGTTTGATTTATTTCTATTGAAAACTAAGAAAAATAAAATATTTTTAGGCTTATTAACACAACGGTCAAGTTTTTGAGTACAAAAAGTTGAGCAATTGTCAAGTGGACGGGGGTAAAATTTAGATTCTGTCATCGAGCGGAGCGAGCAAAACGTTTTGTGTTATGTAGGGCAGTCAGCCTTTGACCTCCGTCCTGTGGCCCTTAGTAATAAGTTAATTTTTTTAGTTTTTTAGGGGGCTTGTGTAAAAGGAAATGTACAAATTCGTTTTGGTATGGTGAGAAGTAAAAACTTAAGTCTTAAAGATTAACGAGTCTAATTCATGTTATGTAGACGCTTTCAGACTTAGTCGAAACAGGCCTGCAGATATGAAACATTTCGAAAAATCAGCCTGCGGTGTTTCTCACAGAACATTTGGGGCAAAAAAAGTGTTCAAAATTTTCCGGGGTGCAGTACAAAACTAGTCTGCCATACTGGATGCATGCAGGACGAGTACTTTTTTACGAGTTCTATTCAATAAATATCTGACCTAGGTTCATGGAAAATAGTTGACCATTCATTATTCCTTTGCGAAGTAGTTGACACCACCCTTCCCGCGCACGCGAGGAAACTTTGACTTTGACAATTGCAATGTGCTGCAGTTTGCTTGTGAAGGATGGAGTACAGACATTCAGCACACGCACATCGTCTTTACCCAACATGTCGGAGCGTATCACAGCGATACTGCATTCAGTTCTCCCAGACGCTCGGTGAGACGCAAGAGTGAACTACCCAGAATTGCCATGGTTCCAACATGCTCAAGTCTATTGATGAATTTTTCTGCGTTACAGGACACGTGTTAAGGCAAGCCTACGCAAGTACTTCGACTCACCGATAACTGCGTCATTCTTACTTTACGATATAGTTCGTCACCAGCATTTTACAAACTCATTTCAGATAACTTTTTAGTTGTTTTGGAATGTGGCTGAGAAAATAAACCTCCGAAAAGAAGTATCTCAGGGCTTTATCCTTAACCTTTAATGTCTACGCGATGGTCCAATCCACTCTACTTGCTCCACCAAGCCATGCTCAAAATTTCAAGGTTCGCTTTTCTAGACATTTTGTAAACTCCTTTTCTTTTATTCATCGTACCATAAGTGAGCATGTTCAGTGGGATTGTACGTCTAGAAATTCATTGTAAGATTATTGATTAGTTCAGGCATATGTTTATGTATCCTATGTTGATTTTAATATTTTCTCATCGAGCACGTACGTTGTAACAAAGGGGATCTCTCTGGGTCTCTCACCCTGCCCTGCTCAGCCTGACTAAAGTAGCGCATCCATGAGTTTGGTTACGATTGATGGCGCATGTTTTCGAGTTCTACAACCCGACAAGACATTGATTGTGTTGTCTCAATTTATCGATATAATGCCTCACACTATGAGTTCTTAACCACATATTGAGGCCGTATTTAGGCGCGATTTAAAGAGTACATCGTAAAATACCGAAATCGAATTAGCCATCATTGTCAGCATCCTGCAGTAGCACAATAATTTCATTCCGTTTAAATATGGAGTGAAATTCAGGGTCATTGACATCTTATCATAAGCAACACAGTATCCGCACTCCTATTTCATTAAGTCCTTGCCTTTGCATTCGTAATTTTGTAATGCGAGGGTTGTGATGATCATACATCTGCAACAAAACTGATATCATCAAAAAGTTCAGTAATATTTATAAGATTCCAACTCAAATTATTGAATAATAAGTTTCTTAGTAAAGGCCAGCTGTCAAAAAAGCTATTCCAAAGGTGAAAATTGAAAGAAAACTGAGCTTCAAAGGCATGGTGTTTTTTTTTCGGTGAGCAGAAATTGCACCTGAGCATTGATTCGAGGCTTGATTTGATTCCACTCGTGAATTTAATCTCAAATTGTAGCGCGGATGCATTCGTTCCCGTGACAGTAGAGCAAGATGGACGACTATTTTCTAAAGGAGGACTTCCTAATCTAATGAGGCTTTTGATTAATCGAAAATTGATGTTTCATCAGGTACATGAGACAATAAAGAGGGAAGAAAATATGTAGTAACTTTTCACCTATCCTAAAGGGATTACCCAGATATGTGATTTAGGCAGGAACAGGCGTATCGTACTTCCCGCCCGATCAAATCGCATCACCAAGGTCACTCACACAAGTTAATATCACAAAAGAGCTGGACACTCGCCAGCTGGACCCTGGAGGGCTGGATATGTCGATCACATGGCGACATGCTCATTGAATGCGTTAGTGTTTGACTTCAAACAATCCAATTTATTAGGGAAGAAATTATTAGCGATGAAAGTTCTAAAAAATTATTATAACAAACGCAATATCATAGCAATGGATCAAACCATCTTTGTTAAAGGAAAAAAACAAAATATGGTTAAGTGGCAAGTGTTTTTACTCAGTTAATAAAGTTTGATTTTTAATGGGGATAGCTTTAATCAGATTGCATCATGATTTATAATGAAAATATATAAAATAAATTCAGTGATAGATGATTTATATGCAAAAAAAAAACGAAAATTGAAACATACCTTAAGCCCCTTTGCCCTTCATTTTTGCACAAAAGCATTTTATAACTCAAACAAATAAAATGAAGGAGTTGAATCAGATTTTATTGAGGCGTCAAGTATAAAGTTAAACTTGCCAGTGCCAAGAAAAATATTTTTTATACCGATAGGCCAGGAACAATAAAAACTATCAGCTTTATTATACAGATTCCTTTATGAATTTTATCCGACATTTAGTACTTGATCATGATTCTTTTGAGAATAGTAGGAACTAAAAAACAATACCACACTCGTTGGGTGTAGACTAAAAAGTTAAACCCAGTTTGATATTTTTCAACTGGGACGAGTGAATCACTATATATGTGTGAGCTCAAAAAAGTGATAAATGTACGTACCTTCAAGTTGAAGTACTTTTACCTGTTGACGTAGTTGATTATTGTTTAAGGGAAGAGCTTTATTGACACCTAGCTTAACGCTTAATATGTATTATTCGTAAGGTTTTGTAAGTAACTTCTGTATTTCCGGTTTTTCAGTTAGCTAAAATTCTTTCCAACTTATGTCAGTCACAGTCAACGTAAAAATAGTGGACCTCAAGAAAGTATTTTTTGCAATGCACCTTGTTTAGAAAAGCACAAACAGAATTGGGATCTTTTACAAAAAATTATTTCTTGTTTCAGAATTGAATTTATGATTTGGAATTTTCCTTTCATTTAAATAAATTTCATTTGAACGTTTGGTGTCAAAAAACTTCTGTCTAATTGTTCTAATTGGGTGTTTATTGGTCTAGATGTTTTGTTTTGAGCTTATAGTTTTGTTCTGTTAAGCAATCAGAACATTAACAGGTAGCAATACTAAAAACAAGTCTGCAATCCTGCCTGTGGTAGTGTAAGCATTTTTCATAGAATTAATCTTCAGAAACGAAATGTAAAAGAATTTATTACAACGTTAACTGAAATAGTAGTAGTGAATATAACAAAAGTAATGAAGTTAACACAGATTCTGAATGTATATCAGTTGATGTAGGGTGTGATAAAAAATCATTGCCAATAAAAATTATTCTTTGTTCCGTTCTCGAAGGTGGCAGTTGAATATGCTTCACGCAAGTCAAGGAACGACCATGGTAAATTTCTTAGAATAGAACGTTCAGCGTAACTTTTGTACAAAGTAAATTAAATCGTAATTGGGGTTGTCCTCTTGTAAAACCTGTGTACATTAGATAACCGAAATAATTAAAAATTTTAGATAGTGTTTGATATTCATAGTCTCACATACTGACGTACTGAGAGATAGAGTTAATATGTGTCAATCATAAAGAAAGAGAAAAGAACAGTTGCCTTGAAGACTAGAACAACCTGCTTTTGCTCACGTGTGTCAAGGCAAGTCTTACCATGCATATAATCATTGGAAATATGATAATAATTTCCATTGAAATTTACCACTTCAACGAATGTTTCCAGAGGATTTTCCTACTGTGAGAAAACAACAGATTTCACTCCGGATAAGATTAATATTTGACCTTATTTTGATTATATTTTCAGGTCCAGTAGAACGTAGAAACATCACAATACATAGTATTCACATTGATGAAGTATTTCTTTTAATAATGAAAATTGTTATGATGGAATTGAAAATTTTGCAAACAAGATTAACAAGAGGAATAACATTGTTGTTTAACAAATTTGTTCCTTTATTCATAAGGTTATGTTGTTTGAGAGAATGAAGCTTTACTTGCCTGTGAAAAAGCTCCTCACACAATCGTCAGGCTCAGGAGCGGATAATGCTTCAAAAAGCCAGCCAAAGCTAGGATGCGGTATTGAGATCTGTGGGCATAAAAAACATAGATTTAATTTTTTGGATGCTTCAAACTTATGTACTTTCTGGACTGATGTTCATCACGTTTCCCAAGCTGATGTTATTTAATTAACCCTGGTACAGAATAATAATCGTATTCAGTCCATGCTCTCACGTAGCAAGAGTCTGTACTCTACTGTACGCTATAAAAATGTTGATCTTCATTACGATAACTTTCCAGCATCTTGTTGTTAGACCAAGACTGGAAGACTGACCCCACAGCCTGGAATCAGGGAGAGCAGCCATGATGGAAAGTTACCAAGGTCATGCAGTTGATATGATTTTCTTTAAGTGTCCGTCTAAACCAACATAAATGTCCTTCGACATCCCGTCTTTCACGCAAGGTAGCCGTAAAATGAAATGCGCCTAAAACGATGGCGATGAATATTGAAGTGAGAGCTGAAATGGATGCTTGAAACAGTGAGTCATGTACACTCTCAAGCCTAAGACAAAAGTCAGATTCAGTCCACCTTGAAGGACGCAACTGTTGCAGTGTGCTCAGTATCTCAGCAAATTCAAGCAATCTCGCAGCGCGTGAACTGCGTGCAAATTCTTCGCCGACTGCACTGCACGTCTGATCGACAGTGTGGCTCATGTTGCATTGACATTCATCTCACCTGTACAGTAAGATTTTGTGTATCACATTATATTTTTTCAGTTTAATTACTTAACTTTTTAGAGTATAAAAGTGAGCGAATTCTGAACGTACGACATACAGTTGAAAAAGATTTTTTGAAATACTTCTTATTGTAAATGTTGGTCTATGCGATTGTGAAGGCAAAGCACTGACTCGGTACTGACTCGGTGAAAAAACTAACGCAAAACGAGGCGGGGTTGGCGCTGGAAAGTCGTAAGTGTCAGCATGGAAACTAGACTGGCACCGCACTCAACAGAAGGCCGTGACACAAAAACTCTGAAGCGGCACCGACGCTCGCACTCTCTGTCTGGTGCTTTCGTCCACTGTCTTCTGAACTGGATAGCGAACGATACATACGGATACATAGCCAGAAAAAGAGAAACTAATGTTATTGAAAAGATTTATGTATGACAGGCACCAATTAAATAGTTGGAAAATTGAATGCACAATTTCAAATGGTTCATTCAGCAGATTTGATCTAATTTGAAATCAACGAAAGTCTTTCATGAATAAGAGAGGGAGAGAGAATATTTTACAACCCAATTCGAATTCTGTTTGGTCATGGAAACGTTGACCTTGAACTTCTGACTCTCTTCTGGACACATAAGATAAACATTATCGATCGTTTTTTTTCGTTTTAACATTGTTTAACTAAGCATCTGATATTTTTTGTTGAATTTGATTTTGCTCAGGTGCTATACTCGGTGCACACTTTATGTTAAATACTTTTATCCTTCAGTCGTGTATCCCAGTTTCAATTGCAATTAATACGTCGCCTCGGTCATATTCGTTGAGCTTGTCATTTTCAAGTCTAATGGGTTAGAGAATGTTATTTTTAAGCAAAATCATTATGAATCAGGATTAAATTTAGATAGTTTTTCGAATGATCAGTATGTGACATGTGCAGAATTTTATTACTTTAAAAAATATGAGTTAGAGGTTTATTTTTCATAATTCGAAAGTAAAATTCTAACGCGAGGAGTAACATATGAAATATCGATAGTTCAGGTATAGGCGAAAAAATGTCAGTATCATCATTTTCATGTTAACTATCTCTTCAAACTACACAGGCAATATTTGAAAATCTGACCTGCTCACCTGGTGCTGGACTTGATGTACTTCAGTAATAATTAATTATGATAGATTGGAAGACCTTGAGATATTGAGTTGCAAAACGTGGGTGATAAATCACTTGATAAACTCTGTCAGTGGCTCAAAGTACAGGTGATTCAGAAAATGTTTTTTCGTGCGTCATGATAGAAATTCTCTCAGAAACTTTTTTAGTGAGTGGAACATCTGAGGTCAACTGCTCAGTTACCCTTGTAGGCTAACGGATGGATTTTTTGAATGTAAATAACAAGGTAAAATGCTAACAGTCAAAAACGAAATGAATTGTGAACCTTCAAATACTGTTGATGAAAAATACTGCGACGGATTATACGTACATATATTCGAGAAATATTGCGAGAAATACTACGCTCATATATTCAAAAAACGCTGTGTGAAAATATTCGTAAAAAATTCTACGAGAAAACTACGTAGAGCATTCAGGAAATGCTGCATAGAAAATGCCGCCCGTAAATGGCTCCTCATTTCCGGTATATTTGTTTTAGCTCTATTTCCGGGATCATTTTGAGTAAAATTTTGTGATATGCATGCAGTCTACAGTCATAAAATGTTTCAAATATCATATTATAATATTTTTAATGTTTGCAAAATAGTAGAGTGGTTCAATGATCTTCGCTCCGCGCATGACTGACCTACGCAGGTACGGCACGTTGAGAAAATCAGGCGCAATGAAACAAGATCGAGTGGAATGCAAAGACAATCATACAGGAAGACAAGTAAGCGCTCCGAGCTTAGCTGTCATTGAATGGATATGCAAGGAAGTAGTTACGCAGTTTAAATTGCAGCGCAGAAGTAGGCTGAATGATGATGCTGCTTTTCATATAGCAGCACCCTTCAGTCAGGACTGGTTGGCAGAGTGCGACGAGAAGGTAGTTTCCACTTAGCGCGATAAATCGTTCTCTCCTCAATGACGAGTTTGTGGTCGCTCTCAATGTTCGTTTCCTATTCTCATTTTGGTTTTTCCTGCCAGGTTGTCAGTGAGAACTGAAAGCACTTTGTCATTCTTCAGAAATGAATTGAAGACGTTCTGTTCCCAACAGAGAACCTTTGAAGTAACTTTTGTATTCTTAGAATATAGTACGCGAAGTTCTGAACTTCAAGATGTTTTTTGGGCATTTTGGCACACATAAAATTCTTCTTCTTTAGGAAGTTTAAATTGAACTGAAATCTTTATTCCATGAATTTGAGCAAAATTTATGAGTTCAACATTTTCAACAACGATCTGGATTATCGATGTACAAGTAAACCAACGATCGTTACACGTTTTACACTACAAAACAGTAAGTAATTTTCAATTCCCAGAGGGTGAGTCAAAATAAAAACGTATCGAAAGACACCACAAGAAAACCTTTACTGCTACAGGTGTACGAATAATTGGAATTCCTTGTTTTTTCGAATACCGGAGCGTTATGCAACGAGCAACATAGCACGATATTACTTACATTTTTCCTCTTCATGGAATATGAATAATTGTGCTCTTCTTAAGAAAGTGAGCACGTGTCTGTGAAACAAACTCAAGGTTCGTGTTTCGTCTTTCAGTTTCAGCTGTCAACCATCGGACAACTCTTGATGAAATTCTTTGAACACTGATCATTTTATTACTAAAATATAATTCAGATGTGTGAACTTCTCTCGTCGTTCATCGCATCACTAATTTTTTCCTATGTGCCACCATTGACGGTCAATGGACATGACCAAAACAAGATAGCCTGTGTTACACCTCCAAGCCTCATCTTGTTTCGTCACATAGTTGCGTTCTGATGCCACAGAATTGACACCGTGCGAGGCTTTGTACAGTAGCTTACATTATAGCTAACTTCCAATGAAACTTTGAGATACTAGTCATCGGATGACTTAACAGGGTCATGAATGGAAGAAAAACCTCGAAAAGAGACGCCATTGCCAACACTGACCATGCAAAGCGTTCGTATGACACAGAAACAAAAGCAGTTTTTAAATGTACTCAAGTTTATCTAAGGCGCTTTCGACATTGAAGTCTAATATGAAATCAGTATCTGTTGATGCTGTTCCTACAATGCGCATACTGAAGTCTTGGCACACAGTGGCCTAAGATAATAGGTAATAGTCCTACAGATAAATAATGGGTGGGAAGTCGTCACGCTTGGGTTGGACTCGCGCAGGCCGCCCTTGATCATAACGGTGGCGTTCACACAGGAGGTCCAAGTCTCTCTGGTGTGAGTTGCGCAATGCTGAATTTCTGCGCTGTGAAAACGCATCACAATTTCTAAACGCCATTATGAACATGAAAAGCAAATAAAATTATTTTATTGGAACAGGTAAAATTTATTGGAACAGGTTCTCTGGTTCATGTAATGTAGGTTAGGTTTGATATGAGAAAGTTCCGCTTTTGTAACCGTAAAATTGTGCCTAAACTAACTACTTAGTTTCGTAACTTAATTTACTGATATATAAATACCACCGTTAAGATTTTTTGATCAGACAAATTTTCTATATTCGGTATTCTAGTGTGAAATGTGAAATTATGTTATATATCTATGTTAAATTGAATTTTCTATATTCGGTATACGAGTGTGAAATTTGAAATTATGTTATACATATATCTATGTTAAATTATTCTAAATTTGTTTTATTGTTTACCAGAATAAATTGTAAAATTGATAAGAAACTATTTTCAAATTTTAATTATCTTGTATGGTTGGTTGCAGAGAAAGATTATCTAAGTTACGAGCTTTGTTCTCATTTGAAGCAGAATTTTAGGAGTATTTTGCGTACTGATTTGTAAGGAAGTCGTAATCGGTCGCTATGTAGGTTTATTTTTGCGGAGGAAAATCGTTTTATTTTACACCATTTATCAGAACTAGCTATTGACTTTGAGTTAAATATCAATTCCCTTGCAATTATCCCCATAAGTTATTCTCTGCATCCATTATCGAAGATGAAATATTTCTCACGGAGTTCCATAAAGAATATTTATGTGCGCTGATTGTGACTTCAAACGCACTACACAATGGGAGCAAATTATTGAAAAACAGTTTTAATTAAACTTTGTTCCTTGAAGTGCAGACAAAGACATCACTTATCCTGTGACAACAGGTCACCAATTTAACGTGAAATAAATGAAACTCTAGTTCAAATTAATCAAATGAAGTTCAGTTTGGTCAAACTCAATTACAAATTAATCAAACTCAATTTTAAATGAATGAAAATCAAATTTAAATTATTAAAATCAAGTTCCAATTAATCAAACTTGTTTCTAATTGATGAAACACAAGTTCAAATCAATCAAACCTGAGCCCAATTAATCAAACTGATGTTCGTATTAATCTCACGTGTAATCCAGTATTGTTGTGAAGTACACAGATTTGAGATATGTTAATTTTGTGTTATATTGTAACCGCTGTGTGTGCTAAGTACATACATCGGTATTTTATGTAAAAAAAATTTTAAGGATCATGAACACACCTGTACTAAGACTGAAAATATATGCTTGAAAATGTCAGAAAAGTTTTACTGTTCGATAAGATTGTACTCTCCTTTGCAGATGGATTTCAACGAATCATTAAGAGACTCAAAGACGAGTGACTGACAAAAAAATGGTTTAGAATCAGTAACGCAATATAGATCAGTTAGGAGTAGAAAGAGAAAATACGAACGTATCACGGAGAACAGGCACGAGCGATCGAAGCAACGCTGAAAGATGAAGATTGCGAAGCAGTGGCCGTTGTAATCGATGAACATCGGAAAACAGAATACGGGTGGAAGAAAAGATACAATGAACTGCCAAAAACGAGGCGGTTCGAAAAATTCGAAAGTAACGCAGGAGCCTCACTTATGAGATGTTAACGTACGTTGAGGCAGATCCGCTGATTTCTTCAGATAATGATCAAATAAAAGGTTTTAACAGATTTCACTGTTTCCTCATGAACAACAATTTACAAGCATTTGGAATACTAATTTTATTCAGTTTAGAGAGTTCAATCGTAACCCTTTGAAATGAATTTAGGAGGGAATATAGCGAAAAAGAAGTAATGTGCCAGCTTTTATTAAGCAAGACAACACGGTAATCAACATGTATGAAAGTAACTGCAATTTCTTCTACTGGCAATTGCTCGGAAAATCAAAAAAATATGTTTTTGTTTTGTCATAGTACGTACATTGAAAGCACAAGTGTTCGTGTGATGGCTTGTGTAAGCTAAACTTATCAAGTTTATTTTGACAGACGAAAAGAGTCATAACCGCTACTGGCTGAGATCTTGTTTGCACCGAGTAGATGAACAAATGACTAACAGTGCCATTGTTTTCGATAATGCACCGTTAAAGCTATCCATGCATATGCATGGATCATGCATATCGTTATGCATATGATCCATGAATTTATCTCAATATTTGTATGTTCGTATATTCCATTTAAATATTTTATTCCAAATATTAAAAGTGCTGTTTTTCGTACCGGAAATACTGGTGCTAATATGATCGGAATATTGGGATAAGAAATAAATATGTTTGGAGGAAATGACAATTACGGGATGATACAGTAGAAACAGCGTGGAGAATCAGGGAATTTTGACATGATAATTAAATAAATGAATTGTGAATATACTTCGACCATAACTTTAGTCTGAAAAGAAGTGTTTTGGTCACAAATTTAAAACTGCAAAAATAACGAGGTTTCGATTTATCCTCCGAATATCTCTGTTGTGAAAACTACAAAGCAATGAACATGTAAAAGGTGCAAAAAGACTATGAATTCACCCTGAAATTATCCTCTCTTTTTCTTCACTAGCGAAATAATTTTTTTAAATGGTAGGTCAAGTAAAATTAATTACAATTTTTACCTTTAAAGGATCATTACATTTTACAAATGAGAAACTCGCTTGAATCACAGTAAATAAAAGAAATAGACTTCCATTGCTGTTTGTTAGATGGATGTAGAACATTGAAGAAGATGTTATTTCATTGCATTCACATAATCTAAGGTAAACGTGAAAAACAATTTTGCATCACTTCAACACTTGAGTCACGATGGATGTGAGCCGCCGGTGTACACGGACGGATTTTTCACAAATTCTGCTGACTGACCAGTAGTCACAATCCCAAATTTAATAAATACTCAATAGAAGATAAATGAAAGCACGATTCTGTGAATGCATGCTATTTTAAAAATTGCACATTACAATTGACTTTAAATTTGAGTTGAATATTGAACTTGAGCCAGAAGTAACTGATCCTTTTAATTTGCTAATAAAAGGAAAGCAATGAACTCTAGGAAGTTAAAACTTGTTTTATTTGAAGGAATAACGTTTAATGGTTTATCAACATTATGCTTTGAATATAATGTCGTTAAAATGACTGCCATGGCTGTTGACAAATTAGGTTTTTTCCTTTGTCATTTCGATAACTCTCCTTAGTGTATCAGGCGAGAGTAGAGCTATTTTATAATAAATGTTGTTAAGTAAATGCTGAGTAAATAGGATACCGAAATTAACCATAAAATGTTATCCTCTCAAATAAAACAAGTTTAAACTTTCCAGCGCTCATAGATTTCCTTTCATTAGCAAATTAAAAGGGTCAGTTACTTCTGGCCCACCATGTACAATACAAGCGAATCATCATAAGTTAAAATTTTGTTTATTTGAATTATTATACAATGGCTCATCAGCTGATAATGCATGAGATGGAGGTCAGGTATAAAAATAAAATCGGTCCTGATCTCTTCGATACTTATGCATTTTCCTCTTTTTACTGTTAACTTTACTCCTGGATGATTTTTTTGTCACTTGCCTCTGAGTGAGTAAGCCATTCGTTGGGAGCCGTCTTTTTTGGGAACCAAAACAAGTAACCAAAAAGTAAAACGTGGTTAAATTTTTAAATTTTTGGAGAAATACTTTTTGTGTTCATTTGTATTCATGATACCAATAATATTTTTGAAAAATAATAGCGACGGATGTGTGTAACACGCATCGCAGTGATAACGTGATATAATGTGAAAATATTTTAAGTCTGTGTATTTGGTAGCAGTGATGGATTTCTTGGGTGATTAATTTGAATCTGTGTTTAATTAATTTGAAATTGAGAAAGATCAAATGAATTTAAGTGTGATTAATATAAACTTAAGGTTACTTAATTAAATATTGAGTTGTTAATTTGAATGAGTTTGATTGATTTTAATTTTATACTGTTTGTCCAATACATAATTTGAATTATTTTTAACTCCAGTTTGACGAACTTTAAATCGAGTTTGGTTAATTTAATTTTTAATTGTATTAACCCGAATTTACATTTGATTGACCGAAACGTGTGTTTGATTTATTTGAAATTGAGTTTGATCAAGTTTTCCTTAAAAAGGGGTAGTTCAATTCAATCAATAAAAATTAATATGTTTTCTGTTTCACGAACTCCAGGATTTTCATTCTTATTATTGAAGTTCAGTGATTTATTTCTTAGCTGCTCTTCAACTCAGAGCAGGGCTAATTTTTCATGAGCCAATATTATATGTTGAACGAATAGCATAGTTCTAATTCTACAACGCACGAGCTGAGCTGGGAATTACAGGTGTCTAACTCTTTGGTGATAAATCCTTCGGTTGTCATTTGTTACCCGGGAATTGTTGAGATATTTACGTTGTATTTGAATCAACGATCTACGACCAGGAGTGGATGACTGTTTAAAAAGCTGAACTTAAGTTTGTGTACATCAAAATGCGTGATCGTTTTACGCTCGTAGAACCAAGAGCTCTAGTGAGACGGTAAAATAGTGAAGTTTGTCGCATGACTTCGTTCTTAAGAATCGGACAAATTGTAATCTAATGCACGCTCAGTACTCGAGCACTTTGTCTCCTGTAAGTTATATATGCGTATTTCTTATTGCATGGAATGTAACTTAATGTAACTTTAGACGTGAGGGTAGGACCTGCCTCCTGCTGTAGCGTTATGGTAGAGCCTGCTGTAGCGTGAGGGTAGAGCCTGCTGTAGCGTGAGGGTAGTGCCTGCTGTAGCGTGAGGGTAGTGCCTGCTGTAGCGTGAGGGTAGTGCCTGCTGTAGCGTGAAGGTAGTGCCTGCTGTAGCGTTAGGGTAGTGCCTGCTGTAGCGTTAGGGTAGTGTCTGCTGTAGCGTGAGGGTAGTGCCTGCTGTAGCGTTAGGGTAGTGCCTGCTGTAGCGTTAGGGTAGTGCCTGCTGTAGCGTTAGGGTAGTGCCTGCTGTAGCGTTAGGGTAGTGTCTGCTGTAGCGTTAGGGTAGTGCCTGCTGTAGCGTTAGGGTAGTGCCTGCTGTAGCGTTAGGGTAGTGCCTGCTGTAGCGTTAGGGTAGAGCCTGCTGTAGCGTGAGGGTAGTGCCTGCTGTAGCGTGAAGGTAGTGCCTGCTGTAGCGTTAGGGTAGTGCCTGCTGTAGCGTTAGGGTAGTGTCTGCTGTAGCGTGAGGGTAGTGCCTGCTGTAGCGTTAGGGTAGTGCCTGCTGTAGCGTTAGGGTAGTGCCTGCTGTAGCGTTAGGGTAGTGCCTGCTGTAGCGTTAGGGTAGTGCCTGCTGTAGCGTTAGGGTAGAGCCTGCTGTAGCGTGAGGGTAGTGCCTGCTGTAGCGTGAAGGTAGTGCCTGCTGTAGCGTTAGGGTAGTGCCTGCTGTAGCGTTAGGGTAGTGTCTGCTGTAGCGTTAGGGTAGTGTCTGCTGTAGCGTGAGGGTAGTGCCTGCTGTAGCGTTAGGGTAGTGCCTGCTGTAGCGTTAGGGTAGAGCCTGCTGTAGCGTGAAGGTAGTGCCTGCTGTAGCGTTAGGGTAGTGCCTGCTGTAGCGTTAGGGTAGTGTCTGCTGTAGCGTGAGGGTAGTGCCTGCTGTAGCGTTAGGGTAGTGCCTGCTGTAGCGTTAGGGTAGTGCCTGCTGTAGCGTTAGGGTAGTGCCTGCTGTAGCGTTAGGGTAGTGTCTGCTGTAGCGTTAGGGTAGTGCCTGCTGTAGCGTTAGGGTAGTGCCTGCTGTAGCGTTAGGGTAGTGCCTGCTGTAGCGTTAGGGTAGAGCCTGCTGTAGCGTGAGGGTAGAGCCTGATGTAGCGTTAGGGTAGTGCCTGCTGTAGCGTGGAGGTAGTGCCTGCTGTAGCGTTAGGGTAGTGCCTGCTGTAGCGTGAGGGTAGAGCCTGCTGTAGCGTTAGGGTAGTGTCTGCTGTAGCGTGAGGGTAGTGCCTGCTGTAGCGTTAGGGTAGTGCCTGCTGTAGCGTCAGGGTAGAGTCTGCTGTAGCGTGAAGGTAGTGCCTGCTGTAGCGTTAGGGTAGTGCCTGCTGTAGCGTTAGGGTAGTGTCTGCTGTAGCGTGAGGGTAGTGCCTGCTGTAGCGTTAGGGTAGTGCTTGCTGTAGCGTTAGGGTAGAGCCTGCTGTAGCGTGAAGGTAGTGCCTGCTGTAGCGTTAGGGTAGTGCCTGCTGTAGCGTTAGGGTAGTGCCTGCTGTAGCGTTAGGGTAGTGTCTGCTGTAGCGTTAGGGTAGTGCCTGCTGTAGCGTTAGGGTAGTGCCTGCTGTAGCGTTAGGGTAGTGCCTGCTGTAGCGTGAGGGTAGTGCCTGCTGTAGCGTTAGGGTAGTGCCTGCTGTAGCGTTAGGGTAGTGCCTGCTGTAGCGTTAGGGTAGTGCCTGCTGTAGCGTTAGGGTAGTGCCTGCTGTAGCGTTAGGGTAGTGCCTGCTGTAGCGTTAGGGTAGAGCCTGCTGTAGCGTGAAGGTAGTGCCTGCTGTAGCGTTAGGGTAGTGCCTGCTGTAACGTTAGGGTAGTGCCTGCTGTAGCGTTAGGGTAGTGTCTGCTGTAGCGTGAGGGTAGTGCCTGCTGTAGCGTTAGGGTAGTGTCTGCTGTAGCGTGAGGGTAGAGCCTGCTGTAGCGTGAAGGTAGTGCCTGCTCTAGCGTTAGGGTAGTGCCTGCTGTAGCGTGAGGGTAGAGCCTGCTGTAGCGTTAGGGTAGTGTCTGCTGTAGCGTGAGGGTAGAGCCTGCTGTAGCGTGAAGGTAGTGCCTGCTGTAGCGTTAGGGTAGTGCCTGCTGTAGCGTGAGGGTAGAGCCTGCTGTAGCGTTAGGGTAGTGTCTGCTGTAGCGTGAGGGTAGAGCCTGCTGTAGCGTTAGGGTAGTGCCTGCTGAAGCGTGAGGGTAGAGCCTGATGTAGCGTGAGGGTAAAACCTGCTGTAGCGTGAGTGTAGTGCCTGCTGTAGCGTGAGGGTAGAGCCTGCTGTAGCGTGAGGGTAGAGCCTGCTGTAGCGTTAGGGTAGTGCCTGCTGTAGCGTGAGGGTAGAGCCTGCTGTAGCGTGAGGGTAGAGCCTGCTGTAGCGTTAGGGTAGTGCCTGCTGTAGCGTGAGGGTAGAGCCTGCTTTAGCGTGAGGGTAGAGCCTGCTGTAGCGTTAGGGTAGTGCCTGCTGTAGCGTGAGGGTAGAGCCTGCTTTAGCGTGAGGGTAAAGCCTGCTGTAGCGTTAGGGTAGTGCCTGCTGTAGCGTGAGGGGAGAGCCTGCTGTAGCGTGAGGGTAGTGCCTGCTGTAGCGTTAGGGTAGTGCCTGCTGTAGCGTTAGGGTAGTGCATGCTCCAGCGTGAGGGGAGTGCATGCTCCAGCGTTAGGGGAGTGCATGCTCCAGCGTGAGGGTAGTGCATGCTCCAGCGTGAGGGTAGGGCCTGCTGTAGCGCGAGGGTAGGGCCTGCCCTGTTGAAGGCATGAGAGACCACCTGACAATGCACGGAGGCTGTCGGCGTCTTCTGCGTTCTCACGACGGCGTTGAGCGTCTGTCGTTGGGTTATTGCAGCGTAATTGAGACGTGCGAATTCAAAAGCTAAGTGATGATTTGCCGGCATTCGAAAAAGTAAAATTTGTGAAAGGAACGATATAACAGAAAAATTTTGTTTCCCTGCACACGAGTTTCGTGTTTGGAACCCTCTGAAAGTTCTCGATGAGAGTGTGTGTGATATGAATTTTCCTTTTTCGCGAGATGAATACCGTATTAAATTCACGAGTACTATTAGCATTCATGAACTTTTCCCTGTCTGCATCTGAGGGATTGATATAGGGAGGGAAATTTGAGAGGCAGTAAAAAACCTGTGCTACAGATACGCTCATCACGCACTTTCTGTTCTCATCACACATTTGCTAAGTATTCAGTGCGTAATGTTGTTTGTGTAAAAACCTAATTCGATGATTTATGTCTTCTATCAAACATACGTGATTGCCGTCATTTTTGGTCCTGGCGCTAGAAATTATAAGTGCTGTATAACCCTCGTGTCGTTTTATGTATTATTTTGTTTATGTATACAGCCGTTGAATCTGTTTTCTAGAACAGGTGGAAGTATTTGATGACAACAGATTATTAATTTCACCACCACAAGGGCAAAACCAATACTTTAATCGCAAATCTAACATTAGGAAAATCTGAGAGGTATTGAACGATAGTAACAAATATATGGAAAGTTTTAAGATAGATATTTAAACCTGTATTACAAATACGCTCGACACATGATTTCAGTAATTCAAGTAATAAGGTCGTAATAATGTTAAGGCCTGTTTACACGATCATTGAGTGCGCGCGTGAACAGTGAAGAGAGGGGCTAGCCCCGCCCCCTTGCTCTCGCTTCAGGCTGATTTATTTGCTGAATGACGGTGCGTCTGTAACGACACTGACAAGCTGTGGCCAGCGCCATGAAAACGAGCATAATCCGCATTGTCAATGACAATGCGGATTGCAAATCAGCAGATTGCAGAGCAGCAAATGCGCCTGCAGCGAGAGAAAGTGGGCAGAGCTTGCGCATCTCTTCACTGCTCACGCGCTCACTCAATGATCGTGTAAACAGGCCTTTACACAATCACTAATCTAGTTAAATGGTTTACGGTCTTTATCGGACATTATTCAGTATCACCATTTGTTTTGGACCGTGTACGCTAGTACTAAAATAAGAGGAGCGTCTCTTCGTCCGTTTGTCCATCCGTCCGTCCCACCTTTGATAACATCGTTAAGATTCGATACGCAGCGCTGATAAACTGTTAAATCCTGTGCACCCGTGCACTGGTTTGTTAGGATGTGTGATCTGAGTAATTTTTTCTGTTTATTTAAAGCATTGAATGATTTACGTATTTTATGGAACTTTTCTGTAACGCATGCCATCAATTTTACCAGCCGCGCTCATGAGCTTATGTACATTTCTCCATCCGTAACAGTTGAATATACTCAGATTAGATCCGAAGCACAGCCACGCGTAGCACGATTTTGCATAGCGAAAAATCCACGGTGAAAATACATGGTAGCATAAATGGGTGGGTCAACACTCATAATTTTTCATTTTCAGCCAAGCGTTTTGTTTACTAAAATTGAGTGACTTTCATTGGTGAGGTTGAGTGTTGGTCTGTTATGTTCTTTCCAACAGTTTTATTGGGTATCCATTTGTTTTCAAGTGAACCATCACAATTTCTACTTCTTACTTTCTCGATAACTCAGATTAGAATATTTTTGGTGCGTTTAAGGAAGTCTCTTGCAGTACTCTCATTAAGACTAAATGAATTTTAACTTAAAAGTGGAAAGTATCCACCATTGATTGCAGACTTATGGAATATGAAATGTGCATACTTTTTTTTTATTTTCGTTTGATAAAATTGTCATATAACAGAATTTTTAAAATACGAGTATGAAGACTGTTAAATATGATCAATGAAGACTGTTAGTGTAATGTGTACTAATTTTACAATGGATTTTCTTCCGTTTCTTCAGTCATTACGCGTATTGTTGAGATAATCGAGTTAACTTCACTAGGATAGATTAGTAGACTTGGATTTGATTGTCATAAGGTCGTACTGTAGAATGCTCACGAAATGAAAAGAAAATATTGTTACTTCCAAACTGAAATGAAGAAAAAAAGAGCAAATTTATGATCAGAGACACTAAGTTTCAAAAACCTAACAAATTTCGATACTTCTACTTAAAATTGCATCTTTTATTTCTTACATGAAGGCCATTGCGAGTACATTATGAGACTTGAACCACGTTACAGCTGGATAATCAAAACAAAAGAAAGAAAAAACATACATCAAATTGAGATACAACTTAGTACTTGTTTACTGTTTGGCACTATGCTGTTGAACTATTTTACTTAACTTCGATTGAGAATCTTCGAAAATTTAAGGTTTCGTTACTATGTTGAATTTACTGTTAATTGAACGTATCTGCATATGCACCATTTCTACCAAAGACTTCATGTCTGCAATCTCACCTGACCAAGTACTTTATTTCTTTCAGTGAATTACTTAAGCATTGAAAATGGCAAGTTTGTCATGGGGATCAGATTTTTTTATTTAAATCTACGATTGACTCTCTTTCAATAGCAAAAATTATTTTATTTGTTAGTATTCCAAGGGTCCCATTCCTTCATATGAGTGATAACGTTTATGCTTTTACGAAACTCGTTTACAAATAACTTTAATTTTAACATAGCTATCACTTCACAGCACAATTAAGGGCATTCTCCCAAACGTTTCGTGCATAATGGAAATTGTTAATTTTTAGAATGAAGAAACTCCCCAATTTACTTAGCAGAGCAAAACTATGACAAATTTTTTTGTCTCTCGAGTTTACGTTCTAATATTTGCCAAGTAATACACTGTAGGAAATAAAATTTGAGGCTAATTAACATGATGTATCTCAGAGGCGACTGTTGTTCCATTCCGAAACACACAGGCACAAAAAAATTATCAGGGACTTGAATCTAGTTTCGATGAAGCAGGGAATTAATGAAAATCTGATATAATCTTGAGAGCTGTTCAAGATAGATTTTATTCATAAAATTCTATATCTAAAATATTGAATTCTTAGAAATGAGATAGAGCATACATTAATCTCATAGCACTGCATTGCTTCGAAAACTGTTACCAGGAAGGCTCTCATTTAATACTTTGTGGAATCTGTGCGGCAGAGTTCTTAAGTTTTCAATGCTGATTGCGACACACGTTCAATTCTATTCATTGAATAGTCGATTTATGTTGTAATTTGATTCGAATCGCTATTATTTCCTTGGTATAGCTGCACTGTCGTACAACTTTAGCAGCGTCAGCGCTTATCGGCACTGCGTGTTCTCATGTGTCGCTGTCATGTACATTTGTCTCAGAAGATTACTACCTCCCAGTGAATTTTGTTCTCCTGGTCATAAATGCAAGGAAACAATCGGTGCTTTCAATTGTAGCATTGCGAAAGCTTATTGTTACATGAGTTCCTTTTTACATTGGACTGCCTTTACTGTTATATATGTGTTCTGATTAATTATTGCATTTGCAGAGAAGTGCATTTCAATTGAGCTGACCTAACGCTCACTAGGATGAATTATGTGAAGATCAAGAGTTCTATTTAGTTAGATAAATTTATTAGAAAGTAAACATTTTACTGCAATGCAATCCACACTTTATAAGCAAGCATTGCCTACGCCTAAAAAGTTACATCTCGTGATTATACAACTTAAAGAAATATTTCAATTCGCGTTCTTATCTTCATCCTGCCTTACCTGCATTTGCTACAGCGTCAAAAAAATATACGTAGTTCATTCGACTCGAAAACATGAATTGGTGCAAACTCAGTGTGAGAGATCCACAGACGAGGCAACGACTTTTGTCACTTGCATCAAAGCAGTTCCTGTAACTTATGTGCGTTGATTTTACAAACGCTGCCAAATATTTGGCATAACCTTTGTATTGTTTTATCTCAAAAATTTTTCAATACTATAATTTTATCCATCCAAGAGAGTGACAGCATTGAATGAATATCAAATTGATATTATCTTCAGAGCTGTTCAAGATCAGTTTTATTTATGACATTCTATATTAAAGTTAAACTATTAGAAATGAGATAGAACATGCATTAACCTCACAGCATTGCATTGAGAACAGCCACTTGGATGGCTTCCATTTAATACTTCGTTTTGCAATCTTTTTAAAAAACATCTTTCAATTCAGACGTTCTGCATTTCATTGAATATCAGTTCTACCAATCTTCAAGGTTTCACTTGGTAACGCAACTCCCTGACCAGGCCGGCAGTGCACGCGGCAGCAGTTCGAGTGCCACAGCGGCGAGTGCATCGCCATCTACGACACCTGCAACGGCATCCCACAGTGTGAGGACGGCAGCGACGAGGGCGCCGAGCTCAACTGCCCGGCCACCCAAGGTGGGTTGATGTGTTGCTCGTCCCGGCGTTCCTTGAATCGTTTAGAATCTTCTTTGGCTAACCGGTTCACAGAGTTTAATGAGGGGCTGGAAATGTTAACTTCACGATTGGTGCTTTTGAGAATTTGGGTCGGTATTGAGTTATTTTTTATAATTTGTTAAGTTCATACAGCCCACTAATAATTAAGAGGCTGGTCCTAGCTTACTGATGAAGAAAAACTGCAGCTAGCTACTCTCGCATTGTGAGGTCATTCTCCATACTTATGAAAGAAAATTTATCGTAGTTTATATCTAGTAATACAACTTGTTTTTTAAACGTAAATATTAGATTAATGTGGTATTAATGAAATCGTGAGATAATTTAATTCAGGTTGACACCTGGGAAGAAAAAATAAACATAGAAGTTATTTAATTTTTGATGACCACTGTGTTCTAAACGTATTGTACAAGGGCTAAAAAGTGTGAGGAACTACCTCGACACATTTGACTCAACAGCCGTTTCGAAGCTGTAAAGATTAATAAAGACAAGGACACAAAGTTTCCAAATTTAATTTTCAATCAGTCGCCTGAACGCCAAGGAAGATTCGTAATAGTTACAAGGCAACAAGTACTTAACCAAACACAATACGGCAAGTAGCCGATTTACAAAGTATTAAATTTTTAAAACCTAAAGGACAATTCGCCCTCAAGTATCGCGTTTGTTTATTCATTTATTTTTTGATATATTTATTTATGTATTATTCAGGTTAAAATACGCATGTAAATTTTAAGGTTCAAAGTTAGGGTGTCAGGTAATGCCAGTCTTCAGGCGCAGGAACGAGGAGTCTGGAGAGGCTCTCCGTTTCAGGGCTAACAGCGCCAGCTGACACGGACGTCACGGGATATTGACCGAGCTTCAACGTGCGCGCTTGCTACAAGCACTTCAGGAAGACGAAAGTTAGCGCCAAACTGACGCTAACCGAAGGAAACAGGCACGGCGATCGCGGTACAACCAGGGCCAGAGCAGCTAAATCGTGACCAACGCCTCCAGTCCCTTCACAGCTGTGCATAAAGATGAAGAAATGTACCCAAGAAAATAATTACATAAGAAAATATTATGAAACAGCGCTTATACAAAGAATTTAGAACGAATATAGTAGTTAACGGTCAACGTAATTACCTAGTTGCGGCTACTGCTGTCCAACAAGATGGCTTAATTGGCTATCAACGTTGTGAAGCACGAAGTGCGCAGTGCGACGAAGTGCCCGCTAGATACTGAAAAAATAGGTACCAGGTAAGACCAAAGTCAATCTTCTTGATAAAGGTAAACAGAGATATTAAGTTTCAATAATCGGCAAATATTAGACACACGACTACCAACCTGAAGAATTTATCCTCCAGTGCGCATAGCGACTGTTAGACGATGGCAGTAATGGCGATATAGAAGTCGCAGTAGAGTGTCAATAGTAATGGAGGCAGAAGCCCAATAGTAGTTAAAGATAATAGGTAATAGTTAAGTTAATAGTAATAGTTAATAAAGACGGCGGTTCACTGCGACAGGGTAAGGTTGGCCCCCTTTTAGGGCAGCGAACACGCCTATTTAGAGGAAAGTTAATTGCGGTTCGTAACCCGCCTTAATCATGCAATTAATTAATGAAAAAGAACCTAAATTCAACGCTTTCACACACACAATCAAACCATAAACTTATTGAACATGCAGGAAGAAGGGAGGGAAGAGATAGGCTGGCGACCGTCACAACTCCACGTCACGAGCCGAGCGTACTCCCGACGTGCCGACGTAACAGAGGCCTTCGACCGAGACTCAGCCTGGCCTCTTGTATACCTGACACACCTAACACACCCGACACACCTGATTTACCACCGACGACCTCTTTTTACCACCGACGACCTCTGTTTGATATGCGCTGCTGCTGCGCGACCTCACCTGCCACGCAGCACCAGCCGTTTACGTTAATAGTACAGAAATCGAAGTACACTCCGAGCGAATCTGTGGGGAATTTTCCCCACAAAAGTATTAATAGTTGCGAACTGGTCATGGAATCTAATTCACGGATAACTTTGATCGCACTTCAAAGAGAATGAAATAGCTGCAAGAACGCTGGCTGGACCGGACATGAGTGCGTGCAGGCCCTGGGGAGACGAGGGAATAAGCAGAGAGGGGCAGGCGATAAACAATACTCGTGAGTTTATTGTCACTTTTCAAATAAAATGTAAAAATTGAAAATTCAATCGGCCGAAAAAACATCATTATCCGTTTTCTACATGTTTTAAAATTAATTGTAAACAGTGATTTTATGTCCCAGATCAAACCCCATTACGCATTTAGTATGGCGTTGAATTGAGAGGACAAACAGATTCAGGATTTACAAAAGTCACTTTCAATTGATGTTTTCCAGACCCGATCCAAATAAGGACAAATGGTGCTCTGGCCAGCGACCTTCTGGCCTCATCAGGGGGTCATCTGGGAGCGGGATCCCCCCGCGCTGGGATGGCTGAGGTGGGGTCCATGCGATCCAGAGTTGGATCTGAACAGCCTGCTGGGGTCGATGTTGGTAAAATCAGCGAGGAGAAAATGTCATCTTCCCACAGCGCGGGGGACTTGACAGATTTGCTGTACGGGGCTCCCGGGTCGCCTCGGAAGGGGATGCTGGAGGGAGACAGTCGAGTGCCGGAAGGGCCTGCGGCGCCAGTGGCGAGCAAAGGAAGAGAAGGTGAAGAGGAAGTACGGCCGGGATACGACGGCCCAGGCAGGCTACGCGGTGCCCAGCAGCAGCTGCACCCGCAGCAGCTGCACCCGCAGCAGGGCGCTCCTTACGGTAAGGCCCTGTTATATTATAAAGTGAGAGTATCTATTCCATACACGAGGCAATTATAGATTTCGCCCTCTCGTAGCATCTATTTCCATTAAATTTTGAACATCGAATCCTCTCGAATAATTCCTGGGTGAATAGAATTTACTACTGGCTGGCTGCACAAAATGGTAAGTGAGCTAAGTGAAGCGATGGGGTAGAGAGATGGTAAAGTTACATTCTTCCCACTAATTATCGATTTATCTGAAGAAGAGTGACTCTGGAGCGAAGAACAAAGCTCATTGATTGGCATAATTATTGACAAGGCCCCTCCAAATACAAGCAAATGAGTATTACGAGATTAGTGTACTACTGTTTGGTTGTTTATGCAAGACGTAGAGGCAAATATGATCATAATCCTCTGAAGTTTTAAGGCCATTGCTTTAGGTTTTAGATATTTTCACTGTAGGAAAAAATTACACTATGATAAAATTATTGGAACGACCATTTATTCCTTTTAAATTTGGCAATTCAAAGGGCTATCGAATTTCACTTGAACTTTCAGTGTGTTAAATTGCATTTTAGGACATTTTCCATGCAATTTTTCACATTAAATATGACTGATTCTCCACGAGCAGCAACTAGTTTAAGGTTGGCAACTGTTTTTTAAGTACATAAAAATGTCAAAGGGAGAGAACAGAGTGCTCAGCTCAGAAATATAGTGATGAGTTTGCATTTCGAAGGTGAAGGTTTGGCTGGTTCTTCATGCTTTGCTATTCTCAAGTCAACCGTACGGGTAAATAATTAAGAAGAACGAAGGTGAGGGTTATGTCTTCAACAAAGTACGACGTGGGTTAAAATATTTCATCTGAGACGACGGACAGGAAAATGTTCAGATTTGCAGCAAACAATTCGCGCACCTCAACTAAGGACAATCTAGATGTGATGTATGGCCCTATAACGTCACTAAGTCTCGCTAAGCAGTAGGTGTATGTAGAGTTCTGAAGAGAAGAGGTCTGAAGGCTTGTCATCCAAGAAAAGGCAATTCCTGAAACCAATATATTTCTGACCATGGATTTCTAAACTTCAATGAAAAACGTCTCAAGGAAAAAGATATTGCACTCTGGGAACACGCTTTATAGTCGAATGAGACTAAAATCGAACTCTTTGGTCATGACAACATTTCATACGTGTACAGAAACAGGAAATCTGGTGAAGCACAACTTCCAAAAAGCACCATTCCTACTGTGAAGCACGGCATGGGGGGAAGGGGGTGGCTGGGGGCTTGATGTTCTGAAGATGTTTCACTGAGTCTGCACCAGGAAGACTTGTTAAGTTTGGGGATATTATGAGAAAAGAAAAATTTGTTACCATTTTGAACAGCAATCTGAAGGATTTCTCTAGGAAGCTCAATCTGGGTCGCCGTTGGAGCGTTATACAAAACAATGATCCAAAGCATAGTTCTGAATTAGCGAAGAATTGGTTGAAAAAGGATAGAATGAGCGTAATAGATTAGCCACCGCAAAGTCCACATCACAAGCCTGCAGAAAATTTACGAAGAACATTAAAGCATACAATAATGAAGAGGAAACCTTCAAATCTAAAGCCCTTGGAAGAGTTTTGTCTTGTCTGCTGCTGATATACAATTATCCGAGAAAGCATGAACATAGTTTGTCAAATTCATAACTCCTTTCCTGAAGAAGTTGAATGCCATTTCAATGAAAAAATTCCTTGTACACAAATTATGAGTTCCCAACTTTATCGCATCACAAAGTTTTCCTCTCGAGCCCCACCACAATATCGTCTAGGGAGGTTCATGCTCGTCAATACTAGAATAAATGATCTCAAACCTTAACTCCAATGGTCAAATGATTCGATAAGCATTTATATTCGACGCTGCCATGCCGTTACCAAAAAACAAGAATGTTTCCTCGCAGTCGAGAACATTTTTTATTTCAGTATGAAGTCTTGAAATTAACATTTTTCTCATGAAAATGCTTAGTTTTTCCTTAACTATTGTTGTATTCTAGGAAAAGATACTCTAATTATTGTCCACATGTACCAAAATTCTAATGCAGCAAAAATTTCGTTTGAAACGAAGTTAGCTCCTTGATGAACGCCATATCACGAGTGTTTACGTAAACTGTTAAACGGGATGCATATTTGCAGAAAAACTCAGCAGAGAAGTTGTGCCCAATGAATATAAGACTGAATAATTTTTCTTTGCAAGCTGATTATATCGTATTTAAAAGTTGAGGTAACCGCGCAACTGAAGCGTACAACTCACATGAAGATAATAAGGAAAATATACACTTGTAAAATATATCGGGTGTTATATAATTCGATGCACGTATTTTACTTATGTACAGAAAAACGCTAAATAAAACGATTTTCATGAGTGACAAAAACCTCAAAACTCCTTCGTTTTCGAGAAAATTAATGATGACCTGAAATACGAGTAATTTTAGATTCCCGTAGGAATCGCCCAAAGCGTGCGCCAACAGCCTGCTCAAGAAAGATTTTACTCGTTGGTTGCATGGTAAACCTATTCCTACGGGAATTTAAAGTATGTATCAGTACGAGCATACATGCGCTATGAATATGAACGATACTGATTAAAATTTTCACTTATTAGAGCAACATGACGTATCAATATATGGGAAGTCCTCTCGAATTTTATTAGCTTGTCAGTACAGCGGTCATCATTTAGGTCAATAATGACATTAATTGGATAGTACAGCGCAAGACAACACTAGATCAATTAAAAAAATTCATCCCACGTAGATGTTACTCATTATGTAATAAAACTCAACGTTCTACTACTTCAGCCATTTCTTTGCAACAAAGACCCTTATCTTTACAACACAATACGCAATTTTAAAGACAGAACATTGGAGAACTATAACTTACAGTATTTCGCTGTTCCACCAACAGATTGTAATCTTTGGTCGTTTGTAAGACGAACTGCTCAAGATAATCATCGGTCCTGACACTGTCCTGTTCTCATTTTAGCGGCTTTGTTTAGCAGCCGCGGTGCGGGGTCTGCCAATATAGTTCAAATACTGTGCTGTTCTAGCGCACCTCGAGCGCACTCCGGCAACTCTGCCTGAAAGACATCTACACCGCTATGAGGTGAAATTATCACTTAATCCACTCTCCAGCTTTGACCTCTGATTCGTGGGTTAGGACACTCTGCAAATTTGCCCTCCAATTTTACCGTCGTTTCCTGCCGAAGAATTCTTTTTTCACGATCATAAAACTTTATACCCTGCGCCAGAGAATGTTAGAAGTAACGACATATTCGATGTGTCTCATCAGCAGTGTAGTTCAGGTTTATTGTTGAATTGATTAATTTCGTATCTCAGTCTATTAAGCATTCAATCAACATGCCCGAGGAACGTGGAACATTTGAAAAGCTCTTGTCAGTCAACGACATTTACTTGGTAAACAAAAACAATACGCTCGAATTATAAACGTCAACCATTATGATTTTCAATTACCAAAAAAAAAATACACGAAATCAAATAAATAAAATGAATTTGAGAAGATATCTGGAAATAGTTTGAAGTTTGACGCACCTTTCGAATGCAGTCTAGGAGAATTGTAAAAATGTTGTCAAGCAATAATTATACTATCTCCGATATGAATGCGAAGATTTTGACGTTAACTTAAATTGAGTAGATGAATTGCTCATCATAACCTATTTGAAATGAATCTCGTCAGTTGAACTGTTATTTTTTTGCAACAAATCAAATTCCGAATGAAGTGCACATGACTAAATTGAATAAAGATGCCGGCTTGAATTTTATCAAGCTGGCGTGATGCTGATCACGGCCCAGCTCCTCATATTTAGCTCGCTTTTATAAAGTAATGAGATAATAACTTAATAGCTCGCTAGCATTAGTTTAACCTATCATACCACAATTTATACACGGAATGTACGTGCACTAAATTTGATGTTACATTTTATTTTCCTTCACCAATTTTTATCCATAAATGTGGCTAGCTGACACAGTAAAACTATGAAGAAAAAGTAAGTCACACATAAATTGTGATTAACGAAAACTCCATAATGCGTACTTTACCTCATTGCAAACTTAAATATTAAAAATAAAGTTTATTTGCCGTACAATAATTTAAGTATCACTTAACTCCATCAAAAGAATAAATTTTCCTCACGGAAGAGCATAAACATTGGTGAATTGAATTCTTCCAGATTTTGAATGTACCTTGCTCAAAATGATCGAATAGCAATGCCGTGAATGCTTCCAAGATGACTCTAACGCTGTGAAGGTACAAACAAAGGCTGCGAACAAACCAACCGGATTAGCCTTAAGTAAAGTTCTAAGAAATGGATGCATATCTCCGTAGTATAAATTACACAAATTGTATAACACAGGCACGTTGACTAACCTCCCGCCTGCCCTCCGCATTATCTTACTCCTAGTGTACATAATAAATTTGCAGTAAAATATATAAGCAAGGAATATTACATTGACATTTTGAACGGCACGATTTTTATCATCGCGCCTGGAGATATATCATATATGAGGCATTGACGCAGTGGTCTAGCGAAAATTCTGTGAAGCAATGTCTTCCCGCTCTTCTTATGGACACCCTCTCGCCTTTACATCATGGTAGAGGAGAGTTTTTCTACCGTGCTCTACGTCCCCAGTACCATTGGGGTGAAGTAAGGGTTGCGTCCTTTAAGTTACTCCCGATCACGGTATACAAGGGGCTGCAAAATTGTTGGTACAAACTTCGGATACTAAAAGAAAATAATGATATAAGTACTATTTTATCAATGAAAAAAGTTCAAAAAATGCTTCGTTTTTGAGATAACCTGCTATGTAAAATAGGAACGCTGAATATTAGCTACACTCTGTTTATTAAAACACAAGGGTGTATTAATTCGAAAACCAATTAACAAAAGATAATTTATTTGTAGCGAGAACCTCATTGCAGTAATTGTTCAAAATGTCTACCGTGAGCATCAATACAAGTGCGACACCTTCGTCGGAAGGAGTTGCGTACGTTGCCAAAGACTCCAGGCATCTCAGCAATATCTCCAGCAGCGACTGCCAATTTGGCAAAAAGATCCTCTTCCGACTCGACAGGTGTTCATAACCATAACTTTTCATGTGTCCCACAAAAAAATCGAACGGAGTGAGATCAGGAGATCTTGGCGCGCCAGGACAAAGGACCCTCAAAGTTTGCTCTATAAGGCATCATAGTTACGCGAGCATCAATCATCACTAAACTAAAACTACTCATAAATGTTTTTTAACTAACCTGTTTGGAATATCAGAATTAACACATTCATTCTCGCTGCAATTAAAGTTTCCCAGCTTTTAGGAGCGCTTAGATCTGCTGTTATCATATGCGACGGCGGAACATGAAGGGAATCCACGGTGGAGCTTGCGCATCGTATTGTTCACGAACTTTGTAATTGGACTTACTTTCATTAACGATTGATAATTTAAATAAGCTTGCAATGAGATATTAATTTTTACAACGAGTATTGCCAGCATCAAGGCGTCCTAGAAGATAAAACGTTTCAAGAGACCTCAGAGGCTCAGAGGCACAAAGCCAGAATTGAAAGCCTAAATAATTTATAGTTTTGATTTAAGATGGAATATTTTAGCTCAAAAACCCTGAACATTAAGTTTGAACTTCAATTTATCACAAGATTTAAACCTGATTCAAACCTAAAATTTATTTTTAGTACGGTCAGTTCAAGATTAAATTTTTACTGGTCATCATCCTACGAAGCTCTCTCTGGAGTTCTCAAAAGACTATTCATTCCAATTTTCCAAAGTAATCTGATATGTAAGACAAGTTCATGAGTTCTTTCCTATTCAAGTTAACTCATTGTAAGACAGATTCAGAAGCACAACCTGAGCTAGGTGCGAAGATTACAGCACGTAATTGCACGCAGTACGTACAAAGAGAAAACATGAAATTTGCACTAGTACCTACGTGTGCTAGCAACATAAAATGTCTGGAATATAATCCTGTTATGTACAGCAACATTCAAGTGAAGTCCGATAGAATTTGGATAACGAGCACCTGCAAAAATTGAAGAGCTCAACTATTTTTCATGCATGTTCTAGAGTTTGCCTTAGCATTTATTGTCATGGCCATCTGATTGCAGTTTCGTTCGCAGGTGCGGACAGAGGCATATTCAGCCACAGAGCGACGCTGCTCGACTCGTACGGCCGGTACGCGTCTCCTGCCGACGGGTGAGTGGACACTCATGAAAACGGTGATCGGCCTTCTTCTGGCCAAAGTTCTTTCGTCAGAAAGTTTAGCATTAAAACTAGCAAAGCTAACCTACTGGATTGTCAGATTCAAAGAGAATTTTTAGTCAGTTTCACTCTTAAAAGGTTTAATGTGAGAACTTCAGCCATTACGGGTCAATCTGCCAATTTTTGGTTCCAGACACTCACTGGTGCATTATTCGCAAGGTGTTTGTGAGTTATTGAGTTACGAGATGCAACGCATAAGAACTCCTATATTGTCAAGTTGTTGACCAAAATTTATCTAATTATCTGTGTCTCATTTGATGTCTCAAAAGCATTTGCATTTCAGAGTAGTAACTTAGGAGTTAGCTAAAGTCTCCAGGAGTGATACGTTGTTTGGGAATTTTGTTCCCTCGGCTGTGTGGGTTCCCACTTAAAATCTCCCCGAAGTCATAACTTTCATGGATGCCGTCGCCGACCCGATATTCAGTTATCAGCGCCGCTGGCTTCAGACAGGAGCCTTAACATGACGAGAAAATTTGGAAACAGCACGAATGGAGAATTGCTGAACACCCTTTCGAGATAGAAATATCTCATGCAAAATGCCGTAGAGGTTAAGAACTAGTAGATTGAAGTGTTATATTTAAATGACTGTTATCAATCTAATCAATATATCCAATTATCCAGTTTCATAAGAAAATTTGAAATGAGGGTAATAGAAGTAATAAATAATATAGAAGAAATTAATACAAACTGAGAGTAAACGTGTTCATAATATTCAATATCGATATAGTGAAAAAATAATTCTTATCCAAATTTGGTCTTTTACAAAATATAATGTTGCGAGGCGTTTACAACGATTGGACTGACCTCTCGTAACCTCGTGCCTCCACTGTATCAGTGCTCCGCTAGTGTGCCGCTAGAGGTGCGGCCTTGGTCGTGGTAATGAAACTCGGAGACGTTTTCTTAGGTGTTTACTTCAAGGAGGTGACGAGAACGATAGCGCCAGGTCTAAGTTGTCTAGTGCTTATAAAGACTCCGACGTGAATGGGGGTTGGGGTTTCGCGTACACGAGCAGCAAACCCAAAGATAAGCATAGCACTTAACGTACCAAAGTTCAAATCCCTTTCAAGTGTATGAATGAACCAACTCGTATTCAACACATAATGCCTAAACGTATTCGATACATTCCACCGATCTTGATAATGTAAGAGAGAATTTTTTAGAGACGACTCAGCAATGCTTGTACTTGTATAAATATTAATGACCAAATAAGAGCGTTCATCTATACTGATTATACTATACCATAACTTCAGTGAATGAAATAAATTTCAATAACTGAATTTTCTTCCAAACTATAGTTTTAGGTGTCGATAGTCTGAAGTGAAAAGGCATGTGCGTACATGCGCTGATCTAAGGTTTATTACGAAGGGAGAGCGTGTCACTGTCTGTTCACACGCCCAGGGCTAGGCGTTGACAAGCTGGCAAGCATGCATCATGGGCTGAAGCATTTATGTTTTTAACTGATGGATTTCGCCAGCCAGAGAACTTACACGAATATGTCTCGCTCCTCTCATGGCTACTTATATCTCGAGTGTGCGTAAGTAGGTACGCCATTCTAAATTTTTGGCAATATTTCAAAAATACGAAGATACAGTTTACATTAATTGATAATTGAGTACTTGTGAATGAGCTGTTTGGAAAATACGGTTTAGTATATATGTATGTGGCATAAATTTTGCGAGAATTACACCTGACACTAGGGCCATAACCAAGGAATTCAGCGAATATTTGGTTTATTAGCAGTAATAACTAAGTGTAAATGGCTCCAAAGGTCAAAAAATAATTTTTAATGCGTTTCAAATCCTAAACCCACTTTCCGTAGATTTCAGTTTACTTTTATTGGAATATCTGGTCATTTCTCTGAAGCTGGACTTTCAAAGAAATTGAAAATTTTGGTGTATTTAGATCAGCAAATTTTTTTTATGTTGATCGTAAATTTCATTTACTCAATCTATTTTCATATGATGGCGCGTTGAAATTTATACTGTCGTTTTGATTAGCTTGCCCTTAATTTTGCTAATTTTATAACAGCTTTCTGAACCAATAACCTTATTTATGAAGCATTTAGGATAGACACTTTTTATCTATTTCATTTTAATCTATTTCATACAATTTTTACGGAGGCAATTTGTCGGATTTCACTCACCCTATCTTACAATTGAGAGTCAATTTCTTTCAATTAATGGTCAATCGATGAAAATATTTTAGTTTTCCCTTTGAAATATTTTATGAACAGCAAAGTATTTTCTTTTTAAGTTTTCGTTCTTATAGACGGAAACCTAAATAAAAATTCTTATGAGCTAAATAGGCACAAATTGTGTTATTTGCCGAAGAACAATGGAAAACAAAATTATTTTCTAAAGTTTGGAAAAGCTAGATCGTAAAAAAAAGTAAGTGACGCAGCGTGAAATGCTTATAAATGATGAAATACCCGATAGTATAGTAATAATAGATGAAATGGATCCCTAAGTTTATCTACAGTCGTACTTAATTTATCAACTGCACATTTTACTAGTCTTGTGAGTCCATAACCTGTAGTATATTTTACATGTTTCAGGCATGCAATAATTTGTTTATTACACGCTCGAAAGCAATTGCCTCGCAAAAATCCGGTCATTTCGTAGCTCGAAAATTTTTATGATGACGAATTGTAGGCTATGAAAGGAAGATACACTTTTTAGGAAATGAGATGTCTCAGCTGGTGTTCCTTGGCTTATTTGTTCTTAAATTTTCTTTCATACATAACTTAGTTATTTAAAAAGAAAATTTTCACCGCGTGGATAAGCTCATAAATAAGCAAATTAATACCCTAACCAGGCACTAACAGAAGTGGATTGCCGAGATATTATTGAGCCTCGATGACACTTGATTCATACTAAACAATCGTTTGAAAAACTTTTCATCTAATGATTTCATTTTTATATCTTTCCGGGGTGTTTTACTTATTCTCATGCATTTTTGATTATAGTAAAATCCTGTGAAAGGCTCCGTTTCTACTGTTACTCAATGACTTAATTTTCACAAAAGTAGAAGTTACAATTGGCTGACAGTACTACTAAGATATGTTTGAATGGCGTGGAAAAAGTAGTACTGTACCGATAAAAAATAAATCTAGGTATGCTTTCATAATTCCTGAACTTCAAGCAATAATTCAAGTCCACTTTATGCTGAAATTCCCCCCAAAATCGTTAACCCTTTGCCCTAAGAAATTTAATTTTACATCAAGCACCGTTTCCAATTTCGAACATCATATTCAAATTCCCATTAAAAAATTACGAACATCACATCAAATCACCATGAAAATGGGAAAAATTGATTTCTTTTAAATAGTGCAAAACACTTCGTAAACCAAGCTAGACATTTTGATTAATACGCGTAAAAGTAGAGAGGACCGTAGAAACATTCTGAGATAAAATCCCAAACAAAAGCACAACATGGAGACCTAAGACAATGTTACAAAATTTTCCCCTTACTTAACCTGATGAATACGGTGCATTTCAAACAAACGTAACAGAGGCAAACCAAACTCGTTAAGAGAGCCATCATCCGATGTTTTTACGTTTATTTTTAATTGCTGAAAAATTTCCATTCACCACATCCAGTATAATAATTTACCCCTTGTAATTTATAACTCATTCAATAAAAATAATCAGGTTTCGTAGAATTAATTAGAAATAGAAATGGTTAAGGAATATTTCTCCTCAAAGATTTGGAAGCGAAAAATCATCAGTGTTTCTAAAATAATCAAGTTTCTTTTGTGAACATGGAGGGCTTCTCATATTTGAATTTTTTTATTTCCAATGACCTTACTCGTATATTTTTCTGTTCTTAAACAAGTCAAATGAAATGTCCCTTGAGTGCTCAAAAATTACCTTACTTCTCAATTTACCTTTATATTCGATATTTCGAGTTTGTATCTTATTTTCCCTTCTCACGCCTGTAAACGTATATTAATGATAATGTTTAGGTTTGTGAATAAAGTATTTTTGAATGCGTATGGTGACAAAATATTGCGTTTCGTTATTGAGTTCGTTTAAAGATGGTGCTTGCACATCGACGCTTTGTTTTATTTAAGATTTTTATTTGAATCGGTAAAATGACGAAAGACTTTGGAATTTCAACTCGCAGTAAATTTGCATAAATCCTGGAACCACGAGTGCTGTACGAGTACAAATGATCTAGGTCCCTAATGTGTATTTAATAAATTATGGGTTCTATATCGATAAAGGCACAACGCAAGCGTCTTTATTCCGACAGAAATTCTAAGCTCATTTACCGCGAAGATTTGGGTAACTCTCTCCCTTTCCCGTGTGTAGGGGCTACTCGAACACAGACGAGGCCTCGAGCTACGGAGGCAGGACCAGGGCCTCTGGATACTACGACTACAGCGCCAACAGGCCTGCTTCTGCTGGATACGCTGCAGCGCCCTACCTCGGTGAGTGCCTTCTCTGCTGCACCTGTTCTTTCTCCAGGCCTGTTTTTTCTCCAGATTGTATGGGTGGATGCTTGGATTTAGAGATGAAGCTGTAACTGTTGTCCAAACAGCCGTAAAAGCGCTTCAACCTTGAAAAATTCGGACCTGGTCGGAAATACGGACAAAAGCTAATGTACTAGTAAACAAAATGCTGGTGATCATATTTTCAACAATGAAAAATGACATATACAATCATCGTGATCAAATATATCATTGAAGAAGAACAAGATTTTTGTAATTTTTTTGGATTTATAGTCAACGATTTGTTTACAACTAAGAGTAATCTGTTTTTTAAGTTTAGTAAAACTGTTACCCTTCAGCATAAATTGAAAAGGCGTTAATCTTCTATCTATAAAAAGGTTTTCCATCTTTTAGAAAATGTATCCCATCCAGTATTTTGTCAAGTGCGCATTCTGTTCTCAGTTTATAAGCATAAAGAATTCCCGCAGTCAAAGAATATATCCACATATTACGTTCATGTTTGAATGGTGGTGCTATTAAGTATTAATACAGTGGAACTCAAAATATTTGGCTTAAATTGCAGCTGCATTTAAGGGCATTAAGACTGCCACACAAAGGCGTGAGAATGTGCTAATATAAAAATTTAGTGTTGCTCTGTGGTGGGACTTAATATTGGTGCAGTTAATGTAGAACCAATTAGTAACGTTTTTAACTTGTTATTTTCAGCATATTTTATAAACTTAGGACTAATTGGGCCCTGTACCTAAATTGTTTTTAAAAACTGTGCCTAAATACTGATAGTTACGAGATAGCTACATTTTGGTGCAAAATATTTTTTAATGAATGGGTTTGAAACACGTCTCGAAATTTGACCTTTAACGAATATATTTTTATCAGGGTCTAAAGAAAAAGTACCGTTTGTCCTCTTGTTTAGTTTCTCAGATTTAGCGTGCACATTTCCCTATGGTAGACTTTAATAAAAATTTCGTTACTTTTTTCAGGCGGCGAGTACGATCCTCGGTCAGGGTACCGCAGAAACGATGCTCTGGAAACTCCGTTGAGCCCCGCCCAGTACTACCCTCCCAGGGCTCAGTCAGGAGTGTCGGTGGGCTGCTCTCTATGTTTTTCTTCTGCTTAATTTCATTAAGACTATAGATCTGTTAGGTATGATTGGCGCGATGTACGAAAGTTTCCGCAACATTTGCTTATGCATCGGTAGATTGCATTCTGTGCTATAAACATCGGTAAACTTTTGAAGTACTACTTGCCTCGTTGCCAATGTTATCTATTATGGACAAACAGACATGAGCAGTTTCAGTTCTATTTTCTGGCAACATCGCTACAACCGCCAGAAATTCCTCTCGTTTTATCAACCCTTGTGAAGAACGATTATTTTTTCGGCAAAAAACGGTCGCACACTTGACCCTTGCTAATAGAGGCATCCGTCTTGAAGTGTGGGCATACGCTCAACATTCTATGAAATTAACACATTTCAAATTTTATCCCACCTACTATATAGAAAACGCACTTGGAACTACTTCAGCTTCAACTATGAGAGACAGGAACAAAGTTGTTTGATCATCAAGTTCCGTGAGCTGAATTCCATTTCTCGTGGATTAATTTCTGCACCATGGTAAATGCAAACGATTTTACTTTTCTTGTAGACACATATGGGAATGCTAAAAATTCTCTAGTTTTTTCAGTATCCTTTATGCGCTAGACCATATAATAAGAATCCATTGATAGAAAGTTTGCTATATTGAACTTGAATGTTTTAATTACTTGCACAGAAAAAATACAGGTGCACGTATGGAATGAAAATCTATTTATGCTTACGCCTAGAATGAGCAGGACCCCGTCAAACTATTGCTAGGTTGCGTTTGCACATGAGTACTTACATTAGGAGTCTGTAAACTACTCTAGGAATCCTGTACCCCAAAATATACCGTACGCTAGGAATCCTTCGTAACAATGTGCTGCACTTTAGTAGGGCTACCTATATTAAGCCTTGAGTGATTGATTTAACCACGCCAGCGCTAATGAGTGGGAAGAGTGAGAATGGATTTGTTATGCAATTCATAAATTAATCTGCCAAGCCTTTGCATAGCTGTAGGCACAATCGACGATGCAGCTGTTATACTCTTCAGCGTGGTCCCTGGCCCCCCTATAGGTGTTAAACTGAGTTGTGTCTGTGTTAGTGAGTAGAAAGAACAAGGAAAAATTGCGACGTAGTTCACATATCCTGCATTTTATTTCAACACCATACCCGTAACTAGTTTACTTTGCAACATAAGTCGGTTTCTCAAAAATCTACTTCCCCGTGTACTATTGAAATAATATATCCGGTGTGGCTCACTGGGGCTACTCCAGACCGAAGGAACGAGAAGTTGCACAGCAGATGCCATCGAGTTCGATAATTTCATTGTTCATATCCAATCAGTTAAAATACCATGACAACAATGGAGGCAAAGACTGTTGGGAGTCGAGGATTTACGGCTTTTATTGCAGGGGCACTGTATACTTTTTTTGAAAATAATGCGCGAACATTTACGTCAAAGTTCAGTGATGTTTATCTGAACAGGCATTGTTTTTGTGTTGATGATGGAAATTTTCTGGCAACACTCAAATTTCAGATGAGGCAGTGGGGAGAGCCGAATCATCTCTCTCAATTACAGTCCAGCGTTCCTCAGCAGCCACTGTCACCCGTGCAGCCACAGCAGCAACACAACTTGCCGCTGCTGCCGTACCAGCAGCAGACGCTGGGCAGCTACATGCATCCGATGCAGCTCCAGCAGGTGCAGCACCTGCCGCAGATGCCAGACGCGCAACTCCAGTTGCAGAGACAGCAACTCATTCCCATTGCTGATCAGATGGCGTCTGGAGGAGGCAGAGAAGTTGGATACGGTCCGCCCGATGCTAAGCACCAAGTGAGCTGAAGAGAATGACGTATAGGTTATAGGTAGAAATTCTGCAGAACAAGACGCAGGGCATGGGTAGTACGGTGCCAGAGAGTGCTCGGTGGTTTTGAGAATATTAACGTACATTACGGGCACTATTGCTGATGATCAGACGTAGCGAAATGTCATGAAGTTACGAACTGCTTGCAAAACGGGTCTCGCTTTTTGTGTTAGACATAGAAAAGAGCAACTGTTTTAGGCATACAAATAAATTTCTGTAATGAAAGTACTTCTGTGGAGAGGATAGCTAGAGGCGATATTTCAGGCTACAAGTTCAACGTTCAGTTTAGTCGTTACATGAGACTGCAGCTCCAATGTGCGAAGTATATCTCCGTTACTGGCTGATGGTATTCGGTTTTCATATACATATTAGGAGTTTGACGTTTTGAAACACGAATAAGATTGAAGTTTTCCAGTTAATTTCTGATGTTCAATTGCGATCTGAAACCGTCATCAGGTCGAATGCAAAAAATTCATGGGAGCGATTTATTTTGAACTAGCTTGCTTCGTTTGAATTTGATGGATTTTTGTTATAAAACACATTCCTATTTTTTCATTCAACTAGCCCTGTGTTAAAAACAAAGTTTACGTTTAGTTTGCCGGCAGTGTGGAGATTGCTTTGCTGGCTTTGTCGTATGTGAGCTGCATCGCGTGTACGCAATCTTGATAACATGGTCATTGCTTAGATAACTGATCAGAGCGATGTAAGTCGTGATTCCAGAGCTAGGGAAATATATTTGAGGGAAGGAGGAAAATTGATTGTGCTGCGAATGTAGGAGATTATCATTTTCATAGTTCGATTACACTCATTTTTTGTACAACCATCAAGATTAGTGCTCGACTTGCTTTACTGTCTCAGGCGCCCTCGAAATTTTGGTTACAGAAGTATCAGTTGATCAGTTGAAGTATTACATGGGCTTTCAGCTGCCCAGTGTGTTCTAAGTATAATGGTATAAAACCGCTTCACTTGCCATTTAAAAATCAGCGCAGTGTCTCCAATGGCTTTCTGTACGTTGGCGCAGAACGATATTTTGAGGTACTGTAGGTTTCAAGTAGTACGGAGCAATGAAAATTAAGTACAGCTGTTAGATATTTCGTTGCATGGAAATGTGCAAAAGAGCAATGCATACTGCGTGAAGTCACAATAGGTCAGTAATGGGTACTACTTTATAAGTGTATAGCTGTCCTCTGCGGTTCCTTTACGATCGGTGGGGTTAGTTGAAGGATTACTCCAGAGACACAGGCAGTCAAGGTACAGGTAAACTGCTGTAAAAGAAGACCTAACAACTGTATCGCCACATTATTGTTATGATGTCAAACTGTTGTATTACAGCGCCGATTTTTAATTGGGCTTGAATAAAATTATTTCCAAGCATTTAAAAAAAAACGATTTTTAAACCACTTCAGGCATGAGCACTTATAATAATGAATATTAGTTGCTGAAAATAAGGATACTGTTGCCTTTTATGAAACTTACGATTAATAACCTTACAAATTAATCTTGGATCAAGTAACTGTAAATTAGTATGATAACTGAATCTACTTCAAGCTTGTCGCAGTATCATTGTCCAGGTCAACTCCATAAAATTCATTTAGCATGATCTCTGATTGGTATTGTGAGAAAGTTAATCAATCACACTAGGATGTTCCATTTTATTGATTCCGGTATACCAAGTGGAAGGAAAGGTATGAAAAATTGTGAGATTTTGTAACTATACCCACCTTAAACTTTCTTGTTTGAGAGCCCCGATCTTGCGTTGCAGGAAGAGCTGTCGCTGCTCGGTGGTCGCCTCTCCAGCGCAGTCAGCTCGCCGCTAGCTGCTCGTCCTGCAGGCAACAGAGGTGAAGATTTTTTGCTCTGCAGTAACTAATTTATACTCAAATGCTGATGATCCTTTTTCCAGGACCCCAAATATTAACGCAAGAAGCTCAACAGCTTGTTTAATTGTGTCAATAAAGAGGTAATAAACGCGCTAGCTTATAAATTGCAATATATTCATAATTAATAACACCTAATTTAATGGACACAATTTTACAGAAAATGCTGGGATATAACCAATGCTATTATGACTACAGCACGCACAATTATTTCCAAATAGAACTCCTATAAAGAAATAATCCAAATCAGTTCTAATATTCAATTCATTAGATTGAAATGAACTTCTGCTGGATTTCTTATGAGGTGACATAATTCAGGTATGAGTGGAAAATTTCAGTGCTTCAATCAATAAGATAACTTCGAGAATAGTACTGCATGCTCAAGTAGCAAATCATAACTATCTCATACGGAGTGCGGGCAAAGTTGTGGAAGTAGATATCAATAAAAAATTAATAAAATTCTAATTGAAATGATGACTTAAGGATGTGGAAGAATGTTCAACCATAAAAATTTTCTCAGGTAACTCATGTTATGATAGATGCACGGAAAAGGAAATTCTGCGTAGCAATTGATAAGTTATAAAGTGTGGATCGTAGATCGTCCTGAAATGGTTTCCCAAGATCTCCGCCCACCCTCATGATTTTGACGGTCGTCAAAATACGAGTCAGATTAAATCAATGAAGTCAATGAGAAAGTTAGACAGATAAATGAAAAGGAATGCACAGAATCTCAAAAAACAAAGTGAAGGCCGACTTAAACGAATTAATTTATATTCTTTTAATAATTAATGAACGGAATTAACACATTCTTACGGTTAAAATGTACATTCGAGATGTAAAAGAGTCAGGAACTAACATACTTCAAAGAACCAAAACGACTGGCTGAGGCAAAGGGACTTTTGAACTATTACAATAGGGGCCCGCTCTGATGATATCGTGTTTTCAAATCAGCAATGATTCACAGCTGACGCAAACTTCAAACGTTAGAATATTATGGTCATGCGAGAGTTCTTTGCAAACTTTTTTAACTATTACAGAGCGCTTCCAAAGAAAACCCCTCATTGTCATGGAATGGGGTGGGTTTTCTTAGATAAGAAAATTTCTCATTCATGTTAAACAAAGGGCACAAGTGGTCCAAATTTATACATTGAACAAATTACAATTTCCGCGCGTACAGAAGCCAAAACATAATTCAAAATAGAACTGAACGCTGTTGAACTGAACGGAGCACAGGACGTCAAATTAAACACAGCAGCGGTGTAGGACCATTGTACAAAGGATCTACACCTTTTTCACTTCAAATTAATCTAAGTCAAGTTCAATTTAATCCAAGTCAAGTTCAAATTAATCCAAGTCAAGTTCAAATTAATCCAAGTCAAGTTCAAATTAATCCAAGTCAAGTTCAAATTAATCCAAGTCAAGTTCAAATTAATCCAAGTCAAGTTCAAATTAATCCAAGTCAAGTTCAAATTAACCCAAGTCAAGTTGAAATTAATCCAAGTCAAGTTCAAATTAATCCAAGTCAAGTTCAAATTATTCTGAGTCAAGTTCAAATTAATCCAACCCTCAGTTGAGTTATAAAATGACATAATAATTTGTTAATTTGAGTTTTTGTGTTAAATATGTATTTATTAGATGTTATAGGCAAGACTGGTTTCGAGGATTTATTTACTCCCATAGATATTTATATACGGGAAATTCCACTTTGTCACATCTATGAAATCGTATAATGCAAATACAAACGGTTATCATTGAACGATATGTAGATTTAATCTTTAAAAGAAACATACAAGTGCGATTCACTGAGTACTAATATGTACGAATCCGTTTGATTACAATTTATACTTGTACATTACTACCCAGGTACATTCTTGCCTTAGCAATATAAATGTTGCCATCCATTATAATTCCGTGTTAGTCAATGTGAAGAAATGTAGGATCCACTTAGAATACACAATAATAATACAAGAAACAATGTTTCTAACTTAATAATGATTTCATTTGTGTGTGTTAAACAATTAAATATATAATATTTTCAAGACTTGAATATTCATAAAATAATTATTATAAAAGTTATTGAAGTCTTAAAAGTATTATATATTGAATTGTAAACACACACAAATAAAATCAGTTGTGAATTAGAAACATTGTTTCTTGTATTATCATTGTGTATTGTAAGTGGATCCTACATTTCTTCTCATTGACTAACACGGAATTAGGATGGATGACAAAATTTTCATTGCTAATGCAGGAATGTATCTGGGTAGTAATGTACAAATATAAATTGTAATTAAACGGAATCTTACATTAGTACTCAGTGAACCGCACTTGTATGTTTCTTTTAAAGATTAAATCTACATATCGTTCAATGATAACCTTTTGTACTTGCATGTATATGATTTCATAGATGTGATAAAGTGGAATTTTACGTATATAAATATCTATGAGTGTAAATAAATCCTCGAAACCATTCGTGCTTATAGCATCCAATAAATACATATTTAACACAAAAAACTCAAATTAACTAATTATTATGTCATTTTATAACTTAACTGAGGGTTGGATTAATTTGAACTTGACTTGGATTAATTTGAACTTGACTTGGAATAATTTGAACTTAACTCGGATTAATTTGAACTTGACTTGGATTAATTTGTACTTGACTTGGATTAATTTGAACTTGACTCGGATTAATTTGAACTTGACTCGGATTAATTTGAACTTGACTTAGATTAATTTGAAGTGAAAAAGGTGTTGAGCAAGATTATATGGTTCTCCACATATCCAGATCTTAACCAAACGGGTTTTCTAGTAGGTCTGTTACGAAGTGTGAAGAACGTGCTTACTGCTTACTATAGCGAAAATACTCAAGCTTAAAGCTGCTCGATTAAAAATTCGCGAAGGAAAATACCTCAATACCGCTCATGGTGCGTAACGAGGCAGAGTTTTTTCGTGGCACACTCGAGTTTATGATCAGCATTTGAGAAGAAATATTAAATTTTAATTAGTAAATATAGGCTGTAATTAAATGTTAAAACAGTTATTTTCTTATATCTGGTGAAATAAAAAATTGTTTACCATTGCGTTAGTCCAAGAACTTTGCCCCACTCGGGATAACAAATGTTCATTTAGATAGCTTTGCTCTGATTTGAAATTGAACATTTGCAACTATTGTACACAGTTTTGCTAAATTTACTCAATGACCGGGGTATGATTAAATGCATAATTTCGTTACAATACTGGAATACGTTGGCGAAGCCATCATTTAGCTCAAATTCATCTGGAGGCCACAGATATTATTGGTTAGAATTTTAAATGATACCAAGATTAGAAATTTAAGGTAGAAAACAGTGAAATCCTATTTGTATGAAAAAGTACAAGAAGAACGCATGGTTTTTGGAATTTTATTTTGCGTTTATTGCAGTCAATGAAGTTAACAGAGGCTACTGCATCAACTGGCTCTCAGTGATCTGTCTCTGTCCCTTTATTATTTCTTCGCTCTACTTCAGAGAAATTGTAGCTTATAAGATAGTTTAATAAAAAGTTAACGATCCTAATTTCTTAAAATTTCATCTACGCCCTCCGCCACAGTGTGTGAACTACATTTGAAAGACAAGAACTCAATACGTTGTAGTCATGTGGCATTATCAGTGGAACGTTTTGATATGAGTTGGCTCATTAGGCATTTTCAATTACCCCTCTTCTTCTACAGCTGCATGATATAGACCTACTCCAAAATAACTACCTTCAGTCTAAAGTCCAATTAAAGCATCGTATCAGTTCGATCGTTTTCTTTATTTTGTTAGTTTTCGTTTTCCTGACAAACCACCACTGACTTTCAGAATTGTATGAAGGGTGATTTTCTTTCTTCAGGTTACCAGGTGCCAGGCATCCAGAAAGCGACATCACCCGAAAATCAAACGTCCTCCACGAACACCACAACCACGCCCGCTGCCCCTGGTCTCGTGACACCTAAGCCCGGCAACACTTCGGTCCCTAGCTCGGCTCCCAGCACCACCACTCCCTCTTCCACCACAACCTCAGACACCTTCTCTATTCTGGGGGCATGGGGGTCCATAGTAGCCAAATGGAAGCTGGACCCTGCTGAAATTGAGGCCGAGAAAAAAGAAAACAGGCTGCAGCATTCTGGAGCTGTCGTGGCACTCAGTCTTGGTAAGCGAGAATGAATTACTCGAATATTTTTTTCGTGAGCTATAATTTCGCAACTCAAAAGCGAGCTCTCTTCTTTCATTTTAAAATTTCCATTTAGCTACTGATACAAGTATAATAGCTACGAGAAAGTGAAATATAATAGGAAGATCTTGAAATATAAAACCAATTTTCTTTAATATTGTATAGGTATGTCATGAAGGAAAAGTTTTTCTTTCTTTTACATTCAGTATTATTAATTTTGCGACCGTACCTTTGAAACGCCTACTATTAACCCGTTTTAGAGTTAGAAGTAATCACCGTCTGAATACAAACAGTTTGACCTTATTGAAAATCAAACAAATCGCATATTTTAACGGATTATAGTGCCCTATCAAAAAATAATATTATTTTTTGGCAAGAATCAAGTGCGACTGGGATGAAATTAACAATCGTTAAAGAAAGCAAATTTCTGACTGTTAAATGAAATGTCCCAATGCATTGTCTTATGATATTCTAATGCGTTGGTTGGCCCTCTTTGTTTCGAAAGAATACAATGTGAATTCTAAGGTTACATTTTTAATCCGATATCATTTGTAGCTGTTTCATCATTATGAAAATTCAGTTTCTGTGATCGATTAAAACTTTATTTGATGGAAAATGCCATGCGTACTTGTTGCAAAGATGAAATGTAATGGTTTTTGTTTGTTGTTTTTCAATCATGCTAACATAGCCTCATCATATGCAAATTAAACCGCAGGTTATAATATGCTCTTCATCAATTTCTTCCTAATTGCAAAGGTGCAATGTGACCTCATGTGCGCCGAATTTGTCGTAAATTTCGATTGTGTGGCAAATCGTTCTCGAACCTGTTTTCGAGATGTTCACAGCTCACTCACACACCTCTTATTTCATCCTATACAGATGTTTAAGTACCTGTGATTTTTATACGCTGTGATTCTTAAATAAGGGTCCTTAAAGAATTTCTAATAACTCCCACAGTATTGGATGGATTTTTTAAAAAACAAAGCATTAAGGCAATTCTGAGAAATACTGATAATTTATTTTTAATATAATATTCAACATATGTCCTCTTTTTTCAATTGTTTTCTCCTTATTTATTTTTATTTGTCCAGCTAATACAAAACTCGTAAGATACAAGCATACTTGTGAACGCTGAATAGGTAAGAAGTTTGCAAAAATCATCTGGTAAAATAATCAGGAATTTCGCTCCAGTAACAAGAAAAATTTTTAGATTTAGCTTCAAAGTATTACGGGGCTCCGCACTCGCTTTCATTTCTCGTTAAATAGTTATAGTAGTCATTTTAAGAGTGAATTTGTTGCTGAACTTCATAATTTTCGATTGTTTCAAGTTTTTTGCTTGTAAAACTTCCATGAAAAACCGGTAATTTTTAAAAAGTTTCTATGATATTTTAAGCTGTGCCCTAGTCGCATAGCGTAAACAAAGTATGTTGTGGTATGCACAATACAATCAAAGGAATTTTCTAAGTCAAGGAAAATACGAGTAGAAAGACTATAACTTTCCCTCATCTATATCTGTCTGTATTTGGAAGAAGGAATTTTAGGTAATATAAAATGGCTGGAGTTAATTTTTGAAATCGAATGCTGAATTGCTAGTCATAGAGACATGGATAAATCTTCAAATACAAGTATATTTTTTCAGTACGATACTCTTTTGAATTCTAATTAAAGATTAGCAATGTTGAAATTGGTCTACAGTAATCAACTCAAATTTTCCATCGGTTCTAAAAAAGAAAATTACTCTTGCAATTTTTAGTGAATCAGAAGAGGGAAAGATCTTTTCGAAATAACTGCAGAATATGTAAAATAACAGGATATATGTATCATAATATTTCAACACAGAATGTTATTTCCCATTTTGATTTGTTTTCAAAGTTTCAATGCAGACGGAAACATATGATGCCTTTACGGGAGCTCGATAGAAAGGGGGTTGAGTTCAAGTCTGCAGGGTAGCGTGCCTAATAAAATGTTTTTTTTTATACTTTAGCGAAATTCTTTCCAGTAGTGACAAAATAATTGTTCCATATATCTGCGATGCCTTCCTCATTTTGATAAAATGCAGAACCTTGTCAAATGAGTTTTTCTTGTTTGATAGATTATTTTTTCGTTAAACAAAGTTTAAAACTACTGAAGACTTCTTTTTAAGTTACTGAAAAAGTAAGAGAAATTTCTAATAAAATAACTCCTTTTGAAGGCTCTGTTCTTACTGGTCGCATAATTTCCAAAAATGGGATACATTCCAAACTCAATAATTCTTTTTTGTGTAAAATAGAACATTTCTTCTATTTTTGAAATTTGGGGTTAGTACTGAGTGAGGGTTAATATTGCTTTATGGCCTGACTGCGGGTTGTGATTGGGTAGGAACTGTCATATATATATTTCGTAAATTCTGGTCACTGATGGATTTATTCACACATTCTAAATTATCAAGCAAAATCTGTGTGAAGAGGTTGAACACTTATAAATTGAAGATTAAAATCATAGAAGATACAATGAATGATACCAATTCCCATTTAAAAAACAGCTATATGTAACTTGTTAATGATAAAATGGTACGGGAAACATCTTTGGGACATTTTAGATCTGTTTGTAGAGTTGATTCAGAGAAGTGTGGTGAACAGGACGTTCATAATTAATTATAGCTATTTCAATGGAGCGTGGTTAGCATTAGTTTTTAAAAAGCGAATAACGAGGTTGATTTCATAAGTTGATGAGAGGGCGGAGTGAATAATTTTCAACCACGCAAACACCATTTTTATAAATTTGCACATGGAGACCGACAGAATCGTAAGACAAGGGCTTAGTGAAGTGATGAGTGATCAGACACACTGGATTCTACAGATAAATACATTAATTTTTGCAACGCAAATTCTGGTTAGAGTAAATTTTAAAATCATCCGAATGATAAAATCCCCATCGTATACTTTTCACTAGATCTTTAGGTATTTAAGAAATAGTTCCCAATGAATCCGACAGACTGAGAAAGAGCACACCATAAACAAAAAATCACAAACTGCTCCCATCGTATAACCAGCATTCACTAAAAAAAGGTTAATCACACATATATATACGTGGAAATCAAGCTCATATTTTGGATGGCGCTGAACCTTATGCACATTGTCCTAATATACAAGATGGAAAATGTTTTACTCGATGAAGCATGAGTAGAAAATGGAAGAAGAAAATATGCAAATAAAGGATCGCTAAAAAACGAATCACTTGTTCTGTATACTATGTGCAGTATGGCGCAAAATTTTAAAAATTTGATTCAATTCAGCTAGAGCATGGTGCTAAGTCTTTAAAATTTGATTGATTCCAACTACACCATATAACCAAATTTTCGAAATTGCATTCATTCCAACTAAAGAATGGTACAAAATTTTTTAAATTGGATTCATACCAACTACAGCATGGTGACAAGTTTTAAAAATGTGATTCATTCCAATTACAGCAAGGTGCCAAATTTCTTATTGGATTCATTCCAACTACAGCATGGCGATAAGTTTTCAAAATTTAATTCATTCCAGCTTCAACTTGATGCTAAATTTTAAAAATTCAATTAGGCTTACAACACGCGAGTGGACTCATAACCACATGCCGCTGTCGCGCAGGGTTGACCGTGAGCGCGATGCTGCTGCTGCTGGTCGGCTGTCGCGTGAGAGGGCTGCGGCGCAGGCGTCACCGCGGCGGCCGGTCGTCCTACGCTCACGACGCCGACTACCTCGTCAACGGGATGTACTTGTAAACAGCGGTGGAAACTCCTATGTTAAACTTCAATTCTAAAATACTGAATTGATTTCCATTTGTTTGCTCATAAAATTATCCCACTCAAAGACTTTTTCTGCTGAAATTAAAACCCCTATATTTTCAAATTATTTCAAAAACATTGTATTTGAAACGTCTTTGTGCATGTATCTGACTGTATTGTTCGAATGTTTCATCACCCAGCAGCAACTTCTGTATCTAAGGGATGGAGAATCTAAGTATAACAAGGAAATTTTAACATTCCTCTTTCCCTCCCCTGGATTTAGTTAATCTCCTGAAGCAGCAACACTGCAGCAGACTATTTATTGTTGTGAGCGGTAATAGCGACTTCATGACGAAGTAGGTATCTCAATTCAAAATTTTTTCTTTGAAGGTATGGCTTAAATAATTTTTCCTAACGAATGTCTTGCAGTTACGATAAAATGCGAAAGCAATAGAGGAGCACATGTTCATTGAAAATTTTTTGTTTATTTGATGAATTACGTAATTAAGCAACTGCACAGTTGATAACTCTTTGGATGCAACTTATTATTCGATGTATGCAAGTATCAACATCAGTGAAAGTTTTCTAGTTTTCTAACGCCTTCCTGAAAAGATGAGATACGTGTTTTGAGAAAAATAACTAAATTATTGAGATGCCTATGAAGTCAGCGCACCGAACGAGTGAATTTGTTGTTTATAATGAGTTCCTGAAGCTTTATTATCTCAACTCATAGTTTTATTAATCTGAACTACTAGTCCAAAAATTTGATTTCCGTAATCAACCAGGAAAAAACGCAAGTTCTAGAAATGTTTCCAAAGTCATCGCTACGGGAATAAAACTCCGGCCGAGTGACAAAACAAAGGAGGAGCAAAGAAAATTTAGGATTTCATTCCTCACAGACATGAATGTACTCCGAAATGCTTTGACGTAATAAAAATCTTGACGAAATGTTTCAAGTGTGGGAATGTGTTTTTTTTGTCTTGATAAATATTAAATGGGACAAAGTGTTAAACAATGAAAAAGTATAAGTAATGAGTGTCATGCATATTTTATTAGCGTTATCTGTTAGGTACATGGATATTTTACTACGAGAATGAGAAGATAGGAGGAGTGTTTAAGGAGAGTGGAATGTGGTAGAGATATTGTGATCGCAGTTCTTAGGACATGAGAGTTAGATGCTAATAGATGGTGCTCTGTAGGAATGATCAGCGTTCATTCTACCCTGCATCTTCAAGGGCTTGTAACACTCAAGTGCTGATAACTTCTTGAAAATACTCGGACTAGATCGTCGTTAGATCATTCCTCAAGTTCTCTAAATGTTAGATTTAGAATTACTTTACAGGATTTCATCAGCTAATGGTTGCGTGAAACCTGCGAATGAAAGCTTCTCACATTGGGTCGATCTCAACGCATTTTAAAACAAATTTTGCTCGTTAAAATTGGAAAACCCACGAAAAATAATGCAAAAAGTAATGGTTTTGACCTAGACCTTCAAGCTCGTAATTTGATAAAACAGATGCTACGTTAAATTGAGCTCTTAATTCACGTATTCTATTCTTTTTGCCACCTGTAACTCAGAAATAGACCTTAAAAGTCTTAAAATAATTTATCAGATCACCTACACTTACTTCTCTCTCAGGATCCATAGGATAGGCGATTGGCTCAAGTTAGTTAGATTTGTCTCCTTTAGCCATGGGGACTGGTGCCCCCAGGGGAGATTCTGTTGTGCTTACCTAGCTCAGCATCCGTGCCCACTTTGCTTCTTTCCGTTTCCATACCTCTTTCGCATTTTTTTATCTTTTCTTCCTCTTCCTTTCCAACTTGCTGTTTCTATGCCCAGAGTGACCACTGTGAGACACAGCTGCTGCATAGATTCTACATTTACTTAAGTCCTTACTGAATGACCTCTTCTCTTTCTTACGGGAAAATATCTTCGCAATGGAAACGTAACGTAATCCTATCTACATACTATATCATACTAAATTTAGTTCACAAGTGCATGTATGAGCTTCATTGCTGCTCGTCGAAATCGAAGATTCCTTTCATAGTTTTCCCCAGCTTAGCTGACATGGATGGTCAGTAACAATATAATTATATATTTTCCAATCCAAGGGAGCATATTTAAGATGTTACCAGCACTTTCGCTAATTTTTAAAGTCTGATAGGAGCGTAATGTCCAACTCGGCTCAAAGAAATATTAACTCCCAGCAGGGCAGCTTGATTCAAACTTAAGCTCTTCCAGGTACAAGAAAACTAATGCTAAGCACAAGCATGGGCCACGTCCGTCATCATGTAATACATTGCCTATATACGAAAATTGTAGTTCCACGCCTCCTTGAGTACGATGGAGCCTTTATAAATTCTTACCTTCCCTGGTTTTGAAAGCACGTTAGATAACTTCAAAGCGATTATTTGTCGTCGCTTAAATTAGCTACCGCATTTCAGAATAAATGCCTCACATATCTTTGGTTTTTAGGATCAGCCTTGGGCATAAAAGAGAGAATTACGAACCTGTGGTTCGTCTGTCCAGCTTAATGATCATTCTGTTAAGTCAGAGACGTCGTGCTTTCCATGTACTTGTGTGATGAGGTGTAATTCATGTTTTTCAGACTTACTTACCTATAGAGTTTCCAATTCTATTTGTGACTTTGCGATAACAATGAAGAAATGGTTACACAACTAGTTGTCGTTGGCAGAAATGTATTATTTGTATGCATATATACAATGGCAATGTTGTTCAAGTATTAGCGAAAATTCTAGAGCCGTTTGACAGACTGCTACTTTATATAGCTGACTTTGTAGCGGTTCAAGTAGAGCTGTGTACTGAATTAGGGACGCACGCTGTATCTCGATAAAGTTTGTTAGTTGTATTTTTAATCTATTTTGCAATTTAATACTTTAGGAGACTTTATTTTTCACTCTTTGTGTGACATTTTATGTAATCGCTGGAACGAAATATGAGCATTTTTAGAGTGAATGTTGCAGGATAGTTGGATATATTGCCACATTTATTTTCACGTTTGCTAGACGTAAAAGATGAGCTAGTAGAAATATAGCTTGTAAACATTTCGTAGCCAAAGTAAATTAGGACTAACATGTTCAATGTCTTATAAGCTCGCAGATTAGTGAACAAAGTGTTTGTATAACGAATACTTTACGTAAGGAAAAAATATCCTGCAGAATTAAATTTATGTTCATAGCGAATTTAAAAGCAGACATGGTTGTAGCCGAGTGTTTCCAGTCAATAATTCTTCTTTATTACAAGCTGTGAGCTAAGCTATTGGGCTACTTTATTGTTTAAATAAGATTTTTTGTCTTACAGACATGACTGTCTCGCAAAATTGTAAGGCGCGAATATTAGTTATTCAAAGCAATAGATCAAGCCATGGAGCATCTTGACAAAGAATGGGATTTCGTTCAATAAAAAGAAAGATTGAGAGCATAGGTATTGAGGAAGTAGCGCTACAGTATTGAAAATTGTTCTTAGTTGGCCCTATATTGAAATTTATTGGATGCTTGTAAATTAGCAGAGTTTGAATTCCTGGATACATGTTGAGAGATATGATCATTCAAAGTTATATTTATAGTTTTGCAATGACAAAATATAATATGTCAGGGCATAGAATTGACTGGATCAAAGCGCATCTCAAAATGTACCACTACGAAGTTTCAGGATTATGCTATGAACATTTAAATTACTAAATCAGTCAATATTGACTACTTTACGCCGTTTTCTTGAACTGGTCATATCATTTATATAAATGAACGTCTGTACATAAAATATGATCGTTTCATGTTTTCTCGTAGTTCACATTACTATGAGACTTAGCATTTTAAATAACACCTGTATCTCTGAATTAAACTATGGGAGAAAACGCTGATTTATTTTTATTCATAATTGGTAAGCGAAAAGTGATTCATTTGGGATGAGGAACATATTTTTGGGGATGAAATTAAGTAATATATGGATGCAAGACCTAAATTCTGAAAAAAAGATATTTAAATTGAAGAATCTGAGAAACATGCAAACTCTCAACGGAGTCTGTGGAGGCAACATTAAATTGAAAACTTTACTTAAATATTATTCATGAGGTCATCGGAAGTTGACATAAATCACTTATAAAACTCAGTTACCCGAGTTGAAAATGTTTTTCTCATTCCGATTAATTCCAAAATTCTCATTGTTATTCAGTGGTGATGCAATCAGTGAAGTATTGAAATCCTTACCGAATTTCGGATTGTCTAAACGACTAAAATAGCATTGCTATTTCAAGCAGCGGAGGGATTGAGTGATAGTTGGTGCAAAATTCTTGAATAAAAAGGACCAAATTTTTGGTATCGCATTAGAATATATATTTTGAGGTATTTTGATTCCTGATAATCACTGCTGAAAAATCCAGACTCCATTGTTGTGTAATTTTTCATCATGGAGATTGTGCGCTAGTTTCCAATAAAAACAGGACGAAACTTTTGTGCTTCGGCGCAGCGGTGAAGCAATCCATTCATGTTGAAAATAAAGTGAACCCAAAGACGTTTATTTTATTTGCCCATTGGAACGTTCTTCAGAGGTGAACATGTCTCTATTTCTAAGCCTTCATTTACGTGGGCCGAAACAGATTTGGTCCGTCTTATTCATGCTGTCTCACGCAACTATACAGGGCAGCGCCACGGTACCGGTGCTCCTTCAGAGTTGCAAGGTAGTCCTTTTTTGCAAATGAAATTCGGGTCAATTTTTGAAATGTAGCTCAGAAAAAAGGTCTTATCTGGCAGCTCTTGTTACGTTGTTGCTCCATGTCGGGAGCAGTGCTGAGCAAAAACTTAATGAAGACCTGGGATGAATGCATGCTTTGCTCACTTCGCTTGGCAGTTATACGAGATGTAACTTGCTTATTTTACTTTCAGCCAGAGTGCTGACTAACTCGCTAGGCAGATGTAAATATTTTCTATTGTGACAAACCAATTGTTCATTCATAAATAATAAACGTATTATTGAGTGAATATGTTGTGAACGCGTTGGAATAAAATTTATTCCAGTAGACTTACGATCACGTTAAATTTGACAGATCGATCAGGAACAGCTGTGCCGAGAATAGGACTGGTAAATGAAAAATCTATTTTACTTCACCTCAGACGTCGCTCGTTCGGAATAATCTCAATAGCCTTGGGATGGTGGCTGCTTCTGGGTATCGATTGAGAGCCTACACTTCTGCTTTTTACTGCGTTATCAAGAGTGAGGATTTAAGGCCCATTTACAAATTACATTTACTTAAACAAAATTAGTTCCGAGAAGAAAAGTTATGCTGAATAGAATTTCGCTTTTTACACAACCTCACTCCTTTATTCAGTAGATACAGGTAATCTCAAGTGTATTGCTGCAACGTTTCCTCGTTAAAGGAAATTTTTTTCTCATTTTATTATTCCATTATTGACAATCTGATCTCAACAGGAGTTTTAAAATTCGTAAGAGGCAAATCGATAATAAAATTAGCAGAGTAAAAGATGGACAGTGGTACTAACGCGTTGAGTGTATTTTTAATTAACAAAATCATTAACATTAACCAAAGCAAAGAACTGTTAAATCACTTGTGGTTTGTGCAGTCTGAGTATCGCGCTTGAAAGTAATCAGAGACAAAAATAAAAGTCAGTTACCCTAATGAATCCCGTTATATATTTCCTATGAATTTCCACACAAAAATAGGCTGCGCATTTACCATAGTAATTCAATTTCAACTTCAAATCAAAATAATTCGAACGCATACGACACCTGCTTGCTTTTTGCTGACCCATAGCACGAATGACAGCATACTTGAAAAATTGAAATTAATTCAGATGATTCCAAATTATTTGCTGGTTCAATTTTTTTAAACCATCTAAATAAAATTTTGTCCATTCTACGCAGGGATTTGGTTGTAAATTTCAGCAAATAAAATGGGGTCGCGAATTACAGGTTAAGGAAAAAGGTTTGTTTAAATATCGTATAAGCTTTCAACAAGCAAGTTCTCTAATCTCTATTCTTTAATTTTACTATTTCTAGTAGCAATGTTTGCTTGGCGGGAACAGCTAGGCACGCTGAGGCACGCTACGCTAGTGGCTGCCTCACTACCCAGGCCAGCAGCTCGCCACCCCTCCGCGAGTGGAGACGCTGCTAGTAAAGAATAATAGTTAAGTTAGGGAAACCTGATCCTTATTTTACTATAAAAAGAATTAAAGTAATTAAATGCAACCTGTTTAACGAGCCGCAATCCAACTTGCGACCCATTGGTGAATTGCTCAAAGAATGAAAAATAATGGTTCGACTCCAAGAAAATCTTCATAATATACATGACAGGGATTCGGAAAGTTTAGATTTGGCAAGTCCAGCGAGCTACCTCATCTCAAGGCAGAACACCTTGAAGAGTAGATCCCCAGGTAGTGGATTTACAGTACATCTGCCTGTCCCAAATCCGTTGAAGTGCAGCAGCGTTGAACAGAGCGCCTCCGGCAGTTGAGTTAGGAGCAGCATTGAACAGAGCGCCTCCAGCAGGTGAGAGTTACGAAATGCAAATTAACGAGGAAGCTAGCGTCTATTGACATAAGTAAGGAGTAGCGTTGAAGGCGAGCGCGTCTAGCAGGTGAGTATCTACAGTGCTCACGAAAATTTATGATATCTGGCTGAATAATTAGTTAGAACGCGCAGTCAACGCCAATGATACGTAGGGTAGGAGGTCATAGATCAGTCTGGTTACTGGCGCAAACGCACGCCTCAACACCCACCCAACCTACAGTCGGACGTCAAGAAGAGCGAAAACTGCCGCGCCAGGAAGCATTTCTTACATCCTGCCATTTATATCAGGAATATAAATTAACTACTTTCCTAAAATCTAATAGCTGCGCTAGCACACTAAAACAAATCAGCCTTCACGCTTAAATTTGTCTCAATATGAAAATAAAAGAAGAAAATGCTAATATGATTTCGATACATAATCGATCTGAGCGTCTTCGATATTCTAAACTAAATTAAATGAAGATACGTAACAATGTAGCCAGATTCTAATTAGCCAACCGGGTTACTGTTTTCGACACCAGTTAATTAATTTTTGTTGACAGTCACATTTTTTTCGAAATCTTCGGAAAATTTTCAGGGATCATTTTACACATCTTTCAAAGTTTTGGGATTTTTTATCCATGACTTCACAACTCAGGAGTGGAAGTATTTCCCGTAAATATTGTCCGCTGCGTTTAGCTTTTAACTAAAGTGTGTTTCACATATGAACGAACATGTATATTCAATTCAAGTTCGGGGAAATTTTACAGAGGCGAAACACTGAGGAGTAGCTTCTATGGCTGCTTTTCATTAAATTTTTTTGAGTTTTATTTAAAGAGTTTTATTCTGGGCATAGAAATAGGACGATACTCTATGAATATTTTCAATGGGACGATGGACATATTTCCTGGTTTCGAACAGAAGACCAAATTTTACATACGGAATTATTTGTGCTATGCAAAGACCCCCAACTGCTTACAGCTTTCAAGACGATGTGAAGGTTGCGGTAAAAATATAAATTGTAATATAAATACAGTTTACCTTTATTATTTTAAGTGCAATAATAATAAGGATATCGAGTACTCGATGAAACGTTAACGATTAATTTTGTACGACTTTTCATTCCACTGAAGAGACTAGCCATTCGCACGAACAACTTAAATTTCGTTTCTTTCAAATTTTTCATCAACAACCCGGTGGCGGAGCATTTCATGGTAACGTTTTACGAAGATATCTTATTGTAAATGTTGTTTTACGTTGCGCATGATTTTTCATGATCAGTGCGTCTGATCATCCCGCCGTACTCAGATGCACAGCGCGCACAACAATATCTATAAACTAAAGAAGGCGGGGCAAGAAATGACTGCTTATTCTATGGGGAAAAGTTTAATCAAAGGTGTAATTATTATTAAGTGCCATTTGGTTGGGACAGTAAGGAGCTAATACTTACCATGAATCCAAACCTAATTTTTCTCAGTATTGTCCAGAGCAAAGCACTGACAAGTATGTGGGGCTAAGAGATAACGATAATAAAACCAAAGACGGAGAAGAGGAAGGCAAGTTCTATTTTAAAAACGTTCTAACATGTTCCTCAAACAAGGACGATCAATAAATATTTTGACAAAAACCGTTCCAGACATGAGAGCTCATCGTGGAGGAAATTGAGACTCGAGGAAATTTTTAAGCTCAGAAAAGCAAGGATTTGATACAATTTATCTTGAAACGAAGAATAAATAACTGCAAAAGCTCATATCCTAAGCCTGAAAGAGATTTCTTACGAAAAACGGAAATTTAAAATTCATGAGAGCTTCGACAGACCAAGCAATCCAAATGAGGCGCCTTCATATATATTTCCAACTCCCACGTAGATTGAATACTAGAATATTTGCAATTCAGATATTGCTGGAAAAACGATGAGTAAAATTAACTGCAAAATAATGAAGAAATGTCTTATCAATATACACATATCTGCTGTAAAAAATTGGCTAAGACTCCTGAGGTAACTTTGTCAGCTATTTAGTTCCGAAAAAGCACATTAAAATATTTTCGAGTGCCGGGGCAAGAAGTAGACCCGCACCAAGGCTTTCTATATTGTAGAATTTTTCGTTGATAATGAAAAGCGAATTCTTAACAGAATTTTCCAGTGTTTTCTAAAAACGCTACGAGTAGGCCCATGACACTTAAGTAATTATGTTACTATAGTATTTAAACAAATTATTACGGTTTTATTAAGAAGGATATTGGTAAAGAGTATCATCGTCAAACGAAGCCATAAAATAATTTTATGAATTTGGAAGTGACGCACACGCAGCATTTAAGTAAACCTAAGAAATCTTAACCTTATATTCATTACTTGTCAAAGGTCTGAAAATTTTGAAGTTATTAAGTTTTTACTTTTTTACACTGGGATGCCATATTGTACCGATCTATGCATAAACTACTGGTTCCATTTGCACTTTACGGATGAGCTGCTACTTGTCGAGTCTTGTGTAGTTAACAGATATGGTTGTGCACGCTACGCATCTGAGTGTGTTGGGATGACCAGACATATTTTTCAGACTAAAGTTGCGGAGCATGAAAATTAAAACATACAAACAGGTGCTTATTAACTCATCTACATCGTGTAGCAGTTAGGGATCACGCATTTTCCTGTGATTTAGTAGCAGATTTGTGTAAATTTCCAATTCTTATGCAGGCTTCAAGTTCTTCACATTGAAAATTTCTACAATCTTTGTTCATATTTTAAGTAAAACCATCAATGGATAATCAGTTAAGTTCGATCCATTGCATGCTATCACATCTTGGCATGTTGAGTTTTTTTTATTTGAATTCTACCATATAGTTTCGTTCCTCTCTTAAGCTTTAGTGTTATGCAATTTGTTTCCGACACATGTTTAGGCTGAAGGTACGCGGAGACCTGAAACTTTCCCTTTTAATACATTGACCTTTTTTTCTCTCATTCTTACTTTTCTGATAACATTTTACTGTTTTTCGATGCATTAGTGGGCCTAACTATAAGCGGGCGTTGCAGTAAAGTTTTGATTTTGAATTGCTGGAAAGTATGATGATTCTATTATCAATTAAAACTACATTTGACGATTTTAAGGGTAATGGTGTTTATTCTAGTGTGTTAAGACTGCATTTAATGCTCTCGTTGCCTTACGTGCCTAAGTTAAAGCTTTCGACCTCCCCTTACACTTCATTTCGACCCACGATGTTACGCGCATTATATTTTAATAATTTAATATTGATACAAAAAATATGATGAAAATCAAGTAATAAGAAATCCAGTCCCATTAATAATGGGATATAAAAAGCCTTCATAGATATCATAGGTCATATCCGTTTTAAATTGAATTTAAAACCCTACCAATAATTTATAAAATTAGAATATACACACCCCAATGGGTTGCACGACCGAAGCCCGACGTAAGAGCAAGCAGACAAAGAGCGACCAGGCATCAGCGACAGAACAGGTGTCGACCACAGTGCCGGCCACGAAGAACAGACTAATAGGTAACGGAAAGCCAAACAGGGACTTGTAACAAAAGTAAGCAGTGCCCTGAAAACTTCTAGTTATCTAGGTCAGAGAACGGCAATGAGAGAACATTGATAACGGAGGCAGATACCATGAGGTCACATGGCATTCCTGGCTAGAAGTAGAATTCTAGTTGCAGTGATACGGAAAACGATTATTTTGGGCATTCCGCTCAATGACATAATAACTTGCCCCACTTTGAGGTAGCACAAGATGAGTTTGAACGATTGCTTTAGTGCCCTGCTGTAACGATACATTCTGCTCCTCACTCTTACGCATAATCTGTAGAGAAGATATCATCTCTCACCTCCAACGCAGGCTCTGCAGCATACCTAGAGGGTCTATCTTCTTGAAGTAGCTGCATTTTTCCGCAGGCTGCTCTGCGTTTTAAGAACGCATTTGTGGAGGTTCGTCCGTCTTGGACCTATTACGTTATTTTCCTTGCAAGTATTTAAGCTAATGAATTCCAAGACTTCTCATTTTTCTAATTCATCTTTTTAATAATTAAATTATAATAACGAACCCCAATACCCTCGGCAACGGGCATAAACTTAGCGTGTAAATCCTCGCTAAGCCACAATTTTGTTCGGTGCGCATGCGCCGTTCAAAACAAGCGAGCGTCGGCCAACTGAGCTCCGCGTTGGGGGCTCTGACGGCGGGACTTGCTCGCTACGCCTCGTAAAGGGAGGTCATCAGCCCGGCCTCTCCCTGCCTACTGAAGAAAGGTTCGATGGGACTAATTCTTCGAAGCCTTCGCTCCATTAACTTAAATTAAGGTGAGGGGTTCGTTAAAATTTGGTTTTGTTTCTCTGGAAATCATTTCCATATTTTCAAATCTATTTAATTGTTGCCTATCATGGCACTTCTCAGAGACCATGTCTGGTTTCCTGAGCCTTGGCAATGGATGTGGCGCTTAGCGCATCAGTAATCCCTATATTGGGTCATTGTCACATTACAGTCAGAGTACACTGCTGCAGATTCATACTCCCTACTCAACTATGAAATGTAGAATTTAATTAACAAAATTCGAACGATGCTTTTGTAGCTCAATGTGCAAACTAATAACAATCTTCACACTCCATGCAGCGCATGAGAACGCCAGCTCAATGTATTATATAAGCGTAAAAGAACAATGTTTAGAAATGACGGCTTTAACATATTCAAAGAATGTTCCGAAGGTAAGCGTAAAATCGAGCACTAAATTACTCGTAGTTTGACATTTTGAAGGCAAACTTGCTATCACTACCAATAACGTCAACAAAAACCTCGCTTTGTTCGGGCCGGCGTCCGCTCAATCCAGCTACAATGGCAAAAGTTGGATTGAGCGACGCGGCCTCTGTTGCCCGCCCCTAATGACGCTATTAAATGGCCTCTAAGTTTAGCACTTAACGAAACCTACTCTCGTCAATATGCAAGTTAATCAAGTCAAAATATTGGCATATCATTAAATTTATCTAGAACGTAATTAAGGCTTTACGTGATGGAAACTAACTGCAGTAGATGTTAAGAGTTGAATTGGTGAAGTTGATATATCGCTGCATACCTTAAACTTCAAGATGATAGCTGTGTATGTAATTAAGACGGTCAAGATTTCATGTGGTCAACGATCAAGCTTAAATTACAAGCACCCTAGCAAGTTATCACGACTCTAAAGAGGTGTGGTAAATGTCGGAAACACTATTGTTATTAACAACAGGAGAAATGATGACATCGTTGGGGGAGTGCTTTCTAAATCGTTTGATTTTACGATTTGGTTACTTCCTTTGGCGTACTCGTTCTCCAGATTTGTCCCCATGCGACTTCTTGTGGAGCTCTTGTAAGTCACGAGTTTAGGTAACAAATTCAACAAATTTTCAAGAACTGAAATTCATTATGAAATAGCTCAACTCTCGCCAGATACACTAAGGAGCGTTATGAAAACGACAAAGAAAAGAGCCCTAATTTGTCAAAACAGCCTTGGCAGGCATTTAAACATATTCAAATCTTAGTTTTGATGAATCATAAAAGCTTATTCTTTGAAATAAAACAAGTTTCAACTTCCGAGCGTTCATAGTTTTCCTTTTATCAGCAAATTAAAAGACTCAGTTGCTTCTGGCCCACCCTGTATATGTATGACGATTGGCGAGTTATTTTTCCAGTTTTAGCATTACAGTGTTTGTTTGACAGTTATCTTCACGTTGTTCTTGATATAGCGGAAAGGTATTTCCAAGGGATTTCAATTCTGCCGGATATATTTCACAGATTGTGTACTGTACGTTTCGAGCGTCTGATTACAGCTGAAGTCCTTTAATTTGTTACGTCGAACAGGAAAGGAAATGAGATTCGCCATTTCTAAACGGTTCATTTTTCGTTCATATTATGATTAAACGGAGCAAGTTGTATACCATAAGATGTGTGCTGTACATGTTTGTATATACAGGGTGTTTTGTAATTCGATGCACATATTTCACCATGTACAGAAAACTGCAAGATAAAACGAGTTTCGTGAGTGACAAAACCTGAAAATTCCTTCGTTTTCGAAGAATGATTACCTGATATAATTTTAGAGTCTCGTTGAAATAGGTTTACCATGCATCCAACGAGTAAAATCAAGCTTCTAGAGCAGGCTGTTGGCCTGCGCTTTAGGCTATTCCTGCGGGAATCTAAAATTATTTTAGGTCATCATTCTTCGAAAACGAAGGAATCTTTAGGTTTTAGTCACTCATGAAAATTGTTTTATTTTGCATCTTTCTGCATGTGGATGAACTATGTGCCTCGAATTACAGAACACCCTGTATATATATATCTAATAATCAAAAGACGTAGTGTTCATAACTAAAGTACTGCAATAATGTATTCATCAAATAAATGTGGATGTAAGGGTACTTTTGCCAATGTAATAAAGCTTAGCCAAATGTATGTTTTCTTGTATTGAGGGATTTCCACTAGGGGTAAGTGTAGCTGCTTGAGTGACTATAGCAGTACTGCCATTATTCCTGTATTAAAAGCAGCAACACTTTCAGTTCAACTTTGCTCGTTATTCATATTTCTAACTATTTAGACATCAATCATGGATATAGCGTAATTTGAAAAGTAACTAATCTTCATAACACATTGTTTATAACACAACATGATGTAGCGGTGATTATTCGAAAATCGTCTGAACAAATCGGTAGGCAAGAGAAAGAAAGCACAGCAGATTACGATGAAGTTGCGAGAGAAAGATTTTTACGCAAGATTTGCACTCCAAGAGCCTATTCTTTTAATTTATTCGAGACCTATATATTATTTATATATAGCGTCTAAAATTAATGTGCCTAAATGGGGTGGACATTGTAAAATAACTAAACCTGCTTCCTACGGTATATCGTTTAACTAACATTGTATAAGGATTGAAGAATTGCTTGAAGCGGAAAGCCTCGTTTACAAGCGTAATTTAATCCTGTGGTTATGCACGATAAATTTACGCTGAGAAACAAAGAACTTGGTGTTTTTTTCTGAAATATATTGTAACTTTGTATGGACTTTCATTTGAGTTATCCTTTTAATCACTCTATGTGAAACATTTGAACTAGAAAATTACGATGAGGATGCAAGTCGGAAACGGGGCTTGGTATAGTTAAATATGTTTGTTTTGCATTGTATCCAAACAAATTGTAATTATTACGTAGCTACTAAGCAGTGCATATGAGATTTGCACTGTTTCTCAGTATCAAAGTTTCCGGACGGTTTAAATTTGTAAAAAAACGGATGTGTGGGAACCCGGAAGCTCCAGCCATGACACAATCATACGTAAGCAATCATACGTAGTTTCTCGTATTAAGTACACCGAACACTCAATAGAATGCACGAATAACGGTTACTTCGCCCCCGTGAAAGCATCGGTATTGTTATCGTCACAAAACTAAATTATACCTCCAACTGAATTCATGAGAAATTGAGCAGTCAATTTGATAATCATGTTTTTCTAGTATTTTTTTGGCAAACGAGATTCGAGTTCTATAAGCTAAATGCAGGCAGTATGTTGGCTGCAAACGATGTAGTTCACGCACACAACTCCACTTTATTTCGGTGCCAAACGGCTTGTAAAGTAGCGCGCATGCTTTGTGCCCCACGGTAGGCTGAACATCTCTCACCATGGTGCACTTTCTTTAATTTTAACTGGCGGTGCCACCGCCTTCAATCAAACCTTCTCGATTGCCATACATAAAAGTGAGCGTCATATACTTCAAAGAATGGACTAATCAAGTAAAACATACCTTAAGCATTACCGATTAAAATGATGATTGTCGATGACGTCGATATCGCCTTAATTGTTTTGCCATACATCGTACAAAGTATAGTTTATTGTTATGCATTGAGCGTTCGATATTTTTTTTATCCTGATGTGTGACATGCCTCAATACATAAGTTTCTAGCGTATGGTAATGTAGATTCAATATTACAGAAGTTGAATACATATTCCTTGATAGATATACCTATCACCTGAGCTGCATGCATGCAGCTCTGCAAAATCGTGAAGCTGCCTATTTCTCGTTACTCTTATCTAATTACTTGACCACCACGTGTGGTTAATTAATAGGCTCCTTTCGCCTCTCATTATTTCTCATTAAATAAAACTTTTCATCCGTATAATTTTTCAACACAAGTACTCCCGCAATCTACAATGCGACACTCTAACCCTCATGGTTTTAATGGTATTGTTTCCACCACTAAGGATATGAGCAATGTCATTGGTCAATTGTAAACTATGGTACATCATCACTGTCTTTCTCATTGATCACTTCTTTTATAACTCCTCTTATTTTTACTCTCGTATTACTTCTTGCTCGTACTCAGAGCGATGACCTCAGACATCAACAGAATAAAATCCACTAATATTTACTTCACTCGGAAGAGTACCTTTACTTTTTCCTACTTTTATTTATCCTTAATTTTCGAAGCCAAATAGCATTTCTCAGCACATTGATTTTCACTATATATTTCATCATAATTTCCCCATCATTACTTCATATGTCATCATTATTATTTCTCTTGCTAGGCTTAGTCCTCAGCTGCATTGTATTAATCTACGCTATCTGTCAATTCCAGTTCTCTTAATACAGCGAATTGTTCTCTCAATAATTATTATGGATTTCTTGATCCATAGTACTCTTTCGAAACTCTAATGCAACGATTCTCTCGCAACAATTCTCTTCTTATTCTCTAATGCTAGAACGTTGAGTTTTACAAAGGTCTTCAGGTCTTCAGCATTACCTTTGGGCAAATTGTAACGCACTTCCTCCTGCAACATCACACCAGCATTTCCAAAAAAAATTACCCGTACGGTGATTCCGAATTTAACAAACTATTACTTAACCTAAACACTGCAAGCAGCTAATTCTCTTGCAACTACGCTGCTTATAATAGGTGAGACATTCGGTATACCAATCGTCGTCGTAGTACTAGTCATAGTTCTCATAGTACTCTCTCCTGCTGCGCTGGTTACAGAAAATTTAGGCACAATTGCGGTCAGGCATTTCAATACAATCTACCCGCAGCACTTGCGCAAACTTTTACATTAGTGATTAACACAATAAAAAAATAAGTTACCGATCAAAATCAAGTACGCTAGCTCCCAAAATACGGGAAAACTCAAATTTGCTTTAATAAAACTCAAGTGCCATAGCAATGGTTTGCTCTCAATGCGGTAATGCAACACACACACACAAAAAAAAAAATAACTCGAACGTCTTGGAGTCTCTGACTGGGAACGGCCTTGTGTCGCCTTGCTGCTTGCGTGCACTGGCTAATGCAAAAAAAAAACTTCTGACAAAAAAATTGTACTTCTGCTGCGCAGCTACAAGCAGTCTGCCTGACTACCATGCGAAGAGGATTGATGGATACTTAATTATTGTTTGACAAGATACTTAATTTTTGCCTCTTTAATTATCTTAGATTGAAGATTTGAAGGCGCTCACCCAATGTAGATACACTGTAGACGCTCGTAGCACGACGTAGTTTCACTGTTGTCGCTTGTAGATTGTCCGCCATTTCCGTTGTTGCACGACGCACGATTCAAAATTACTGCGTGATCCAAATCGCCTGTTGAGATGTAGGTCACCTTGGTGTAGATGATCAGCCGTTGTAGATGATGTTCACACTGGTTCTTCTCCTTTCCTTTGGTTCTTGATAGTTGAGAGTGAACTTAATTATCACCTCGACCTCGCGTTGCTACGAAGTCCTCTGACTGCTCTGAAGATCCTCTTCTCAACCGTTTAATTTACTGTAGCGACGTCTCAAATTATTTCCTCACGAGATGATTTTCAAAATTGTGCTTTCTTCACAGTTTTCTTAACTTCTTTTCAATCTTCTCAACAAAGTTCTTCTGTGGGTTTCATCGATCACTTACTGGCCACCAAAATGTGCTGACCAAGGGATAGAGATACTCTGGAGAACTACGACGTTTACTGATAGCGATGTTGTTACAGGGTGGGATGCAGACCAAATGCCTGCGCATATAAAAATGCGGCGAGCACACTTACAGGGTCCCCACTCAAAATTTTCAGATAAACCTAGATTGAACATGAAAAAATCCTAGACTCGTTAAAAAAAAACTAGAAGTGTCATTTTTATAAAAAAAGTAAAATTTAACATACGTAAGTGTTAGCGATGATGGTAATGCTGATTTTATTCCTGTTCGTCCTCTTTATTCTCTTCTGTAGCGCAAATATTGACATTAAAACGACTTCTGTTGTGCAAGGCTCTTTTCATTACGCTGGTGAAACACTCCGCTGATGACATCTCCTACCATTTTCAGTTTTGGTTTCCAACAGTGACTGGTTTTCTATTCTTTCTTTAAACATTCTTCTTTGAAAGCTAGCGTATACCACTTTTTAGACATCGTCTTTGGAGGGCTAGCCATTTTGAATATTAGTGCGGCTAAAATATGAAAATTAAAACCTATAAACAAATTTTAGGTATTCACTTTAAAAGAATACACAACCAGTTTTACGATCAGAATGAGCGTCACCTCACTGCAACGAGTCAAGCAAATCGAAGCAACACAAGTTACACAAGCTCACCAAGGACTGAAGTGGAGCGCCGGCCATCCCCGGCTTGGCTGGGCTTTCAAGTTCGTAAGATACTTAGTTCGTTAAACGTTTTTAAGGGCGAGAAACAGATTGAACGCGTTCTACCCCATCCGACAGGAGTAGTTTTGTATCTGGTATGCATTTTCACACGGCTTAGAAACAAAAATTCTTAAATGCATTATTCAATTTACTCCTGTTAATGATGAATTTGCTGTCTAACTTAAAAAAAAAAACAGATATAGGGACATTTCAAAAATTAAACCTAGCAGCCCAGGGGGGATCGAAAAAACCAAGATCTGGGTGGAAAAACCCATGAGTGGGAGCCCTGGATACTTATTCTCGCAAAACGGGGTCAGAGAGACAAACGCACTAACGCGCTCACACAATATGGTAACCGCTTTTGCTATATTCTTGAACTCGATGAATTGGGAAATAAAATAATTTTATTATTGTTTTCTTTCTACCTAAAGAATTTCAGCAGCACGGCCAAGATGTTGTGCAAATGAATATTGCATAAGCAATAGAGGGTGTGTCCCTAAATTAATTGTCTATTGAAAAGAGTTGAAGTTTATACCGAGTTGAACGTGCTTCGACACTCTCGAGAAGGAAAACTGATAGTGACAAATTGAAACTTCAGGTAATGAATGATTGATTAACAATTTATTATCGAAATTTTACGCATGACAGTTGAGTTTCAGAGCGATTGTTGCTTTGAGAGCATCTTCCGTCTTTAATTTCAAGACTATCATGAGTATATAACTTTTTGCATTGATTAAATCCGTTTTTACATCTCACGTACGAGGAATAAATTAAAAGCAACCCCTTTGTATTGTAATCAACGTGGTACATTAAAGTAGGCTTCCTATACCGTATTAGACATAGATAAGCGAATAGTTTTGGTATAAAGTCCACTCCCGTTGTTGATGAGCATTGCATCTGGCCATCACTCAGCTTTTATTTCGCGTGCCAGCCCAGTCACGCGATTGGGAGTTCATGCGGAAGCGTAAAAGGCAAATTACAAATATATTGTTAGAGGGGACCTGCACAGAAATAAGCAAGTTGCAATCAGGGATTTTTACTAAGGCGTGACGTGCCGCTAGATTTACGAACTGGCTTCTAAGCTCCGATAATTGCCTCTGCAAGCTAATGCTTTCAGTCAAGAATAACGACGATCTGTGTAGAGCCCTAACATCGTTCATATTGCGCGCAGTACGTATGGCAGCGTATACTGGGTCTACCATATATATCCGAACAGATGTAAAAATGATGGTAATTGCACCTGTTATACGTAGTTATCTATGAAACTCGTTTGGAGAGGTGCTAAAAAATTTTGAACTGGCACTGTACTTTGAATTGTCACTGACGTAACGATCGCTGGATCGCCTCTTCGAGCACTGCACGTTCAACCCACGATGAACACAAAGAAACCAGTAAGCGACATGTTCTTGTGCGCGATTTGGAATGAGGGTGACGTCTACACCCATTTCTTCGCCGACAACGAAAAAGGGAAAGAGGAAGCCCACTGCAGGGTCTTGCGAACGAAAAAACATTCCATGGTGAAGGCTAAGGCTCCGAATAAGAATTTTATATTTCAACAGGACTAGGCGCCCGTCCACGTGGTGAGCAAAACCCTTCACTTGCTCGAAATGTCCGATGTGTGATTGTGGGAGTGAGACTTATGACCTTGTAACTCACCTGACCTGAACCTGTTAGGTCACTATTTTTGGTGAAAAATTGAGGCTGAAGCCTGTGCGAAGCCCCAACAGTGTCACTCATGCACCTTAAGAGGGAAATAAAAAAGGCCGGGCAGTCGTTGGAAACGGCTAAAGTAATTTGCTCCGCGTCCAACTTTCGATAGCGTTGGTAGAAGACGTTAATGGCTGGAGGTGCTCACAGCGAACGGAATGAACTTTTGTTTTCCTAGTTGCTGCAAAAAACGGCACGGAATACTTTTAATAAACTTTGGTTATCCTGGTCTCCTTTGGTTCAACAAACTTTTGCTCTCCTGGTCTCCTCATTAAACGGCACGGAATACCATCATGAACGGTCATAATTTTAAAAATATTGTATAACTTTTTCTTGAGTTGTTAGAATTCAAGTATAGAAAGGGAAATAATATACTAGTTTATGTGGAACACCCCGTAGTGTACAGGCTCTATCTATGTTTCGTTCCGTGCGGTACACTATACCGGAGTTGTGGGTAGTGCACTATAATGTAAATACTGAGTTTGTGTACAAGTCTAGTTTCAGACATCTCTTTATTTATTGGTTAAAGTGTTCTGAATCTTTCGTCAACAGTAAATCATCAGCAATCCGAGGAGTGTTTGTATAAAAAATTCGGTATGAAGTGTTGGACCGTCTAAGTTAGTCTACGAGGCAGAAGGCCTGATGGCCAGTCAAGTTCAAGGCTGTCAATAAATGTAGGGAAAATTTAACTCAAGTTATCAAAAATTTTCAACCATCGGAAGGTAAAGTTATTTTTTGAAAGAAAATTTAGTCGTGCCGTGTCTAGGAGGAATGAAAGTGAGGTGGGGGTAGAGGAACTTTTTCCTTATCTCAGAGCCTGAAGGCATTAAACGATTTTCAATGCATGAAATTTTTATGTTCTTGGAAAAGAAACAAATCTTTAGTCACAATCAAAGAGAAAATTTTTAAATTGAACTGGACAGAGAGGATTGGCATTCATTAGTGTAATAAAAGTGCGAACTAGTGTCGTTTAAAAAATAGACATCATTCAAGTCTGGGGTTTCAGAAAATTCAATGTCCGTCGCCGGTTTTAAACTTGACGTCGTCGGTTCTAAACTTAAACTTGACAATTTGCGAACACAATTCGTCAAATATTGGCATAAATAGCTACACTACACTGTTGCGCATGAACTTTCACATGTTTCAAGAAAAATCGTTCTAAATTTAGGCTCATTTTATAGCTTTTAATATTGTCATTTAGTTGTTGAAAGAAACACCATCCTCCCTGTCCAAAACGATATTTTATGCCTTCATTACAGTCAAAATTCGAACATTTTGAACCATTATATTTATTCTGAGTGCAGAGAAGAGGTCAAAAGCAATGCCTGTAGAGACGCAATAAGGGAGAGAAAGGGCGAGCCGTTTCGGAAACGACGTAATAAAGGAAGTGCCTGCGAAATTCACAGGATGCGTTCCCGGCGAAGTTGACTAAAACTTTGATAAGTTTTGATACATCAATTTTTAAACGCTTAAAAAATGCTAGTATATTTGCACCAGTATATGTTTATGCACCAATGTCGTACTCAGTATAATTCAAACTTTCGTTCTCCATTAATAAGGTGCAACATAATCTTCTAAAATTACTTGCTGCTCTGGGAAATATAAAAATTATTTAGGGAATGACGCTTTGGTTTATATCTCTTTAACTAAGTACAAACATAGATGTACGTGAAGAGCTGCAAAAAATAAGGTTTGAGAAGGTTATGACTGATGCTACTGGTGCTGGTAGTACTGGGTAGTGTATTATTCAAACTAAACGGTCTACAGAAGCGATGGAAATATTACTTGTGCGGATTGGTTAGAGATAATTCCCTTACGAATACACTTTGTAGCATTTTTGTTAGGACTTATCATGAAAATGAGGTTTACTTGTGCATAATTGCATCAAAGGTGTAAAGATCAGTGCGTCTTTTATAGGTTCAGCATTAAATGCATCAGATTTCATATCACACACTCAATCAGACTAATGACATAAGAACCCATGAATGGCTGCCAGTCTGGAGAGTTTAATTCGGTCCACGGACAACGTTTTGAGGATAGTTTTCCAAGATGTATTCTTAAAATTTACGATTTCAAGTTCGAACATCTTTCGCGCTTTAGCCTCATGTTATGCGGAGCCGATGAGCGAGTGTGTACACTGTATATTTATGCAGGAATTTTTTAATTAAAGGAGATTCTTTGCAAATCAACACTCGGCTTTTTGGGCTATTTCTTGGATGTGGAAAAAGTTTTCCACCGATATGACTTCATTTTCAATAGATTTTCCTTTTTTAAGAACTGACCACAATGTTCGATTATCATAAAAAATTGAATGCGGTAGAAAAAGTGAAAAGCGACAGAAATAACCTCGCAGCGCATAAAACAGCTGACGTCACAGTGACGCCACGCGTGACGGCAACTTGTCAAATATGCTCTATAAAGCGTTTTAATCAATCGATTTAGGTTAAATTAGGAAAGGACATTTTACCTAATGTTGAGTAAGTATAAAAAAAATTATAAGCAGCTTCAATTCAGATCCGTATATACGTGAAACGAAAAGATAAAATCTCTAACAGCGAAATGTCCATAAACGTACATACAAATATGTACAGATACAGTAGTTTACGCCTCGCATCTGCGAGAGCAGTAGTTATCCAAGGCTCGAGCATCAACTCTCATGATTCATCACGGTTGTTTCACTAAAACTGAATTGTTAAAAAATGCGGAAACTTTCAAAATTGATGAAAAATTGGAGATACATGATTTTTAAATAAAAAGTTAGTTCTGAAAAATTGAATAAACTTAGCTTCTTAAGCACGGCGCCGCTCTACGATAAGTCTCACGAAAGACGAACGAGAAACCCCTATTTTAAAATGAAGATGTTTCGGATATTCCATAGGACACGGAGGTTAATACAAAACCAACTGGTATCCATAAAATCACTTACGCCGACCGCAGAGGTATAGTATCGTATTTTCATTCGACTAAAATCAGTTGTTTGTGAAAGATTCCTAGTGTTGAAAGTAAGATGTCCCTCATTTGGAGAATAATTTACCTGACTGCAAAGTGATTCCCTATTTGAATGTCCTGATGAAACGAATTTTTTTATCATAGATAATGATTCCTTGAAATTTTTTGTTCTTGCTGCAGGAATTTTGTGCACTGTTATCATCATTATTCAGCTGATGCGAAATATTGGCTCGAGGTTATACCTGCGTTGATATACCACTGACTATATCAGAATATTCCGGTTAAGTAGCGTAAGTTCTGACTTTTTTGTGCACGCACTGGTTGCTGAACAGATTGATGTAGGTAACACACTGCATGTTGTAGTTGCCAGCCACACTGCCTGACTCAGCCCTCATGCAGCCCCAAACCAGCACTCGAGAGTTCGTCTGAGTTGGAGGCAGACGGAAGCTTCTTAAAGCCCCATCTTTTACTGTTGTATGTATGCCCTTCGGGTATAGTGTTACTAATCGGTGTATGCGCTTATGAACGTTCTGAGGCGCATGGGGTGAAGGGGGGCATATGTGCGCACACACATCAAGATAGTATCTGTTGCAGGCTCATAGTTTGACAAGTTGACACGACTAATTTGATGTTCAGCAATTTGTAGTTATTTGTGTATACACTAATTTGTGTTCACGTTCGTCTTTCGTTACTTTTGGAAAAGTAAATAGCGAAACCATAATCAAACACCATTTGAAATAAAAATTCGAACGCAATTTCTGCTAATGGTTTAATTCATACAACGGAAACTATTGAACTCGGCAACAAATGCGTGCTTATTACTGAAACATGACACAAAGATACCGTGAATTTTTGAGAAAAGATGCAGAAACAAAAAATGTTGCATTTTTCATAAAAGAAATGGAATAAAGCCAAAGAGAAATTCTCCAATAACAATAGAATAAGAAAACTATCTCATTAAGACTTACTTTCACATGAGGAGACTGTCTCACAAGGGTAATAATTTAAAGTTTATAAAATGTACAAAGTCATCTAGGAGTCAAATATCACATTTAAGCGTTTTCAGTTTGCCTCAAAAAACTTCACATGCAACTCTTTCAGATTTTTCCAAGGATTCTTTTAGTTCTACACAGTCCAGTTGAGTTCATCAATAGAGGTCAGTGATTCGGAAAGTCTCTATACTGAAATTAGAATCGCTGATTCGCTATCAAGTTCCGAGATACGAATTGCCGAATAAATTTTCATACCCAAAAACTCAAGATTCCAATTTTGTGATTACAATTCGGTAACAAAATGAGCACAAATCGCGAATCAAAGCTGTAAGTCCTCAGTTTGCGATGCCAGTACTTTTGACACCGTGTGATTTAAACCTCTGCATTTCCATTTCTTTTGAAAAATTTCTTTCATTATATCACTTCAATAATAAAAACATTTCGTACAACATTATGTTTTAAGTATAATTAGCACGGCTTCCGTTCGTTCGTTCGTCTGTATTCTCTTGTTGTCATACCTGATTTAAAAATGTTTGATGCGTATGTATGTCCCTGTGTAATTTGATACGTATCTAATCCGTAATGTATGTTTGATACGTATGTTATGCGTGATGTATGTTTGTTGCGAATGTCATGCGTAATGTATGTTTGATGCGTGTTATAAGCCTCATTTAATCGTAAAATTTCTTTTGATATTGAGTGCCTAATTTCCATTGAATGACAGGACATTTTGTTTCTCACTTTGTCTACCAAATTTTATGACGTTTTACCTGCATCCGTCGTGCGGCAAAATTAAATTGAATGAGCTACTCAACCCACGACAGCTTCTCGTACAATTGGTGCTCTAAGCGTCACTGGTCTCTGATATGCATTCACAAAAAAATTATGTCTATAACGTATAAGCTCATTTTAAGGAATTGATCGTTCCTTAAACATTGATTCTTTCACGGAATTTTCCTTTTACCTTGTGCCGGCGCTTCTGCCAACGTGTTCGTTGGTTCTAAAGATATTCTCCCTTAATATTTAGAGGCAATATTGTCTCTCAATTTATTATTCCCTCAATGGATACGTGTACATCATTGTAAATCGTAATTTGTTCTCAATGTTTTGTCCCTCAATGTGTTGTAAGGGGAATATTGCCTTTCGTTTAGCTCGAAGTCGCTCCGTGGACTGCTCACTCCCACTCCGTATCATGAATTCATCCTACGTGCTTCACATCAATTCTTCAGCAACCCTGTTTCTTCTTCTTTTAATATTCTCCGCCTCTCCATAATGTATTGGGAGCAACGTTCTTTCTGGCACTTTACATTTCTCACAAGTTTTGTCATGAGATCTTCTAGCTAAATGATTCAGTTCACTTATACTGAAATCTTTCCACCCCTCGACTCATGTAGTTAGTTAACAAACTTTCTAGCGTCTCTGTTGTTTGTGTAATGCCACTTCAAGCTTTGCTTGCATCAAATTTCCATCTTTTAAACAATTTTTGACAGAATCTTATGCCAGTTCTTCAAAACTTCCATGCGAGTTCACGGAACTTAAAAAAAGTATTCTTGAATTCCTCACCGAGTAAGACATAACATTCGTATAAATTTTGGCGTGTAACAAACGTTTTCATCTTCCCAGTTGTTCCCGTCCACACCGAAATATGAATAATGTAATCCTCATCAGTAATTTAAGAGACGTCGTCATCATCCAAGAAAATATGCTCTCGGTCTCTCATTCTACGAGGCATTTAATACATTTATTTCACCAAACACACGACGCTGTCCTGTAAGTTGTCAGACGCATTAGTTGATGTCTTATCCGCCTCTTTTTGTAAAAAAAATATAAAATTGGCGTCTCTAGAAATAAAGCCACATCGTGTGGGTCAGAATAACTTTATCGAGGGAGGAACTGAGGAACAAATAAATTGCTTTAATTCTGATCCTAGAGTTCTAACCTGCATCAATAATAGTTGATGGATTATTTATCTGAATCCATATAATCAGTCCGTACAATTGGGGCTCTAATAACAATAATACATAATTTTTTGACGGTACACATGGTACTTAACCCCGAGTAGAATTAACACCACATGTAAATGAGATGTGCAGTAGTGTACTTGAAAAATTAAATATTATTTCACTATTTCATTGTTGTGATTCTATTCACAACGCATACATAAAAAAAAAATTTTTTTCGTTCGAAGGAGGACGCTCCACTGTTCGAATAGATTCAAAGCAGCCAGGAGAGACGCCATGTGCCGCGAGAACGGTTATCGGATTCTGCAAGTCGCGCTCAATAAGTTATTCTTTCCTTCCCCTCTATTTCTACTCTGTGTCGATTCCGAGGTCGCGGAAGAAACAAGGACGTCAACCGACCGAAGAGGGATTTCAAGACATCGCTACTAGAAGATCTTCTCTGTATAATGTCTGTATTGTTTTATACCTAACTTTTCTTAGATCATTAATGCTATTATCATGACTTGATATTTCATCGCACGAAGTAACTAAAAACGATAGAGTTGGTTATAACGCTCAATTGTGAATCAATACATCGTAAAGGTTTATGTTCTCATGCAAAGTCAACCTTACCGAGAAACGCACTACCGCACAGCTACCAAGCGTGGCGAAGGGAGTAGGAGAGCGGCAGCCAAAGAGAGAGCACGTACCTAAGGTTGTTTCCCTTACCTACGGGAACCCTGACGGGTTCCCTGTTCAATTGACGTCGTGTACTTGTCCTGGTGTCATACCTAAGTGAAAACTCTTCTAACGATAACGTAATATAAAAGGTAAAATGGCTGACCGTTCGACATAAAGCAACACCACCTCGGATCCGAAACTAAGATGAGTCTCATTCAGTATTGTATACTTTTCCATGAGCATCCCCGTGTCGATTTCTCTGTGCCTAGGTTTCATCATGCCTTAAGCATTCTCTTGTAAACGTTATGCCTTCAGCACATGTTATGTATTTGCCCTCAGCACTAATGGTGTTCTTGCCGTCAGTGTATAGCTAAAATGAGTATTGAATGTAACTTAGTGCGTTAGGTCTATTTGTATTCAAGAACGCCAATTTCATGTAACGAGAATAAGTAATAAATGTCGATGCGTCACCGCGTATAATTACCTGTTAGTTAGGGAGATGAACTATCATGATCTGTGGAGAGACTCCACGCTACCAATATATAAATCAATTTCTACCATTCACATTAATTCGATACTTGCTCACTAATTAAATTTATGGACATTGAAAAGTCCCACTTTATCTACGTTAACCAAAAATAAAAGAAAGTGATTAATGAATCACGACCATCAAAAGAGAGCCATTCATACGAAAAAAGATGAAAAGAGAATAAAGAGAGACATACGAAAAGGCTCCATAACAATTTGGTGGCAGCGGTGGGATTTTGATTCCTATTTTCTGAATAAGAGTTAAATTTCCCTTGCTCACTCCCTCCGAAATAAAAATAAAGCTCGTGCCTGCAAAACAAAATAAATTAAATAAACCTCCAACAGATCTTGATAAATTCATCTCCACGTTAGGGTATTTGTATAATCTAATATTTCATGTATGTGTTTGATAAAATTCTAATTCATTTCTGTGAACCTATTATTGCTATGTGTTTATTTTGCTTTCTATTTCATTTCTGTGAGATCATTTTCAATGCATTTTATAATCCACCATTTACGTGTGAACTTTATTTTAATAACTAATTAAAATTTACTTCATGTAACAACCATTAGTAGGCGTGCATTGATTGTTACGTATCAATTCTCTTAATATGTCAAATCGTTTGATTGTGAGGAATATGACAATATGAATTAACCTTCTGATCCAAGAGCATTCAATTACTAAAGGCCAATTTGACAACGTGAATCATTCAATTATTTACGATGCGGGATAACTGCACTCCAATGAATTATGTAAAATTATGATTTACCGTATAAATTTCCCCAATTTACCATGTAACTCTCTTTCATGACTCTAAACGGACGCTATTTTATCATTTTGTTTTGATTTGTACTGAACGTGCTATTCATTTTAAACTCTGAATCTCCGTATCACAAAAATTTACATTTATAAAATTAAACCATAAATTGAAATTTTCTTCTAATTCGGCTTATAAATGACCTTCAGTAAATCATCTCCTTGAAATTCAATCATATTTACACGAAAAGAAAATTCATTTTAGAAGTAAACTTATTTTAGTCAGGAATTATTTACATGATTAAAAATTCAAATTCATATATCTCGTAGATACTATGATGCTAAATCTATGGCAACCTTTTCATTCAGACGTCCGTGTGTAAATCACGATTTCAATGCGTTATTTTAACATGTATTTTAACCATATAATCATCATGAATGTTGCGTGATTGTGCGTGTTGAGATGGGGAGGAATGCGAGACCAGCTAGCTATGTGGGATTCAGGCCTGAGTCTGTGCACAGTACGCCCGGCTTGTTATGAAACAACCCTGTACAACGTCCTCCTCTCCGACAGCTGCGAGCTCACCTCTCTCCCTCTCTTCCATCTCGATCTCCATCTCCCTTTTTTCTGTTCCAACTGTAACGATCGCTTCACGAATTCTATCTCGATCAACAGCACCTCGAAAACTTATATGATAAACTTGAATTTAGTAGAGGTAAATGTTTAGTGCGAAGATAACATTGTAAACATGATGCGTGGTAACGTAAATAATCATAGTTGATTTAAGATTTTGAATTTACATATGCAAATTTTATTTTCTCGAACACGATTTAAATAATTGAATCACTTATGTTCATCAAAATTATATCTCAACGAGGAGAACGTTATGAGAATTTAAAATATCTCAACAGTATAATACTGGAATTTAGGATGAAATAAATTTGTGATCTTTATTGATGTACGCTTCACGTTCAATTTAAATTTACTGGAACATTTTGTTAATGACTTACTCAACGTGAATGCACCATTTAAAAATTTTTGCTTCGCATCGTATAAGATTATGATACCACTTCGAAACGGGAACGTAGTTTAAGCTCGATGTGTTTTGAGACAAATCCCCAAACATCGCTTAGCTTGAGGCTGCCGCTACCTCGCACCCTCTACATCCCCCTCCATGTCTCCCCAGCGGCCAGCGCGGGCTAGCTCTATCTCCTACTTCAGTCATTTATTCTCTCAATTTCTGCTCTCTCTCTAGCATTCGTACCCAACGGTCGTATCATGAATTCTACTTGCTTGATAATTACAATGCGTCGCATTAAAATATTTGATGGATTAACTTTGAACTAAGTGTTCATGGAATGTTTAATGTTTCGTTAATGTTGTAGGTGTAATGATGTAGTATTTACCAATCTGCCACGTAACCAACTCTAGTGAGACATGGAAGATGAATTGAAAAAATTTCCCTTAAGTCTGACCTCATGAGTGATTTAAATTATATTCATCAGATTATCTTTTGAAATTCAATCATGTTCTACTTTAAAGGAATTCATCTAGAAGTAAATTTCATTTAATTAGAAATGATCATGCGGAGAACTATTTATCTCATTTGATTAGGGTGTTCATGTCTGATTTTAATTCCAATGTATTGTTTAACCATGTCATTGTCATGAACGTTTGCCTGAATGCTGAGGAGTGAGGGAAGAATGTGTGTGGAGTGAGGCTGTGTGAAGGGAGTCGCGACGTGACAGGGGCGCTCAAGCCCGAGCCGACAACGTCCCTGTTGTTTCAAATCACCCAACTTCACCCCCCTTCTCTCTCCAATCCTCCGACTCTCGGCTTGCTCTCTACTTCGCTCTCGTTCGAAGGGAAGGCCTAACTGTCTCACGAACATACTTTGCCTCGCGAGCTCGATACTAGACTTGGATACTCGCCGTCTTTTGATCACCTCTTTACGCAACAGTTTTTACGCTGAAAGATTCGATAAATTTGAACCTAGGATAAATTATTTGATGATTTGAGATTTGATGTAATATTGTAATCATGTGATGAATAATAGCGTGAGTGTGTAATAATTTCATTTATTTAAAAATTTGAATTTACTTGTCATATGAAATTTTCGTTAACAGATCACGACTTAAAGATAAATGAGTAATGCTTTATGCACATAAATATACTTCTCTGAAATCGGATGATAGTGCAAATATCAGCGTCATGTGATTTTAAATGATAATTATCTCAACGTCAGGATAATGGACTTTATAACGAAATTTAAAATCCGATCATTATAAAGACGCCCTTGATATTAATCTAATCGCAGGAGTTCTTTGTCATTTGACGTGCTCAACGTGAATGCGCTATTTAAAAAATTTTGCTTCACGTCGTACTAGATTATAATGTCACTTCGAAACTGGAACGTAGTGTAAGTGTATTATGTCCTATTGTAAGCACAGAGAATAGAACGGGTCGAGGTGCGGGAATCGTATGGAATGAATGAGAACTTGTCTGGGAATGAATAAAATTCACAAGAACGATAAATAACAATAACGGTAATTTCAGCTGATGCCGTGGACTCTGTGAGCGGACGGGGCGGACTGCTGCGTCTTCAATACCAGCCCCACACAACCAGCCCATTCTCTACCTCGGTGCCTAAGCTACCACGCTTGCGGCGGACTTCGCGTTCATGTGGTCCGCGCTAAGTGTCAACATGGCTCGGACGTGGACGTGGCAGCGGCGACGCAACAACAGGGCATTGGCGGCAACAACAATAACAACACTCCGACGAGTTCAACGCACGAGCGCGGAGAAAACGTCGTAGAAAATGGTCCGCTCAGCGACACATCACCAACAAGAACAGTCTGAGCTAGACGCACGACCTCGAGGAAAACGACGAAAGAAAACCGTCCGCCAGTTGACTGGGTCAACTACTTTAAAATTTTCTGGGAGGATATTTCGAATCACGGAACCTGAGTGGGGATAACATCGGCAAGAAGAAGAAGGAACACGACTACGACGAAGCTCCGGGATATACCAGCGCATCATGAACAACGAAATGAACTACAACTACAAAGATTTTGATGATCTTTTTGCGACATCGGCGTGTCTTCGTGGCTGTTTAAAAGAAGTCTTCAGGACTCAAAAGTCATGTCCCGTCCTAAAAAAAAGAGATCGTGTATGACGAAGCACGGTTCGAAGATGTTCCTGGAAACAGAGGTCACGAAGATTATTCTTTCCTAAACGGATGCAAATTGAGCGCAATCGAGGCAACCGGAGCTCTACATGTTCCGCGTCATTTAATGGAATTTTTATTCCATTGAGTATCTTCTAGAGGTACTCTGCGAGCTGAGGAAGCCTCCGCCATTTTCTGCGGGGAACAACGTTTGCCAAAAACGGACGGAGGACTTGGTCATGTCTGGAGGTTTCAAATCAGAGTTCGACAGAAGAACAAACCCAGTTTATCGCCGCCTTCAGATTGCCTCAAATGGACTATGTGGAGATTATAAAAAAAGAACTGATCCGTTTCGTCAGCGTAAGTCCCGCACGTGAGGACTGTATGGAACAATCGTCGATCAGGAGATCGAATCTTTGAATGACGACGGGGCACATGTTGTGATTCTATTCACAACGCATACATAAAAAAAAAAATTTTTTTCGTTCGAAGGAGGACGCTCCACTGTTCGAATAGATTCAAAGCAGCCAGGAGAGACGCCATGTGCCGCGAGAACGGTTATCGGATTCTGCAAGTCGCGCTCAATAAGTTATTCTTTCCTTCCCCTCTATTTCTACTCTGTGTCGATTCCGAGGTCGCGGAAGAAACAAGGACGTCAACCGACCGAAGAGGGATTTCAAGACATCGCTACTAGAAGATCTTCTCTGTATAATGTCTGTATTGTTTTATACCTAACTTTTCTTAGATCATTAATGCTATTATCATGACTTGATATTTCATCGCACGAAGTAACTAAAAACGATAGAGTTGGTTATAACGCTCAATTGTGAATCAATACATCGTAAAGGTTTATGTTCTCATGCAAAGTCAACCTTACCGAGAAACGCACTACCGCACAGCTACCAAGCGTGGCGAAGGGAGTAGGAGAGCGGCAGCCAAAGAGAGAGCACGTACCTAAGGTTGTTTCCCTTACCTACGGGAACCCTGACGGGTTCCCTGTTCAATTGACGTCGTGTACTTGTCCTGGTGTCATACCTAAGTGAAAACTCTTCTAACGATAACGTAATATAAAAGGTAAAATGGCTGACCGTTCGACATAAAGCAACACCACCTCGGATCCGAAACTAAGATGAGTCTCATTCAGTATTGTATACTTTTCCATGAGCATCCCCGTGTCGATTTCTCTGTGCCTAGGTTTCATCATGCCTTAAGCATTCTCTTGTAAACGTTATGCCTTCAGCACATGTTATGTATTTGCCCTCAGCACTAATGGTGTTCTTGCCGTCAGTGTATAGCTAAAATGAGTATTGAATGTAACTTAGTGCGTTAGGTCTATTTGTATTCAAGAACGCCAATTTCATGTAACGAGAATAAGTAATAAATGTCGATGCGTCACCGCGTATAATTACCTGTTAGTTAGGGAGATGAACTATCATGATCTGTGGAGAGACTCCACGCTACCAATATATAAATCAATTTCTACCATTCACATTAATTCGATACTTGCTCACTAATTAAATTTATGGACATTGAAAAGTCCCACTTTATCTACGTTAACCAAAAATAAAAGAAAGTGATTAATGAATCACGACCATCAAAAGAGAGCCATTCATACGAAAAAAGATGAAAAGAGAATAAAGAGAGACATACGAAAAGGCTCCATAACACATTACACCCTTCATCAGTCTGAAGTTTCCGTATGATTCATAACAGGAGTCACGGCTAGTCTAACTTTTGGCTGACAAATTAAAACTAAACACTGATATTACTGATATGTTACTAACCATATTACTGATATTACAAGGAATACTTTACCTTAGTCTAGCAAATTTATTGCCTTTATCGGTTATAAATGCGAACGTTTTGTCTTCGAATTACTCGAGTTAATTGACTCCTATAACTAAAAATCATTTGTAAGCTAATTCTTCTTGTTTAGGGGTTTTTCGAAAATGTTTTACCTCTGTCAAAATGAGGCCAGACCTTAAACGTTACTTTAAATGGTCAAATTTTAAATTACTGTGCTGTGAAATAAAATAAACAAATCCGCTTCATATCACTACTTACTGTATTAATAGAGTACTTGTAAGAAAGAAGTTCTAAATCAAAGAGTCAAAATAAGGTAGGTTGTATACTTCCAGATTGGAGGGCCAGAAAATCTAAGTAACCTCGTTTCCTGCGATGGGAGTCACCGGTGGTCACTGAAGGGATTTTTGTAATGCTGCTAACTTACTTACAGTCGCTAACTCAATTTTTATAAATACTTAATGAACGCTAAATGAAGAGACGATCCAGTTAATGTTTGCTATGTTCATAATTGCTTACTACAATTGACTTTAAATTTAAATTGAATATTGGTCTTCAGTTTGACCAATCGCAGGAAACGTGTCAATGTCAAAGTACACAGATAATTTCTTTTAGATTTTCTCAATCACTCTTTATTCTCGAACATATACAGCCATTGGCAATGAGCTAAAACGAAAACACAGGACAGATTGATGTTGCCTATGAGTAACAATCGACTGCACAAATTATACGTTCGGACTACAAACCAACATAATTATTTAAGCAGTTTGGCGACTACTCTCCAAATGTGCACACCTATACAAAGGTATATGGAAGAGAGTAAATGTATAAAATTGATATTTAGAAATTCTAATTAGGAAATGCATGTTTGGAGCATCTGATTCGAGTTATAATTTAAACCATGCTTTGACGCCGATGAACATCTGTTCAATAGCGCATCTCAGGCTAGATGAGAATAAATAAGTTTTCTGAAGATGAAAGAAATTTAACTATTTTTCTGCCGTTTTGTCTCGAACATGAAATGAAAATTGGTGTTTCAAATTTCTGCCGTGCGCGACGGGGAACGATTTGCTGAGCAATATGAACGGGAGTTTTGCTGCTGCAGTGACATTGGTATTCTGTGTCAGTTTACTTTGCTGCTTGAATATTGACATGTTGGGTATTTTCTTGATTTTTGAAAAAAATCGGGCTCAAAGTACAAGTACATTGAACAAAAGACCTGATGGAAGAATGAAGCGAAAATATACAAAAATTATGATTTGAGGAAAAATTGTACTGTACAACCTCTGCTGATTATCCAATACTTGCAGTAGGCTCATACAACGATGCGAATTTAAAATGCAGAGAAGTTGATGCTATCAAAGAGAACGTCCTCTTATAGTTAGCTTTCATATCAAGTAACTCAAACCTAAAACGTTCAGATCCACGGAATTTAGAACTCCGACCTTTGAGCAGATTCAATGCATTCGGACAATCGTTTAATTCGACAGTTGAATGATGAAGAACAATGAGAGAAAGTGTTTTCAAAGTGTGTATAACAGTGTGTATAACAGTGTGTTGAATAACAGTGTGTATAACAGTGTGTTGAATAACAGTGTGTAATTCACTAACGCAGGAATACGAAATGGCGTGGCACATCCACCATGAATTCTTTCCCTGATTGAAGAGATTTTCATTCGCGGGAAGAGTTTGTTCCACAACAACACACATGAAACTAAGAGAGTTTTTTGCCTCAAATTCAAAAAACAGTAGCTAACTAAGACATCATCCTCCGATTGTTTATTGGTCAAAATAGCGGCTGGATGAACTTTTAGAACACCAATATTATTCTGAGAGAGGTAGAGCGAGCGAGGAAACTTGTGTCGGGGCTCGTGAATAAGGCAACTTTCTAGCATTCGGGTCCTGTCAAGTTTCTTTAGGAGAGGGGCTGCATGATCACATTTAAAAATTTTTATTTTCACACAACCGTAATGGCAAAGTTCATCCTTTTTGTAATTTTCTTTAAAATGTCTAGGTATCTCTCTTCAAACTAGGCAGTTGTAGTCAAAACTAGATAATACTAGAAATAGAATGACTGATAACCTAATTTTTCCAGTAAATGTGTGCTTAATCAGACAAAAAAAATGATGGTCCCATCGATTTGTTGCTTACTATTTTTACGTGTGGTTTAGAAGATTTATTTTTATCGGATCTTATGTCTAGATTCTTCACAATATCTAAGAGATCGATATTATCATTTCCAAATGTCAGAGTTCTAGCCATTTTCTGATTGCATTATTAGATTTAAAAATAATACATTAATTTTTACTTGTGTTACGTTTGAAGCTATTTTAGTTAAACCAACAATTTCAGGTTGTTTAACACTTTGACCACAATATGCGACCACGGAGGGATTTTCATATTGCTGCGGCCTGCTGCGACCTAGTCACAAACTCAATTTTCATAAATACTTAAATCAAAGCTGAATGTAAGTACGATTCAGTTGATGTTTGTTATTTTCAAAATTACTTATTTCAATTGACTCTAAATTTTAGTTTAATATCGAACTTCAGTTTAACCAATTACGGGCAAAGTGTTAAGAGGCTTTCAGCGTTTTGTGTTTCTGGTAATTCCGCTATCGAACTCGTCATTGCAATTCGGACATATAGAGATTTCTGGGCTTGATGGCATGGTAGAGAAATTTTAATGAGGATAGAAAATGTTGGGGGCAAAAATTTGATTTTTATGGTGACATTTTCTTGTTAAGCATATGGCATGCGAGAGTTTGTTAGATACACCTCGGAGAAGTACACGTCTTTTCTTAGGTTAGAGATTTTGTGCGAAAGTCTCTTCTTGTGCTAGATGCCATCGGTCACTTTTTATCTTCTTCGAAAGTATACTGTATGCTAAACGATCTCGAATGCTTCATTTATTGCTTATTAATGTGTTCTTTGCATTCCTAATTTCAGAACAGAAGTATAACAGGTCGCAGTTATTTTTTAAGAACTAGGCTCGTCATCTGATCCAAGTGGTCTATTACAGACGGGCAGGGGAGGCAACATTCAGCATAGGTTCGAGCACCCTCGATAATTTGTGACTCGTTTTGTACGAAGCGTGAGGAGCTTGCACAAATAACAATTAGTTGGGGTGAAAGGAGTGCTGAACAGCTACGAATGTTGTAACTAGTAAATGCGGTTCTATTGGCATCGAATTAACGTTCAAATTAAAGCCAACGTTCAGGCACGGTCACGATCTTTTCATAGAGCTACAAGGAACAAAATAGCGTTACCGTTTAATTCTGATACGATCCTGAATTTTTATAGCAAAAGACGAACTCAAATCCTTCTCTGCTCACAAATAAAAGCGAGCATTGAAGCCCGGACATGAGCGGCCGTCTTAAGTTTCAGAGGCTTCAGAGAACTGAGGAAATTACTTCCGCAGTCTATGTCGAAGCCAACCAATTTTTGAGTTCTTCTTCGTGATGAAAGGAGGTCCCCTTTTCGGCTTTGTTAAAATTTATTGCGCCTAATTAAACTACTAAAGATTAAGGGAGACTTCAACTTTCAGTGTTGTTACTCCTGCACCAACAAGATTGAGACATTGGTGCGGTCAATTTACAACGAATGTACAACACCAAATTTTACCGAATAAATTGTGCATAACTTTATGAGCTTGCGTTGCATATCAGCTGATACACATCGACGTACTCTGCTAATTATAAACTAATGATTCCTCTTCTGCTTGGTCTGATACACATTTAACCATCGTAAGGTTTCTTAAGTATATTTTTAGTTACTAGTTAACTTTGGACATCACACAAGCTATGTAGATTAAATTTGTGAAGAATCGGTCATTTTTATGACATTCAAAATATCTTCATTTTTTATCCTGCTAAATTCACCCCCAGAAAGATGAATTTCACTTTCCTACCTAAATGCACGCGTAGGAATCTTTAAAACCTAGTGATGCTGTCAGCGTAAACTTCAAAATTTTACAACAGCTTTACTAAGAAATGCTTGAACCGCAGCTTTCGACTGTGGAATGCAATTTTAACACACTTTTAAAACCTTTAAGTATTCTATGTCCTGAGAAAATAAAGCTGTCGTCGCTAAGTTCCAAGCTGCATTTGTTCCCAACAGCTGTGGTAAATTCAATATAACGCCTGCATCACGATTGTTCGGTTATTTCTCTTTCAAAATAAACGGTTCGCTCCTTCATTCATCGAGTTTTTGCTTCATGGTTCATCGCCTAAGTGGGAATTATTATTGGTCGCTTTGACATACACGAGCGTAGTAAAGGATGTTAAATAACTTTCTACATTGAAACGACTCATTTTGGATGCGATAGTTATTCAACGTAATCAAAATATGAACATACAGCAAAAACCTAAAATATTTTTCAGAACATAAGCACGATTGACGCACACATCTAAATGTTTTACATCCTGGTAACTGAAGTTTAAACTAGAATTAATTTGTGGAATACATGAACTAGACTTTCTTTAATTGGAGAACTGTGAACTATAGATACCTGTAAGAGTAACTTTTTTCGAATTACTGTGTGCCGATTCTATCCTCAACCACCAGTAAAAAACTCTTTTTTAAAAACTTGTGATAATATTTCCTTCATCGGGCACCTGAACCAAACATCATTTTATGAGACAACTGAGCGAAGAAACTTTCTTCGGGCTATCTAACTTAGACTATCGTATTATTGTATCTGTGGAAGATTAGATCAATTCTCCTAGCCTCTCAAAAATGAGAAAGCCTACCAATACTCCCTGATAAAACACCAGTAGCTCTTAAATGAAAATTCGGCAGTTTCATTGCATTTTCATATTAAAGGATCTACGCCATTATTCCGAGGGCGAAAAAAATGAACTTCAAGATTTTTTTGGCTTGCTGATATGCAGCACTGCCGGCGAAACTGTCATATTATTATCAAGAGTATGGGTTCAGTTTGGTAAACGCGCTTGTGCCTAAATAGATTTTGCAACTATTACTAATTTACAGATTTTTATAGTTCAGTAAATTAGTGCAAGTGTGGTTCATCTCAAAGTACAAGACAAACTAACACTTGAATTTGTTTTCCGAACACCAAGTTTATTTCCATGTCAGTTAGTTCGTTAGAAAAATTCCGCGTCAGTTATAACTCCTGCAATAATTTCGGATCTTTTCTAGATAAGCCCCGCCGAAAAAGCTGGACACGAAATAGAACATCAGAAAACAAGGTCAGTGTTCTCAGTGAAGGGTTCGGCGCTTGAACTTTGTCTGCTTGATCGGTTTTCTGCGCTGTTCAGTGCATAGATAATGAAACAGCGCTGGCGGGTAAAAACAAGTACAACTAGCAGGATTTTTTTCTGTCCCAAAAACTACTTAGAAAAAGTTAATTGTTGGGTTAACAAAAACTTTTCTTTAGCACACGCTTCAGAAATATCTAGAACTGAGCGCATGACTTTGAAGTCCCCAAGTGTCCTAAAAAGATTTCCACTGGAAGCAAATAAAGAAAATAGCGAAAAATTCAGGAGTAACTTACTCTGTTATTATAAAAAGTAAACAAGTGAGGAAATTGTATCGTGGCCTGAGATTTTGATTAGTCGAATGAAATAACTTCAGAAAACAAATTTCTCCCGATCAACAGAAGCAACATCTTTCATTCATTCGTCTATTCGAATGCTGAACTTTACTTGCTAATTTAAAAATTTATTAGCTCTCAAGTCAAATTCAAATCCGTTACATCGAAATTCTAAAGAGATTTAATTAAAATAAATTGGGACAACCCGGAACGCGTGCTTAAATGTCATTTTCGGAATCCAAGTAATGTGAAGTTGAATATTTTAAGATTTACTTTAAAAAATTGAAAGAAAAATTGTACCGTGCTCAAAATTGAATAAAATATCCATTTGGAATGGTTAAAATAATGAAATCGTGAGGGAGAGCTGCCAGGTGAGCCAGCTGTCTGGTGAATATTATTGAGAATTCCTCAGGTGACACGTAAATGATGCGAGCACTCTAAGTACTTGTAATCTAACAGACCTACTGTCTGACGCTGTAAGATCTCTCAAAACAATTCAGAGAATTCTCACTATTTATAGACCCAGAATTCCAAAATGCTGTGCCATTGCAAAGACGTTACGCTATCAGCAGCCGAAGAGAGACGCGCCGAATTGAACACATCTCACACAACAGCACGCCTCCATGACACAAACAACGCTGTTCACTGATTTGTGCTCTATCAATGAGGGGATACACGTAAGATAACGATAGTGTATTGCACGTCACACACGTGCAAAATAATGCTATGGAAGTATCATTATTCCTTCCTGTGTATGGAAATTCCGTTAGCTAGATAGCCTTAGACGCTTAGACGCTCGTTACGTAAAAAGTTATGCAATTCAAAATTGACAACAACATTAGAAGAACAACTTCTTTTATTTAACTTCAAGTCAAGAGCTTGTAAGGCAAAAAAACTATCGAATCGCTTACGCACAAAAGTGGACGAAGTTTCAGGATAAAATCTCAAAATTTTCGTTGCTGCTTTGGTATAAAATTTTTCAAACTAGTATATTATACGTGACCAAATTTAATATCAAATGGAAGGAAGAACACCTAGTTTTACAAGCACGGTGTCGACACAAGTTGCTTAACACGTTGACTGCGACACGACCCACCGGTGGGTCGTGCTTAGGTTTTTCCTGCTGCAAAACGACCCATCGATGGGTCGTTTTGAAAAATTCTAACAACCTTTCTAAATTAGTGGTATTTAACAGGCCCAGTTAATGTTTGATATTTACAAATTTGCTTATCACTTTTGACTTTAAATTCAAGTTGAATATTGAACTTCGGTTTAACCCATCGCAACTAACGTGTTGAATGATCTTTTTTATTGTGTTGTTTCTGTTATTCTCCCAACTTTTTCATTTTTAAATTGAGTATTTTTACCGCTAACAGCCTTAACGTATTTTCATTCCTGCTTTTAGCACCAGCGGGATCACACTGAAAGGGCACGAAATGAAAATACCTCAACGTTCGTAGAGGTGAGCGTGAGCTGCTAAGCTCAGTGCTTTTGTTCAGTTGCTCTACGTGATTATATAAAATTGCCTATGATTACGTGTCTTATAAGCCGGGAAAATTAGATTGTGTACTTCTCTTTTTGATTGTATTTTTTGTATTTTTCTTTGAATGAGCCTGTCTCATTTCGGAAATTTAGTATGTAGAAGATTAAGTGTTATTCACCAAAATCAAAGCAAATTCAGTAATTTGGCATCGAAGTAATTTGCAGGCGCTGGGTAGTCAGGAACGTACTCACACGTACAGAGCTCTCCGTCCAGGGTACGTAGAGTGGTCGCAGGTCAACATTTAGGCAGGATCTTTATCCGTACTTTTGGCTTAGCGGCGAAAAGATTTTCTTGGAAAATGAAGTGACATCTTGTTATGTAGAATAAAATGATGAGCGAGGCAAAGTTATGAGAATAAAAATCGTTAACTAGGGTTATAGTGCTGATAATCCCCTTGCCAGAGGAGCGGAATTGAACATCTCGTCTGTAGGCCGTGTGCTGATAACTAGCGATAGAAAATTTTTAAATGGTTTGTTCCTTATAGCGCTTCTTTATCTGTAGGCGTCACGATAGAGGAAACATGGAAGGGTCAAACCAGTCTTTTTCGCCTACTGTGTGGGTTTGCTGACGTCACGCCAACGAACCTATCGCAGCCCTTATACTGCTTCTGGTAGCACTGCTACTTCCAAATCCGTCTCCACTGTTGGCCTTCCGAGACTGAATTTTGGTGTCGTCATAAAGTTTGTTTGAAATAAAGCCTTTCTATGGGCAACCCGAACAAACAGAAGTTCATTTTTCCTCATAGAATGACCCTACTTTGTCTCCTCTACCGTGGTAGGCGTCTTAAGAATTGAGGCCTAGAATGGATGCAAAGATGTAAATCATTACGCTTGTTTATTCGCAATCTCTCTTCAAACATAAACTGTAATGCCTTTTCTGACATTTATTTAAATAACTTAATATTTTGATATTTTAAATTACGCGAGTTTAAGGCTGGAGCTCATAAAGTTAAACTCCAATTTAGGAAAAGTTAATTTTTCATCTCATCAAACAACTCAGAATATTTTTGAATATATTCCTTCTTATAAGGAACCTCTCTTATGAATACTGTTGCTGCTGATAATACTCGCTAAAATATATCTTGTCTAAATTATCTGCCTGAAACGAAGTCGGGATCACGTCATTAATTTCGTTCTTTCTTCATTTTTGAAGATTCCACTCCTGTAAATATTAATTAGTACTCATGAGAAACATTTTTCCCCACTAATCAAGATCCCGGTAAATTAAGGCGATGCTTTTCGAAAGTGCTTAAAATGTACCGAAAGAGATATTATGATACGAAAAAATAGGAAATCATCAAACGGTGATTTAATTAGAGTGAATTCCTCAGGAGCTGAAGACATCAAATTTGCTGACTAGCTCCTGAGAATCAAAACGTTTACGTAGTAACTTTATGAAAATTAGTGGCAAAAAGTTGCAGTTTTTCACGAGCTTCAGTGCAGCTCTGGAGAGAAATTTTCTTTTCGTTTACGAGGGCTATTGAATAGCTGGAAAAGTTCTGGGTTTAATTATGTAGGATAGGAGCTGATTGTGTTCGTTTCCGGGTCTTAATTAATAGAAAAAGAGCGAGCACTCGTGCCCTCTAATGTAATTGATCAGAAATTGACGAGGCTGGTCTCAGCAATTTTTGTGAGCGTAGAGAGACGCTAATTCTCGTATCGGGATCTTTAATTATTCGAAAACCAGTGCGTCATTTGACTGGCGGCGAAGAATATTAGGTAAATGTCTTTGTTGATATACATTGAAATTCTATTAATAGCGAGTGAAGAAAATCCACGCTAGATTTTTGATGAGTCAACATATGAGACCAAGAGGCTGGAAGACATATTGGTCTTAACAAACTTCCACTCAAGGACACTCAATAAAATGATTCCCATGAAATATCAGACGTAAAAGTAGGCACTAGTTATTTGATTTACGTCAGACACACCTTGGAAGCTTGAAGAAATATTTGTGTCAACAGATAACGTGATTGGCTTCTAATTTATCAGTCGTACATACTGGAAAACGAAGAATGATAATCTTTCTGTGGCGTAAATGCAAAATATGCTGCCGAAATGAACTATTCGTGCAAACTGCGTATGATGTACTTCATGAAGTTTAATGTTTAAGAAAGTTGTAAGGCTGAATCGAATAAACACTTTCACAATTTAAGTAAAGACTAAGAACATTCATTTCGAAATTAAATATATATTAGAGAGGGGCATTATTCTTGAACTTGCAAATCCAATGAAACGAGAAGAAGTGAGTGAGCCGAAGCTCTTAGAAATCACACCTCAATAGCCGCCACAAAGGAACTAATTATGCAAGGAGCTTGAGTGTCGAAATTGTTAATGGGAGATAGACAGAATGCCGAATCAACTCACGAATTTTTAACTTTTTGAAAAAAGATTCAAGCTGACTGTAGTCGTCCCGCTATTTGGGTGAATGCCAACGTAGAGATGGAGGTTGCTCTTTGAGAAAAAACAAAAACAAATTGGTAGTGTTCATCAGAGTCTCGTACCTGTTCTTTGAGCCTGCCTCACCTGTTCTTTGAGCCTGTCACACCTGTTCTTTGTGCCTGTCACACCTGTTCTTTGAGTCTGTCACACTGTTCTTTGAGCCTGCCACACCTGTTCTTTGAGCCTGTCACACCTGTTCTTTGAGTCTGTCACACCTGTTCTTTGAGTCTGTCACACCTGTTCTTTGAGTCTGTCACACTGTTCTTTGAGCCTGTCACACCTGTTCTTTGAGCCTGTCACACCTGTTCTTTGAGTCTGTCACACTGTTCTTTGAGTCTGTCACACTGTTCTTTGAGTCTGTCACACTGTTCTTTGAGTCTGTCACACTTGTTCTTTGAGTCTGTCACACCTGTTCTTTGAGCCTGTCACACTGTTCTTTGAGTCTGTCACACTGTTCTTTGAGTCTGTCACACTGTTCTTTGAGTCTGTCACACTTGTTCTTTGAGTCTATCACACCTGTTCTTTGAGCCTGTCACACTGTTCTTTGAGTCTGTCACACTGTTCTTTGAGTCTGTCACACCTGTTCTTTGAGTCTGTCACACCTGTTCTTTGAGCCTGTCATGTCGCGATACGGAGAAAGGGGTGGGTTTAGGACCCCCCTCCCCACACGCTGAGGGAATTCCAACCCCCGTACACATTTTATAGTATTGTCCTTCATGCTTGCGTACACCTGCATACCAGACATGGAGAATGAAAGGATTGAAGATTTACATGAATTTATTTGGAAACACGTGGATTTGAATATGACACACATAGTATTTCAATGCAATCATTAAAGCACAGGGAAATGTTAAAGCAACATGAGCATAAAATGAGCGGGTTAACATGAGCAACATAATGAGACACACAAAAAACGAGAAGTTCGCTCTCCTTATCACAATGAACGCTAGCCCAACAATTTCAGGATTAGGACAAAAATAACTTTCCGCACTGTGCAAAAATCAGGAAACATAGTCGATGAATGGGCTAGCATGAACACGAAACATTCGGAAATAATGCAATATAAAATCAAAGAACTTTGCTTACCACAAGGTGTTCAAAAATTAGTAAACACTTCGCATCTTGTACCATCTGAACTCTTGCTTTGTAACCGAAACACATCCTCCTGCTAAGTGCACAACATCATAGCAAACACAATTTAATCCTATAATTAGCACGCCCAACAATAACTCGACACTTAATACAGGAAAGGGGCCATTTACGAAATTTAGCGCGTTGAATTTGAACACACTGCTTTCACTTATTACTTGACTGGCGATTCACTGCATGGATAATTTTCAGAGTCCTATAAACCAATTATTTCGTGCTACACTTTCTTGCAGCATGTAGATTTCGATGACCTAATATGTTTCCAATACTGCCTGAAGAATACACGTATAGTTGATCCGATGCCGACCATCTTCACCGGTCTGCTACCTCAGTGTTGTTACTCCCGCCCAGCGCTCTAAATTGAGTACCGCCTGCCGCCTCAGTGGTGTTGCTCTCGTCCAGCGCTCCAAATCGAGCACCTCTCGTTTGAGGGCCAAAGGAGATTGAACTCTGAAGGTCTCGTTGCTGCGTAGCATCGTTGCAAACTTCGTCATTGAGCAGTTATTGCTTGCATGTGGGAGTTATCACGATCTTGGTGTTGAAGTCGAAACATCTCTTGAATATCCCTCCGTAGAATCGTTGTGGAGCGGTCGTCAACGAACATCGCCGCGGTGCTAATATGCTTCAAAGAGATTATTTGTTCTTGACACTTCGACGTTAACTTTCCTCTGATGTAAATTTCCTGTTTGTGTGAAATGCATGTCGGCGACAGCCGACACGCCACGTTCGCCTGCCCTCAGATCACGTGTCCTTCTCTCGCGACTTCGAAACAAAAAGACCTCACCAATGTACTTGTACGCCGCTTATATCTTCTCGCTTGGTTTCTTTTCCAGAGTTTTCTCGAACCTTCCCAAATTATTCGAGCTTCTTCCAAGCAAAGATTACGTGTTTCCCTTAGGATTGGTGGAAATCTTGCCTGCTTCGGGTTGCCAAAATGTAACTGGTGCGTTCTCTGCCACACCCATGCGCCTGATTCGTTCCAGAGCGCTGATTGGCCGGCGGGATGTGTTCCCCTTCGAAGCTGAATCGTCCGGGCGTTCCCACGCAACGCATGTGTGTTGTGTGCTTGTGTTGTGTGTGTGTCTTGTGTTGTGTTGCCTAAATGTGTTTTGTGTGTTTATGTGTACGCCTGCGCCAGCCCTCTCGTCGAACCGCTACCCACTTGAGCTCGACATATTTATAGCCAGACTCATGTCGAAACCTGAGAACAACGCCGTTCTTGTAGAGTTCTGCGGTTACAACATCCTGTCCACTGTCCCTGGCTCAACAAGATATTGTATTTCCCCAAGTAAAGTATTTTGAAGTGAAGTCTTTCCTCAAATGAAGTATTTCCCAAATTTCCCCGAGTAAAGTATTTCCCAACAAAGGTGAATTATCCCCTGAAATAAGGTATTTCCCAAATTTTCATACTTCTTCGAATAAAGTATTTCCCAAATTTCCCCGAGTGAAGTATTTCCCCACAATACCCGCTTCGCCCCAGAAAAATTTGTGCCAACTTGCAAAGTTGGTGCAAATTTTCATCCGTTAATTTCAATTATAACCGTGACTTACCCTTTACGTTAAAAATTTAGAAAATATTCGCCCCCCCCTTATTCAATCCCCTCGCTCTTCCCGACATCAAAATATCCCTACATATCACCTCATGATTTACGCCGATGTTGACGCATTTATAAAAAGTTCATTAATACCTGACACACACCTAATACTTGAAACGCACATTTCTTATACACATTATTATAGAACGCAAGGAGAAAAGAACACATCAAAGATAACGCATAAATCGGACACTTCAACGCATAAAATAAAACACACACGACATATTATTCTCGACTTGCTCTCGGCAATTCATCGACATAGATAAACATATCAATTAGAGATCGAAAAATCGGCGAATTTGTTACAAGCAGAGACATCCTTTCAGCTTTCTCGGTTGCAATCCACCTAAAAAACACAATCTCAAAATGGAGGTAATTTTCCAACCTCAAGTTTTCTTCCTCATAATTATCATTTCATCCTGTGATTCAGAGTAGACGTATTTCTTGCAACAAAAACTTGCTGTTGCTCCTCCTGTGCACCTAGTTACAGCTTGTGGTTGTTGTTCCTGTGACTTGCTGCTCCTCTTCGGCTTGCTACTGATCCTGGGGAGGCTACTGCTCCTGGGCTTGCTACTGATCCTGGGCTTGCTACTGATCCTGGGGAGGGCCCCTGCTGAGAATCGAGGTATTCTGAAGCTTTTCCATTAAAAAATTCATCCTTGGCGCCACGTGAACTCGTGGAAAATTCCGTAGATCCTCGTTGCGTCAAATCGCGGACAAATCCTGTAGATTACTGCGTCAATACGCGTTGGACTCCCACGTTGGAGCTCATCAGCTCTTTCATCATAATTGTAGAAAATGAAGCACATTTATTTGCGAAGATCTTCAGGTTTTGATTCTCAGTCCGCTTGTCGACCAGCATGACTTAGACCCCTGAGTTTCGCGTTAAATTGCTAATGATCTCCTTCCGTAAAATACGCGTTAAATTGTCTAACCTGGTCCATTTGTACTCGAGAGACAGCGCATTACATGGTCGATCAACGTAAGAATTATTCCTCGGTTTCCTTCAAATCTGCCTTGAGTGAGGCGGACGTGAGCTACGCGAAAAATTCCTACATACATACATAAAATATTTAATTTCCGGTTTCCTCAACCAACTCTAGACAAAGCCGAAATTCGTTCGACGGTGTTACTAATCAGTTGAATCACCTAAATATTTCGAAGAAAATAAAACATTCTTGCTCATGACGTACGAACTAGCAGGAGAATTGCCTGGTAGGCCAAAATCCCGAATCCGTCCAAAAAAAAAAAGCACACATACATTGGGTATTGTCAAGCCATCGGACTTTACGTTATACTCGGCCGCGAAGGCTTTTCTAGCGATCCGACATTTTGACAACACCGACATACAAATAAATGCAGAAATAGACAAAATGTAGTGTTATCAACCCGTCAAACTTTACACCTTACTACGCCGAAAGGCTCTTCAGACGATCTGACATTGTGATATCACTGACACAAAAATGCAAAAAAAATAGACATGACATAAAAATTTTATACGATTCTCAGCCCCAGAGACAGTGCAGCACATTTAAATGATTCCACGTTGCCGCAAGATTACATGAACATTCACACAAATATTGTACGCTAAATCGGGAGATTTACCAAATAGGCTGACATCCCTAACGCACTTAATGTACACATGAATACACAGTGTGTCATCACTCTGTTAGACTTTACATCATACTTTTGCTGAGAACAGCCGTTCTGATGATCTAACATCCTGATAACACACACAAAAATGCAAAAAGACATGATTGTTCTCCTAATTCTCAGCCTTTGAGTTGCACAATTGTTATTTAATGATGTCATTTCTTCATCGTCCTTCAATTACTACGCATTTATCTCAATGCTACTGATAACATTTAATAAACATTCCTTCCTTGTTCTCACAACATCCTACATTCTTGCGTTCCGTAATACCACACTAGAGTTTTAACCACATCAGCTTGAACGTACCGCCACAATTTCTTAATTGGTTGTGCTATCCATAAAGCAATAAAATTCCGGCAGAGGCTCTCTGCCGCACGTGTACCTCTCTTTTATACATTCTCAATGATGATTTCACTTGTACATTCCAGTCGTAATTCATTTTCAATTTTTACGCTATAATCAATGCGTCTGTAGAAATTACACTCCATCTCGAAATATTGAGCATTTTCGTTGTAGAAAATGAACATATCCTAATGAAGTTGATAAATACATCATAATTATGCAAACCTACTCTCGCCATCAATTCACGATTTAATTTCAATTACTGCCGAAACGGTCCACACAATTTGTTTAAAGTCACTGCTTAATCATGTTAACATTCAGCATTCAAAGCATTGTCGTATGCTCCCGCTCCCTCAATCTCGCGCCCAAACCTCAGACGGTACGCTTGAGTCACTTTGTTGATCAGGCAAAGCTACCTCGTACGAACCTGTCCAAAATCCGCGCACGAACGAGAGAGAATGCTTAGACAAATACTAGGAATCCATTATAAAAATCCAAAAATATTCTGAAGAATTCTCAGGGATGTTCAGGGATAAATTTATATGTAAACACCAGGCAAATTACCTTTATACTACAAGTAAATTTTCCTGTTTAGGGAGACAATAATCCCAGGCGTACGCAGGAAATATTCATCTCTCACACAAGGCAATACTTTACTTTGCGATAAAATACGAGGTCGAATCCCACTCGAGAAATGGCGTAGTATTTCTTCATAATCTACACAACTCTATCTCTTTCGCTGTAGTAGAATTCAGCTTCAGTAAGACATAATTTGCACCTCTCACATGAGTATAACTTGAACTTCCTATTTGGGCAATCAACGATCAAAAAAATTGCAAGCTCAAAATTCAATGCGCGCTCAAACTGACAAAGAAAAATTATTTTATTAACGACATGTAACCGTTTAGACTACAAAAAATTGCATTTAATCCACGTGTTCCCTTAAAATCTACAGACACTTAATATAATAAAATTCCTTCCTACCTGTAGGCAGCTAGGATTGAATCATCTTAAATTACCAAGTTCCACCGTCGAATTCACATCAAAAAGAAATTTTAAACATCATGAATTTATAAAAGTTAAGGAAGCAAAATTTTTTATGCTCAGTGAATTTGATATAAAGGTATAGATTGACTCATGTCAGTGTCGAAATGGATTGTATAATTGGCACATGGGAAAATTACCCAAAATATTTAATGATTTTAGTGTATTATTATTGAAGCAATTACTTAAATTCTTACTCTGATGTACTGGAGCTTAGCACAATGATCTTGTGAATAGAAGAGGATGACGAATTTACTTTACTTAACACACGAGCAGAGGCGTCACTTATATCTAAGTGAATAAAATTAGACCACGAACTAAATGTGCAGCATCGTTGGAACCCATCACTTACTTTAAAACACTACATTTAATTTTTATCCTAAGCACCGCCACTTAATTCATTCAACAGTTTTGCAACAAGAATTTACCACCCCTTTGATAGCAAGGAAATTGATTCTCAAAATTCCCACTACTGCTTCTCAGCAGATGTCAATTTTTATAATTGAAGCACTCAGATATCAACGAGTGAAAATATGAATTATGTTGCTAAAGCTGATTGGAGAAGCTTGACGCACACGAGGCCCAAAAAATTTTGCAAATTATTTATAAGTGAGGTATCATTTAAAAGAAAATTCCAACTAGATTAATTACTAAATGTCTCAAAGCCCAGATGAATGTAAACTTGTTCCAAAGATTCTCTTAAGATGAGGCGGTGTTTGCTAAATTTACGGCGTTATTCTCCAGAGCCATCGAGCTAAGCATAAAACCAATGAACATTAAAAGGTGTCTGAAAGCCGGCCCGAAAAGCCGCACCGGCGATGCTGGCGCATCTAGGCTAGAAATTTACTTCATAAATCGAACCACACTCAAAAGGACCAGGGAAAATGGCACGTAAAGACACCTACATCTAACATAGAGCACTTGATAAACCGAATTTTACATTCAAGAGAGCGTTGCACACACAAAAATTTATGGACAATGAAATGACTATTTAAGAGAATTTCCATGCTGCTTACATAGATATCAGGCTCACACTGTGCTAGCCACAATTTCATCCTGTTGCATGATCGAACAATGTAAAAAAAAATTTAGAGGTAGTTCTATCTCAGCATAATGCTGCATATTTTATTTATTCACGCACACCGGTCACTTCTACTCATAACATATTGAACTGTTATTTTTTTTCCTGAAGAATGAAATTTTTAGTTATTATGACTCACTTCAGCATTTGACAAGACTGTGGTGGTTTTGCAAGTCCGAAAAAATAAAATCATTCAATAAAAGAATCATTTAACTGATACACTCGCTGTCATGACAAATTTGAGCCAAGAATTCAACATTGATACTTGAATCTTTCATCATGTTAAAAAAAATTTCAATGGCCCAGCACTACTCCAATTCACTTGCCTCAGTAAGCGCACTTCTGGTGCCTAATTTGGAGCCAAGCGAGCTGCGGTACTGTAGCTGAGCCCTACATTCTGATGCATTTACGACTCCAGCTCAATAGTAGGCAATTACACTGCGGAACGGCAGTTCCTCAAGGAAAGACTCACAGCCACAACTCTCGGCTGTGCTCCACTGCTTGTTATTTAAAAGAATGAAACTACAAAGAGCAAGCGAAATACTATGCCGGACAAATTCTTGCAAACGACTGGAACATTATTTGAATTCTCTCTTGAGGGACCGTTATAAAATTTATATAAAAAAATTCTTTAAATAAAATTCTCCAAGCCAATATACAGACAGTACGCTTGCATAGGACAATTTATATATTTTCCCTGTCGCGATACGGAGAAAGGGGTGGGTTTAGGACCCCCCTCCCCACACGCTGAGGGAATTCCAACCCCCGTACACATTTTATAGTATTGTCCTTCATGCTTGCGTACACCTGCATACCAGACATGGAGAATAAAAGGATTGAAGATTTACATGAATTTATTTGGAAACACGTGGATTTGAATATGACACACATAGTATTTCAATGCAATCATTAAAGCACAGGGAAATGTTAAAGCAACATGAGCATAAAATGAGCGGGTTAACATGAGCAACATAATGAGACACACAAAAAACGAGAAGTTTGCTCTCCTTATCACAATGAACGCTAGCCCAACAATTTCAGGATTAGGACAAAAATAACTTTTCGCACTGTGCAAAAATCAGGAAACATAGTCGATGAATGGGCTAGCATGAACACGAAACATTCGGAAATAATGCAATATAAAATCAAAGAACTTTGCTTACCACAAGGTGTTCAAAAATTAGTAAACACTTCGCATCTTGTACCATCTGAACTCTTGCTTTGTAACCGAAACACATCCTCCTGCTAAGTGCACAACATCATAGCAAACACAATTTAATCCTATAATTAGCACGCCCAACAATAACTCGACACTTAATACAGGAAAGGGGCCATTTACGAAATTTAGCGCGTTGAATTTGAACACACTGCTTTCACTTATTACTTGACTGGCGATTCACTGCATGGATAATTTTCAGAGTCCTATAAACCAATTATTTCGTGCTACACTTTCTTGCAGCATGTAGATTTCGATGACCTAATATGTTTCCAATACTGCCTGAAGAATACACGTATAGTTGATCCGATGCCGACCATCTTCACCGGTCTGCTACCTCAGTGTTGTTACTCCCGCCCAGCGCTCTAAATTGAGTACCGCCTGCCGCCTCAGTGGTGTTGCTCTCGTCCAGCGCTCCAAATCGAGCACCTCTCGTTTGAGGGCCAAAGGAGATTGAACTCTGAAGGTCTCGTTGCTGCGTAGCATCGTTGCAAACTTCGTCATTGAGCAGTTATTGCTTGCATGTGGGAGTTATCACGATCTTGGTGTTGAAGTCAAAACATCTCTTGAATATCCCTCCGTAGAATCGTTGTGGAGCGGTCGTCAACGAACATCGCCGCGGTGCTAATATGCTTCAAAGAGATTATTTGTTCTTGACACTTCGACGTTAACTTTCCTCTGATGTAAATTTGCTGTTTGTGTGAAATGCATGTCGGCGACGGCCGACACGCCACGTTCGCCTGCCCTCAGATCACGTGTCCTTCTCTCGCGACTTCGAAACAAAAAGACCTCACCAATGTACTTGTACGCCGCTTATATCTTCTCGCTTGGTTTCTTTTCCAGAGTTTTCTCGAACCTTCCCAAATTATTCGAGCTTCTTCCAAGCAAAGATTACGTGTTTCCCTTAGGATTGGTGGAAATCTTGCCTGCTTCGGGTTGCCGAAATGTAACTGGTGCGTTCTCTGCCACACCCATGCGCCTGATTCGTTCCAGAGCGCTGATTGGCCGGCGGGATGTGTTCCCCTTCGAAGCTGAATCGTCCGGGCGTTCCCACGCAACGCATGTGTGTTGTGTGCTTGTGTTGTGTGTGTGTTTCGTGTTGTGTTGCCTAAATGTGTTTTGTGTGTTTATGTGTACGCCTGCGCCAGCCCTCTCGTCGAACCGCTACCCACTTGAGCTCGACATATTTATAGCCAGACTCATGTCGAAACCTGAGAACAACGCCGTTCTTGTAGAGTTCTGCGGTTACAACATCCTGTCCACTGTCCCTGGCTCAACAAGATATTGTATTTCCCCAAGTAAAGTATTTTGAAGTGAAGTCTTTCCTCAAATAAAGTATTTCCCAAATTTCCCCGAGTAAAGTATTTCCCAACAAAGGTGAATTATCTCCTGAAATAAGGTATTTCCCAAATTTTCATACTTCTTCGAATAAAGTATTTCCCAAATTTCCCCGAGTGAAGTATTTCCCCACAGTCACACTGTTCTTTGAGTTTGTCACACTGTTCTTTGAGTCTGTCACACCTGTTCTTTGAGTCTGTCACACTGTTCTTTGAGTCTGTCACACCTGTTCTTTGAGTCTGTCACACCTGTTCTTTGAGTCTGTCACACCTGTTCTTTGAGTCTGTCAAACTGTTCTTTGAGTCTGTCACACCTGTTCTTTGAGTCTGTCACACTGTTCTTTGAGTCTGTTACACCTGTTCTTTGAGTCTGTCACACTGTTCTTTGAGCCTGTCACACTGTTCTTTGAGTCTGTCACACTGTTCTTTGAGTCTGTCACACCTGTTCTTTGAGTCTGTCACACCTGTTCTTTGAGTCTGTCACACTGTTCTTTGAGTCTGTCACACTGTTCTTTGAGTCTGTCACACTTGTTCTTTGAGTCTGTCACACTGTTCTTTGAGTCTGTCACAATGTTCATTGAGTCTGTCACACCTGTTCTTTGAGTCTGTCACACCTGTTCTTTGAGTCTGTCTCACTGTTCTTTGAGTCTGTCACACTGTTCTTTGAGCCTGTCACGTACACGATGTAAATCAAGCTCTTGCAAAAAAAATGAAATTACTTGATAAAGAGGAATTAATGAGCGTAAAACATAAGTAGACTGCGCATGGAAGCTACAATGAAAACAACCTGTGTGAGAGCTTTCAGTCAACTCCTACCTTACAGAGCAGAGTGAAATGCGCGGGCATGAACAGACTCTCACGCCCTGCGCTCACTGCTATGTCACGACACGATTCAACATTCTGATTTAATACAAAAGAATAAAATTTATGATAAACTGCACAATAATGCTACACTTGATGCCCATCAAACATGTGTGAATTGCGCAACCCCTTCTTGACCGAGCTAACATTCCCGCTGAGGCACAGATTGAGTTTAAATTTGTTTAGAAATAATTTTAAGCTAGTGTACCGTCTAGTACAAAATTTTAATTGGTTTTCAAAAGCCAATGAGCTTCATGCAGCAGAAAACTGCGGTTGCAGTCGGCCATCGTTGTTACTGCTGTGAAGACTTCAAATAAACCTAACGTATTCAATTCAAATGCAAAAAATTAATTGTGAGAATGAAATGAAAAATGTGTTGAAAGTAATTTCAAAGAATATTCAATTTTTAATTTCAAAACACCATTAACCAAAAGCTGAAAGCTGTAACCGGAACAATGAGAACTCGTGAATGTAGTGAGATTTAAAATAATTCGAATTGCGCGTTGTATGTACAGTACATCTACCTCAAAATATCACTACGTTTTTATGCGTTTTCTAAAATATTTTACTAACAGCGGGAATTTTCTGTAAATAGGAACAGAAGAGGCTAACGGTATTCGAAACAAAAGTAGAGTAAGAGTTATTGGAGCGATTGCAAGCTATATCACAATAGAACTGAGCATGAAGACCGCGTGTATTTGTAATCAATGCACACCACAGGAGCGACCGCAGTTTGTCTCGCACCAAAGTCGATTGCGCTCCAAAGAGCTCATCTCACTGAATTTATGATAAAATCAATTGTCATCACGGTATATAAGCCCTGATGTACATTCTGTTCTGTCTGTATTAACTACATACACTAAGAGTATTCAATGAGAAGAATAATTATTGGCTGAAATCTTTACTCCGCGAGCTACATGTATAAGAGGTAAAATACTCCTACTTATACGCTACAAATTCTTTCCTTTGTCTCTGAAATTTGACGGTCACTGCAACATGACGGGCACGCTTCTCGTGTCATATTACGCTTATGTAAGTCCATAAAAAATAGTTAATAAGGTCGCGTTGAAAAATACCGTGTTTGTAGTCATAAACGGTAGAAGATCGTAAAATGTGAATGAAATCCTTCTTGTATTTTTCGTAGATTTTATGCCACTGGACTTATTTAAATTCAACTGTAATGTGACGTGAGGTTATAAACTGTTAGATGGCTAGAAACTATGAGGAGTGAATTTACTCTGAGATAAAAATAATTAGCTTATAATTTTACTTTATGAGATAAAATAATTCACTCTCCAATAAGCTCCTGTTATTTCAATAGACCTGAAAAATTTCAGCGATAAAAATCGAAAACAATAAAGTTTTCTATACGTATATTCAGTCAGATGAAATGGACGGTGGAAAAAGTTCAAGTTAAACTTGCGCCAGTTCATGAATATAATGTTGGAACTAATTTCTCTCAACGCTTCGGAGTTAGCGCGGCTACGTGGACGACAGATCTCGTGAAGTAGAAGGAACAATTGAATAGTATGAGTTATCTTAGCCGTGAAGCCTAAGTGATAAGTTTAGAATTTGCTTTCATTCTCTAAGTTTGTTTATCATGGTACAGTGAATGAATTGTTCAAAATCTAAAAATTTTGTTTCCATCATGGTCTTTTTCGAGTGATGATTGCATCATAATGTCGCCTAGTGTCTGCTGCTTGACAGCCATCTTGTGTAGTTACTAATTAAGCGTTAAAAATTAACTGTTCTCATGAGATCAAAGAGTAGTTACATTATTTCAGCGCTTCGCTGTTTTCAAGCTAATCGTTTTGCTCGTCTTATAATATATCTTATATAAGTGCAAGAATATACACCATAGTATATATTGCACTTTTTATCTATATTTTCACGCCCCTGGCGAAACAACTTATTTTTTCTTTACATTATGAATTCCAGTGTCTCATAAATGAAACTTCAGCTGTTTTTTTTTAAATCTTACACTGTAGTTTGATTTACTCTCGATTCATTCAAAGGCTTACTGAGTAGTGTTCTTCCATGCGGTATGTACTGGGATATTTAGATGTTGCTTAAATCAAACTCAAATTATTGTAGTGATATTTACAATTAAAACAAGCACATAATGAATTGTTATTAACAAAGTGCAATCATGTAAAATTGTAAATATTATTTACCTTGTCATATTTCTTGAAAATGCAAGTGGAAAATTGAAATTGTCTCAGATTACTTGGCTTTGATATTGCAAATAGTTGGGACTGTCAATTTTTTTAATCTTTACTAGTTTACTGCATGGGAAATTATCTACATTCAAAAAGAATAAAGCAATATGGGATAGCGACATGACATTCACCATTAGAGTATAATTTATGCTCTAATAGTGGTACGATGTTCAATAAACAACGCAACAACATCAGCAGCTGCAATAACAGCTGTAAATATCAACCAAAGTTTGGTCAATATCCTGATGTGTCTAGCCTAACGCAAGACTGCAAAGAAGTGGTATCTGTTCTAATAAAATATTTCGACTCAGTGATGACAAAATTTAATAGTGATATTGACGAAATGAAAAGTGAAATAAGCGACCTTAAAACACTATCTGAAACAATAGCAGGAAAAGAAGCAGAACACAAACAAATTATTGAAGAGCAGAATGAAAAAATACAAAGCTTGGAGTCACGTCTCGATCGCTTGGAAAAAAATGATCAGCGCCGAGACCTGGAAGATAGAAAATGTACTCTCGTCATTTCCGGGGGGGGAACTACCTCATTCACACAACAACGAAAATTGCAAAGAAACAGTCTGCAAAATTCTGAAGGACATCAACATCGACCTCAGTGATGCTGACATCACGTCAGCTAACAGAATGGGAAGAAAACCACTAAGTGGAAACGAGGATCGAAGAAACATCGCTTTCGAACTGAAACATTACAACAAAAAACGTGAAATCCTCTCTGCCTGCCGAGTAAATAAACCAACGTTCTATATAAATGAATATCTAATACCTTCACGAGCCAAGATCATGTACACCTTGAGAGTAGCCAAGAGAAATTTCCCGGAAAAAATCGGAACCCCGAGGACCCAAGATGGAAACATCTTCGCATTCATCCCTGGACAACCGGACTCGAGACGTCAGATTAACACGCCAGAAGAGCTCGACCAATACCTGATGCGGCAACTGGATAAATCATCGAATCAGGTCTTGGGTGTTCACCGCAATTAGGTATCAAAACATGTACCTGTGTCAAATTATATACTCGTATGCCAATAACGCCTAGAATTCTATAACTTTACACTAGATCTTCAAACTGCATAACTTCATGTCATGAATCAGTTCCAACCTCTAAAGATATATACGGTAGTTTTACCTCAATTTTGACAATCTTATGACAGATATATATGAACATTTATGACAACTGTATTGGAAATTGCAACAGCACCATCAGCAATTTGTACCTACAAATATTATGATGGAATATTGATATCCACCTTGTTCACCTTTCCTCGTAAATTGTATGTAATTTTTAACCAACAAACTATTATTATGTGTAAAACATATTAGCTGATTAGATTATCATGGTCGCTAAATTTTTTTCTATTTATCTTATTTTTTTTAAAACTTATTACCTGTTGTATGTGAACTTTGTAACAACGCCTTCAGCAATTTGTACGCATCAATTTTGTATATTGAACTCCAATATTAATCGCTATTGGCTGAGTATTGAGTGTACCCACGAAATCACGCTAGATTTCTTACTCTTTTCTATACTTTCTAAGCTAGTTTTTAGATAGATATATCCTTTTAATCTTGACTCTGTATTTCGTTTTAAGTTGTACAATAGTACTTACTGCCTACTGTTTACTAATTTTGAATGACTGATCACGCTGATATATTAGATGAAATCGACCCGGATCTCAATCATCTGAACAGAATATTTCCAAACCTAAACGACTCTGAAAACTGCAGATATACTAACATATCAAAATTCAACGAATCTATACGAATAACCCGGCAGGATTTTTCGCTACTGTGTTGGAACTGTAGGTCACTCTATCCAAAATTGGAAGAGATACAATGCACTATTACTGAACTTAAGTATACCTTAGATGTGATTAGCTTCACCGAAAGCTGGCTAGATGACTCGACCAAAGACATGATTAAATTTGAAAATTATCATAGTTACCATTCGCTACGAAAAAACAAGCGAGGCGGGGGCATCAGTACATACATTTCTAAGCACATGGATTCGAGAATCATAGCAAGTGCAACACTGAATCAGGATCATATAGAATCATTATTCGTAGAACTGTCTAGAGATGGCAAACGAATTGTGCTTGGAACGGTGTATAGGCCGCCTACAGCCTGTCCTATATCCTTCCTTAATGAGCTTAATCGAATTATTTCTCAGTTCAACAGGTCCTTCTACAATGACATAATAATATGCGGTGACTTCAACTATGATTTGCTGAAACATGAAAGCTATGAACCAATCTCTAATTTCTTAAATGCATTTCATTCTAAATCTTTCCTTCCGATCATCACAAAGCCAACACGAATAACCTCAGAATGTGCCACGCTGCTTGACAATATCTTTATGACAGACCCAAGTGATTTTCTTGCTGGAATAATTACTTCTGACTTATCAGATCATTTTCCAGTTTTTCTTATTAAGAAAAATGTCTATCTTGCGTGCACCAAAGCACGGGCTGAAACTTACTCATATCGTAAAATAAACGAATCAAATTTAGAAGAAATGCGCACCGTTCTAGAAGATTTAATGCCAACATTGCACATCACCCAACAAAACAATAATGCAAGGAGCATTGATGAATCAGTAGTAAAGTTGACTGAAACTATAATGAACGCATACAACCAGTGTTGCCCAATTGTAACTCGTACAGTTACCCCGAAAAATAAACAAAAGCCCTGGATTACTAGAGACATCGTGATAAATATAACGAAACGCCAAGCGTACCTAGCCCTCCTTTGCGAAGGGCGAATATCTAGAGAAACATATAACCGATTCAGAAACTATGTGAAAAACCAGATAAGAACATCAAAAAAGAGCTACTTTACCCTCAAGTTTACTCAATTCAAAGCTGACGTTAAAAAGACTTGGCGCCTCCTTAACTCTTGTTATAAACCGAATAACGCCGAAAAAAAGAAAATTGGTTATATCACTCAAGATAATGTAAAATACCATGAGAAGAATGAAATTGCTAATCTCTTCAACAACTTCTTTGTAAACGTAGGGAAAACTATAGCCAATGGTATTCCAAGTGAACCTACTGATCACCTGGAATTTATGGATCATATTCGAGAACACAACTCATTTTTCTTTACGCCTACAAACTCCTCCGATGTAATTGCGTGCATAAACAACATGAAAAATAAATCGAGTGGGTTACAAACGTTTCCAACTAAAATACTTAAAATAATTGCTGATATTGTGGCCCCGCTGATATCCAATATTATTAACCAGTCTCTCTTACTAGGCACTTTCCCGAACTCCCTCAAAGTTGCTAGAGTAACCCCTATCTTTAAAAATGGTGAAAAAACCTGTGTAAACAATTATCGACCTATCTCCATGTTACCAATTATTAGCAAGGTATTCGAGAAAATTGTGTATGAAAAAGTGTACTCTTATTTTGAACAAAAATCATTTCTCTATGATAAACAATACGGCTTTCGCTGTAAAAAATCAACAACACAGGCAATATTAAATCATTTACAATTCCTTTATTCTAATATAGATAACGGAAAGACTGTCTTCTCTGTATTTCTTGACTTTCGAAAGGCATTCGATTGTGTGGACCATAACATATTACTCTCGAAACTTCATTGTTATGGCATTCGTGGGGTTGCCCATGATTGGTTCAGATCATACCTAACAAATCGGAAGCAATACGTTGTCATTGACGACGCAAAATCGGACCCACAAAAAATTAGCCATGGAGTTCCACAAGGATCTGTTCTTGGGCCTCTCCTTTTTCTGATTTTTATCAATGATATTATTAAATCTACATCATTTTTTAAATTCATACTTTTTGCCGATGACAGTACGCTTTCTGCGGTCCTTCCGAACGAAAATCCCACTACGATTGCGGAGAGTATAAATAATGAACTCCATAAGGTTTCACTGTGGCTTAAAGCTAATAAAATAAGCCTCAATATCGATAAAACAAATTATATTACGTTCTCATACAAGAAAAATATATCTCTACCAACCATTAAAATTGGCGAAGGTGAAATCAAAGAAACCAACTCATGTAAATTTCTGGGCATCATAATAGATAAACATCTGACCTTCAAAGAGCACATCACTCATATTAGTTCTAAATTATCAAAATCCATCGGAATCCTGAATAAAGTTAAAAATTTCCTGCCTGAAACAGCCTTACTAATGCTTTATCGAACGCTCATTTCACCATACCTGCAATACGGAATAGAAGCATGGCATGGAACTGATAAAAATAAAACTAATATAATTTTTACTCTGCAAAAAAGAGCCATCAGAGCGGTAAAGAACCTAGAATATAATGCTCACACAAATGATTCATTCAAAAATTTACAAATACTTAAACTCTCGGATCTCTACAAAATCTCCATCTGCAATTTCATCTACAAAACATTAGCTAATGATGGCGACAATAGCCTTCAACAGTTATTAACTGCGCAAACTGGTCATCACGACCATTTAACACGAAATAAAAGTAAATTCATACTTCCTTATTATTCAAAGGCCCGCTCGCAACATAGTATACTATTCGTTGGAACTAAAACCTGGAACTCAATACCTGCGGAGATCCGTGAAAGTAATTCTTACAAGGTATTTAAAAGAAATCTTGAGTCTCACTTCTTATCAGAATACTAGTCGTGTAAGATCACCAAGTCAAATCCTGCCTCCTACATGTCTGGTCCTAATAATGCAATTTGCCATGAGTAATATCGCCGATTTTCAGTCTGCTCCCAAATCGTTATCGAATATACTGTTAAATATTGTCCATATGACCTATATTGTAAAATTAAACATCAATATCGAGTTCATTATCCTGTTGATCAGTCTAATGCGAAACTAGGCTAAGTGAATTAGGTTAAACATTATTGTACGCCCTAGAATAATGTAATGGTAGGATGCCCTAGAAGTCGCTGAACTTATTCGGGCCCACAGGTAGCTATACTCAACTCTGACCATTGTATTAGACTTAAGAAACATTCTACCTCTGTATCTCCTGTGGTAAATAAATTGTTAAATTGTTAAATTGTTAAATTGTTAAATAATTTAAGATGTTATTGCCACTGTCATTTAAAGAAGTGCTCATTTTACAAACAGGCTTGAACAGCACTTACTGTTTTCACCAATGCAGCTGAAGTGCTGAACTGAGAAGTATAAGGCTTATTCCCAACAACACATACTGGTGATGTTTAACCAACCTAAACATGTGGTCTGTTGACTGTTGTATCAGACTGCAATTGAATAGGAAAAAACAATTCCAATAAGGAGTCAAAGAATGTGTGTCAAGGGAATTGGATTTCATTCAATATTAAATGCCCTATCATTTGTTTGCCAACCCTACCTTCACCATGAACTCTGCTCTGACGAAGGCTTTGGACAAGGTTAATAAATTGTTTACTCACATAGTAAATGAGTCGAGCCCGGATTTTTAGCATTTATTCTATTGATGCTGTAACGACTATAAATGCAAGAAAAAGTACACTTATAGCCAAAATGCTATTTTAATATGAACACTATTTTGACCAGGCATAAAGGCAAAAAGTGGCTATTATGTAATAAATAACTGTACTATAAAACCTTCGCAAAGTAGTAGTAGACGAAGGAGAGGATATCTTATAACAACGGAAATTTTTCGAGGTGTTAAAAATGGCCTTAATTTATTCCAATCCTTTGCAGTTTGTGTCCGATGCGCTTTCTCTTTCGTTTTCTTGGCAGTTTCATTCACAAATTCAGCTTGAAAAAATTTTTAACCGTTTTTTATAGCAGCACATGGAAGAAAACTGCTGAATTGTAGCCAAAACTTGCAAAGTTTACGTACTATTTTGCTACATATACGAACTATTTTGCTTGAAATGAATACTACTTTGCTGTGATACCTGCAATAACACCTTTTTTAGTGCCATTTTGACGATATTTTTGCACTATTTTGACCACTTTTATAGGACCAGAAATGTGGGCTCTATAAATGAGTTATTTGTTCTATTTACCAAGTTAGGAGCAGATGTCGATGCTATGACCAATCAAGTGAATATATCAAGGAATATTTGGAAGGTAGGCCACTGAAAACTAATAATTTATAAGGTTATTTTTCTGATTTTCGTTCGTTGTAAAATAAAAAATGCATAAAACTGCTGATGAAAACTGCTGCTTCCCTTCAACGTTCTATGTTAAGTGTTCTAAAGATAAGAAATGGTGATAATGTCCAACATAGTGTAATAAATGCATCATGTTGAATAGAACAAATTACCCTATTTTAAATGTTTTCCTCAAATATTTTTACTTAACAAACAATAAAGAATGTCCCTTAAAATGCACTAAACAAATAAAATATCAATACAAAATATTTACCATCTCCGAAAGCAATTTTTTTCTGGTTTATAAATTTATATCCTGTTGTGATATTCGATAAATAACAAAATTCTCTAATCAACGAAAGACCTTGGGACAATTTTGATTCAATTTGTACAACAAAATCTGTTCTGAGTGTCCGCATTTTTGTAAGTAAATCAAAATTTATTATATAAAGCCTCAAGCTGGAGGTGAGTCTTCTTTTTTTAAATAAAATTGTTTTTCTTTTTTTTGAGCATCAATTTTTCCCAACTGTACCTCTTTAGCATTCATTACTTGTTCGCTTTTTGCTCGTTTCACAAACTTCTTCCCTGACCTTGTTTCTACTTACAGGGTACTACACACCTTGTACATAGCTTTTCTGTTCAAGTCCATGCTAAATGGTTCCTTCTTTTTACTCCCTTCTAATTGCTGTTACTGTAGCTAGTGATTTTTAAATTAAACCAAATCTATTTTTGACAAACTATTTCATAAAATCTCTTTGGTTGAGGGGAAATGTTAAGCACCTATGAGTCATTTCCTGGCTTGAGTGTCAGCAAATTTATTTGTAACCTCTAGGCTAATTCAGCCCTTCCAGTCAATTTTGCACCCTGCTTCACTTGAAGCCCAATGTGGAAACTAAGTTCTATGGATTGAAAATTAATTGAATACTCATGAAGCTGCATAAAAATTCCTTCAAACTGTGTTTATGGTAGGTTTACTTGTCCATGGTGTTTTACGTCAACAAGCTTTTGATGTCATGACTAATAAAATACAGACAACTTTTTCCACAGGACATTTTTTTTTAAACCATTTAAATTTTCGCTTTAAAGGGTTAAAGCGTACATTGGAGAAAAATTGGCACTCTGAGAGTGGCAGGAAAAGAAATGTAGAAATTAGGATATCATTTTCGTTTCAAAGACGGGAAACAGAATAACAGCCTTAATAATTATTAGATCAGGTATTAACAAAAGACGTTCAACACGACGCCCATATATTGCGATGCTAGCGTTCAAACGCCGGTGGAATGATTGTCGGACGCAAATCGAATTCACCAGAAGTTTCACGAATACCTTTCCAAGGCTTCAATAATTTTACCGATAAGGTCGTCTTCGGGATGAATCGGTGTTTCGTACCCCAAACTCTTCAAATGTCCACGGAAGAAGAAATCTATGGGCTTAACATCTGGAGACCTTGATGGCCTTATGATGGGGCCACCACGACCATATCGGGTATCCAATAACTTGCCTAAAGGCAATTGCGAATTGTGCAGGAGCACCATCGTGTTGGAGCCACCACCTTTCTCTGATGTAGGCTAAAGGAAAATTTTCTAACAACTCAGCAATACTTCATTAAGAAAAATCCAATAATTACGTTCATTCACTGTTTCCAGCATTATGTATGGCCAAACCAGATAGGCACCAAGAACACCCGCCCAAACATTTACGGAGAATTTAACATGATATTTATCTTGTTGCGTACAATATAGATTAAAATAAGACCAAAAGTGCAGATTTTGGACGTAAACTATTCCCTCTTGCTTAAATGATGCTTTGTCTGTGAATAAGACTTTTGATAGAAACCAAGGTTCATCAACTGGTTTGTGTAGATGCCACCTCGCCAATTGATCCAGCCGTGAGAAATCATCATCATTCCATTCTTGCACACGCTGAATGTTAAATGGATGTTGACCATTATTGCGTACCACTTCCCACGCTGTAGTTTGACTTACAGTAAAACACGTGCAGCAGAACTAAATAGTACTTGTTGGATTATTTCGACAATATTCCGGTATTTCTTCCTCCAAGTCTAGATTTATTAATCTTCTATGGCATCCTCCTTCAGCTTGAGCACTGCGCAGTGCTCTGTCTTCGCACAATCTCCGGTGTATGGTTACGAATGTTTGATGCTTCGGAACGGGTCTGTTGGGATATCTTGCTGAGTAAATTGGAAAGCCTCTCTAGAATTACCATTCGCTGCACCAAAAGCTATAGGGGCATATTTGCTACTTCAGCATTAGATATTAGCTCCATTGTCGTTAATACCTTTGCAGCCGATGAAATATTCAATGAAAAATAAGGAATTTTAATTTTTGATGTAATAGAACACACAGAAAACGGGATTAAAATTTCAAGTTCCTTTAGCTCTTTAACGCAGCGTTTTCGACCACACGGTTATGGAGTAAGAAGTGTTTCTTTCATCGGTTTTAACCTTACGTTAAAGTTTGTTCAACTAAATCTGGTTATCCCGTATATAAATGAAAAACAATAAATGTTGTGTATAAATACAGGGTGGTTGGTAAAAATGTACACCTCTTAAAATTGTTATAACAAGTTAAATTTCCTCGTATTATTGGAAAGAAGAAGAGTTATTTTTTTCATTTTTATTTTCACTTTGCTGGACCTACGATTCTAAATGCCCGCCACGAGCTGTGATACATTCAGTATCTCGATGCGGCCAGAGAAATTTCTGATGACGCTCTCAAGAACCTCGCTGCTGATGGTGCTTACCACTTCCAGAACTCCTCTCTTGAGCTCTTCTCGAGTTGCTGGATTTGAACGGAAAACGTCGTCTTCGATATGACCCCAAAAGAAGTAATCTAACGGGAAAAGGACTGGTGATCGTGCCGGCCAGGGAAACGAGCTCATGTGCGAAATCAACCTGTTGGGAAATTGCTGATTTAGCCACTCCATGATGTACCCTATTTGTGCAGTGGAGCTCCGTCCTGCTGAAACCACCGCAATGAAAACATTGAATTCTGTTCTTTCGGATGTTTTATGTTATTGTCTCTTATTTGACATATTGAAAAAGTTATTGAAATTTGGAAAAGTATACATTTTTAGCAACCACTCTGTACATGACATTATTTTACGCATTTCACTTTTGACACATCATTTGCCCGCACAATGCTTATTTCTCACCAGCTCCTGGCAACTGTGTCGTGGCAATCGATAAAATACTGCACCAGGAATTAACCATGAAAATTGTCCCAAACTATATTTAGAGCGAAATTATCACTGTGAGCTTCAGAAGAACGAAGTAACCTTGGAATGCTTGAAATGTGATGTTTATTTGCAGTCAGCCAATTTTTTTAATGAAATCATTGTAACTCTTCCAAAGACTTACAAATGGAAATAGCTTTGAGCTAAATTGAGCACTGCAATAGACATTCATGGATAAAATTTCTCCTCGAATTCTTTACATTCATTCCGTGTGATCTGAAATCGATTGCTCAATATTGGAACACCGGGGCTAAAATTCAAATGAAACACTCCGTTACTTTGGCGCTAAGGATAATGAGATTCATTGCAGCTAACTTGAGGAACTTCGCCGACAGGATTCTGTCTGTTTACAACGGCGGAGAATTATTACTCGCACGTTCTGATAACCATGCCATTTGTAGCGAGAGTTAATTAAGTTTACAGTGAAATAACGAATTTATGATGTTCGCTGCTAGTCGGTGTACTACACTGGATTAAAATAGAAGAAGTGATTAAACAGTTCCTTCGTTCAAGTTCCAATCACTGGAAAGCATCTCATAGAGACCGTCAACGCTCGTCTCGTCGAAAGCTTGGTTGGACGCTGAAGAGAAATGCTGACCGTGCTCGATTCCTCTCGTTCTCTGATTGCGTATGAAATAAAATTACAGCGATTCTGCAGGAATCGCCGGGCGGTCTTATTGTAGCGGCGGCGTCCAGGCCCGCAGAGTGATCGACCGCGATCGTAACACGGATGCTTGATTGTCTCGCTCCTTCAAGTCAAATTAAATTAGATAATAATTTGAAGTGAAGTGCAAATTTTTCGACGCTAATTTACGCTTAGCTCTCGAGATACGAGTAATATTTTTCGTGGTTCTGACTATAAAAATATCTAAATTTCTGAGCTAACAGTGGAATGGTGTTTGACGGCGTTCATGTTAAGTTGCTTTTGACGTTTTAAGGAATGCTGTACTGCAAAGTCTTATTACGCAATTAATTTCCATGGGTTTCTAACTATATTCCAAAGTTACGATATTAATTGCAGCGGAATAATTGAATACAGGAAGTTATGCAACTGGTTAACAAACCTCGGTTTTCAACGAGGGAGTGCGACAAGTGTTGAGGACGGCTTTCGAATCAGAGCAAACCATGGAAGCAAAATGAATTATCCGCTCTTTCGAAGCTCATACCTCAAGTGTGATGGAGTTGTTAGTGCTGGAGTTGTGGTTTTTGAGTGCAAAAATAAAAACATGCAAACAAATACCTGCATCGGGTACTTTGAAATTAATCTCCAGCCATAACACAAAAGTTCAATCCACTCCTGTGATCACTAGTTGGTAGTTCTCATGAAAAGCTACGTCGTTTGAGGTCAGGCAGAAGCGGTAGTAGAGCCCTCATTTCCTGGGCTGGTCTGCATTCGCGTCAAATTCCGTGACATAGTTAAATATTCTATGAATTTATAGAATATTTTTTCTTAAATTTGTAGAGCCTTTGCGGCAAGCACACTTCCGCATTCTGTACACCAAACGTCGGACTGGTACGGTACACAAGACTGGTCGTACTCAAGACTGGATAATGGTAGACATACACGCTTCCACGTGAAAGTGCTGGCTGCTTCAGAATTTAGACAAATTTCCGAGCTGGAAAAAAATGAATCAATCGAAGCAATTGTGACTGCTTAGTTATAATAGCTTAGATATGTGGGATTCAAGTAATGTTAGGTAAGATAATATTAATAAGTGAAGTAACTTAACACTTGTTTTATTACATCTAAGGTGTCTAAATCACATTATCGAAAGATTTGGAAACTTCTGTCTGTATAGTTAAAAAAGGAAATAAACCTTCATTACCGCCAAAATGAGTAATCCGCAGTACTTTTCAGATAACACCAGGCAATGGAAATATAGACTCTGGAACCATCAATGTGGTTCGTAATTGCAATGAATATGACCAGAAATCCAGTGTGAAGGTGTTCAGTCTCCGACAATAGAATTTCAAGTCTGCTGGTGCTATTCATTCATTCTCCTATTGGGAACTTGATCTTCACAACTGAGCACTTCACACGGTAAAGTTTTTCCTCCACTGAATTGTTATCAGGTACAACTGGCGCTAACTTTTATCAATTATTTTCGTAACAATCGTGGATAACGGTTGTTTCAATTTTTCTCTCGTCGTTAAAAATCCGTGACATTTTCGCTGAATTCAAACTATGGGCCATATTTTTAAGAGCAGTTGCTTAGGCTTATAGAAGTAGTTTTAGGGCACTGAACGTCAATGTTTGAACCATTCATGACTTTTTCATGACTTTGTTGCATAAAAACATTATAAAGTAAATTGAAATTGAAGCTTGATAGTTTCAGGGAGAAATGTTGTTCTTCAGTGCAGCAGATCCTGCTTTGATTTCGGCATCAAACACTCAAAATTAACTGTGGCTCAATATGATTTCAGAAGAAACTTATAATAAGCTTTGTGGCCTGTACCAGTGTACGCTGTGTGGCCTGTACCAGTGTACGCTGTGTAGGCTGCACCAGTGAACACTGTGTGGCCTGTACCAGTGTACGCTGTGTGGCCTGTACCAGTGTACGCTGTGTAGGCTGCACCAGTGAACACTGTGTGGCCTGTACCAGTGTACGCTGTGTGGCCTGTACCAGTGTACGCTGTGTGGCCTGTACCAGTGTGCGCTGTGTGGCCTGTACCAGTGTACGCTGTGTAGGCTGCACCAGTGAACGCTGTGTGGCTTGTACCAGTGTACGCTGTGTGGCCTGTACCAGTGTTCGCTGTGTGGCCTGTACCAGTGTACGCTGTGTGACCTGTACCAGTGTACGCTGTGTGGCCTGTACCAGTGTACGCTGTGTGGCCTGTACCAGTGTACGCTGTGTGGCCTGTACCAGTGTACGCTGTGTGGCCTGTACCAGTGTACGCTGTGTGGCCTGTACCAGTGTACGCTGTGTGGCCTGTACCAGTGTACGCTGTGTGGCCTGTACCAGTGTACGCTGTGTGGCCTGTACCAGTGAAGGCCGCATTGTCAGCTTTGGCTTCATTTCGAAAGGTTCTCGGCGATCATTACGTATTCCATTAGAAAGCTATTGCTCTTATGAATAACGATGCAACTTTCATGCCGATTAGTTCAAGGTTCAATGGTGGAACACTAAGCAGACTCTTATATGTATACTGATTGCCTAATTCTCTTATGTTTCTCGGTGCAAACAAGCAGTATAAAAGTGCGTATCTTATTGCGTTAGGGAACAAAATTGCTCTGAATAGTTATTTTTTCATTCTTTTTTCTTACGCTTCGTTCTAGAGGGACGAGAGTTTCACAATTTTATCCTCTTCGCCGAATGAACTAGAATTTCTTTCATCAGCTTATGCAGGAGTTGGCGACGAAATGAATAGTACATCCCAATGGTAAATACAATTGTATTTTTATCAGAATTTTGTTGTTTTTATGATTCGAAATCATTTATATGTTCTAAACTGTATAGAAGACCAATACTCTGCTCTCAGGATAAAAGATTTAATTTCACAAGTTTACAAGAAAGTCCTTCGAAAAATTAACTGATGTAAACATTCATGCAGTTATGACATAGAAACATAACTGTTCATAGATTATGAACAGTGTATAACATGACCTTACATTTTGATTACGTCCATTAAATAGCTTTTATATACTTTTTCAAATTTGAGCCAGTTTGTGCAGGGATAGTTTTTCATTCTTCAATTAATGCTCGCACGTGTTAATGCTCGAAGTTTCTGGACCTCGACAATATCTTGGAACTTTCTATTCTCGCTGTGGATTTACTAGTAGATTCAAGTCAGGACCCGTCTAAGGCCGCGGTCAAAATGTGTTTCTGTTTTTGGAGCCCAACAGTCAGAAATTTAGACGCTTTTTTGAAGTCACTGTTGAGATGGAATTGAAACCTCAAGCCGATTCCAATATATTGCACCGTCTGCTCGAAGTTTTCATTTGGTGACTCGACGTGGTCACCAGATTTCACTTGAGTCCAATGAAATTGCTCGTCCCTTGTGAGCTGAATGAATTTCAAAGCACCATGCGACCACCTATGTGTTATTCTGTGTGTACTGTGTTTTGGTGAGGAAAGGTTCGCTTTTCTTACGTTAAACCTCATTCCCAATATTCTTTTGGATTATATCAGTCTCTGTTTCATTCCAGTTTCATTTTTTTCGTCATGGCATCTTTGAGTTTAGCTCCCCAATGCAGAAGCTATACTTGGGCGAATATTATAGTACATCGATGCCCCGAAACAAAAGTTAGACTGGGATCGCTTCACAGCAGTTTTCTTCAAAAAACTTTCTTCCTCCGAAAACGATACAGCATAATTTGGGCTGGTTGAAAAATGACACTTCTGTTTCAGAGGGGTTTTTCGTGGGCTACGTCCGTGCAAAGTTTTTCATTTGGTGTCAAAAGTAAATAAATGAGCGTCGTTCAGTAATACAGATACTTGCTCCAACACCTCACGAGATCAAATCTTGGGTTGTATCTCCTATCATAAATCCTGGGTGATTCTAACCATGCGACACACGTTGCGCTCAACTCTTGATGTCCATTTCAACGGTGGTTTAAACAATTTTAAACAATTTAAACAATTTATTTACCACAGGCGATACAGATGTAGAATGTTTCTTAAGTCTAGTACAATGGTCAAATTTGAGTATAGGTATCAGTGGGTAGCTATACTCAAACCTGAGCAGGTCAACTTTACGTCCAAGTAAACTTGCTGGCGAGCGAAACTCTTGAAGAACTTCATTATGTATTGTTTTAATTGGATCTCCTGCATGGTAAACAGTTCCGCATCTTTTACTAGACTCGTGTGCGCCAATAACATTTTGACGCACGTGTAAGCATTATATGCTTCTAATTTCAAGTTAGAAACATAGGACAACTAAATTATTTTCAAACTTTCCTTTGGAATTCATTCCTTTCTGTTTCTTTTCATTTCTAATGCCTTGTAAATTATTTACCTCTCAACTGTAATATTTTTTATAATTGTATTTAAAATTTATTTATGTGCCTTGCTTACAGCGATTTACCTGGTAATGGTGCATGATTTTTTTAAACGTATAAGTTCCATTCAGCCAATAAAGTGAGAAAGAAAATGATATATTTTGATCAAAATCATTTTGAATATGGAAACTTTCTATAATATTCTGATAAACAAGTACTGCGGGTGCAATAAATATCTGGTATATTGTCCAAAGTTTATTTACCGACATAGCACAGCAGTAACGCAATCTAAAATTGAACAACTTATGTTTTGTATATTTGTATGCCAAACACAAATTTGATATTAGAATGTACAAATAGAAAGTACCTAGTGTCATGTATGGTATGAGTGCTGTTGCTTGGAATGGAAGTGACCTTGAAAAGCTGGATGTGATACAAAATAAGGTAGGACGTTTAGCATTGGGTGCTCCAAAATGGACAGCCACTGAAGCCATTAGAGGTGACCTAGGGTGGAGCCTATTTTCAGAAAGAATGATGAAAGCTCTGCTGAATTACAAGGTAAGGATTGAGAGAATACAGACTAGCAGGTGGGTAAAGCAAATTTGTTAATGGAATCTGAGTGTAAGCTATTGGGAGAAAATATGTTGGGGCATGCAAGGAAACTAAGTATGCAAAAGATTATTCATGTTAGAATTGGGAGACCTGTGGATGACTGGAGTTTAATAAATGTTGGAGGTGAAGGGCCTGAGTGGGACGGTAAGAGGTGGAAAAAGAGATTGAGAGACAAACAAAAGAGTATGGATTGAATAAGTGGAGGCTTAGCATGATGCGGAAGCATACATTTGACTGGTATATGCAAAAGGAAGTACCTAAGTGTGAGATGTTCTATGATGGTAGTTATGGAAGTCAACTCTTGTTTGCTGTGAGGTGTAAGTCGAATTGAGCGCGAATAGGCGTACATGGAGGTGGAATGAGAATAATAATAGACTATGTCAGCAGTGTGATAGGGGAGTGGAGGTAACAATTGAGCATTTTATGCTGGAGTGTAGTAAGTAGGAGCAAGAGAGAGAGAGAGTTTCATGAATGTAGTGTTTGAGCAGTATGGAGAGAATGAGTGGTATGCCAGATGTGCTGAAGATGATTGTGGTATGCGCTGTATTGTTGGACTAGTTCAGGAGTGTAATTTGAGTATCATTGAAGCTATGAAAGTTTTTCTTGGACGTGCCTGGAGTAAAAGATAGTGACTGGAATGAGCCAGTCATTTAGAGTGGGCTGTAATGACCCACCATGCGCGGAGATGGTGTCTTGACGTACTGGTTATCCCAGTGATGCCGTCTTATGGCAGTTTGTGACAAGGATTGGTGGATCCTGAGTAGTTTAGTGGAGGGCTTAGTACACAAGGGCTTATAGTAAGTCTGGTACACAGGCGCTGAATTTTTTTGTGTGTGAGTATTGAGGAGGGAATTGTAGGCCGTTACAAAGGCCCCGACACTGTCGGCCCTCAATTTCAAGTTCAAGTTCAAGAAATACTTTACAATATTGATGGCAAAATATTTAAACATCTAAAACGTTCTAATGAACGTTTCAAATAGCAGCTATAATCTAGTGATAGAACTTTATTCACAGGAACAGCTTTCAACCGCTCGGGATATTTAGTTGGAAGGTCCCAGCAAGTATTTGTAGGCACCCTGGCTTATTCTTCTTGCTATAGTTTGTTTAAGCCAGTTAGGTTTCTTGGGTTCTCTTCTAAATTTTTAGGTTCAATTCTCGCCATAAGTTCATGATAATTGAGCTGATAGGTCGATTTTTCGGACATTTTTACTTGTAAACCAGATTTTCCGAAACGTTTACAAGTAAAAATATTTATATACGCCTTGGTTCTCCTTTTCATTTTAAAAATAAGTTCATGATATGGTCGTTGAATGACTGAGTCATTTCATAATCTTTATTACTTTTGCGAAAATCACGCTGCAAGATTCATGGATGAATGTTTTAGACCATCCATCCTCTTGGGATCTACAATTCGTCCGAAAACTTTAATTCGTAAATTATCTTTCAGTACCTCACGATACAATTGAGTATTCATTTTCCTTCAACAATACGAAATTTCAGTGGGCCGACAGAGGTGCAGAGCATACCATTATGCTGCCTTCGCCAAGCTTTACTGTAGGGATTGTATTGTTAGGATCATGCGCTAAGTTCTTCTGTCTGTAAAAGTCACTAACTCCATTTCGCTCAAATAACTCAATCTTCTTCTCAATTGACACTAGTAAAGCTTTCAAGTTTTTCTAAACGTTAATTTCGAACGGTTTCTGACAATACGATTTCAACAAAGGGTGTCTTCCTTGGTGTGCGAGAACAGAATTACAGGTTCCTAAGAACTGCTCTGTGTTTTTGCATAATTTTGTTCCAGGTGCTTGCAAATCATTTCGAAGTTCAGATCGAGTCAGTTGAGAATAATTTCTTCTTTACCTAATCGATTATATGTTTAGCTGCTAGGTTTGAAACTTTAGAGAGACGCCCGGAGCGTGACAGACACTGAGTTAGGCGGTGGACGTGACGTGAACCGGTGGATCGTGTCACCGATGGTTGAGAATAATATTTTTATCATAGATGAAATTTTTTAATAGTCGAAAACCTCTTTTATGTCACCGAACATTTAATTCTGTGATAGTCAATAACGTGATAATCAAACACTTTTGTCAATACATTGTCAATGGTTCGCTGTTATCATATTCTGAAACGAAATTGGTATTCAACAAAAAATCTACGTAAAATGTTAAATTTCTTATAATTTTTTTGCTGCCGTGTTCTGGAAAATAAATTGTTCCCTAAAGAGTGCCATTTTCAGATCAGAGCTGGAACCACTCGTCGACTCACTCATTTTATTCTACATTCTAGATATTTTCCACACTATTGTACATCAGAACTTCAAATTAGTTTTATTTATGACGCAAATAAAATTTTACGTGCGCCCTTGCACCAAACCAATTTTGATTTTGTTCAGGAGGAAGAATGCAAATCTCCTCATGAGCGAATCTGTTGAGTCGATTTTCCAAAAACCTCAATTTTACCCAGCTGTCATATTTTATATAGCTGTCATTTTTTGAGCTTCCCATTGACACTAATATCAACTATTTAGGTGGAATATTTTGAAAATAAAAGCTGGGCAACGTTAGCATTCATCTAAAATCTTCCCCAATCAGGAGGGGAGGGGTGAGATGAGCTTCACCCTTTCCCCCTGAATGAATAAAAATCTTGTCTAATATTTGAACATACTGTAAACTTTGTGAGCTTCTGACTGAGAGCGTTTTAAAATTCTTAAGTGGAATAGTTGTAAAATGAGGGCTGGGTAGTTGTGAATGTTTTAAGGAATTCAAGCGTATAGGGGATGGTAAATAAAGTTACACTCTTTCTATTATTAACAAAGATCTTGTTCGACACATGTGCATATGAAAATTTTTATCTGCTCAAAATTATGACTTACTCGAAACTTCTCGATCTAATAGTTCTGAAATATAAGCTGGATTAAATTAAGCGTTTGTATGAAAATCGTCTCTTTACAGCGGGGTGTATTGAAGTCTCGCACCCTCCTCTTCTCGAAGAGCAAAAATCTTGTATGAAATAATTTTGGGCTCGTGAGCAACTTTATGAGCTTAAAATTAGGACTAATTAGAAGTTTTTGGGTCCAATTATTTAAAAATGGCAGCATGCTAAAGTTGAGCGTTCTTTTTCGTGGATTTTTGGGAAAATCAGTGGTTCTATCAGTGGTCTCAAAACAGCACTGAGGTATAGTTGACCACTTGCCGGATATTTATTGAGCCCGTATATGAATTGTGAATTTGATCCAATTAAAAAATTCGAAGCCCAAAAAAGAACACGTTTGATTTAACGGATATTTAAAATTTAAATATTTGCTTGATATTTAAATTTTTCCGAGCTATATATATGTCTGTCATACAGAAAAATGAATTATCTAGTTCTTCTCGATATATTTGATATAAAATGAAGAGCTTGAAGTCATATGAGCATGGCATTCTATCAAAGGATTAATAACAACAAACAACGGTGGGAATACAGGCAATTTCATTCAAGACTGTATTTAACAAATGCAAAAGTCAACGCAGCTGTCTACAAACTACGTACAAATACAGATCATACTGCGTTATTGTGAAGTTAATCAGTTGTGACGGAAATAAAGAAATCCATTCATGAATTCTAAACAGAAATTTTGATTCTAATCTTCACCGTTTCAAAAGAAAATTTCATTCATAACAGCCTAAGTAAATTTTTAGCCGGGGTTTCCTCAGCAATTAGAGAAGTAGTTTTAAAAGCGTGTAAACAGCAGTAAACGAAGTATTATACATCAGGTAAACTAAATGACTGCCGATAACATAAAATGAGTTTCTCTAAATTATAAAAAATGTCCTTCTAATGAAATTGTGTGCGCATATTTATAGAAAGAAAAATTCTTGTTTCAGTAAATAAGGAGCAAAGTAACAACGTTTCAGACAGCATTTATTAAATTCTCCGAAACAAACACAAACTCCTGTTTTTATAGTGGCTCGTAAGACGAAGTTAGCACAAAAATGTGCTCTTGAAGCTAATAAATTGTTAATGAGCTCAAACGTTGGGAAAATAACAAACTGCGAGGTATCGAGTAGACTAATTTTAGACTTCATTTGAATATGAGGGTTAAAAGTCAAGTAAGATCAATTGACGTCAATTCAAAATAGAATTTGGCTGACCCAGATTCGAGAGGCAGTCGGGAAGGTGACGACTCCTCGGGTTGTCTGGCGTGGATATATATGTGTAATCGTGTATACTATGTGTATATTTGTGTATATATATATATTTGTATGCACTGTCAGTTGGCCACCGTTAAGTACATCCTAGAAACGAATAATACTTTTGTGTGCATCCCGTGATATCAACACCTTCCAACGAAGTCTACTCGTTGACAGTAAGACCAAAATACCAAGATGTTGCCGAATCACGAGTGTAAAACTGACTATAAATTCAGTTCCTCAACGGAAGGCGGCGTACGATAATTACAGAAACTCTCAACATCAAATGAGGGCGCTCAGCGATGTGGTAGCCGCAGCTCTTAAGGTACCTAGAAGAGAAACTAAAAAGAACGTCGTGTCGTATCTCATTCCTAAACCTATCTTCCGGAGACTAAACCCTCAAGTAAGTGTGCTTACCTAAAGTGTTAGCATTTTCAACTACAAGGAATGAAGCATGGATTATTGAGAAAAACGAAGGTTCTTCGTTTAAGGGTACCGAAACAGCAGAAATAACAAGAAGAGAAATAACAATTAGGCAACGGTCGGCAGAAGAGGGGAAATATTTTTCAGTATTCCAGTTTGACTTCTCAATTTTCCACCGATGTCTATGCTAGCATCGTCTCCCACATAAAGCAGGCATGCTTAGGTAAGCAATTTGCGAATTCAAATGGGAAAAGAGTACTAGTTAAGCTTAAGAAAATGCAGAAGGGACATAATCAATATGTGGAACGCCTAGTCAGACATGACGCTAAAAAGAATTGGAGGTCTCATAGCCTGAAATCCGTGGACAGATTTGTTCATTTGAAATTTAAACAGGAAAGGCACCACCCTGGCTTAGGTTATGCAGCTAATGTTTAAGGATGTATACATTTATTTGTTCTTTCAAAATTTAAAAAAAGTTTTAATAATTCGACTAAGAGAAAAAATTGAGGGGCATAATGCCATCCAAATCGCCGCAGCAGACCGCCAGCCAACCTTTCTAAGCTTTAGCAAGCTCCACTCCAGTAATTTTTCTAAAATCACGTTTCAAATTACCCTTGATATTTCACACCAATTGCGTATAGTGGGAGGTATTCTGACGGAATTTCCCACAGTACATTTGTAAAAATATACAGTTCCATATTCATTCCTTATCGTAGGCTAGAACTGCATTAATAGCCCCATACAGTGAAATTTTTCGGTTGTAAGGAACGGCTGAGGCATGCTTTTCATTTCATAAAATTGACCTAAGAGGCTGTCAGGTAAATTTTGAATACATTTAAAATTAAACGGGATTTAACCACATTTTTTGACAACTGCGGAGAGTAGAGCAATGCAAGTTTAATTTTTCCTGTTCTTTTGGGTGCGAGTACTGAACATCAAATTTGATCGACCGCGCAGGATTCCCTCTACTGCGAGGTTTTAATGTCTTTCAAAATAGAACCACATGAGACTTCTAAATTGAAGTCATTCGTCGGATCATATTAATTTTTCACTTAAAATTTGTCTCCGAAATACATTTATGTTTATGTCCTGTAACTATTACACTGAAAATGCATATTTGACTCAATACCCAAGTCTATTATTATTATATTCCTGGTTTTGCCACCGCAATACCCAAGTCTAATGGATCGCTAATTCAGTCATAAAAAATAAAAGATTAAGTAAGAAAATCGGTTTATTTCCATTGAAAATGATACAAAATCATCATTGGTTTTTAAAATTTGATAACGTTAGGGTCAGTAGTTGTTATACACACATGAGTATCGTGATACCCATGTCAATAGTCGAAACAAAAGATTGAGAGGAAAGCATGGAAAAATGCATCCGGTTATTTACATAATTTAGGTTTGATAATGCATGTAAATACAAGTCGAAAAAATATAATACCAGTGACGGTGCATTGCTGAAAACACTATAGTGCGCACTTACGTCGAAATACGATTTTAGGAATTTGTGATATGGGGAATTATGTTGAAAGTGAAATGAGCTCATTTAAATAATTCTTCGTCTAAGACTATATAATATATATGAGGTCGATACCTGGGACTATCTTCTCACTTCTACATATCAACTAGTGTGTCAGTTAACGAGCTCGGAGAAAATAAAAAATTTTGCAACACAAATTTATATTTCCTACGCTAATAATATTGACACGGCAGAGTTCACCGGATTCAGAAACATGAAAAGAATTGATGTACAATGCTAACCAAAACATTATCAACATGATAATTGGAGCACTACGTGAAATAAACAACCAAAATACTGCTGTCATAATATAGTCGCATGAGCATTTTAGGACATGAATAATAAAAGAAAACACCAATTTCCCAAAAGGTTATTTCAAAAGAAGAATTATATCGCCTTTAAAAACGGCTTAATTTAAAAATCCTTAGTTGATAAACATATAGGTTGCCATGACAGCCCGTGTCAATGCTTGTACGTACGTAAGACTGCGAGAAAAACATAAATATGTACCCCATAGCAAGTTGTTTTAAGTTTGATAATGTTTATTAATAAATGTAATAAGAGAAACACAAAGATGAACTCGGTGGTTGAAACGCTTTTGACAGCCTCCACGTTCGTTGACGCGTGAGTTTCGACTTTTGTGACATCAGAGAATAGAAAGAAAGAAAGAAAAACTTTATTTCCAATAGAGATTGTACAATATTACAATCATTGGTTTTTAAATATCTTAAAATTAATACACTTAGATGATACACACACACGAGTATTGAAAAACTCGTGTCACTAGTCGAAAATAAATGATTGAGGGCAATGTACTCCTAATCTTGCTTAATCTACATTTGACAATACATGTAATGATAATTATAAGAGATAACGCAAATTCATGGACGATGCATTTTCATTGTGGGGTGAAAACACTTTTGACAGTTTACATGTACATGACATAAAACTTCGCAATTATTGATGCCAGGAAATAATATATGAATCGCTTGTTTCGGCAAATGTTCAAAAGTGTCATTTTAAGGAAGCATGAAAAAATATATAAATACAAATCCATATACATATATATACGTACATATATATATACATACATACACACACACATACAGATATATATATATATATATATATATATATATATATATATATATATATATATATATATATATATATATATATATGTACGCATAAGCATGAGGACCAAGAAGATTATAAGTTTTGTATTTCTAATTCAACAATTTTAACATAACGGTCGTTAGTTAATAAGCATTTTATTTAAATATAAATGGATGATCGCACAACAAATGTATAGTTTGTACATGAATGCTTTGCAATAATAAAGAGATGACGAGTTAGGTAATGTTACAAGTTGAGAGTGAACAGAAAATGACCATTATCTCTAGTAAAATGCTAGTTGTCAGTTTAGTACACACATATGTGCACACATACATGTAAATATATACACATATATGTACACATAAAAAAGAAAAAAAAAAATGGTTTATTTCCAATAGAGATGGTACAAAAGTACCATCATTGGTTTTTAGAATATCTTAAAATTAATACACTTAGATGATACACACACACGAGTATTGAAAAACTCGTGTCACTAGTCAAAAGAAATGATTGAGGGCAATGAACTCCTAATCTAGCTTAATCTACATCTGATAATACATGTAATGAAAATTGTAAGAGATAACACAATTTCATGGACGATGCATTTTCATTGTGGGGTGAAAACACTTTTGACAGTTTACATGTACATGACATAAGACTTTGCAATTCTTGACGCCAGGAAATAATATATGAAATCGCTTGTTTCGGTCAATGTTTACAAGTGTCATTTTGAGGAAGCATAAAAAAAGAAAAATATATATAAATATATACCCACATACACACATATGTACATATACGTATGCATGTGTGTATATATCCATACACACACTCACACACATACACACACACACACACACATATATATACACGCGTTTTACGGCCATGTGTGTGCCTAGGTTACGAAAAACACCGGTTTCGTTAACATGGACACACACGTGTGTACATATAAGCAAGAGGACCAAGAAGATTATAGGTTTTGTATTTCTGATTCAACAAATTTAACATAACGGTCATTAGTTAACAAGCATTTTATTTAAATATAAATGGATGATCGCACAACAAATGTATAGTTTTTACATGAATGCTTTACAATACTAAAGATATGACGAGTTAGGTAATGTTACAAGTTGAGAGTGCACTGAAAAAAAGACCATTATCTCTAGTAAAATGCTAGTTGTCAGTCTAGTACACACATATATGCACGTATACATGTAAATATTTACACATACACATGCACACATATACCCACGCACATATTTACACCTGACTCGTAAGCATACGCAAATGCATTTCTATACATCGAGGCAATACATACGCATTCTACAGAGTGTCATACGCATAGCGTGGACACGTACACATTTACACCAGTAAGCATGTGCGCAAATATCAGCGTAAACTAGTCAGTATAAACCAGAATTCCAATCGAGGGAAACGGAGAAAATATCTTTTATTATAGCATGAATTTTATAAAATTTCGCACTAAAAATAGTGGCACAAAACAGTCTACTTAAGTCAGAAACATGAAAACGATTGTGGGACGTGAATAAGAAAGAAAACCTTAATGTCCTATAATGGTTTCATATTAGAAAAAAAAAATCACATTATCTTTGAAGTATGGCGCAAATTGTCGTCAATTGATAAACAAACATAGGTATCACATTATTATAAGCATATAACTATAGGCCGAATAAGTATATTACTGCAGTATAAATGGATGATCACACAACGAATTTATTTTTTTTTACATGGATGCTTTACAATTTCATATTAGAAAAAATACATTATCTTTGTAATATGGTGCAGAATGTCTGTAATTGATCAACACACACACACATAGGTACCATGACGGTCTAGTTTGATGCTTGCACAGAAACGGAGAGGAATGACATAAAATGCACCTTCGACTGGTTCATCTACTCTAGTGCACACAGTTGTACGTGCACATATACACACCCATATGCGCACATACACCTATATACGTACACACATATACAAGTAAGCATGTTTGCAAATGACAACGTATAGGCGGTCAAATCATAATACCTACGCATACTTCAAAACTGTTGTTTGATGTCTTGAATTATAACACAATGAGCGAGGGAGATTGTTCAGCAATGGAGAAACCAGGTAAATGAGATTCGTCAGTACTCATTCAGTATGTTCTGTAACTAAGGATTATTATTGAGACACAAGATGACGAGTTATTTTGGCTTTAAATTCTCTCGGTCTTTGAGGGACTTTAATACTCAGGGGAAGTTTGTTCCACAGTAAGGCGCCTGATATGGACAGAGCCTTCTGCCCTAAGTGAGATGAACGATAGTTGACTAAGACATTATTGTTTCTGTTCGGTTTTTGATTGGTTACAGTGGGTGGATGGAAACGCACTATCTCAGCATTGCTCTGAGGAAGATATAACGAGGAGAATACGTATTGGGCCTTCTGCATGAGGAGCCTTTCTTGGATAGGGATCCAGCCGAGTTTATTGAGGAGAGGGGTTACGTGATCACGTCTTATGAAATTACCGTTGCATACCACCTTGGCTGCAAAATTCATGCATTTTTGTAAGTCCCTTTGAAGGTATTGATGTAAGTCTCCCCATACTAGGCTGCAGTAGTCAATGCGCGATAACACAAGGGATTGAATGGCTAATAATCTGGATTTTTCGTCTAGCATACTTTTTATTCGATGAAAAAACATTAAAGTTCCGTAGATTTTGTTGCAAGTAGTCTCAACGTGAGATTTGAAGGACATATTTCTATCGAACCAGATACCTAGATTTTTAACTTTTTCTGATGCATTAATTTTATCATTTCCAACTGCAAGAGTAAGATCTGAAGTTTTTTTAATTGCATCTTTGGATCCAAAAATGATGCATTGTGTTTTGTTAGCATTTAATTTGAGACCATTTCGGTCGTACCATGATTTCAGGCTAGTCAGTAAAGTTTCGGCTTTAATTTGCGTCTGTGGTATTTCCGATACAGAACTTGTTATTGCAATTTGAACATCATCTGCATACATAGAGATCCGTGTGTTGGAAGGCATTGGAGGGAAATCATTAATGAAAATAGAAAACAGTAGCGGACCAAGAATGGATCCTTGGGGAACACCAAAATTGTTTTGAATGAATGGGGACAATTTATTTTCTATGCGGACTGCATGAGATCGATTTGACAAGTAACTTTCAAACCATTGCGTGTCTATTCCCAAGTTCAGTATTTTACGTAGAAGTCTTTCATGTTGGACGCTATCGAACGCCTTAGAGAGATCGAGTAGTAGCAAGAGTGTTACATTCTTTTGATCGATGTCACTGTATATTTTTTCAGATATATTGAGCAGAGCGTCTTGAGTGCTAGTATTTCTTCTATAGGCATATTGATTTTGGTGGAGTAAATTTGACTCGTCCAGGTGAAATGACAGTTGATTTGTCACCACTTTCTCCAGTAGTTTGGACATGACAGGCAAAAGACTGATGGGCCTGTAGTTTGATGCTGTATTTAGGTCACCACTTTTGTGCAACGGTCTAATAATGGAGTGTTTCCATTGGTTTGGAAACGTATTGGTTACTATTGATGTATTAATTATCAGACGAATCCATGGTGCTGTAACAGGGAAACTGTCTTTGATATATTGAAGACTGATACCATCATGTCCAACTGCCTTTGTGTTTTTTAGTGAGTATAAGATGTTTCGTAACTCTGGTAAATCGACAGGGCGTGGTCTCCACTTGACATCAGTCCTCGAGGGTGCAGTGGGGCATGAATTTTCAATTGTCGTTTCATCTGGATTGGTACACACCTCACTGAAAACTTGAGCCCCTACTTTTGAAAAGAATGTGTTGAAATCCGTGGCTGTTGCCAAGGGATTTTCAAAATTACTTATGCGATCTAAATTTTTATATGGGGCTACCTCACTAATGATTTCCCAAGTTCGCTTCGGGTTATTTTTAGCCGTTATCAGTGCCTGGTGGAAGTGAGTTTGTTTCGCTTCAGTGATTTTCTTTCGAAGAATTTTTTCATGTTCTTTATATCTCTTGTATAAGGTACTGTTTGATCTAATGTTTTTGTACTCTCGCAAGTTAGCTTTCTTTATTCTGCTCATCTCTTTAACTTCGTCAGTGATCCAAACAGTTCGTTTTGGCTTGGTTTTTTTGGTGACGTAAGGTGCACATTCGTCGAGAGCTGCTGTGAAGTTCTCGTTGAAAATTGACACTTGTATATCAACATCGTCAGATTGCATCATTTTCTGGAATTCGGTAGACCTATCGAGTAGTTTTTCTTGAAATAGTTCTGCTGAATAGTGCCTTTTCGAGCGATAGGTCATTAAGCGGTATTTTTGTCTTTCCTTCGCAATATTAATTTCACATTCTATAGAGTGGTGATCGGAAATAGAAGGTGATATTACTGTACTAAGTATTGCGGTGGGATTATTTGTGATTGCTAGATCGAGGAGAGTTGCAGAGATTATAGTGATGCGAGTCGGTTCTTTGACCATTTGTGATAAGCTTAGTTTATACAATAGTTTGCTTAGCTGATTGTTTTTATCCGTTAGGTCAACATTGAAATCTCCGAAAGCAAAGAATGATCTTTTTGCCTGAAGGATTTCTTTGAAGGTTTCCTCAATGAAATCTAGTGTTCGATTTAGGGGAGACGATGGGTGCCGGTAAAGGCTGCCAATGATTATCGATTTGTGTTTATTTATTTGCACTTCTAACCAAACCATTTCAATGCCTTCGCAAACTTTATTCACTAGTAGTGAAGATGTTGAGTACATTTCTTTCACAAAAATACAAGATCCACTACCTCGGCTGGTTTTAGCGCCATCGTAGCGGTACAACACGTAATCAGGAATGTTGAAAAATGAACTTTGGGTTCGTGAATCAAACCATGTTTCTGAGACACACAAAATGTCAATTTTTTCAGTGACCAACATTACTCTGATTTCATCCAATTTACCATTCAGGCTTCGAGCATTTACATGCTTAATTTTGATTTTACCTATATTAGCACTCTTTTTAAAGGTAGCGAGGTTACTACTATCTCTACTATCTTCAGGGGATTTATCGATTTTGTCTAAGTTGCCCAGGGTGTTTGGCCCAGCATCTGCTATGTAAGAAAGTCTACTATTTGGCTGGGCAGCGGCACTTTGTCAAGATGAGGTAACCCCGGTCTGATTTTTGCCTTGTGTGACAAGAGCACTGTAGTGATCGTTTTTACGATGGAGCAGTAGTGGAGGGTTATTATTTGATAACTCTGAAATGGGAACGACTGATATTTTCAAAACACAATGATATTTTTCATCCAGGACGAGAAGTTTTTGGCCTGTCACATTTGAAATGATTAGTGGTATAAGGTCTACAGCAGCTTGGTCAAAATGTTTTTCGTCAATGTAATTATCTATGAGGTTTTGCATGTCGCCACTGTTCTTGTCAAAAAACTTAGCATATGTGCTGTAGTTTGCTTTACTCTCTGTTTTGATTGCAGCCTTTAGGGAATTGTAATTCCATTTTGATGCTGGTTGTTTTGTAAGTAGATGAGCTACTGCGTGGAGGAGGCAGTGTCCATCGGCTTTGGTGGGAATCAGTTTTATGTTCCATGATCGTTTCAATTCATCCATTGTGGAATTCATGCGTTCACAAATGGGGCTGGAGACGTTTTTTTTCGCACTTTTTTCATCATTAAGAGGTTCTGAGAGGTGCGGGGAATTTACGTTTTTCTGGCTCTGAATTCCTGTTCTGTGGTGATTTCTCGTATGGGGATTTGCAGAGAACTGAGAAATGCTCGTGTCAATTATATTTTTCTGGTGATGATTGTGCATACCGTTGGGTAGTGAATTTTCCATCGATTGTCGACTGCAATTTTGCAGCGATTTCTCTCTTCCTATTGATTTTACTGCTTCCGAGTATGTGATTGGATGTTGATTTATACTCGTGTCTGAGAGGGGCTTTTCATCCTCTTCATCAGCATTGGATAGCAATGAAAACCTATTTTTTGTAGGCACTCCGCAGTTGTTTGTGGCGGATGCAGGAGAGGGCTTGTTATATGAGGGCAAACATCGGGAGGAGAGGGGAGGAGAGGGTTTGTTATATGAAGGCAAACATCGGTTTATGCTGCTGGAGGTTTCACGTGGATAGGCGGTCAACTTAGAACAATCATTCAACTCATTTTGCTGTTTTGAATAATCATTAGAGTATTCAATTTCTTCATTCAGATCATGGGAGTTTCTGACACAGGAGATAAAATGTGAAGTTAGTCTCAAAGGTGATTTTAGAGCAATTTGTTGAAGAAAATGATGCGTGTCTTCTCGCGTAACGGGCCAAGTGCGGACATTGTTGTAAGCTTCATCAACAGGACCGGTTTTTACATTTGCTCGCAGCGGAATCAGTTTAAGACCAATTTTTCTGCACAGGCTCGATGCCATGTACAATTGCTGCCCACTGCAGGCACTCACCACATAAATACGAGAAAGAAGATTCTTTGTCCTGATCAAATTTTTTAATTTCGTGAGATTTTGGGACGAGAGGCTCAAACCTTTGAAACTAATTATATAGTTCCTGAAAGGAGGTGCGCGTTCAATCTCATCATAGAGATCATTTAGACGTTCCGAAGTTATGGTCTGAATCCTGCATGCACTATCAATGTCATCTCTGTTGATTTTTGTGAGACTATTGTCTCCAACGAGAAAAGTGTCTAAAGGGGATTTCGCATAAGGATGGTTACTCGCAGCCACCACTGGCGTAAAATCATGAGCGCTGATACGATAATTTAAAGCAAAAAGCTGTTCTGTAATCACTTGAATATTTGATACAGTGGAAGAAATCGACGCTGGGCTTGGGGGACAATTTTGTCTCAAAGCTTTATTGAGAAATGCAGCTGTAAGAGACAGCGTGTTATTTATTTCGTGAATAGTTTGGGAACTGGTCATTTGGAGAGGATGTAAGTACCCATCAAAAGCGGTAACAGGTCTGGTTGTATTTTTCTCCACTGAAAATCTTACGTTATCCTCGCAGTTTACGCTCTGAGGTATTTTACTGCCAGTATTAGCTGCTTCGTATGCATTTTCAAACATAACTTCGCCACCTGAAAGGTCTACACACAATTTATCATTAAAATTATAATTAAAATTACCCCTTTTACTCTCTGACTGGTTGCACACATCCAAAATTTTATCGCGTTCTAACGATGACGTTGGTGTTTCCGTCGGCGGTGAACGATTTTGAGCTTTCTCAGTGACGCAGGGCAGGGGCGACGTCGCCATGACGCAATCGTTTCGGCGAGACGAAGGAGCTAGCAGTGCTGTGGCAGCTTCCGCCAGTGAGGACGTATCTTCTTCACTAAAGATTCTCGGCTTTGTGGACGATGAATCTTCTCGGACACAGTCCAAAGCGTGGGGTTGAGAGTCGAGTGCTGCTTGTACGGAATTTCTTGAACTCGCTTCGGGTGTGCCCGTAGCAGGTTTCAGAACTTGAGAAGATGAATTATTACTGGGAGCTGAATTATTACAAGCAGCGCCTGAGAGATTTTCGCCCGTGTCAGATGACTCTGATTTTGCAGTCATTAGTGATGCTTCAGGGGCTGAGAAACACTTGCTGATACCAGACTTCACGAACGTCCGAGAAGCATTTTTCGTTTTGAGTGTTTGAGGACCTTGAACAGATGGATTCACAGGGGCGGATTTATTAGGTCTGCCTTTCCGCTTTATGGCTGGTGCTTGACGCTTTTTACTGAGCTTTTCGTGCGAAGCTGTACTGGAGGATGTTTTTTCAGATGGGGCAACCTTCCGAGTAGTTGAACGAGTTCTATATTGATACATTGTGACGTTGATAGAGAGGAAGAAAAATTAAAATTTGTTCATTGGGTTAAAGTAGAAGACCTCGCCTTTTAAAGGTAGATAAAAAGAGACTGCCAGTAGGAAAGCAAGGGGGGGGGGGGGGGGGGCTTGGGGTGTAAGACAGAGGAGGACAGAGTGTGAGCGGGAGGAGGGGGCAGGATGCTTGCGGTCGGCAGAGCAGCGTTGCTTGCTGTCCTGCTTGGGGAAGAAAAGAGAACAGAAAAAAAGAAGAAGAAAAGAAGAAAAAGAACTTCAACTCTTCCATCAGGAGATTGCTCTGGTGAACTTTTCGAGAAACGTCGGATTGTTCAAGTTTACTTCACATTGTGGAATTATGCTCTGTCTGTGAACACAGGCTTACTATGTTTAACATGGTAAATTTTTCCCGAAGTTGCTGGATCAAATTTATTTAATTTTTATATTTAAAAGTTCCTTCAAAGAAGAAGAAGTTTTTTATCCTTCTCACATTTAACGTCAATAGTTAACCAAAATTGTCCATCAAAAGAACATGAGGTAAGCTAATTTTTTTTAATCAAAAATTGAATGAGTACATTAGAAATTTTCAACATTCATGCTCTATTGTAACAAAAATAGTTCACAAAAAATGATCACCATTATTTTCCAAAGATGCGAGTTTGACAGAGCACACTTTCTATTTTGTTTCTGGAGATAACGGCACTTGTCCTTCCACGTTAAGAGTGGAGGTGTTTTGGAGGGATGGAGTGGAGATGGAGGGGGGATGGAGGTATATTTCATCCCAGCGTTGGAGCAACTTGCGTTATAATGAGTCAACGTTCTCGTGAGAGATCACAAGCCTCTCTAACATTGAATACACACCCAAGTCCATCGGGTTCAAATCTGGTGAAGATGGGGGCCAATGTTCCTTTAATCTGAACTCTTTGGAATTTTCCAAACAGAAGCTCTAAAGTCTAAACCAATTTGGCGCCATGGGAAGTCTCTTCGGCTTATAGGAGTGTTGCCTCGCTGTTCCCAATGTTTTTTTAACCCAAGAAATCCCTTTGTCAAGTACACACACTGGTTTATTTTGACACCCTGTTAAATGAAGATAAAGGGTGTTTCTTGCCCACAAGATGTCACACCGGCCCATACCATTATGAACGCAAGTTTTGGCGCTGGAATGATGTACGTTACCTAACTCAGTCATTCTGTGAAGTATGGACCACCAGAACCATAAACAACTTCTCATTAGTCCATAGAACAATTGGTCGCGTGCAGTCCCTCAAATGTTGAAAAAGCAGTCGTGCTCTATTCAGGCTTTCTTCTCGTATTAGACCTGACAGAAGCTGTCGCTTCACCTTTTTGTAGTGATGACACTTGAAATCATTTTTAAGAATGTCTTGAATCGTCATATGGCTAACATTAGTATCTTCTGCCATTCTTCTGGTGCTTCTGTGTGGATTTGTCCTAAGTTTGTTCCTAATGACATTAATTGATTTTGGAGTCCTTGCCGGTCGAGGTGGGTGCTTCTGACCTATGGAAAGTAACTCAGTATCTCTGAAGCGTTTAATGACCTTATACATTTTCGATCTGCTTACGAGTGGCTTCAAGATTTTGAATATTTAAGCAGCTGTGTTTCCGTTCATGAAGACTCACAATCAGTTGACTCTTGTCACTCATTCAGCCAGAATACTAAATTTTAACAAACATTATAATAATAACACTTAAACTTCACAATTTACACCATCAGAATCTGTAAAATAATAAATATTTAGCATTATTTTAAAGTAAATTAAATAATGTGAAAATCTGTCTACACTTCAGGTTTACATCCTGTACTTGTACGTAAATACTAGCACACAGGCAATAACATCGCATACTCACGCTAGAAAAATGTAGTGTAATGTAGTGAAATGTATTGAAATGTAGATTAAAGATCGAAAGAAATTCGTAACTACTTTTATGCCTGTACTGAAGCATACAATAATTGTTGAGACGCAAAACGACGTGCTATTTTGGGCTTAAATATTTTCATTGTTAGAAGGATTTTGACACTCAGCGGAAGTTTGTTCGATAGTAAGGTGCCTGATATTGGCAGAGCTCTCTGCCCAATGTCAGATGAACGGTTGTTGACTGAGACATTATTTATCCATTTCGGTTTTTCGTTGGATGCAGTGGGGGGATGGAATTGCACAATATCAACTTTGCACAGAGGGGGATATCAAGAGGAAACTACGTACTGAGCTTTACTAGTGAATCTTTCTTGAATAGGAGTTCCAGCCGAGTTTGTTTAGGACAAGGGTGACGTGATCACTCTTCGTGGATTTACCTTTGCATACCACCTTGGCCGCGAAATTCATGCATCATTGTAACCCTCTTTGACGATATTGAGGTATGTCTCCCCATACTAAGCTGCAGTAGTCAATAGGTAATAACACTAAAGATTGAATGACTAATAATCTAGATTGCTCGAGTTAGATTTGTATTCATTAAATTTCATCATTGGATTAAAAAATAACGCATAGTTTTTGTAAGCATTTATTTTGAAACTATTTTGGTCGTACCATGATTTCAGGTGACTCATTAAGGTTTCAGTTTTTTTACATCTGGTGCAATTCCGCCACAGAACTCGTGATTGCAATTTGAACATCATCTGCTTACATAGGGATTCGTGTGCTATTTAAAATAATAAAAACAATAGCAGACCGAGGATAGATAGTTGAACACAAAATTTTTTTTTGAAAGAATGGAGACAATTTGTTATTTAAGCGAAGTGCTTGAGATCGTTTTAATCAATAGCTTTCAAACCATTGTGCGTCTACTCCTAAGTTTAATATTTTTCCTAAAAGTCGCTCATGTTCGAGGCTATCGAATGCTTTAGAGAGATCGAGCAGCAGCAATAGTGTTCCATTCTTCTGATCGATATCATTGTGTATTTTTTCAGTGATATCAAGCACAGCATCTTGAGTGCTAGTCTTTCTCCTATAGGCATATTGATTTCAATGAGGTAAATTTAACTTGTTCAAGTGAGATGATCATTGATTTGTTATCACTTTCTCCTATATTTTGACGTGGACAGGTAGAAGACTTATGGGCCTGTAGTTTGATGCTGTATAGAAGACACGAGTTTTATGCAACAGACTAATTATGGAATGCCTTCATTGGTCTGGGAACTGACTATAGTTGCTATTGATGCATTAATTTTCAAAAACGAATCATTAGTGCTGTGACTGGGAAGCTGTCTTCGAAATGTAGAAGGCTGATACCATCATGTCCGACTGATTTTGTGTTTTTCATTGAGTATTAAATTCGTCGTAACTCTGGTAAATTGACAGAATGTGATCTCCACCAGACATTAGCCTTTGCAGGTGCAGTTGGGCACGGATTTTTAACTGATTGTTGGTTTTGATTAGTCTTACGTACTTCATCGAAGACTTAAGCACCTGCTTTTGAAAATAATATGTTAAAATCCGTGGCTGTTTCCAAGCGATTTTCTAAATTACTTATGAGGTCTAAATTTTTATATTGGGCTACCCCATTAGTGATTTCCAACATTCATTTCGGGCTATTTTTTTGACGTTAATAGTTCCTGGCGGAAAAGAGTTTATTTTGCTTCTGGGATTTTCTCCTAAATAATCTTCTCATGCTCCTTATATCTTTTGTATAGAGTACTGTTTGACCTATTTTTTTGTACTTAAGCAAGTAAATTTTCTTTATTCTGCTCAGCTCTTTGATTTTGACTGTAATCCAAACAGCGTGCTTTGGCTTAGTTTTTTGGAGATGTGAGGAGTGCATTTATCGCGAGATGCTGTAAAATTTTAATTGAGGATTGTAACTTTCAAGATCTTGCTGACGGCTACCAGATGTGTGATATGAAGGGCCTTTCACTTGTTTAAAGAAGGTCAAAGTGGATTGAAATGGATTTTGACGGGCACGTAGCAAATATTCTTAATATAACCCTTTGGCTGGTCCAGAGACACCTTCAGAAGTTCATTCACCAACTTTCATCACCCAACTCATTAAATCGTCTCACAATTGTCTATTGAATATTTATTGAATTGAAAGTTAAGCCTTATGCTTAACTTTCTAGAGTACAGGATTCCTAAGATTGAAATAAGTGTAGCTCATTTCTGAACCTTAGCTTTTTTAATATTTAATTTCCTCCCAAACTTTCTACCTCTCGCGTAGAATGAGAAAATTTTGAAAATGCAGACGATAACCTAAAGTTTTAGAACATAATTCGTAAAACGTTGTTATCACGATTGAATTTCGGTAGGCAAGTGTTATACATCAATTCGATTCACTTCCCTTCAGTGAAACACAATTCACGTTCTTTCGCACTCAATACACATTCAGGGTAAACATTTTTCTTGCTTTGGTAAAGGGAACGGAACTGCTCCAGGGAGGAGCATCACGAGCGCTCTCCAGCACCACGTAAACTTTAAGTTATTCACGCTCTAAGGGATCAACAGGCAGTGATCGTAACATTGCAATCACCGGTGAAATTTATGTAAATGCGACAGGAAAACGTTACACAACACTGCTATCATTCAAGTTGCCTCGAGCACTGAACGATGAATAGCAGCTGTTGAAAATTATTCCTTCGTACTCGCCGAAGGTGTCCGCACTTCTTGGTAATGACATCTCATAAGAAGTACAAGAGGAGGCAGCTGGGTTCTTGCTTCGGGGGTGCAGGGACAAAATAGGGAGAGATATTTTATTGTGCCAACCTGCAGGTTCCTTTCCGTTTCTCTTGTTTCTACTTAAGTTTTGTTTGAGTGATTGAGTTTCCTTGTGTTCAGTTTACTTATTTGCATGTTTGCGCTTCTTGTGTTCCACTTGGTTAAATTTGTTCAGTTGGCTGAAAGCCACAAATTGGGTCCTGTTGGACATTTAATAAACTTAAAGTTGAGGCTGCGGCTTCGTAGGCTCTGAGGAGTTTTAAAAACCGTTAAATTTGTGATATCAACCTTCGAAATTAAATTAATCTCTTAACTAGAGCGGTTGCTCAGGACATTGTCCTAATTAATCTAAATTTAAATTATGCCTAATTACCTCTAAAAATTTGCGGCTTTAAGCTATACTTGAGTGTAGTTTGTGAAGTCTAACTTATACTAACCTTTAAATTGTAAGTGGAACACTGTCTCAATCTATTTTCCACTGTCTGTTAGCTGCATAAAGGTGGCTCTTACTATAGTCTTCGTACTATCGAGACAAATAGGTACGTGCTTTGCCAGTAAGTAATTGCTATAGGTGCAATGATAAATTGAATTAATGAAATAAATGAATCATCGTATATACAAAAGTAGGGATCGTGTAAACCTGTGGTCAACCTAGATATTCCTTTACCAGATAAGAATCTGTCCAGTTGCGGGAATTCATCTGTTGCGATCGAGCCGGGCAACTGTTAAAGGTTCTACCTGTGTGCTTCACGTTATATATCTATGAAACTACAGATTATCTATGGTGAGAGAGGAACGTGTACTCTGTACAAGCAACTGTGCTATAAAGTGACCGATTGGCATTCGTTGCAATTTGAAACACTAAAGGATTTAAATTATTGGTATCTGTTAGTAATGTATTGTTCGTAAATTACAGTTCGTTCAAAATTTGGACGCCACTCGGACTTCCTGTTGAAATTCGCCAATAGTTCTATTTTAAATAAAAAGCTACAAACTACGGTCCTGTTACATTGGAGTTGAAGCGACTTGTTCCTGCAAGAACTACTACAATAAAAGTATCGAGTTCATTTGGGTTTCCTTAATCTTTTGTTAATATTCAATACAGCATTCCTCCGGCATTCCGTCATCGGAGAAGAAAGACTGGCTTTGCAGCCTTGTAAGTGGAACGGATAATGAAACTGACTCATTTGAGTGCATCTTTGTTTTTTAACTTATCACTAAAGTTCAAGTCGAAGCTCGAAAATTCTATCTAAAGTGAAATTCTTTAAAAATTATCTTTCCTGATTGATGATTTCTTCCATAAAACCTTCTACAATTTAGAAGTGAAAATAAGAAAATTTTAAATTGTGCTCTACAAGAAAATACCATTCGATTTGAGTGCCTGAGAGAAGAGCAATTTTGGTGAGCAGCATATGCATCGCATGAGTTTGTAACCATCAATATTTTTTAGTTTTCGAATAATTTTTATTTCCCCTTCCCTCAAAATTAAGTCACAATTGAAGACATATTGAATACAGGGCTTGCTTGTCCTCACTAGATCATATTCCAAAGTTATTGTGAAAATAGTCATTGCGACCACATTGGCTACTTGTTTCTTCTTATATTTATCATAAATACATCAGTGTTTATTATTCTTTTAGATGAGCATTCGCCATGAAAGGAAGAAATTTATGATGTAAAACAAAAAAACTGCATTTCCGGAACCGTAAAAATTATAAGGTCCGAAAAAAAAAATTTCGTTACAACTTGTTCACTCACTTTTCAAGTATCAAGTGAAATTGGTACGTCAACCGCAACTTTCTCAGCTTGGAGTGTGTGTAATTTTCTTTACATGCTCCCTAAATGGGAACGTTGGCCAGTAAAAAGTTAATACGTCATGAGTTCGCTGCGAGTTTTCACTAAAATTCTGCAAAAATAATTTTCTCGTATAAGTGTATTCGATTTCAGAGCTAAAGAAAACAAAGGAAATAATTGAAAATTAGGAAAATAAATTCATTGGTTATAGAATTTCAAAAACAGGCCCTCCCGAAAAAATCATAGCAATGGACTCCTGTTAAACATCATCTCTACTTTATCGAAAAAATGATCTCTTTTACATTAGTGCTTTGCCCGTTCTCTAGCGTTCGAAAACCTAATTTTGCCTGCTACGGAAGTATTCACTAAGAACACCGTCGTTCGGTTTTTGCAGGAATTTTCAATAAGATACTTTTGCTCAGTTGAAAATTCCAATTTCTCGTAGAAATGGGAAGAAGTACAAAAAGAAGTTTTCAACCAACTTCAATTGTCAATTTGAAACTAGCATGGAATCTTTGCTCACAAGTATGTCTGAAGGCTTTGAGACATTGCTGGCATTCTAAGCGAGGTCTATGTTGCTCCAGCAGAGCGGTGTCCTTTGAAGTGATGAGTCGATCTTGACGGCATTCTTTCGCAGTTTTGCAAGAGGATGAACTGGAAAAACTTCCGAAAACTTTTACTGCGCTCTAAACTTGCAGTATGCTCGTATGTTGAAATTATCTTAACAGAGTTCCTTTGGAATGATGGTCTGAAATTTCTTACATGGCTCGATTTAACGGCCACTGCTTGTAATTTATTCAATTTTAAAACAATGCCGTCAAAGCTGCAAGCACGAATAATTATATTGTACGATGAGGTGAGCTGCTCTCAGGTCAAACAAAGACAAATGAATGAAGAATTGCCAAAGCTGTTTTAAATTAAGTGTAGGACGATAAGGAGGTATGAACTACATTATCATTTATGTTTGTAAAATGAGTTGAATGTAATTATCACCCACAATGAAGGAAACTTCGTTCCGTAATGGGAAGTGAATTGAATTAGGACTGACAGTGAGTTGTGCTTCGAATTTAATCCTCTTAGCTTCAATTAACTGTAGCTTTCACATGCTCCAAATATTAGAAACAATTGAACTATGTACTGCGGGTTTCAAATGTTTAAATTACTTCAAAATAAGTGTGCTCTGCTTATTTTAGTTTGTTTGAATTTTGATCGCCCGTTCAGTACCTCGATGCATCCAGTGTTGTTATTAACGAAATAATTTCACTAGTCTAGACCAGCTCTACGATAGGCGAGGGATCATGACTCCAGTAGTTCCATTTTACAAGAATTTTTATCATTTCAAGTCTGAAGCTCTTCAAAGTTTGGTATTGCAGCATCTCTAAGCCCTAAAACTTGAGATATTGGAACGACGCAGCGCGGAGGAAGAGAGCTTGTCTCAGCACCGCACAGCGACGCTGGGCAAAGGAGGCACTGCGAGGGCGGTGATATTTGAGCACAACGATGCTTGTCAGTGAACGAATTGTTTCAAGCGCGTTGGGCACTTTTTAACTATGATCTTACAGCTATACTTCATAATTTAAGTCGTGAACGATATTTCATTCTGTTTACGTTGTTATATATTAACTTGAAACTGGTTTTTCAAATGCCATAGAACTTACGCCTATAAACGTAACAATAGCATAAACAAGGGAATTATTCGTTCATCGTAGATCCGAAGATTTAATGGTATACAATACTTGCACTGGCTTGCCTCATGATGAAACGAAAGTCAGTTTAGAGTAACCAAGAAAAATATTTTTGTTTTTTTAATTGAAATTTTCCATTTGGTTTGAAGCGCGTGGGGGAAGAAACTACGCGAATTAATAATTTCTAATAGATTTCAGTTTCATTCCGAGGCTGAATCATTCGTCTCTAACCAAGAAACCTGAATTTGTGGTTAAAAAATTGCAGCATACGTAAACTAAGCTCATACTTAATGAATATGCTCTCACTGTTTTGTGTACCATTCATGCAACTTTATCACGCAAGTTGATTATCTTATTTTCTTTAATCATAAAACTGTAATGATTGAAGGATGAAGGCAACATTTTGCAGCGATGTTGGTAAAGCTCTTGCGATGACACGCCAAGGATTTAAAGGTTTTTGATGAATGGAGTAGCAACCTTCTTTGCAGTCCTATTTAATTTCAACGCACTTCTTTGCCAAACAGTTTAAGGCAAGCAGTTAGGTTCCATTATATGACTTCATCATAATAATTTTATCCAACGAGGGAAAGGAGTGATTTTTCAGTACTTCGGTGAGGCAAAATCTAGAGGGGGTAAGATAATTCATACTAGAGTATACACAGAAATTGACTCAGAGGAATCACAGCATCATCTTCGAGTCGCGAAACCGTCTCAGCAAGAACAGGTCGAATAGAAAGACAAAAGAAGAGGAGTTTTGAAAAGCATCTACCGGGACTAAGCGAGGAATTTGATGCCCGTGCGTCAGCAGTGAGCAGATTTTAATTTTCGGCGATGACTTGGCAGTTCGGAGGAAATTGTATAGTGTGGAGCCTTCTGCGATGTGGGCTAGTAAGTAATTCTTAGAAGCGGTCTACCATTGAAAATTAAAAACAAAGTGGGAGGTCTTGAATGTGGGAAGTATTTTCTATCGACGAACGTCGAACGCTTGATGGACTAGACACACAAACGAAAATTCGAATGAAAGAGCTCAGCTACGCCCTAATGTCTAGCAAAGTTAGGCAAATATATAAAGAATGAATTTGTTCGCAAGGCAAAGATATCAAGAATAACTTCGCTTTTAAATTTTCGAGACTGAACTAACTGAATATTTTAGAGCAGCAGATCGAGGGAAGCTGATAGCGAATCTGCACGCCAGCTTCGCATTCTTGTAAAATTATCCCAAGGCTCTCTTGTGCTTCACGGTAGCACACAAACAAATTGTCTGATTCTTGCGGGTCTATTTTACAGAATAACTGGTACCTACGAGGGTTTGAATCAGAATTTCATACTTCCGCACAATTTTCACGTTTGAGTCACTCTACGGTGAGCTTTTTCACATGTAGAGTGTTAATATATCGTGCTGACAGTGCAGATGACCCAACTGTAACCTATGATAATAGTCTAGAAAAGACAGAAGCAACCTACGGCAAGCCAGCGAGCTCTGTCCTCGTTCACTGGTTAGTCTTGTTTTTCAATCCTCGTTAAATTAATGTCTTTTTCGTACAAAATAATTTTGAACGTAAAGATGTTGCCAGCGAGTTTTGAAGAGTCACAGTACTCGGATTGCAGGCACATTTGAAGACCACAAATACATTCAAAGAATGAAATTTCCCAAAACAAGACATGAATTTTCCCTTTGGTCAATTATGCAGGATTTTCTCAATGATATAAAGCACTAAATTCTTCCTACGCTGGAATGTTTGCCATCGTTTTTATGCTACGCAACATATCATTCGGGGAATAATTAAGAGTGTAGCTCGCCGAACAAAAAATTAGTCGCCAGGTAAAAAGATAGTGTAGGTCCTCCTCGAGCAAAAATAATGACGGCAATTCTGTCCAGAATAGAGTCTACACTCGTACTAATGTACATCTGATCGATTTGCGCATCAACTGATCTCTTTGCGCAGCCACAGTACGTGGACGATCTTCAGGACGTTTAACTGGTCGTTCTGGGCGATCCCACAAATTTTCCATTGGGTTCATGTCTGGAGACTTGGCTGGTCAGTCTAAATGGTACGCATATCCTAAATGGCTGTCATGTCAATCCTAAATGGCGTATTGTAAAAGACAGTTCTAGCTGATGCACCAGGGAATTGTCATCCTGAAAGATAGGCAAAGCTACATACCTTTCTTCATCAAAAATTGCGCCAATAACCAACCTTAGCCATCTATCAGCTCAATGTATCCATGCTACATCGGTTTGATGGAAACTTCAACTAAAGGGCTCACTTCTGTTTGCTTGAATCAGCCTGAAGACATGCCCCGACTTTCCTCCTCCTCATATAGCCCATTCCAAATAGGCTTCATTGAAAGCTTCACGGAGTCATCGATGAACACAACGTACCCACTGCTATACTGTAGAGACAGAATCGTGATTCATTTAATCACACGAAGCTCCTCCACTCCTCTACAGTCTGGTGTGCGTGTGCTTTGGCCAATTTTAAAAGAGTGGTCTCGTTGGCAGGAAGAACATCGGCTGTTTACTAGCTATTGTACTTCGTACATCATTGAGTGAATTATTCTACAAAAAAATCCGTTTAGAAAGAGCATGAGAAGGGCCTTCGTTCACATTTCGCAGTATTTCCCCTATTGACAAGGTGGACTCCGGTTAAAAATTTGGGACCTGCGATAGAGGCCCCTATCGATTAGAATTTTCTCACGACCACAATTTTGCCTTGGATAGCCTTAAACACTGGATTGTAATCATTTATGACAGGCCTGCACAACAGTACGGCACGAACTCTTACGAATTTTGTTGCTTCTTTCACTAGGTGACCTTGAGCCCCTAAAAATACAAGAGCCCCTTTTTACCATTCGGAGACGTCTTGTTTTCGTCTCATCGCTGAGGAGCAACTAAGGAACAAGTCTATACCTTGACAACTCGAAATGAAGCCCGATGCAAGTTCACTACTTGCATGTAACCTAAACTCTGGTTCCAACTTTGAACACCGATTGATGATCGCAGTAAATGATTGAAGCTCGGAAAACGATAGGTGACTAATGTTTTGGCAGACGAGCTTAAAAAATGTTCTCTTCACAGTTTGGCTAGAGCTTAAACAAACTTAGCGCAAGACATTTGTCGAATTTTTCACGTTCTCTCATATATGTTACCCACTTCTAGCCTAGCGCTATAAAGTTAACATTCCGATAAATAGAATCTTGATATTCAAAGAAAGGATTGAACCCTATTCTAATATCCCATACTACATGCACATCTTTTTCCAGCTGTATTCAATCGCATTTGTTTATCAAAAATATAATTACTTCGAGTGTACCTAAACAAAAGAAACGTGGTTGTCAGGCACAAAGCTCCTAACATTCACTGTTTGAAAAATATATTCTAAATTCCTTCTTTTTCTTCTTTCGCAAAAGAAGTACTTTCATCTCGAAAACAACCTAGTGAACGAATGGTACTATTGCTTAATCGAACTGTTAAAATGTTTTGCTGTGGTTAGAATTTGACAACTGTTTGTGTTTTGTTCTGAGAAAACCGTTCTAGTCATTGCTTTGAAATATAACGTTCAGGCATAGGATAGAACTCATAAATTAGAAACGTCGAGGACAATGAAGCAAATACCTTCAGGGGGAGATTAATTTTTAAGTGTTTTTTTTTTCAGAGTAACGCTCAGTGACGAGGGAATGCGTGGATCAAGAGTAACAATTATAAAACATGGTTTTGTGGTTGCTTCCGAAAAAACATTTCGAAATTTGTTCATCCGTATTGTGGCTCCGGTTGTAGAAATCGATCAAACGAAACACAACGCTGTTAGCTTTTAAAATTAGCAAACGTTTTAAAGTCGTTGCTATTCATCTTCAAATCTCTTTTCTCCATCAAAAATAGTCCCTGTGATGATCGTGATCACGTTGCTGGCCTCGCCGGTTCTGTGCAGAAATGTCTACTTGACTACAGTCTCTAGCTTCCTTTAGTGCTAAGTTGCCGCGTGAAGCGAAACAGTTTTGCGCAGACACAATGACAGCGTTAACCTCCAAGATGCCGCGCGAACTCGCCCGTGGTGAGCTGCGCTGCGCAAATCTTGCTGCTCTATGTTGGCCAGACGCAAGAGACGATTTTTAAACTGGAAAAGAAGTGACCTCCGACAGACAACGCACTAGTGGAACATTCAGACAGAACATAACACTTGCTTAAGTGAAAATGCGCAATCAAGATAGAAAAATCCTGTTTTGGGATGGGAAGCTGTTTGTTGTAATTGCCAAATATTCGTTGGACCGGTCGAGTGGTTAAAGATTGAGTCACACCAAACGCATCACTGTTTAGACATTAACTCAGTGACATTGAAATTCTTTAAGGATTATGTCTGATGAAAGCTAAAATATTTTTTACGTTGTCATTCATACCAGGAGAATCCATACCCAAGCTCACGCGTACGACTTCATAAATAGAAAGAGAGTGGAAAATGTGAAACACAAAGGCACCTTGAAATTAACCCTTCATTGAAAAACGTCTGTTGCTTTTACGAATACACCTTCAAACAAGTCTTGCGAGGCTTGACATTAACTTCCACCAAATTTAGTGAATACATAATTGTTTTCTCAATATTGGAGCCGAACTCACTGACTTTAAAAGTGATTAAATTTTTGAGTATTTGCGAACAAGCTCGGAGAAACAGTCGTCGCTGAAATTTCTCATGCTCTTGAAATGTCAACGACGAAAACATGCGGAACTCAGTTTAACCTGCCGTCGATTCCTTTTATGAAATCTGCAGGCTGTTGAAAACGAGAAGTATTCAAATTGATTGGTTTTCCATAAATTTGATCCTATCCAAAGAAGATATAGAATTCAAAATTTTACGTTTTCATTTTGCACAAACGAAAGTTTAATGGCCGTAGGTATTCGTTCACATTTTTGTGTACTGCTTATATGAGCTATTTTCAGCCATTCAACAAACAAGCAAAGATCGCTAATGATGTTCAGAAAAAAATGCCAGCGATTCGAATAAACAAGTTCACTCGAGTAGCAGCAGAATTACCTCAGTGCGTCACCACGGACGGGACTACCATCGTGGCCTGGCGAGATCCGTGGCAGAGAACGAATAAGATCTTCCGTACTGACGTCGATCGCGAGATTAATTATTGAGCGAGCTGCCGGCAATTTTTCATGTCTCTCGATATTAATCCCGGCCCTGCCAAAAATATTCATGTAGGCAACAAAATGAAGAGCGACCCTCAAAACACCAAGCGAGCATGAAAGCACCGCTGCGGCACTAAGAAAAATATTTCTTAGCCGAAAGATTTCGGAAGGGAAATATGGAGGTACAATGCTCCGCTGACAATGCAAGCAAAGCCATTCTTTACTTGGCCAAAATACATTTAGTCTGAAAACTTCAATTTAAAAGCAAGAACAGGGTTTGTTTATTTCAAAATGACTGATATGAAACTTCTCTGCAATTGGTGTATGTTAGTATGATAAAAACAGTTATTTTCATCCAATGACGCTGATAAAAAATGTAATGAAAACTGAGCCATTCCGGAATTCATTTGTTGACTCGGGTGAAGTTACTGCTTATTAAATTATTACAAATTTATTCACGACTCTACTGGACGTTTTTACAGTAATAATAATATGGTTACCATAAAACAACACAAATACTCATTTCCATAAGCTGCACAGCAGAAAATCGTGAACTGTTACTAAGAAATATTGTAAATGAAAGGTAGAGATAAGGCTTCTTAAATGCCTCTATTGGCTTAGTCACTTCTAGGGAATCTTGAACACTTAACTTAATCGTACACTAGACTGATCATCGTGAGAGTGAAGTGAAAGATGAAAAACTATTATAACGTAATTTATAACATTAGAGTTTAACGATGATGTTGATTTGCAACATAATGTTTATGATTCAAGCAAGAGCAGCACATTCTATTTAGACTCGAGTTATGATTAACTTTAATTCAGAGAAATTAGTTTATCGATTTGCATTACCTGAAATAGAGAGAACTGAAATAGATTACCTGAAATAGAGAGAGAATTTCTTAAGAGCTTTCGTCATCAATACCTCCAGAAGAAATATCATGATTCAAGAGTCCTTTTAATTGCTCTTTCATATTTCTCTACTCAAATTTCAGAAGACATCGAGTTCCAAGCTTTAAGTTTTATGAAGTGGAAATTATATTATGATCGTGTTTGGTTTGGACAATAAAAAAGTAAACCAACTTTAAATGTTAATAACTTTGGATTAAGATATTTCAGTTTCATTTGATGCATTCTCCCACAGAAAAAAAGAAAAAAAAGAAAAACAGTTTATTTCCAATATAGATGGTAAAGGAAGTACCATCATTGGTTTTTAAAATTCCTTAAAGCAAATTCACTTAGATGATACACACACACACGAGTATTGTAATACCCATGTCACTAGTCAAAAAGAAATGATTGAGGGTAAGGTACTCCTAATCTTGCTTAATCTACATTTGATGATACATGTAATGATAATTATAAGAGACAACACAATTTCATGGACAATGCATTTTCATTGTGGGGTGGAAACACTTTTGACAGTTTACTTTTACATGACATAAAACTTTGAAATTCGTGTCGCCAGGAAGTAATATTAGAAATGGCTGGTTTCAGCAGATGTTTAAAAATGTCATTTAAAGGAAGCATGAAAAAAATATGATATAAGCATGAGGACCACGGAAATTACAAGTTTTTTATTTCTACTTAGGAATGTTTAACATAGCGGTCACCATTTGATAAGCATTTTATTTAAATATTATTATAAATGGATGGTCACACAACGAATTTATAGTTTTTACATGGATGCTTTACAATAATAAAGAGATGACGAGTTAGGTATTGTCACAAGTTGAGAGTGAAACAGAAAAAAAGGACTAGTACCTTTAGTTAAAATGCCAGTTGTCAGCGTGTTATTCACATATGTGCATATGTACATGTAAATATATACACATATACATGCACATACATACCTACGCATATACATACGCCCAACACGCACACATACCTAAATACATACCTATGTATCTAGGCAATCGCAATACATATGCGTTCTATACAAAAATGCTGTGCGATGTACTGAAATATAGTATAATAGCCAAAGGAAGTTCGTGAAAACTTTTTCAGTAGGTTTTGCTGCTTACAATTTCTAAGGGAATATAGAAGCGATTTTTAATTAAATGTTGTAGCGAAAAGATCATTTGTTGATAAGCGTCTTATTTGTCATACGTGGGTGATCGTGCAACAAATTTATACGTACATATTTTTTTATAAATGCTTTACAATAATGAAGTGAAAAGAAGTATTACGTAGTGACACATTCACCCATCTACGCACGCATAGCGTGCACACGCACTCATATACACAAGTAAGCATGTGCGCAAATATCAGCATAAACTAGTCAGTAGAAACCAGCATTCCAATCGAGGGACTTGGAGAAAATATCTTTTGTCACGGCTGGAATTTTATGAAATTTCCGTACTAAAAGTAGTGGCACAAAACAGTCTACCTGAGTCAAAAACATGAAACCGATTGTTCTACAACGGTTCCCAAGTACAGAAAATCCTAGGTGAGGTTGTTGTAATATACTTTAGAGCGTAAGAGATGGTATGATAATATGCACTACACTAGCTTAACAAGAACATTTTTGGACATGAATAAGAAAGAAGACATGAATGCCCTATAAGGGTTTCATATTAGAAAAAAAAATCATATTATTTTTGTAATATGGTGCAGAATGTCTGCAATTGATAAACACACACACATATAGGTACCATGACGGTCTAGTTTGATGCTTGCACAAAAACGGAGAGGAAAGACATAAAATGCATCCTTCGGCTGGTTAATCTAGTCCACTGCACACAGGTGTAAGTTCACATATGTACACCCATATGTGCACAAACACCCATATGCGTACACACATATACAAGTAAGTATGTTTGCAAATGGCAGCGTATAGGCGATCAAATCATAATACCCACGCATACCTAAAAACTGTTGTGTAATGTCCTGAATCATAAAAAAATGAGCAAGGGAGATTATTCAGCATTGGAGATACCAGGCAAATGAGATTCGTCAATACTTATTCAGTATGTTCTGTAACTAAGGATTATTTTTGAGACGCAAGATGACGAGTTATTTTGGGTTTAAATTCTCTCGGTCTTTGAGGGACTTTAATACTCAGGGGAAGTTTGTTCCACAGTAAGGCGCCTGATATGGACAGAGCCTTCTGCTTTAAGCGAGATGAACGATAGTTGACTAAGACATTACTGTTTCTGTTCGGTATTTGATTGGTTACAGTGGGTGGATGGAAACGCACTATCTCAGCATTGCTCTGAGGAAGATATAACGACGAGAATACGTATTGGGCCTTCTGCATGAGGAGCCTTTCTTGGATAGGAATCCAGCCGAGTTCATTAAGGAGAGGGGTTACGTGATCGCTTCTTTTGAAATTACCGTTGCATACCACCTTGGCTGCAAAGTTCATGCCCTTTTGTAAGTCCCTTTGAAGGTATTGAGGTAAGTCTCCCCATACTAGGCTGCAGTAGTCAATGCGCGATAACATTAGGGATTGAAGATATGAGATATGTTTCCTGACTACAAAGCTTTAAGAGTTGAGCATAAATAAGGTCCAAGTCGTCTGAAAATTTACCTTTAAATGTAAATTTTCAAGCATTTTATTCAACAACTCCTGTGCGGGAACAAAGGGCTTAAAGTATGTTCAGAATACATTTGAATAGAGATTTCCAGATAGAAGCTCTCGTTATAACTCATTTTTATTTTAGAATAATACAGCAATGACACTTTGACTTTTGTATCATTTACGACCTCAATAAAATGTCATGTGCAACTCACATTTTTAAAAATGTTATTGATCTCATACTGATGCAATCAATTTTGATGTGACTTAACACTTTTAGGGAGAACATTTTTCTCCACATAATACAGAAAATAGAATTAAATTATCTTCGTTCACTGTAAAGTGATTGACATTTAAAGTTGGGTTTACTTTTTTATGATCCATCTGGTAGTACAGCAAAGAAAGAATTTACTTCTGATTCTAGTCATATAATCGTAATAACCAGTTTTGACATACAGTTAAGGTTTCATCACTGTCATCAAAACTTTATAGAAGAAATTTCAAAGGGAAAATTGATAGAGATAAGCGATTTCAAGTATTTCAACATATTTTATTGAATCGTTTGTTTGGACTTTACATTCAAATATACTATTCAAGTTTCGTACAAGTTTCACACACAATTTTCTTATTGCGCTACTGGCCTTCTTTCGTGGTGTACAACGTTTTTTCGTTTTATTTTGTTGCTCCGAAGTCAACTCTATACTGTATAAATGGATGGACTAATGTCAGTAACAGTATATTTTGGAATCTCCACTGGTAAGGTATTATTTTCTTGTGCTGATAATTTTGATGAATTGTTGGTCGTCCAGCACCAATAAACGAAACGCTTTCGTTGAAAATTAGATTTTATCAATAATAATAACCAGGAATTTGTATGAACTGATTTCCTTATTTTGCCATCACTGGTTTTCGTGAGTGTAAACATGCATTTCACTTTTAGAAAAATGATAATTTTAACATACTGACAATGATGAAAATAATATTTACCTAGAACCACATGGAGACGTTTCCTAGCTTTCAATTGATTCTGTTTTTCATTATAAGATAAATTTTTATTAGGAGTGATTAAGAAGGTGCGAAAGGCATCTGAGGACACCTTACGTGCTTTGAGGAAAATGGAAAATGAAACTGTCATCGTTGAAGCTTACAATTTATCGTAAAAAAACAAATAAACATGATAGTAACATACGTTTTATTCTATATATCCTCCTTCGGCTTCTACCACAGACTCAATTCGAGTCCGAAAGGGACTGCAAGCTTAGATCAGGTGCTCTTTAGTTTTGTCTTCCATTGCTCGGGCTATTGCTTCCGTCAGAGAGGATTTGGTGTCATGGGGATGCTTACGAACTAACTTTTCAACGACGCCCCGCACGTAATGATCCAAAGGATTAAGGTCTGGTGAGTTAGGAGGCCATAAGATTGGTGTGACATGATCGTTAAAATTTTCGGACATCCAATTCTGCGGGTTTTGAAAGGTTTATGAGATGGATCCGAATCTTGTTGGAAAACATAGGAGCTTCCGCTGGCCACGCTGTCTATCCAAGGTTTAACAATTGTTTGAAGAGTTTCGATTCGACATTGACTCCAGCAATTACTCTAAGGCCCTGTGGAAACAGATGAGGAGGCATGATGTGCTCTTCAATGCCAACAATACCGAAAACCATGCACTCTTCTCACAAACTAAGGTGTTCTGAGTGAGTCAGAGCGTTGAAAATGTTGTTTTCTCTTGCTCATTGCCAATTTATCTCCATACTTTTCATTTGGCTCTTTTCTAACTTTCCAAACGAAAGATCTGGCGACCTTTAGAAATCTTAAAACTTCTAAATTACTCTGTTTCGCTTTTATAGCCACTACTACAGCGTGTCTTTCTTTTCATTAGTTGTAATAGTTTGTGCCATGGGATTTTTTAAATAAAAATATATTAATTATGATAGGGTTAGTTTAAATTCCAAAATATAAGTGTCCTCCAATACCTTACGCACCCTGTAGTATCATCAATAAAAAATGTGGTCTGATTTAGCTCCTCTTTCAATGAAAAAATGTAGTACATTCGGTTATTCAAAGCAAAATTGAGGTCGGAAAGAAGTCTTAATCGATAGAGACCGCCGCCGTGTGCACCCAATTGTTGACCGGAAAGCTTTGCATGAAGAATGGTACGTCATCATGTGCATCAACGTCAATGATGAATATTTTCTGACTGTTTCTGTACGAACTCTTTTTAAGGAACTCCGTGTAATGGATTTATGGAACAGAGTGGATCGTAAACGGTCGATATTAATTACTGCCCACAATTCCTTTCCATGAAATCCAGCCAGAGCACACACACGCGCAATGGACTGTTAAGGAGTGGAAGAGTCTCATGTGATCAGATGCATCACGATTCTGTCGCTATAGCTATGATACCCGCCGTCGTGTCCATTGAAGACTTCATGAAGTCTTCAACGACGCCTGTGTGCAACAAGCGATTCAAGAAAGAGGAGAATCTGTCACGTTCTGGGGTGGTTTTAACTACGTCTCATTTTAATTGAGGTATTCGTCATTTTAATTTATTTATTCATAGAACTGAACCAGCATGGCTCCATTGAGCTGCAAGATAACAAAGTATTTCTATTCGCATTACATCTGAATGAAGAAACACTTGTTGCTTTGCCTATCTTTCAGGATGACAACTGCTGAGTGCATCGGGCTAGAACTGTCATTAATTGACATGACAGTCGTTCATGATACGTAACGCATTGATATTAGCTCATGAATTCAGACAGGAATTAAAAAAAAATAAATGTGACAACTAAAATGACAAGTAAAACGCCAATTTAAATGCCTAAATGGTCGTCCACGTTTTGGACGCATTAATAAATCAGTTGATGCATTAGGGAATTTAAATCGATCAAGCGTGCATGAGAATGCATGTTGACTCAATGACTCACGCATTTGTGGCCGTTATTTATGCTCTAAGAGGTCATACACTTTGTTATTAGTAAGTGATAATTTTTTTTGTCCGGGAGTTTAACCTGCATGCTAATCTTTCAACTGCGTGTCACTAATTTTAACCAATTATTCACGAAATCAGTTCCGAGAACTTTCGCCTAAGCCGTAGCATTCGAGTGAGTGTGATATCCTGTTACTAACGAAGTCACATGCATTCCGGAAATCAAGAAACGCGTAGAGATCATATATTTTTCGTCGATATTATGGTAATTTTAAACCAGTTTTTTATCTTTAACCGAAAGTTAGGAAGATAGAAACTAGTCTATAATTTTTGACAAGTATCTCATCACTATTTATGAAAATAAAAGTAAAGCGGCAAATTTTTAGTCAGTATTGGAGAATTCCTGGGAGGAGAGAATAGATAATTGAATCGTTTAAATATAGTAACAATTCTGGGTTCCAAATGGGTTCCATATTGACGATATTAAAAATTATTCAGCTAATTTTGAAATGCTGTTTTCAGCAAAAGTTGTTGGACAGTGCTCGAAACTTATGGAGGTGAGACTCATAAGCTTGGCGGTAGCGCAAGAGTCACTCAGGGCTACGTAGTAAGTAACCGCCTCTGCCCAGGCCCGCCGCTCTGCTTGGTCTTCAAGCTGAAAGAAAAGAAATCTCAGTATCAGCAAAATATGCACAGGGTGATACTTCACAATCAAATTTAAATAATGAATGTACAAATATTAAAACTAAAGTTGCCTGATGAGCCTGGATCAAAGATGCGACGCAAATACTCATGTGCTTCCAAATGAATTATCATTACGGCTTCACGCCAACGATTTTTCTATTTTATAAATGGCTGGAGTTCAGAAACTCAAAGTTTGGCAAGTACGACAAGGTTCGCCTCTTGAAGAGAGTACACCACGGTGCGGCTCTCGTGAACAGTAGTCCCTCGGGTAGCTGATTTAGTGCGTCCGCCAGCCAACACGTCCACCACGTCCACTCACGCGCTCCCACCACGTCCATCACGTCCACTCACGTGCGTCCATCACGTCCCCTACGCCCACTCACGTACGTCCATCACGTCCCCCACGTCCACTCACGCACGTCCTCCACGTCCCCCATATCCACTCACGCGCGCCCATCACGTCCAGCCACGTACATGGGCAGGCAAGTACTCACGCGAGTGCCAAAAGTGTCTCTAGCGGGTAAATATTAAGATAGGGAGCGGCCAAAAGTGTCTCTAGCGGGTAAATATTAAGATAGGGAGCGGCCAAAAGTGTCTCTAGCGGGTAAATATTAAGATAGGGAGCGGCCAAAAGTGTCTCTAGCGGGTAAATATTAAGATAGGGAGCGGCCAAAAGTGTCTCTAGCGGGTAAATATTAAGATAGGGAGCGGCCAAAAGTGTCTCTAGCGGGTAAATATTAAGATAGGGAGCGGCCAAAAGTGTCTCTAGCGGGTAAATATTAAGATAGGGAGCGGCCAAAAGCGTCTCTAGCCTCAATGATAAATTTGGGAAGCTAACGAGAAATAAACAAAAATGAACCCAGCGACACGCTGTACCGTATTAACGGCACATAACTCACCTGGTGCACAATGAGGAAGGTCTGGGAAAAGTCTGGTGCGTCTGTAAGCGTAGGTACATTTCATAACTTTACACGAACATTAATTAAGAGTTTTGGAAATCTCTGCACAAGCCTATATTTAACTTCCAATCTTGCATTTTCATTTTCTTCTTAATTAATTGAAGCAAAATTGAAAAGTTGGTAATGAATATAACTTAGAGGAAATTAGCTTTCTAACATGGACCAAATGTCGAGCGCGCCAACATTAAACCAAAAATTTCACAACTTCTACTAAAAACGATTTTGATCCACATGGTCCACTTTTTTTAAGGGGAGATAGCACCCTAAATTCGAAAAATGGGTGAGTTTTCGATTTTATTCTCAAAAGCAAGACGAACATGTTAAGAAGCTTCTGTGAAAAAATAAGCTTCGTACGTGCACTGGGTACGATGCTACGGGGGCTTGCAGAATTGGGGAAGGGGAGGGGGGAAGTTGTATTTTATTATGTATCACCTCCCCCTTGGCTTTTCCTTGACGGCGAGACATTGCTATGTCATCTTCTATGTCTCTTCATTACTGTGTAATGATTTCAAGGGTCCTAGTTGACCCAACCAATAATAATAAAGGAAAATTGAGATTGTTTATGCTTCTTTGTTTACCTTTTTTGTGAAGATCGGAATGTGGGGTTTCAAAGTGCATCTCCTCCTACAGTTTTTGAGCTGCTGGGATGATTTTGGTATCATTGGATGCGGGAAAACGTGGGCTTTTCAAAAACTAACACTGCGATTTAAAATTCAATCTCGATCAAAATTTGTTGTCATAAATTACAAAATTTTACAGAAGAAGACATGCCTTGGAATTTTTCATGTTTTTTTTCATTTTAACTAAAAGTTTGGAGAATGCCATGTTAGTTTTGGAAAGTACAACTATTTCCGCGTCCAATGACATTAAAATCATCACTTTTGCTCAAAAACTGTCGGAGGAGATGCATTTTGAAAAAAATGTCGTTTTCTATGAATATCTCTTTTTCTATGGGGAAAATCGCATTATTTTATAGAGAACAAATGATTTCCTCTTGCATTTCCTACCGGTATGCCAAATTTCATTGCTCTAGGTTCAATATTAAAGAAAAACTTCTTACAGGCGCCATCTCCCATTAAACTGTTTAGACAACCAAAGAATCAAAGTACAATTATTTTTCTTTCCCTGAAAATACAGCATGTTGTTCAAGTTAGTTTAAATTAGACGCAAATATTTACTCGTACATCAACATTTTCGCTGGGAATCCACTGAATGCTAAATCAGTTGCACAGATGAAAGTCAAATAATTATACTAATTATACATGCCATTTGACAGCTCGCTTTACAGTTAAAAGAAGGCGTAAGCATCTCAATGCGACGAAAAAATTAATATTAACGAAGAATAAAAGACTAAAACATTCGAGATGTAGGACGATTGCACGGTATGCGGCCCTCCCCAGCAAAAGAAACACAAAAGTATAGCATGAAAGATAATTTCTGCCTAACTATTAACCTGAACCCACGATAGACTCCTGCACCTAGTGTTGCAGATTATCTCGAGTGTATGAATATTGATAGAAATATCCATTGGGAGAGAAAAAATTTTCTCTTTAATTGTCATTTGTATAAGGTATTAGAAATTTATTTTTGTTTTATAATAAATAAATGCATTCCTCGGTGGAAACATGGTGCATTCAAGTGTAAAAATTCTGCGTTACTCACAATTAAGGAACATCAGGCGCACAGCTTGCCTTCTCATCAAATGGTGAAAATACGAACAATTTGAACTCCATAAATGTTAAGATTTGTCTTTAGTGCTAGAAAACAGATTCTCCTCTGATGAAAATATTACTGACATAAATATTTCTGATGCGTCACATGATTACACTATAGAGTAAACACGCTTGATGACCCAAATTAAGAATTAGAAAGAAATCTATTTGGGCTCGGAAGCATCCTTTTTGGTCAAAATAATACTGGTATATGGATTTTTCATTCGGTAAATTACAGTACAAAAAAACACACGCTGTAGAATAAATGTACGCACGATACGGATATTTATAGCTTCTTTTTTAGAGCTCAAAACAAAGAAACAACTAAAAGAGAAGGCATCTCTCACGGTCGACATGCCATGGAAGTTGTAACTCGCCATGGTACTCCAAAAACAATATGGGATCACGGTCACGCAAAAATACTACTTAATTTTTTTGCAAATGATTCTTACTTTCACGAACATTTGTTATTTTTGCATCGGTGGCTCTTTTCTTGTAGAATTGGAATGTGACAAATTTGATCCAAATGAGTGATATCCTCAAGGCGATAATGAGCGCATTTTCGCTTTTGTTTCTGGCGTTCTGATAATGATAGCCTACCGCGTTTCGGCAGCGCTGCTTTTCCCATCATTAGGAGAGTACTGGCGACAGATAGTTTGGAAGACACCAGAAATAGAGTTTCTTTCTTTTGTTGCGCAAGTTTCTCAGCATCTCTTCGGTAGAGTCGCCAAGAGTTAACAAGTATCATATCGATAATGTGGAATATCAGCCTCACGTAGTACATCTTTAAGCGCAAGTTGATTCTGTTGAGGGCTATTTGACCGTCTGTTAAATCTACTCCTCCAATGGACTTGTAGCATTGAGGGATTATGTCTGGAAATGCCGTCTCTACAATTATTGTTTGTTTCGAATCATATCTTTCGATCGTTATTACTAGAGAAGCTCTAGCAAAGTTGGAGAAAATATTAAAAATTTTATTGTCATGCCACTTCACATAACAAACTTCACGATTAAATTGTCAGAAACTAGCTCCCTTCCTTTCTCCTCGCGTGTTTTATCATTTTTTCCTTTTGGTGTGCCAGACAGCCTATTAGCTCTAACTGAAGAAAATTCACTAAAGTTATTTTTAAGGTTAATTACAATTTCTTTAATTCACTTAAATTCAGTAACTTTAACTTCTCTATATCTTTCAAATTTAATTATCAATTTAGAATTTATGGCGCTGACCCTCTATGTTTCTCTAATCGTTACGACAAAGTAGAAGAATCAGATGGCCGCGGCCATGCTCACCTCAGAGCACTCTCGGCGCCACAGAGCCAGATTCACTCTGAGCCTCACCTTCACACTGTGATTAACTCAGACTTGCACCAGCAGCAGAACTCTAACCACTTAAAAGAGTTCTATGAGACCTACAATTATTTATTCTGTGCCGAGTATTGTTTGCAGCGTACGTCAGTACAAGTGGTGGTTAACGTCTGTTGGACTGCACGGTAGATTTCTTCATCATGCAATCGTCTGTGCGCCACTACCGACTCAAGACCCGACCATCGTAACTGTCACACCTCACTGAAGGACCTGCAAGCTACCATGGCCAGCTAAGTTCTCTTCCTCAACCTCCCCTGCGCTGCGATGCTCGTCCCGTCACCTCGCCTCTGGACGGCTGAAAAACCCTACTGTCTATTCGATGGTCAGACATAGTTATTGTCAGCGCCATTTCATACTTGCCAGTCGAGCAGTTTGTGTTAGTCTCGTCAACCTACTTATGAATAGGAGAGAATTCAGCCTAATAACTTGTTCAACAATAATTATTCAATTTACTTAGTACTGTATTACTCTAATTGCGTGGACCGCTAGTCGGCCGCCGTACTTAATTAACTTATTACTATATTACTTTAATTGCGTGGACAGCTAGTCGGCCACCGTACTTGAATATTACTTTATTAACTACGCTATTCGCGTTAACCGCAAGTCGGTCATTTCTTAATAATTACTCAATTTCTAAACCTCTTAGTCCTCAATTCTAATAGTGTTGGTTCTCTCTCCCGACAGTTGTGTCAGGCACTGGGGTGTCTGAGCGCGCTGATGGGGTGCACCACACTCCCCTTAATAATCCTCTCTAACCCAAGATTAGGATTCGCCTCTGTTTTCATTAAATAGTAAATTCTTGTAAGCCTGATCCGTTTCCGTTACCTGCTATAGTGCCTGGTACTTCATTTGTCACTAACTGTACTGCAGCAACGGACTCCTTAACTTGTCCGGTAGTCTAAGAATCAGTTATCGAAATATAAGATATGATAATTGTCGGACGGAACAGACTGAACCAAATGGAGCACAACATTAGAAGTAACTCTTTGATCGAGTGCATTCGAATATTAAGCAGGCTTAATTCTGACAGTGTATGGAATGAACCACATATGATTCCTTTCGGGCTGGCCAGAACAAAAAATTTACAACCACATTTGTGGACCTCACTGGGGACACATTGCTTTAGCTGACGTTTTTGGTGATGATTTATCATTGGTCTGACCTATATCATTTCTTTATTTTGAGCTTCCAGGTGGCTATAATCAACCAAATGGAAGTAGGTATTTCTTTATGGCCTCAAATCTATCTCTGCTCATTACTGACTCAGCCACAACCATAAATTTAAGAGTTTGGTGCGTCATTGCATCCTGGTGCCTGGCATTTTGAAAATAGAGAAATAAAGAATTAAGTCAAACCACTACTCCAGTTCACGTTTTCATAGCTTCAACAATTTATTCATATTTTCCTAGGCTGAACACAAGTTTAATTTTTCGACTATCACATTCTAAACTCATCAGTTAAAAATTACTAGAATTAATAACATGGTTGCTCTGTTCCAAAACAGCAATATTCACCTTGAGCTCAAACAAATTCTGGATTTTTTGAAATGCTATCAGTTTTCATCCAACTTCACATTGAAGCGCGCATTTCCTGCTATTCATTCCTCAGAATGTTCGATATTTCGGGGCTTTCCACAAGTTCCAGAGCCCCTGTTTCTTCATTTTTAAATTCCTCTTCCTCGTCGTCCTCAGAATTTGGGGGCTCCAAATCTGAAAATCAATACTCTTATTTCCGGGTGAGTGTGAAGCCGGCAACAGAGCGAGCAACAACCAGGAAGCCAGGGTGAATGAAACAAGCTCGCGATCGATAATTTAAATTTTTGTTTTCTTCATGGGACAAAAATACTAATTTTGCAGTCATTTTTACTTTCCGCTGACAATAAACGTAGAAGAAAGATTCGTCATTCAAAACAAAGTGAGGAAAATTTAACTCTAAGTGTATAGTTATAAATAAGAATAGTAATACGCTAAACATGCCTGCTTCATTGACGTTAAACATAAAATCTGGATCATGCATTTCACCCTCAAAGAGGTCAGGAGTCCCTGCACATTGCCTGTATCACAATCTGTTGCTGATTCTTGAATTTTCGTTGCTCTGCGAGAACTTCCTCTCTCTCGGTCCATACGACGAACTGACGTGCAGCATATCTGTGGAACAATGAAAATACTTAAATATTCGTTTTCGTGCCTATTGGTCGATGTGAAGAATATGCATAAAACCAAACATTAAATTGTAGGTGCTTTAGAAGTACATACATACCGCTAGCGAAAGTGAGGCCAGTGAATAATGGCTATAAACAAAAAAGCTTAGCTAATCTGATGGTCCACTGATGGTTTGTCCACTGTTATGAATCATCTCATAACGTTCTCCATATACAACCAAATCATCATGTTCGAGTGAGGCAGTAGGTAGCACTAACTGGCCCAACCGAACAGTAACATTCAGGACCTGCACCATCACATTCTACCATCCAACGACTCCGAGATCGAAGAACAACACTAATGTAGAATATGACAGATGTCGGCGCCGAGAGAAGTTATATCTGCCGAGAAGTTCTATAATAGTCTTCTTATGTCACTACTTTATTCAATTTGTATGGAAAACAAAGTAAGATATTATTACCAGCTCACTGAAATAATAATAATAATAATAATAATAATAATAATAATAATAATAATAATAATAATAATAATAATAATAATAATATTTCTATTGAGAAAAGGACTTCAAAAAATTATCATCAATCAGCTTTGCTTGCTCGTTAGGTTAGATATTCACCGTCGCAACATGGTTTTGATACATGGATGTGCTGCCTTCATCCGGGGAGCGGGGCGCCCGACACAAGACCGTGGATGGAGAAGGTCGTTGTTTTTGGCCTGCCAGCCCTTCGGGCATGGCGTGGAACTTTCTTGATAAAATCCTTTGCTGTCTTTAATATTAAAATCTGAGTGACTTGCTAACAATTTTAGTCCTATTCCAGTTGCCAACTAAGAACCCGCAAGCTAGATAAGTGCCATTATTTACATGTGTTCATATGAGCCCTATTTCTGCCGCTAATTCACACGAAGGATTATCGTTGAAGCGTAAGATTATCTTTGACATGCGCTGGATTATTTTTGAGGTATAGGATTATCATTAATGTAGATGGTTTATGTTTGATGAAGTAGGTTTATCTTTGATGCGCCAGATAATTCCAGAATTCTTTCCTTTTAGGCAATAAATCATTAATGTGGTGATGTAGAAAAAAAACACTCAATTTCTTTTCACCTAAAGAAAAGGACCCCAGTATCATCTGGGGTGCTTAATTTCTTAATTTTTGGACTCTACTGACTGTGATTTGAAAATATCGAAGTGGTTTGCGGTCGTCGCCTTCGCTTCAGAGTCGTGCCGAAAATCTCGATCAAGATGGTCGTCGAAATATGGAGAAGAAATAAACTTTTTTCAGATTCAAGTGTCCTTGTCTTCAAACCTTCATAGATTAAGCCCAAGATGCATTTGTCTCAATTCAGGCTATGATTTTCCCTTGTACTACTAACAAAATAGTAAAATTAATATACGAATATAAAGTCGAATGGATACGAGGTGGTGGGGAGAACCTCATTTTTACCCATCCCCTGAATAGAAAAACATTTCTTTGCGTGATTCTTACCCAGAAATTTTATCAGTGTCAGGTTAAGGCTAATTTAGGGTTTTGAGAGCATAAGTTTAGTTTACTATTCTAAAATTGTGAGAGCAAATGAGTAAGCCAAAGCGTGGTTTCAAGACTAATCTCAAAATGGCACTCCGGTACTCCGGTTAATCACCATGAAACAAAATTATTAATGGTGCTACAGCAACCGTTTTGAAAATTATGATGTGGCATATTGCAGATGATCATTCATGTTAAAAATTAAGACAATTTAGCTAATTTGTGTACAAGTGATACTTGAAGAAGATAGTTTCTTAAGGGATCTGCAGTAGACACAGTTGAGTATGGCACCTATACAGTAGGGTCCTAATAACTTACCGATTTTATAGGCCATCCCATCGAAACTTTGATCCTTACATCTAGAATTCTGTTTACCCTAGCAGACTTAATCTAGTCTCACGTCTAGATTGAGCTCATAATTCAATACTTTAATTAGCAACGCTATTTAAACTGCATCAAGCGACAGCATTCTATGATAGGCTTTCGACCAATTTCATTCTTTAGTAAATAGCTGAATCAATTAGAAATATCAGGCACAAAAGATTTGTTTTATTATCTTCAGTACTTGAATAAATTTAGAGATTCTAAACTAGTTCGGAATGCTTTGTTCGATCGTTTCGGCGTGTTTCTCCAGGGCTCGAATTAGCCTTACTTTCAATGATGTGAAAAATGCGAAGAGATTTTATTTTTAAATGGTAGAGAAATATGAGCTTAATTTTATTTTTAGTTAGATGATCGTTATAGCCAATTTAAGCTTGTAATAATTTCTTGAAATCTTTGTCGCATTCATCATTCAAAGCTTTATACTCTAAATTACTTATCGGAAACTCATAACGATGAAAAAGGTCAATAATTTTTAAACATTTGAATGAATCATTATGTGTGGGCGTTGTATCTAAGTTTCTTTCTGCTCAAATAGGTCATTTTTGAATGGGAAAAAGCTTATTGGCATTAGTTTAATCATTTCTATGCCATCCTTTTCATTCGCATTAAAAATGCAGAGAAACTGATACTCAATAGAGTATTTTTAATACTTCATAGCATTCAATAATTTAATTCTATTGAGGATTATGAGAAGTTTTCATTGAATAGGACTCGTGCATATAACGTGCTCCTAGAAGGTAAGATTTTCGTCCGTTGTTATGCTCAGAAATTCAGATGAGCTAGCTACTTCAATCTGAACAGCCCCACTGATTTAAATGTACTGAAGAGATCCGAAAGAGATTCATAAACTTTCAGTGTAAATGCACATACTATTGACAATCAGGCAAAACTAATTGTATGCACTATTCAAAATATTAGTTTGATGATATGTTTCTTAAATGTTATAATAAATTTCTAGTTGATCTCCGAAGGGATTTATTTTGGGGGTACGTTATCCCTCAATTAGACTCAGTTACGCAATGATATGAGTGAATTTCAGAGCATGACTTGATACCAGTATTAAAGCACATTTCTTGATTACGAACAACTACAGACGGTCATATAAGTCGGAAGTAATTATTCATGTAAAAAGTTCAGTTGGGTCTGTCATAAATGCATAACCAGGTAAGTGTAGTGACATACTACGCGTTAAAACGCAGTTCCGCTCAAAGCTGCGGTAGCCGCAGATCCGCTAGCACGGGTTACGGGGTCTGACATACTAGAGAAACCACGACGCGGAAAATGCGCGCAGTATTTTTTCTACCGCGCATTGTCATCACCGCATTGTCATCAGGAAATTCACCGCAACCGCCCTGCGGCGCGGTTCAGAGCAGTTAACAGACAATAGCCGCTCACAGTGCTGCGGTAAACGCTATTCATTTCTAGTTTTCCGTAGAATACCAGAAAAATATCCAAATATTTTCATCTAATATTATTATTACTATTATTTCATCTATTATCTATTATTATTTCTATTGTGTGATAGCTATTATTATTTCATCTGAATCTGTTATCATTCGTTATTATATTATCTATTATTATGCATTATTACATATTAATATATTATTGAATATTACTTAAAAAAATATTTATATCATATTATCAATTATTATGCACTTCAAGCAGGTGAACGAAGGATGACATTGACATTAGGTAATAAGTGAAGAATTTATCATTGCGCTCTTTAATGGTTTCATAAAAACCAGGAAACTTGTTTCGGCCACGGTTATATGGGTGCACAGAATATCTCCGTACGAGAAGCATATCCAATAAACCTTCGCCTTCAGCAGCGCACACAGATGCAATATTTATGAAATGCGAAACCTCCATTCTATTCAGAGTTCCAAACAGCACTGAATGAAAAAACGAGCGACAACCTTCTCGGTTTCAGCGCCAATGTGTCATCTAACTGCAAATGCGTTTTTACCGCGCGCGGTTGCGGTAGCGGTTTCCCGCTGCCGCAACCGCATAGTATGTCATTACACTAAAGATGCAGGGATTAATCAGACACGTGTAAGCTTCGTGATTATTTGGAACGAAATTATTTCATAGAAATGAGTTTAAAAAATTTGAGGTGTGTTCAGAGTTTTCATGTCTTATAAAATCATAATTAAAGTCACCAATGATGTTTGTGTCAATGTAAAAATACTTATTAGAAGCGCTGGAACGGTGTTGAGTTCGTTCGTGAAGGAAGCGTAACGGGCAGCTGGAGGCCAATACACAATACTTAGAAAAACATCGTCATCGTTTTTAATAATTTTAAGAAAAATGTTTCGAAAATAATACGATTTATTGTAGCGTTAGTAATGATTCTAACGCTTTTGTGTTTAGATACAAAAATACCTTAGCTTCCACCGCGTGGATCGTCTTTCCATTGTGAATTAGGGCTATTGTTGTATCTCATTTGAGTTGTATCTCATTGTCCTTGAAAATATCATCTAGCTGACTTTCTGTGAAGCATATAATGTCAGAGCTACAATTGAATAATTCTGTGAAAGTGCAACTTGTGCTGTTATTTTTGAATTGAATGACTTACGGATCGAACACGAGCAAAAATTCGTTTTGATCTCAGTGACTCGTTAGATTTTCAAGTATTGACTTACAGCTTTTGAAATTATTCAGATTCTGAAGCAACCGTTTAATATTTTTGAGAATCGGTTCAGTATTATCAAATATTTCATTATGAATAGTCATTGCATCAAACAAACAAAATAAATGTAAACGAAAATTGCAATGCATAAAAAACTAAAATTAATAAAAAACGGACGTGACAGCGTAAACAATTTCGTAAATCGATTTCACATAGGAAGAGATCACTCGCCGTGATTTCACTAACATCGGCATCTAAGGATGCTTTATTTCCAATTCAAGCCTGATACATATCACCTTGTACATTGATTTTTCTAATGCCTTATAACTAACACCAGGACGCCATGACGCTTTCCCTCGGTCAAGACCGGTACCCATTTCAGACACCTGGGTAGAGTGGGGGATTGTGCTTCGAATTTTTCTCCCATACCCAACGGAGAAAATCGCCACCCAGCGCCGTGATTCGAACCCTCGATGCCACCACGGAAGGGCAGGTTTTTAAGCCACACGGCTATGACGAGCTTTGGAAGAGCACACTCACCCTGATTTTACGTAGGTAGTGTATACTCACCCTGTCCATGAGTGAGTTCGATAGAATGCATAAGTCATTTATTGGTGTTGCAACGTAAGCAAATACAAATCTAAATATATATATATGCGTATAAAATAAAATCGTGATAAAAAGATTGAATCAATAGAAAGTTGCAAAGTTATAATAATAAGTTACTTATCAACATTTCATATGTTCAATATATTAACATGAACAATTCATGATGAATAAATCTTAACGTTAATTACACTGTCATTTCAAGGGTATCTCTGCAAAATAACCTTAACAAATTTGCGAACTCGATATCAAGACTATATATTAAGCTGCAACCTAATTGGGCTTTTGACTTAGGATTTGAGGAGCCTTTCACAGAATAAGTCCATCTCCATCAGTATCATGGTTCAAATCCATAATTATTACTATTAAAGGAACCCCAACTTCAAAGCTTCTGAATGTTCGATAGCCTGACGAACGAAACAAAAGGATTAAATCTTGTTTGGCGAGTAAAAAATTTGTTTTGCATATTACAGTTAAGTACCAGGTAATTCTGAGTTGACATGTTCGCTTAAAAACATGAATGCATTGACGTCGCAAAGCAGCATACCAGAAGAGTTGTGAGAGCGATCGTCATAATAAACGTACTTTTGTCTTCCTTAATTGTGTTGTTCTTATCAACTCACCAAACATGTAAAACTGCGAAAAGTGAAGTTACAAGTTCACTTTCCGGTTCCGCACAGTCGATAAGAATTGCTTCATTAGCAGAATAATGCCGTCGAGCAGGGTAGAGAGAGCCTCACTTCCGATATGATGGCCGTAAAATGTAGAAACTTTGAAAATTCTTCCGCTTGCGCCTGATATTCCCAACTTTTTAGTGTCATTTTTAAAAGCTAAGGAGTGCGGAATTCTCGCAGAAAATAGTGAACTTTTCAACTAAATGCTTATTTTCAACTTCAGCGACTTGATGAATGGAAGTCAAGCCTTAATTAAAGCAGAAGGGAGCATTGCCTGCGAACCTATTATTTTTCAAAAGCGCTAAGTGAGAACATTAATATAGCAAAGGATGAAATTTGTGACAGCGTTGTAAGAGCACAGATAATTAGGTTAGGCCTACGTCAAAACTATCCGCGTAAGATGCATTCAGAGTAATTCGCGAATGACACTTTTATCAAAACTTCACATCTTAAAAGATGGTCTTCTCTTGGATCTTCAAATCATCGGACTTCAATAGTTCAGCATTAAGTAAGGAGAGTATAATAGCGACGAGCATGAAGGAAAATTTATTATTGACAGAGTAGCTTCAGAATTTTAGGTAGGTCTATTGCTTCTGGCGAAATCTCCCGCTGCTGTCCACAGCCCAGTCATTTCCTGCCAGTTTACGTTAGCAGCTGATCGTCAGAAATTGAGTTTTGTCTTCCACTAGGAAACTTTAAATTCGCTTAATAATTGAGAAAATTCTTGGTCCTATTCATGTTAATTGAATAACCTGGAGTTATCGAGCCATAGTTGAAGAACGTATCCGGTGAAGTGAACACAAAGTAGAGGGGAAGTGAACACAAAGTCGACTTATATGCTTACATGACGTCACCAGGTCCTTTGTTCTCAGTCTGTGCTAGGGTTGCGGAGCTAAGCAAATCGCGGTTACGATCAGCACTTGCGTGTGCTGCGAGAAAGCGGAGTCCAATACGGTATTCTCGATGAGTGATTCTCTTAATGAATTCTGCGTATAAAATTTTGAAAAATGACACCTAGACACCAGAAGTTAAAATGAGGATGGAAGAGATACCGGGACAATATTTTTATAAACTTAGTAGCTACTATAATTAATAATCTTGATTACTAATGCGTGTTTAATGAGTAATTTTATATCGAATTGTTCTCATCTGACTTAGCCGAGTGTTCAATCAATGCAACTTACATTTGTTTTACGATACCAATACGTTTGAATTTGCAAATGGGTTTTATTCCATATTATGGATAGTTGCAACAGAGGGTAGTCATACATTAATGTAAAACCATTAAGGTAGCTATATTATGATTATTTTCGTTATTGTTCTCTGCCATGATTTCAATAGATGATTAGATCAAAATTAGCAATGCAAAATGGATTCACAATAAGCACTGATAGCAATTAGAGTTCAAAATTAGTAATTTATATGAATATTTCGTACAATATGTTTCCAAATACACAGACATAAATGAATAGATCAATAAAAGAAATGCACACGGACACAATGATATCAAATAGAGTGCACAATAATCTTATTACTAAAGGAAAAAAACAACGGGTTAAATCAAATAATGCACGTGGAACAGAAATAAATCAATAAAATGGCATAAATCAACATAAATGGCATAAATCGGCATAAATGTATAGAAATAAATCGTTAATATGGCACAAATCATGGGAAAATACACAAATAAAATGATATGAAAATACACAAAATAGAGAAACACAAAGAAATTAATCGTCAATATGGCATAATTCATGGGGAAATACACAAATAAAGTGATATGAAGGTACACAAATTAGAGAAACACAACGAATTTTCTTTAATGAACAAGTATTTGGCCAATTGCATAAGTTTGGTAGCGTGACGTTACAAATTGAGCAGTCTCTTTACGGAAGCGTGGGGCCGGCAAGATTTATTTATAAAATTTGAATCCCACCGCTGCCACCAATGTCATGACGGTAGTTTCTTTTTATTTAGAATAATTTGATTTTCGTATTTTCTGGACAATTTCCATGATCGTCATTCATTGTAAGGTTTGTCTATTGCAGGTTTTAAAACACTCATTATGTATGGCCATACATTTACTGTTTTGAAGTTTGATAACACCATATTTGACAAGAGATGGATTGGAACCAGCAAACATAATTTGATGATAAATAGATTACAATACCGTCCACATAACTTGGAGAAAGTAGCGGTGACGATGTCGATATATAAGAAGGGGTCTTTCGTTTACGTTATGTTTAATTCGTCGCTCTGAGGTATGGAGTCGCAAGAATAAATTTATACAATAACAATCTCAGCGTGCCTGACTGAGTTCGAAATTAGAGTTACTAGGAAAGCGGCACAGAAGAGACCCTTCGCAGACTAATTCGCGCACAAGAATGATACTCCTCTCAGTACAATCTTATGTAGAAGCTATTGCCGCAGCTCATACAAGATCGTTGGCAGCAACCAACCGTCGGGAAGCCTCTTTTTTATGCATCTTTTTCTTATGCTGCTGCTACTGCGATACAGGCGTCGCCTTCTTTCTGCTGGTACGGCTTTCTGCTGAGGTTTTGTTGAATTTGCAGATCCTTTATCGGAGGTCTTGCGAGTCAGGGCATGGGGTACGTGATCCCTTGCCAGTCGAGGTAACCGCCATCGTGGGTAATTTCTATGGTGCGCAGTTATGTAGCAAAGTACATAACACCACGAATGACGCTACACCACGACAGACGCTATACCACGACTGACGCTACACCACGACTGACGCTACACCACGACTGACGCTACACCACGACTGACGCTACACCACGACTGACGCTATACCACGATTGACGCTACACCACGACTGACGCTACACCACGACTGACGCTACACCACGACTGACGCTATACCACGACTGACGCTATACCACGACTGAGGCTACACCACGACAGACGCTATACCTCTACTGGCACTCACTTAACTTAACTCCATCACATTGGACAGTGTACGAGCTCATATCTGGCCAACACAGTATACCTTAATTCCCAGTTTCATCTTCCATAAATAACTTTTTAGTACTCCATGGATTTAAGTGTTATTTTGTTCATATGAAACATATGCTGAAAAGCGTTATACCTACTTTTAGTAGTTTAAGTACTTTCTCACGATCTTAATCTGAAGGAGAAAGAATATCTTAAACAAAATTAGTATCGTGCTCTCCTAAATGTAACATTGCTCTATAACAGGCAATAAACCTCTCGGATTCGGCAAAATACGAGGCCTGTCGAAAAAGTATCCGACCTTAATTTTTCCCGCGCAAAGTAGTGATTCTAAGGCGGCGCCACTGTGCACGGTGGAAGGAGGAATCTTAATGCGCATGCTTGACTTTTTTCACCGCATTCACTTGGGCCAGTCACTGGCTGGTGGTCGCCAAGTAAGGTGCTGTTCTAAGTGTTTGTCGGATTTAGTTTTCTTGCAAGATGACTGAACGAATTGAGCAAAGACACTGCATCAAATTTTGTCAAAAGCTTGGTGATTCTCAAATTGAAACAATTCGTAAGATTCAGCAGGTGTTTGGGGAAGATGCTATGGGTGTAACACAAAACCCAGAAACAAAAAGACAGTCATCCCAATGGAAGCATCCCGAGTCTCCAAGGCCGAAGAAAGCGCGGCAGGTGCGAAGCAAAATCAAGGTGATGCTGACTGTTTTCTTTGATGTCCGTGGAATTGTGCATCACGAATACGCACCGGAAGGACAAACAGTGACAAAGGAGTACTATCAGGATGTTCTCCGGCGACTTCGTGATGCAGTTCGGCGCAAAAGACCAGACATGTGGACTGCGAACAACTGGCACTTGCATCACGACAACGCGCCCGCACATTCATCCCATTTGATCCGCAATTTCTTGGCCAAACATGGAATTACGACCGTTCGCCAACCTCCCTACTCTCCAGACCTGGCTCCTTGCGACTTCTGGTTGTTTCCAAAATTGAAGACACCACTGAAAGGATCCCGTTTTGAGAGTAGAGAAGAGATAATGCGGAACGCGACGACAGAGCTGAACACCATTCCAAAAGAAGACTTCCAGAGGTGTTTCCGGCAGTGGAAGGATCGGTGGGCTAAGTGTGTGGAAGCACAAGGAGCCTACTTTGAAGGGGATTAGGGTCCCAACCCCGTCAGGTTGTTGAAGTATTTTTTCTGGCCAAAGGTCGGATACTTTTTCGACAGGCCTCGTATATGCATTTTCGTCCCCAGAGGACTCCATCAGTTTATTGATTTAGCTTCTATATTGAACGACATTTTATATTTTATAGTGTCATACTGCTATAACAAGAAAAAAACCTTGAACCTACATAAGTAACTTCACTGTTTAAAATTCATTCGGGTGAATTTGTGTACTTATTCGTTAAAGTGAATTGCTAGAATATGAGTTCCGTGCATCAATGAGTAGTGAGAGAAGGATGCAAGTATAACTTGGTTGAATTTCTAATATTGTTGTCATTACATAAAAAAATGTATGCGAAAATTAGCAGAATATAGAGTCAGTAGTTTGTATAATGGATTTCTATACTCGGTGTACTTTTACTTTTTTGTCGAGTAAATTTTAGAAATTCTCTGTTTTTTTACCAACAATTGAATAAGAGACCACGTCTGCTAAATAAATGGTCACGACGCCAGTGTAAATGAGATCCTTAAATAGCGTGAAATGATACAAAACTGTCATAACTTCAGTGAGAGCAACTTTCCAACGGAATAGTTCAGCGACCTCGTAAAAATCATCCCTTGTACATCCATTACATCCATTACATCATTACATGTACATTTGTACATCCATCCATCCAACCATTTTGAGTAGACAAAAGAGTGTCTTAGCAAAACTATTCCTGAGTCAATTAAAGACCATTCTGTTATCAAATTATCCATCAATCTACTTTTTTAACCTAGTGTGTGTGTATGTGTGTTTGTGAGCATGGGAGCTTGCGGTGGAGAATGTTCATCTAATATGTTCATAAACGTAAGAAATTAGGTTCTACGTTTTATAGCCAGGTGTATGTTCACTTTTTCATCCATGACGTATTTTCAGTCTCGTATGTCTGCTTTTCAGCCCTTAAAGTAGAATTCTGATGAAACAATATTATTTTAATTTTAAAATGTTCCGTTTTACGTGTGGTTTCTTTCATCATACGAGTGAAATTCCGTAGAAATGTAGAAGTTGACTCAGAAACAATTTATGCACGAATAAGGGTATTTTTGCATTGATGTTATTGCAAACTCCTTAAAGAGACAGAACTTCAGAGATTTAAGACAGGTGCGTCGGCGATGCGAGGTCGCACTTTTGTTCCTCCTACTTCTTTTCACGACGCTCACCTGGAATTGAATTCTGTCACGGGTCCTTGAAAGAAATCTATTCAAGTGGCTTTGAGAACTATGGCAGTTTGAGTTTTGGCTTCTAGTTTTTATCAAACATGTTCTAAAATTGATACGAGCTGTTTGTTCTTGTTCAAATGCTGAGGAGTTCAAAGGAGTTGCTATTTAACTGAGTTTAATAAATTTTTATTTTGAAGAAATCATCTATTCTCAAAGGCAGAGGTTACTGAAGTGTAAAAATTCAAAAAAACAATACAATAATAGAACAACACGAGAGAAATAAGTCGATGATTATTTATTACTTACAACATTAAAGGAAATAACAAAGGCTTGATTCGCTTAGTGTTGGTTAATGACAACTGGACTCAGCAGTAGCGGTGACACTTAAGTTCTGCCTGGGGTAAAAAGTGGAGTATAGAAGAAAGTAATGACACGAAACTGTAAACTGATGTTTATGCTCATGCAGAACTGGGCATTGAGTACTTTGAGAGTACTTAAGTACCAAGTACTAAGTATATGGTCCAAGAGTACTTAAGTTAAGAACTAAGTACTTTTTTCAAACTTAGCTAAGTCCTAAGTACTAAGTACTTTTGAATGCACTCAAGTAATTTTAGTAACATTTTTAGGTATATTATTTTATGAATAAAAAGTTCTAACCCACTGTTGGATTTAATTTTGGTCGTTTTGAATTTTGTGACAATATAAAATGAGATAAATGTTCGTTTAGTTATAGGGACCAAAGTTGCAAAATTTTTGAATTTACTGAAGGTCCCTCATGATAAGGAATAATGAATTTGACTGACTTTGATCCATAGACGAAATCAGTAATTTTTCGGAAATGTGTATTGAAAATTATATTATATTATTACATTAACATACTCAGTAATAAATTCTATTTTAGTTGATTCGAAGGGCGGCAATAATTTTAGCGAGTCATCAATTGGTGAAGTTTATCTATGTGATTCACTTACATGGCCAACGAGTCATACATTGAGTCCCGCCGAGCAAGACATGGCAAACGAAGCTGACAGTGAAGGAGGTTGTTGATTACTTTGCAGGTTTTGGCTGACCCTCTTATTTTGCAAAGGGCTGCACACTTTCCCCTTGTGGTGTGATTTGTTGAAAAAAATAAAAAAGTTGTTACAGCTTTCTACGCATCCGTGGTTGCAGCTAAACTTGAAGTATGTGAGAAACATTTTATACGTTTAGAAAGGCTGAACTCTCATTCCTGATGATCTGCAACTTTGCATTCTTGTACTTGGAAGACGATATCTTGACCTTCTTCCTCGGAATCGTCATTAGCCTCTGGTGGGTCAGTCTCCTTAATATTATTATAGTTCGTTATTTCTACACCAAGCTCCTTGAAGGCCGTCTCTGAGTTTGAACCATTATACGTCACGTTGCTGATCACTTTTGCAACGGGAACATTGAAATCGTTCATTACATCCTCCAATTTTCCACAATTTCCAAGCAGGTGTTTTTGTTTTGGAAAAGATCACAAGGAAGTGCACTGCTGAGTTTTTCGAAACTTATTCCCTCTATATGTAGGTACAGACAGAGACAAAGGCCAGCTAACGTTAACAAATTTAACAAATTTCTAATTCATGAATTATGAGAAACGTGACAAATATATTATTAATATGCTATTTCAAAGTAACTATCGCTTATATATTCAGTCTATTAAATATACATGCATATAATACCGTATCATTCCATGGACTAAACAGCGGACAGACAGATAAACAAACAAACCGGCAAATATTTGCTCTATTGTAACAAGATTGCTTACTACACTAGCCCAATAAACGGTCACACTCGGAACACTTCTGTGATGAGTGGACCACATGTCTGCCGTTGTACAAATGTGTTGCATCGAGTGAATTTCGTTCTTCAGTCTCAGCTTCAAGTATTTTTCAGCCTCGACCAAATCCCGAGATAAGTTTTGTAGACATCACATTCACGAACGGATTAAGGACTGAAAAGTGATTATAACGTACATATAATGACAAACTGAAATGGTTATATACTTGCAAATATCACTCTATATATAGTGACAAACTGAAGTGGTTATATACTTGCATATATCACTGCATATATAGTGGCAAACTGATGGGGTTATATACTTGAAATAAGAGTGTGTATTTATGCTTGTAAATATTTATGACAATGTATATTTATGTCGAAAAGGGGCAATTTTGGTCCTTCGCGGTTTAAATAAGGGGGGCAATCTTGGGCCGCAAGGAAGCTTTGGATTTTTTACCGTTCCAAGAATATTTTGGTGGTTTATTTCTCAAAAACTAAACCACTTCAAAGGTCCAAACTTCAATTTTAGAGAGTACTAGTTACCATCAACATTCCATTAAAATTTCAGTTAAATCGTACGAAGGAATACAAAGAATTTAATTGTTGAAGTAGCTGTGTGTTGTACTAATCGTTTTGTGCGGGGAGAGAGAAAGGGGATTACGTAAGTTCGGAGGAGGAGATGCAAGTGAAGAAGTTACAGTTTCTATAAAAGCTTATCAAACAAATATATACAATAATGACCATTTTGTACGAAGTCTTTCTAATAAAAAAAATTTACAAAATTTCAAGGTCATTTGAATGTCGATCTTATTACAGAAAACTTATTTTATGAAGACAGTAAAAAATTTTTCCACAATATTTTATAAGTAAGGAATCAATTATATTGTGTAAACTTACTCGAAATTAATATGATGAATGCGGCTGCTCAATTGAAGCAAGTGGATGTGTTCCCTGAATGATGAACTCTAATAGCTTTATCGACGTCCACTTGAGTTACTCTCTTATTTTTTACGAGAAAAAGGTTCTTTAATTGGTGTTTCATCAGTTTTTTATTTTATTAGGTAGAGTCTGAGGTGATTCTTTGTCTGCAGCATTTCTTATGCGAGAGTTCTTGACATACTCGGTGACAGTATTTACCTGGATGCTTGCGCTGCAAAACAATTAGTATAGTTTAATATTTTTCTACGACTGTTATTAAGGTTCTTATTTCCATTTATTAAAAATTAGCTGCTCTGCATGACAATTGATTGCATTCCAAACTTACTTTCAAGCGTTTATAAAATTTGTTGCGATATTTGCGTGTACCAACATAGCATGTTACGCAATAAACAGATGCAAACACATTTATTTTTGCCATTTCTTGATTTAATTTTGAAATAACGTCGGTCCAAAAGTGGTTGAAGCACAGGAGCTTCCGTTTTGTTGGCACTTTCCTTACTTTTTCCAACATTTCGTTCATTTCTATCAATTTCTTCAAGGAGAGAAGAAAAATTTCTTGTTCGTGAGGTGAAAGGAGATAGGTTATCAATTTTCGGTTTTATGGTTGATTGCGAAGGCGTTTTGCTCCCACGCACGGCCTATCACATCAAATGGCTTTTGCCTACTGAATCGCGCTCTTTCGTGTCTACTTCCCTGAGCTGTAACTACTGTATACTGTGGCTGTAACCTGTATTGATAACATGATCAAACGCATACTAAGATTGTCAATGGCTCGCGCTTCGCTGCATCAAGACGGTCAAGCACATCCTAAACGTCAACATTGCATGCTTCTATACTTAATGTTTTGAACTTAATAACATTATACATTGTAATGTATGCTGACATTATGATTTTTTCAGCATACTACATTGTTCTATGCAAGTGGCAGCTCGTGAAGAGGTAACCTAAAATTTAGAAAAAAATCCGATTCAGAATTCTGCTTAATGTGAGGAATAAAACCCCCACAGATAATATTCGTATCCCTTCCCTCATCCACTCTCCCTTTTCTTCGGTGACGACGTCCATGACTCCATCTTGTCGCCTCGACACCGGTCGGATCGTCCTTCCATTTGTCTCATCCTGACCAGAAAAGTGCTGCTCAATTAGTGCGTGTCACCGATGCTAGCAATACAAGTTAATTGCTTGGATAAGACAAATATTACCTTTCGACATCAAAATAGTTAATTCCAAGAGCAGGAATCGTGAAATATTGCAATGAGCCTCGACAACGAGCATGATAAATTTCACTTTTGAGTTACTAAATACTCAATTTCACTAACCCAAACAACAGACTGCTGCACCGGCATGTTTGAATTTCAAATCTTAGACTGAAGCTTGCTTGAGAAAAAGTGTCGCTGCATCGCCGCCATCCTCCCACCAATAATGGAACAATTTGGAACGGTCTTTGATATTCACGCTGTCGGGCAAACGCTTTTCTCCGAGTGTAAAGGTGATTCAATCGAAAGTGGAATTGGAACTCAGGTTCTAAGGGAAGTGCAATCTCCCGTACAGAAGAACACATCAAAAGCTATAGCGGGGAAAGGTGTTACTTAATATTTACTCAGGCATATCTTCAGTAAATGTTTCGCAGACTCATAAACTTGAGAGCGGAATCGAAATGCGAGTGAATTTATAGCAATGAACGCCAAGGTAAATTAGCAACTGGTTCAATTGAATTTAAAATACAGCTTATGAACTGGAAAAAATTACTAAAATAGTGTCTATACAAGCTATTTTCTGACAACGAAGCCTAGTTTTCATCGACACTGTTTTACGCCTGTTTCAGAAAATGATAGTTTTAAATAAATTCAGGTAACAACGGTCTGCTATAGCATCGTTACAAGAAATCATTAATGTTTTTCATTACTATGTTGTAATTTTATCTAATCTGAATAGTCTCTTAAAATCAATCGATCATTATAATAAAAGTTTGCTATAATACATTTGCGCAATTTTTGTTGTATTTTTAAGTTATTTTATTCAACTATGTCAACTGAAATTGATGCTGGCTTCACATAAAGTACAGAAATTTGTAGAACGAATGATAAAATAAGTTAAAAACTTCGCATCACATGAATGCAAATTTTATTTTCATCATGCAAAATTATAATAACAAATTCATGAATCTAAACACTTCCGTATTTCTTTACATTATTCATCTGGAAGTTTGAAAAATTAAAAGATTACAACCCATTTTTTCGGCTTACTATGTTAAAACAAGCTATACTCGCTCAGATAATCATATATCGAGACTAACATCCAACAGATCAAGTAACATTTTCTACGGATCAGAAATAGATAACCTAAAATAAGCAAGAAGATAGAAAACTTTATTGGCAGTTAGATATTCCTGAAACTCTACTTTATTTCATATGAAACATCATCAACAAGAGAAAGAAATCATCAGAACAAAACTGTAATATTCTTTAAGAGTAATGAGCTATTTGAAAAATTAAAATGTTTTGAAGTGGAGGAAGTGATCAGCACATTTCATTGTGAATGGCTACAAAAGTAATGAAAGTTCGGGTTCTAAGGAAAAATGATGAATGGTGCCGTTCAAGTACGTCCGGAAAATTTAAGAGCTATAGTAATTATGAGCCCTTTAAAAGTTGGCAAGACTAAAATGCAGTGGATGTGCTTAGTTTTCTTAGAATCCGGCAATAAAAGTTGCGAGTTCGTTGCTCGAACGTTGCGTGAGGGAGCATTTAAAACGATCAGCCATCTGTAACCTTGGTCGTCTGGACGAAGAGTAGCCTTTCCGGCAAAACTCCTCGTGTCCTAGACAGAGTTTACAGTGCTTGTACGAATTTTGATGAATCTGACTACGATTATGGAGCCACGTACGCTTCAAGAAAAGTAAAATTCGCGAATCTCGTTTTCTACCCGACCTCAAAAGAAGCGTCAAGCCAACCGCGTTGTTGCCGAAATTGGTAAATAAAAGGTTCATCAGCATCACGACAATTCTCAGAGCTATCAAAAACCTTAGCCAAACAGGTTACGCACAAGGCAGGAAGCATCTAACAAATAAGATGAAAGAAGTTCGTTTAGCGAGGTGCAAGAAAGTTTTGAACTGGTTGAAGTTTTGGAGCAAGTTAAGTTTTGAGGCAACGTATCACGAGTTGTGTGTGCCCTGCGGTAACTTGCATGAACAAAGGAATCTCGGACAGGAGGGTATAGGCACACTTGCACATTAATATGTAAACAATATTTTAAAATTCACTAGTACAACATTGGCACAACATGAACATGATCAATACAGCACAATAAGTCTACAAAAGGAACATTTAATAAGGGTAATCACCAACCTTCGTTCCCAGATTGACTTACGACTCCAAAATGGTACTTCTGAAATTCTCCTGGGTTCTTGAGGCAGAACCTGTTATAAAACTTTACATTTGGGACATAATACTCTAGGGTAACTCAACAAAACTGTACTCATCGTTACTACGCCCTGGAAAACAATGGGTGTGTAGGGAACTCGCAATTTCAATTTGATCTACATGAATTGTTGGTACAACTGAAAACCTAACATTGTCTGGCTCATTTACAATCTGTCTTTCCACCATCAGCTATTGAAATATGGAATTAGAAGACCGCAGACTTTTACCCAGCAATTTCAGTAAACTTTAACATGAAAGACAACACATTTAGAAAACAGGGCGCAACTATTTTAACGATTCATTCAACTATTTTATGCACCATGAAATGAATTCACCTCTACCTGAGAATATGACGCATAATTCATGTGATTGACTATATTTTTGCATTTTTTATTTCAACAAATTGCCACATTAGCTAAAGAATATTGGAATATTGGTCCTACTTACGAAGTATCTACTTTCAACGTTGTTTCTGTTAATGATTTTTATTCGTATAACACAACTTCCGTGCGACAATAATTTCAGTGTTGTTTCACTCAATATTGTTATTTCTTGTTCAAGCACGTGTGGTATTTCCCGAACCATTTTTTCTAATGTCGCGGTACAAACTGCACTTACTCTTAAAAATTTATTCAACCTAATCGTTCCTCCTCCTTTCGATCAACGGAGAAGTTTATTGAACAAGCGTTTTTTATGAAGGCACCTCCTCTTCGTGGCTAAGTTTCCTCGCCTTCCCCAAGATCGATTGTTGGAGAGACCTTTCCCTCTCATTTTTGTCTTATTTAATGTGACGCTTTAATGTCCTAGTTTAGGTTAAGAATAAAAGCAGTCAATTCCACTGGTTGACCTAAGCTCTTGCTCGAATGCGGGTGCTCGCAGTATTCGAAAAAACAAACTATTCTTTGCTAATTCTATTTTTTCTCTGGTTCCCACAATCTTTAAGGAAAACCTACGGATTACCTGAAACAGTTTCTTCATTTTGAAGATATCCTTATATAGTCTTACTTGTCATATCATTCGTGTCCAACGGACTGACCAACATTATCATTATTGGTACATAAGTTTTCACAGTTGACAGAGCTTGTAATTAACGTAACGATAGCTGGATCGCCTCTTCGAGCACTGACGTAAAACCTCATAGTGGCCTCATAGAAACCTACTAGCGTCAAGACCCTCTGTGTGGTTGTGAGTGTGGGTGACGTCTTGAGACCGTCGCCTGGCAGATCAAATATTATTTTCTACTGATCAGAAACAAATAATCTAGAATACGCAAGAAGACAAGAAATTTAATTGGGAGTTTGATATCCTTGAAACCCTGCTTCACTTCAATTCTTCTCGGGCAATTGAAAAGTGAACTCCAAATTCATCTGCCCCGCTTTAGAAACCGAAATCATTCCATGGATGAATGCCAAGGGTTCAGATAAGTAGTTCATGTTTCAACAGGACTCTGCCTCCGCCCACACGGCGAGCAAAACCCTGGATTTGCTCAAGGGGACCCCATGTGCGATTTAGGGAGAGGCCTTCGAACTCACGTGACCTTCATGATCCTATTGGATTACTATTTTTGGCTGAAAATTGAGGCAAAATCTTAAGCAAAGCCCAACAACGGCGTTACAGCACAAAAGAAGAACATCAAAATAGTCGTGGAGTCGTTGAAACAGCATCAGGTCTCTGTGCCGTGTCCAGTTTAGAAAGTGTGCATGACCCGTCATTATGGCTGAGGGCGGTCACATCGAATAAAAATTTTGTTATCCTGATCTGCTAAATAAACTGAAGAAATTTTAAGACAAAACGTGAAGTTTTACTTTAATTTTGAGGATTTAAGCATAGAAAGGAAAATTGTAAGGATTTATCTGAAAGATCCTGTACAATAATCCCTGTAGTTCTCGAAAAATTTGCTGCTAAAAATTTAAACACTGCGAGTAATTATTCAGATAGAAAGATAGAATACAGCAATAATTTGTGAAACAATTTTATTCATATGAACATCATTAAAAACACAGGATCGGCCAAGATTTGAACTCTGCACGCTTGCGGGAGAACACGACATGTGTGATAAAGCACTGACGCGTTGCAGGTTTTTGATCAGAATTTGACATTTTTTAGAACTATAGCACCCGCGTTTTACAAGTCATACATAATTTTAATTTATATAAATGCTAAGAAACATTGGGTTTCATCCCTGTAACAAAGCCTGGAAACACAGGATTGGAAGAAAGGGCTTAAGACAACAAGCCTACACGTTCATCAATGAATCAGTACGAGAAAGCTTTAGAAACAAACTTGCGTCAGATCAAAGTGGCGACCTTAAGAATGGAATGCGATTAATACTGAGTTCTACCGCATGAATTGCTCGTATAATTTCAAATCTAATAAAGTGAAAATGAAAAAACTGTACAGTAAAACAAGTATGTTAAAAAAATCAGCTAATCAGAGGTAAAAACATTGGTCCGATTTTGACTTCATTTTATTATATTTACCAAATACTGACAGCTTTAAAAAGGATTTTAACCCTTATACGATTAGAAAATTAAAAGGGGACTTAGTAACATGCTTAGTTTTTTCAATTTTCTCTTTTCCATTACGGGAGATACTGAGTTCTCGATATGACGATCATACATCTAACTAAAGGCCAGACTCTGACAAACGTGAATTGTTCCAATTCATCATGTACTGAATGAAAATCTTCGAGATTCTTGAATCCTCGTCATAAATTATCGTTTATACTGTCCCTTTTTACTTCATCATATTTCAAACTCGCTCGCAGTTGTTGCTTCTCAAAGCTCATCAATAACCAAAGGCGGGAGCTTCTGGCAAGCATTACCATTTTCTAAGGATTTGAATCAGGAGCGATTACGGATGAAAAGTGTTTCAACCTGATCTGCTGAAAAATAACCGCTCCAATATTTTTTGCAGAATTCAATTTAAGCACTTTGTGCTGTATGCAAAACCACCACACTATAACATTCGCAAAGATGATGAAGTGACTCGAAACAGGCAACTTCTATCTTTTGATCATATACGAAATATGGATTTGTAAAGTGAGAAATATTTCTAAGAATGGAAGAGTGATAGATCTTCCACATATAAACAAGTAATAATTTCGATGTTTTTTGAACCATTTTTCCTTTAACAGATTGTTATGAACTCGAATAAGTAGACTCAATAATTTTGGAATTGATTTTGAAATGCAATATTTTCTGAGAACAATACACTGATGATTACTAATTTAGATTCATTCTCTTATTCACTCAATACCGTTTTCTCTTATCGGTTGATAATTAATTTCAAGATTTTTAATATATACCGGCAAGGATCGCATTTCTATGATCCTACACGCTGTTCGTTTCTTTATGCCTAAATAAATTTGATCATGTAAAATACAAAACTTACGATTACGAGTGTTTTAGAGAGTAACTATTGTCATGTCTGTACATTTCACATTAGCACTTTTTTCCTCGTTGAGGCTATGGAGTAAGATTCAGTTGAAAACGACATACATGTATTTAATATTCTATTCCACGTAGAATAGAAGCAGTTTTGAGTGAACTCAGGTTCTACCTTAAAAAAAATGATATTCTTAATAAGTTAGTTATTCACACTATTTTGCCATTCGCAATTCAATGGATACTAAAAATGTTTTTTGTTCAGCGCACATACTCGCAACACCATTTGAAAAACTTGTGAATCCCTTAGTTAGTTGTAATTGTCATTTATAATAACCAGTGTTGGGCCCGCAACTTTTAAAATATTGCGGCGCAACCGCAACCGCAACACCACAAAAAAAGTTGCGACGCAACTGCAACAGCAACTTTGAAAAAACCAAAGTTGCGATCGCAACCGCAACTCGCAACCGCAACTTTTTAATCATTAAAAATAATTTTAATCCAATAATATTCAATTTATTTTACGTTTATATTGCTATGAATAAAAATAGTATTAAGATACTCAAAAAGGTCATTAAGTTACTAAAAAAATTAATAGATCGAGTAAATGTGTGGACTAGAATTCAATGAAATATCAAATTACTGAAAGAAACGTTTCATTTGTAAATATAGCATGCAAAATGAAAGGAATTCTATTCTTTAATAATAATAATTCCAAAAAGGTACCTAGCTAGGAGCTATATTTTCATAGGAGTTCCGTATATATATATAGCAAAAAAATTAGAAAACAGAAAAGTGCAGAACATTTGTACACCCTTTATGACGCATAAAGAAAAACCATGTATATGCTCCTGTAATATATGATTTTCCTCTGCTTTTTGTTGCTCCTCTGTTATGATTTAATACGGGTTCATGATCTCAATGTGACAATGTCAATGCACTGTAATGACGATCAACGTTGCCTTTAAAAAAATGTTAACATTTCAAAATGTTTGTCTAAAAGCCAAGCACGTCGTGGTCTCAAAATCTCTTTGCCTAAGGAGAACAGTCGTTCAACCGCAGCGCTCGATGGTATTGGCGTGTTAAATTGGATGAACGAAGCGACAAATTCACTTGAAGGAAACATAGCTTAGTGAACATCAGGGTGGCTACTTCTGTTGATTACTGCCTGTTTCAGCCAATCATTGCCTTGTTTCAATGAACTTTTCATCGTTTTTTCCTTATCATCCGGTATCATTATGACGTTAAGAAGTCATCTTCGTCATTTACGTCCTCGGCACTGCTCCCCTCAGCTGAAATACCATTTTCCGATCTTTCATTAAGATGGGCGATTAGTTTTTTTGTTATTAACTCCACTCTCTGTATTTCGCTTATCGATTTTAGCTTAAAATTTTGATGCAGAGAGGACGCCAAGATAAAATCGTCGATGTGAAGTACATTGGCAAATCGCAACATCCAGGAATGTAAATTTGCCCTACAACACGTAATTTTACACTTACAACCCACATCATTCCTAATAACATATTTTACATAATGAGTTACATTAAATATACTCATATACTGAAAGCAAAGTGTATGCGTATCACTGTTTCGCGTAATGCTAATAATAAACAGTTGCCAGACGGGTTGTACCCTGTACGGTTTAGTTTCAAACGAGTATGAATCGCGTATTAAACTTTATTGAAGTTATTTTAAAAATTAAATTACCATTGTGAAGTTGCGGTTGCGAGTTGCGGCCTGACGCGTCGAAAATTGTTGCGATCGCAACAGATTCGCAACTTTCCAAAAATTGTTGCGGCGCAACCGCAACCGTAACAGAAAAAGTTGCGATCGCAATTGCCGCCGCAACTTGTTGGGGCGCAACTGCCCAACACTGATTATAACATTAGAATGGTATTCGGATACTCATACTACAATCAATTAAAAGCTAGGATTAGTGATGAATTCATGTTACTGTATGTGGTCTACACGACAATGACCATTGAAATAGCGTAATATTATTCATTCACCAACTTGAGACTGGGAGTTTCTATTTACAAGTAAAATCAAATTTGCGCCTTCAAACCGGACAGCCACCAGCGGACCATGTGAGAGATTCGTCGTATAATTTCTGAAATGGACGGCAATTTAATCAAATACTGGGATTCCAGGAGTGCGCGCTCGAATACTGCATGATAATTCCGCGATGATAGGAATGCAAATTAGGCCGGCATATTTTGAAAGACCTTTAGAAGACCAGCGCCGGGTCTAAAAAAGCGGGCGAGCGGCGCGTTGCAGTCGCGAATGCTTTGAGTTCGACTTCCGCGCCTCACGCAAAGATCGCAATGATGAGAGTGAGAGGCTGCCTTTGATGCCGCATGTCTCACACGCCGGGCAGCTCCCCTCTGTCCACACTCACGAATTGAAACGATGAGGGTGGGAGTCATCTTTAACTAATTTCGCTACAGTTTTTCTTTACTGTAAGGGTAGGTTTTCTCAGTTGCGGCTAGTAATGTGTGTCCAGTGAGTCATCTGAGAATGTAAAAAGTTCTTAGGAGTTATGCAAGAAGCTAGGCCTATAAACAATATAAACCGTTATATCAGTGTGTGACGATAGTACCATATATTCTAATGGTATTGAATGAAACTTTCGTTAAGAAGTATTATCCCACTCGTATTTCATAGGGTTAATGCTGCCTTTTAAGCACTGGTAACTTTTTAGTCATTCGCACTAGCGATTAAGAGTATATTTGCATTAAATCGAATTTGAAGACAACGACGGTAAGAACAATATCTTGCAAGAAAAATCGTGTGGCAATACTCAACTTTCATCATAGAACCGTCAATCTCCTTGCATGATTTAACTTGATCTACTGTCATTCGCGGTTGGAAGCCCAACCCCAAAAGTTTGTGATTTCTACGAGCAAAATTCGCTTCCCTGAAAGGCAGAATTATAGGTATACAATTTCATAGAAAATAAAATTACTCTGGCAGTAAAATCTGCTCGTTCTTTCGAAGTAAAATTCGCCATATCAATCTTCATCTTGACTAAGCGTTCATAATATTTCAAGGCATTTTTTGAAATACGACAGGCAAGTGAGCTCATACAAGAATGAGCAGTAGAAGTTCTGTTTGAGTGGTACCATGATAACTCTTCTGTAGAAAAGTAAAGAAGTCCGCTAGACGAGTGAAGAAGAGAACCAAAGAAATGTGAGAAATTTAAAACAATTTCGTTTTTATTTAGAGGGAGCAAAAGACATTCATATTCATTATCATTATTTCATTATAATTTCGTACAAGGTAGCCTATACCTTTGGGCTTACGTTGGTATATATATACATTAGTAGATATTATAAATTTTGAAGAGTGTGCGACGGTCGCTGGAAGGGTGTAGCTGTAACGATGCTTTGCAACATAAAGGCATGGGAAAAGAAACTGAACAGTATCCGCAGCAGGACAGGGTAGGCTTTAGCGAACACCGTTGACAGAGCGTGATGCCGGGGCATGAGGCCAAATGCCGGCCTGAAGCGAAGAAAAACGATTATTGTAAATTTTTTATTGACAACGACAGTGACACCAAAATTCTACAGAATTATATTACGCTTAAAGATTTCATTAAAAGGCATGACTACGCGCACCTGCAAGGCTAGACCTGTAACTTCGTAGAAGACGAGACGCTGGTACGAAGAACGATATGAACGTCAGTGGAGCGCCTTCCCAGTCTCATTGGCACGGAACGTAGCCGTAGAGGATCATTCTGAAGATAAATGTAGATTTACAAAAGATTTTTAAAGGTTTCAAGGGAAGTGAGCTAAGCTCAGACTCCATTTAGGTGCGCAAAATGTAGCTGTCAATTCAATTTCAAGGTTTAAAATCAGCAAGGGATTAAGAATACTCAGGTATAGTGGCGATAAATTAAACGGTTTACACTGGTGGGACGCAACGCCAAAGCAGAGAAAGACCAGCTTTCACCTTAATTCCTAACTCAAAACGAACGACAACACTTCTCAATGACTACAAACCACCAAAAAACAACGGAAGGAAGCAAAGCGACACTCTCAACTTCACGCCACGGTTAGATACTAAAGTGCACCTCGCGAGCATGTAGGAGCTTTTTCCCACAGAAATTTGTGTAAGGACTGGTCAACTAAGAAACTAGGATAAGTGAATGTCAGAATTGTGTTGAACGAGTTACATGTTATTTAAACAATTTAAACAATTTAAACAATTTAAACAATTTAAACAATTTAAACAATTTAAACAATTTAAACAATTTAAACAATTTAAACAATTTAAACAATTTAAACAATTTAAACAATTTAAACAATTTAAACAATTTAAACAATTTAAACAATTTAAACAATTTAAACAATTTATTTACCACAGGTGATACAGAGGTAGAATGTTTCTCAAGTCTAGTACAATGGTCAAATTTGAGTATAGCTACCTGTGGGTCCGACTAAGTTCAGCGACTTCTAGGGCATCGTAGCATCAACGTTATTCTAAGGTGTACAATAATGCTTAACCTAATTCACCTGACCTAGTTTCGCATTTGACTGATCAATGAATAATTTAACTTGACATTAGAACCTTCATTTTACAATGAAGTTCATATGGACTAGGTTTAACAGTATATTCGATAAACGTTGTAAGAGCGGGCTGAAGATCGGCGATATTAACCATAGCAAATTACATTTTTAGGATTAAATTACATGTAGGAGACAAGGTTTGACTTGGTGATCTTACACGACTAGTATTCTGATAGGAAGTGAAACTCAAGATTTCATCTGAATACCCTGTAAGAATTACTTTCACGGATCTCCTCAGGGATTGAGTTCCAAGTTTTAGTTCCAACGAATAGGATACTGATGCGACCGGGCCTTTGAATAATAAGGAAGCATGAATTTACTTCTAGTTCGGGTTAAATGGTCGTGATGTCCAGTTTGTGCAGTAAATAATTGTTTTAGGCTATTGTCGCCATCATTTTTTAATGTTTTGTAAATGAAATTACGGATGGAAATTTTGTAGAGATCCGAAAGTTTAAGGATGTGTAAATTTTTAAATGAATCATTTGTGTGAGCATTATATTCTAGATTCTTTACAGCTGTGATGGTTTTTTTTTTGCAGAGTAAAAAGTATATTAGTTTTATTTTTTTCACTTCCGTACCATGCTTCTATTCCCTATTGCAAGTATGGTGAGATGAGCGTTCGGTAGAGCAGGAAGTTTTTAACTTTATTTAGGATTCCGATGGATTTTGATAATTCAGAACTAATATGAGCGATGTGCTCTCTGAAGGTCAGATGTTTATCTATTATGATGCCCAGGAACTTACATGAGTTTGTTTCTTCGATTTCACCTTCGCCAATTTAATGCGTGGGAGAGATATATTTTTCTTGTATGAGAATGTAACATATTTTGTTTTATTGATATTAAGGCTTATTTTGTTAGCTTTTAAGCCCCAATGAAACCTTATGGAGTTCATTATTTATATTCTCCGCTATCAGAGGGGGATTTTGCTTCGGAAGGACTGCAGAAAGGGTGCTGTCATCGGCAAAAAGTGTGTATTAGAAAAATGATGTAGATTTAATAATATCATTGATAAAAATCAGAAATAGGAGAGGCCCAAGGACAGATCCTTGTGGAACTCCATGTGTAATCGTCTGTGGGTCCGATCTTGCATCGCCAGTGACAACGTATTGCTTCCGATTTGTTAGGTATGATCTGAACCAATCATGGGCAACCCCTCGAATGCCACAACAGTGTAGTTTAGAGACCAATATGTTATGGTCCACACAACCGAATGTTTTTCGAAAGTCAAGAAAAACAGAGAAGACAGACTTTCCTTCATCTATATTAGAGTAAAGGAATTCTAAATGATTCAATATAGCCTGTGTTTTTCATTTTATAGAGTGAAAGCCGTATTGTTTATCATAGAGAAAGGATTTCTGTTCAAAATAAGATTACACTTTTTTACACACAATTTTCTCGAATACCTTGCCAATAATATTATTATTGTCTTGGGGAAAACAAACAATTTATCCAATCTGTCCTATGTGAGGAATTTAACGCACGCAAACTCGACTATACCATGAAACTTTCTCTCAAGTTCACACTGTCTTGTCATTCGGCATCCTTCAGTCTGCCTCTATTAATCATTGGTCAGACGTGAAGAGCGATTAGCCGTCCTTTTAATTTCTTTCTTATTTCCTACTGCATTTGTAAAAATTTATTGTTCCTATACACTACGCATCACGAGTAATAACCAAAGCAATATCTCTTCAATCGTGACGTGCAACAACGAGCAACTTTTTGAGGGCTTTACACTCAAAGCGTCTTTTTTATTGAGAAGTCAAAAAGTAGCCTGGACGGCGCTGGGAGAGATGACCTCTCGTTTTTCCTTGTGCCCGCTGCTTCTTATGCGTGTCGCGTCCGAAGTCCTGTTCGAATTTTCAGTCCTTGTATTCGAGGGTTTTGAAGATGACACCAGCAGTTCAGCTTCTGGGCCTCTGGATGAAAAACGGTCTTATTCCAGATTTCACAGCAACAGTTTTGTGCGATGCGGCTCGTGTGAGCGCCATCCATCCCGTTCGCAGAGTTGTGCTGAGAATTAGTGAATTGAGATCATTTGATGTTCAACCTATGTTGCAGTCCTGGAATGCATCATTAGCCCTTCAGTTCAAACAGGACCTTTAGCTTTTTGAGCTATTCGCTATGTTCCAGTGTCTCTCTCTCTCTCTCTCTTATGCTGAGCTGCTACGCAAAGGCATAGTCTGGTCGGATAATGCTAGCCCAGTTTTCTCTTGATAAATAAGTACAAAATGACTGCTATTGTGACCTACACACTACTGAAATACAATTTTTATTTATTTTGCCCATAAAATTAGGTAAGGAGAATTATTTCTCAGCGCCTGTATCCAGGACCTTGCAGACAATTCTGTCTAAATTTAAAAACGTTGACAGTTCTAATTCTTCAAAATGTTAGTGACATTGAAGTGCATTAGTAATGCTCTGTTATTTATGAAGCCCTTAATTAACATTTAAATTTCATTGCATAAACACCACGTAGTAAAGCAGTCGAAATGTTCGTCGCGCGTGACAAAGCTCAGCCTTTCTTACAAATTCCCTCCACTACCTTATGCAGGCAGTTTAAGATATTTGTAAGCATTTTGATGAATCTAGCAAAAATTACAAAACTACCCACACGGCAAGAAAGGATAATATTCGCAAACCTCGCATTCCAGCCGTCCTCGAAGTTTACGAAGGCCAATTCAACCTTGTCCTATTGAGCATTAGCTGAGAAGAGGCTCATCAGCATCATGACAATTCACAGAGAGATCAAAGAGCTTGGTTTAACCTCTTATGTGCAAGATATGAAGCATCTCTTAAGCAATAAAATGAGCAATCTTATAGTTTGGAGAGGTGCAAGATAATTTTGAATTGGTTGAAAACCAACCATCATTCTATTCCGATCAAATTCAATTTCACTGAGAAGATTTTCCCAGTCGATAGGGCTTGTAACAGACGGAACGATCGCTGGACTGCCTCTTCGAGCACTGACGTTCAACCCTCGATGACCACGAAGAAGCCAGCTAGCGTCATAACTCTGTTCGTAGTTTCGAGAGTGGGTGATGTCTTTCCCTATGAAAGATTTAGGGGAAGGAATGGAAATAAAAGTAAGTCGCAGCCGGGTGTAATATAATTTCTTAAGATTAAACAAAATACCACTGGGATACAAGAACGCGAGTATTCTATAGCTTAACGGCGCCTCCCGGGAGCTGCGATGAACATGTAGTTCTCGGGTTATTAGAGGAAGACAAAGGCGCATGACCTCCAAACCCTTACGTCATCGCCCGTTGCTTAGTCCGAAATTTAAGAGAATGTTAGTGTTGAGTAATTAATATAAGGTAATGCAGTAATGGTAAGCACAAATATGTGTCATAGGCAATACAGTTTTGGTAAGCACGTAAGCTAGTAATAGGGTGATAGTTACCAGCACGTAAGCTATAGTATAGTAATAAGGTAATGATCATCAGCACGTCGGCTAGTAATAAGGTAACAGTTATCGTAAGCCAGGCAAATGAGGGTTTGCAAGCTGCTAAGTCTACCCTAACATCACCAGAAAGCCAGCGCAAAGCTTATACCAGCAACCAATCTAGTATCCTCCCGCTAGCAGCTAGAGCGATGCACGGGTTTATCCTCAAAATTAGAGGAAGAGGTTAGCAGGAAGGTGTTGTTCTTTTGAGTGCTTAAGTTGTGCTGGATGTAGTAGGAACCAGTGTTCTGAGGAAGATTGCGATTATGCATTATTTACTGTTGCACTCAAGGTTGTTTCTGTCAATTCTAGCGTCAGCTACCGGTGATACTGTTAATACTGGCATTTTTAGTTTATTGTACACATTACCCACTCTTCTTCAACAAGTACGAAAAAATGAATGCAGGATCCTACTGCAACGTTTTGAAACAGAAATCATTCCATAGATAGAGGCTTAGCCCTCAGATAAGAAAGAAGTTCATGTTTCAACAAGCCTCGGCTCCCGCCCATGCGGAGAACAAAATAATCGACTTGCTCAAGAGGCCTTGATGCCGATTCAAGAGAAAGACTTTTAGCCTACCAACTCGCCTGACCTGACCCTTTTGGATTACTTTTGGATTACTTTTTTTATCATAAATTGAGGCTTAATTGTCTGTTAGGCCCGGCAACAGCCTCAGAGCCTGTTAAAAGGACATCAAAACGGCCGAGTCGTTGGAAATGACAAAATTTATCAGCGACGTGTCTAGCTTTCGAAATCATGTGGAAGTTCTCATCATGGCTGGAAGCAATTTTATTCAATATGATTTTAGTTCTCCTGGTCTGCGCAACAAACTCGCAAAATTTCACTGTCTTATGTTACTTCCTTCAAAGTTATAATTTTAAGCTTTGAAAGATAAATTGTTGGGACTTATCTGAAAAACCCAGTATTTACAGTTCCTTTCTTAAGGTACGACTGTTTTTTTACTCTTGATAAAACGAAACACATCCTGAAGCTCCGTGACTTTGTATGCCTGACCTAGGGCCTAGATTTTTCGGATTTTTGATTGCAATATCCGAATTATCGCGCATGTTTACATCGACTTCTGCGTCTGTAGAACCGTCAGCGTGACAACATTGAGACAGTCCAGGGACCGAGATAACTGGGCAGATGCGTCCTCTTTTATCGTTTAATTACCTATCACTTTCATTTTCAACTTTAATCTTATTTCACGAACTAACTTCAATCACGGTTCTTCAATGCGCAGGGTGTGGGGACACACGCCATGCATAGATTTCCCGGGGTTCCCTTAAATCAATACAAATTGTGCCTCTCTCCTCATTCTCTTGAGAGCACTTTTGTTGCCGTTAGTAGGCTCAAATAAGCTCCTAATCTGAGAAGAAAAAACATTATTTGTAATTCTCACTTAGGTGGAGGACTGGAGGTTCCTTTTAATCATTGACAGTAAACTAACTAACGCTTTTTATGCTAATTTCATGCGTGAAATAATAATTTTTTCATACAATTGTATCTGCTGTTATATTTAAATCATGAATTTGATCATGCCTTATCTCGATTTAGTAATTTAACTCTCTATTACCTTCACTGCTCTACCTCATCTTAGCATTTATTTTTAAATAGTCATAAAAATAGTATAAGTTTCATTGGTTAAGACTCCTGCGTAGCAGTAGTGCACGTATGAAGTATATTTTATAATGATGTTCTAGCTAACAAATTTATGTGGTAGCTTCACAAGGAAATTTTTAACATCAGAGTTAACACACTGATCGGAGAGCGTTTGTTGTCGGAGTGTTAGGCAGAATTGACGCAGAGGAAAATTATGACTTATTCACCAAGTTTGAACCATACAATGTGAGTCCTACTCATTCAGGGACTACTCAACATATTTCCTTACCCTCATCTTACTTTCCTTCAGAAAGAACGCAGGCGTGCGATTAGCTCAGTATGTCAACTTTAACTTCTCACCAGTTAGTGCGGAAGACAAGATGTGAAAACGATGCATTCCTTAAAACGCTTTGAAATGTTGAAAGGGTCTCAAAATTTGATTTCGACGTAGTGTATTGTAGTTCTAACCCACAACCTTGTCCTACTTCCCAGTCCTCAAAGTACCCCCGTTTTAATAAAATACAGAAACCAAAAGATTACTTAAATGAGTAACGTCTGTGTCATTCCAAGGCATGTATCGATAAAATATTGCAAAAGTTCGGACCAAATGAGATGGCCTATTCTCCGAGAACAAACTAAAGGGAGAATTACAAGTGCGAAGTTGAGTCAACTTTGAGCCTATAACTGCTTGGAGATGAATCCACTATTTTTCATTTGACGAATGAGTACATTTGGTTTTTCAATTTGCCCAGCACATGTTTGCCTAATGTCGCGTGACGACGACTGCTCAAGTTCAAATTAAACGACTCACGGCCAGCGATTACTGGCCGTGTAAAACTACTAAATGATTACTTTATGGTAAAGCATTCTAATTTATTCACCGTGGCAGAGCCCCATGACGGAGGTCTCTTACGGCATTTCTGCGCGCGAGTACATTTCGAGCTAGTATGACTCAATTAATACAGAGTGACTGGTATTTTTTGTTGAACAAACTTTACCATAAGGTCGAGACCGTTCAAATCAACACTTTTTACTCAATAACCGTGGATTTGGAAATGTTTTGTTAAAGAGTTGCAAGAACTTAATATTTTAAGCGTATTGAAGGAAAGTTCAGGCTTTGTGCATGACAGGAAAATGAAAGTAGAAGTTAGGAAGGCAGAGAAATTTAGGTAAAATTTGAGAATGGCAGAGAAATTTAGGTAAAAGTTAAGAAGGTATTTTTATTATGAACATAAGAAATAGAATCGCCAGAATAACAACAGGATAGCCTCCGCAAGGATATATGAAATTCTTGGTGTCTTCGATCTCATCCAGGATATCATTGCTCTACACCTTTTTAGCTTCAAATTAAAATATGTGAAGTTCAATTTAAAATTTGTAAAGTTCAATTTAAAATATGTAAAATTCAATTTAAAATTTCTACAGTTCAATTTAAAATATGTAAAGTTCCAATTAAAATATGTAAAGTTCAAATTAAAATTTGTGAAGTTCAATTTAAAAATTATAAAATTCAAATTTAAAATAGATAAATTTCAAATTAAAATTAGTAAAATTCAAATCAAAACACTTCCAATAATTAGAAATTGTTAAGCTCTCTAACCTCTAAAGTTCTCTAATTTGAAGTATTAATCGCTGTATTTAGCCTTATTATGGTCCCCATAACTTTCACTGTTATAAATTACCTATACTATTGTAGCATGGATACTATACATTTCCTTATAAAACACTGATATTTCAACTTTCATTCACTTTGTTATTGACCCCTTCAAGATGAACAACTTTGCGGACAACTCGGATTTCTCAGAAGACAGCGAAATGGAAACCCAAGAGACTCCAATGAAACGAGGAGTTAAACCAGGCACTAAAAGGAAGAAATATGTCAAATGGATTTCTAACGAAAAAGACAGAGTAATTAAAGCAGCACAGAACTTGGACGACTGGAGATCAGTAGCAGTTGCAAATGAAGTGCCTATCGCTACAGCGTACGGGTGGATTAAAAGATCGGAGATAAATATTTTGCCCAAAAAGAGGGGTGGTGCCAGATATTCAAAATTAAATCAAAATTTAAGAGAAAAAATGATTCTTTATGTTGAAAATGATCCACTCATATCTTTGAAGGAAATACAGCAGAAGATACAAGTAAATGAAGGAACTACTTTACCCATACCAACGATCCACAAGTGTTTAGATTGCCAAATGTATACTATCAAGAAAGTTCTCCCTCAACCAGTTGCGATGAATTCTGATGAGAATAAACGGAAGCGTGCGGCTTATGTATCTTCGATAATGACAAAAATCGGCATGGGCAAAACTGTTGTCTATCTCGATGAAACTAATTGCAATTTATTTTTGCGTAGAAACTATGGAAGGTCCAAAAAAGGCGTACGCTGCTCAGTCAAGTTGCCCACGTCCAAAGGAAAAAACATCCACGTAATTGGTGGCATCACACAAACAGGACTACAATACTGGGAGAGGAAGAGAGGGTCTTTTCGAAAAGAAGACTGCTGTGATTTTCTAAGACGCTTACTTCGTAGTGTACAGGAGCCAATGACGGAGGTAGTGGTAGTTATTGATAATGCTCCGGTGCATGTTAGCCTTGAAACCGTAACACAGGAGGAAGAGTTTGAAGGCGTTGAGATATTACGATTGGCTCCATTTAGCGCGCCGTTGAATCCTATAGAAGAGTGTTGGAGCGCATTCAAGTCCCAAGCTAAGATGCTTCACAAAAATGGCCTGCAAGCTCTGTTAAGAGATCCTGTACCAGAAGGGACTTCCCAAACTGAGCATCGGTTACAATATTTGGAAAGAATAATTGATGCTTCCATGGTTAAGATAACACCTGTCTTGTGTTTAAAGGTGTGCAACCATGTTCAAAAACATTTTAATAACTGCATAGCTTTGAAAGATCTCAAAATGGGAGATCAAGTTAGCCAATAAAAGATAGGAATCAAACTCTCCTTTTTTATTTATTTTCTGGTGAATATTTTCCGCATTGCCATGTGTACCTATGTATTGTTTTTTTTTTATTGTTAATTTTTTATTATGCTCTGTTTAATATTAATTTTTAGCTTAAGAAGTTAAACATGTGTATTGTTTTGTACATAAAAAAAACAGACTATTTCATGTTTAATGCGGTTTATTTTTATTAAAGAAGAATTTATTTTACAGGTAGCCCAACACTCTTATTCAATAAATATTTCATTGCCAGTGTTTGTATATTTTCGCCTAAAAATGCACACAGATGCATAGTTCACTTAGGAATTAAATATTATGAAGTCAACCCAAGTTTAGAGCTCGCTTAGGTGCGGGGTTTGAGCGTAATTCACGTTGCCGGATAATAATTTGAACAAATTTTGCTTTAATGTTATGATAAAATAACTTCAATTGGCACTTAATAATATTAGTAACAAATGTTTTTCTTATTTGGCAGCGTGAATGACACTTCATGTCTCATCACTAAATTGACCCAAAGTTTGGCCATACTATGTATAAAATGAATAAAAATTTTACAGCGTATAATCAGGCCAAATTTTCGTAGAATATACTTTATGTATATATCAAATACTAACTCTAAAATTCTGGGCAGCAATAACAAAGCCATTGCCTATAATATTTTGCATATTTTAAATATAATTTAGTAATTTTAATCATTTGCTGCATACCTATGTAGTGTGCAGAATATGGCACACACCGGTGAAATTTGAAATTTTTTCTAAATAGGGTATCATAGAAAAAAATTCCTATCGGCGTCGAGACTATGAGTCGGTTGACGGAGCGAGCTATGTATATATCTTCCATAAACCAAGAAGAATCCCAATTCATGAGGAAGTGGGTTAAATTGCAATTTACAAATTTCAATTGGAAGCTAAGTTAAAAGGTGTAGTTAAAAAATGTAAATTTTAGAAATTTTTGAAGTATTTTTATTTGAATTTTACAAATTTTAATTTGAAATTTATCTATTTTGATTTTGAATTTTATAATTTTTAAATTGAACTTCACAAATTTCAATTTGAACTTTACATATTTTAATTGGAACTTTACATATTTTAAATTGAACTGTAGAAATTTTAAATTGAATTTTACATATTTTAAATTGAACTTTACAAATTTTAAATTGAACTTCACATATTTTAATTTGAAGCTAAAAAGGTGTAGTTCAAACGCCTGCGTTGCAACGGAAAGGCGTCATGTTAAGCACTTTTGTAAGGCCTAAGTTAATGTAAAATCCGTTTCTCGGCGTTAATAATTAGGTTTGTTGTTCTGTTTCCTGCCTTCATAGCGAAAATGTTTTCCTAAATTCTACATTTCAAATCCATACCACTCTCAAGGTAGGAATTTTTTCTTCAATCAGTTTCAACTTTCAAGCCATAGTAAGTCTAAAACGAAACATTTTCAGCCATAAGGTAATTGAGTAAAAAGTTTTTATTTCAACAGTCTCGACCTTATTTTAAGGAGTGTTCAACAAAGTGCTGGTCACCATGAACACAATATTAAAATACACAGCTCGCTCAACCGAATTGGAGAAAATGAAAACATCTCATTGAGTTCTAAAACGTATCCCTAGAACAGAAAACTATAAAACAATGTAATCCTCTGTGACCAAAATGAAATTCATACGATAGGTTTGACTAATTATGCAAAAAAATTATTTCCCATTATATTAGCCTCTGCACTAAAATAAGGGAGGGACAGCAATCTGTGTATCCACTTCCAATACAGAGTTATCATGACATCAAATATCCTCACATAAAGTATCCTGACATAAAATATCCTGACATAAAATATCCTGACATAAAATATCCTCACATAAAATATCCTCACATAAAATATTCTCACGTACAATATCATCACGTGAAATATCCTCCCTTAAATTATTACCGCATAAAATATCCTCACATAAAATATCCTCACATAAAATATCCTGACATAAAATATCCTGACATAAAATATCCTGACATAATATCCTGACATAAAATATCCTCAAATGAATATCCTCGCATAAAATATCCTGACATAAAATATCCTCACGTAGAATATAATCACGTGAAATATCCTCCCTTTAATCATTCCCGCATAAAATATCTTCACATAAAATATCCTCATATAGAATACTTTTACGTAGAATATCCTCACGTGAAATATCCTCCCTTAAATTATTTCCGCATAAAATATCCACACATAAAATATCCTGACATAAAATATCCTGATGTAAAATATCCTGACATAAAATATCCTGACATAAAATATCCTCAAATGAATATCCTCGCATAAAATATCCTGACATAAAATATCCTCACGTAGAATATAATCACGTGAAATATCCTCCCTTTAATCATTCCCGCATAAAATATCTTCACATAAAATATCCTCACATAGAATACTTTTACGTAGAATATCCTCACGTGAAATATCCTCCCTTAAATTATTTCCGCATAAAATATCCACACATAAAATATCCTGACATAAAATATCCTGATGTAAAATATCCTGACATAAAATATCCTCACATAAAATATCCTCACATTAAATATCCTAACAAAAAATATCCTCACGTAAACAATCCTCTCATAGAATTTCCGTTCGACAAATTCGATTCGAGAGGAATCACTTTTTGGAGCCCCAAAAGTGCTGAAAAGGAATATCAGCAAAAAACGCATTTGGTAAGGCCCGTCAATCACACCGATTATGCAACAATTTCTAGTCTACGAGAACACAGACAGAGGGAAGGGCCTTATCTTAGTCCTGGATGTACTGCTTTCAAGACGGAACTTTTAAATCAATTGTATTTCTGCAAGAAGAACCTATGCACGGAATTTTTCTGTCGTGTTTTATTTTTTCGTCAAATATTGCGTGTAAATGTTTTGAGTCACGTGTTCTACAATCAAATGAGTAAAAAAGTACTGAAAATGTAAGTTGTTACGTTTAGGAGGCAGATTATCAGGAAATTTCCAGGGTTAATGAGACAAGGCTGGCAGCTCAAGTTCTTACATCTACATGGCTGCGGAACATTTCATTTTCTCCAATAAAAATCCTCGATTTTCACCTTTCATAAATTACATCTGAACACTGACCGTCTGACGACACGCACGGATTACCAAACGTATAAAAATCTTTAACATGCACGATAAATTCTTAAAGACTCACTCAATTTGGCATAAAATAAAAAATGAAGACTAGCTCTAACGTAGAAAACGCAGGGATGCGCAGAGAAGTTACACAATATTACACCTGGTCGTTTTTAAAATGAAAAACATAATACCTTAACGTCCAAGACTGGCTTCAAAGTAATTGGTATAGTTTACGTATGGCAGAAGAAATATTCTCGGAGAGCCCATATGGTGGAGGCACCGTCATCATCTGAAGCGCTGTGAATGATAAAGCTCACCTCGTAATTAAGGAAGAGCAGCAGAGCGCTCATAAGAATATCATCACGGCATGATATTGAAATATTGGAGGAGAATTTGTTTCCGTCCTCAAGTATATCACGACCAGGACTTTCTTTTTAACGAGATACACAGCCATCCATTCAATAAAGGCTGTTAAAGATTGATTCTGAGACAAAAATGTCAGTGTAGCAGATTGGGCTGTTAAATTACCCGATCTGAACCCATTACAGACCCTTTAGGAGATTCTTTCAAGACAGCTTTATATTCATGGAATGCGATTTGAGATAAGGAAAAGTTTGATTTGTTGCTTCAAGGGATATTGGAATGAATTCTCCAATAGAAATGATGCCAAGTGATGAATGGTGAGGTACAAGATATTCTCTATGCAGTGGCATTTTACAGATCTTTATCTAAGAAGCTTCCCGTCCAAGTACAGTTGTGGAAAGGAATGCAGTCTAGCTCATTTTATGCAATATCCTATAATAACTTCGACCCTGAAATATTGAAATGCTAACATTGTACTTGAATTTATGATTTCAGTGAGCCAGTTGAAAATCAGTTTGTAGTATCAATACACGAAATTTTGACAATTTCTATTTTCGAGACAGGTTATCGCAATGGTTCAATGGTTATCGCAAATTTTGTGAGCCGCGTATCGCCCTGTCTTCCTACGTCTGAAACAATGGAATGAGCTAAAGTAAGAAACTCAAGCACAATAATATATCAATAATAAAAATGAAGGTTATAGCGGAGACAATCGATTTAAAAGACATTTTTGCTAAAAACGAATGTTTCGACCCCTAAGGTCATCGTCAGCGGTTATCTGAAATTGCTTATGACAATTTGAGTTCAATTTTGAATTCATGGGTATACCTACAATTTCGTCCTAAGCCTGTGAACTCGGTCTCTAATTTACGTATAACCAAATCCCTTTTCATTAGCCGCTTAAAACCCGATCTAAACGATATGCAGTCGTCTTCCCCTTTAAAAATAGTTTCCGTTTAGCAGTTTACCCATTTTTGTAATGTTTTTTCTTCAATTTATGAGTATTTCTTCACGTGTTTTTGAGATGATAACCTTAGGGGTCGAAACGATCGTTTTTACAGAAATATCTTTTAAATCGATTGTCTTCGCTATAACCTTAATTTTAAGCTATGTCGTGTTATACAACCCAATTTGAGACATAATAATAAAAAATAGCGAACTATCTATTGGCTATGGACCACTCGATCAAAACAATTAAGGTGGTTATTTAAAACTAGTGTGCACGGCCCGCCAAAAATGACGGGATTCAATACCTTTCTTGTACAAACTTTCCAGACGTGGATGACAAACAAAAATATCTATCCTAACAGTACCCGTGATCAAAAATAAAATATGTTATTGCATTTTCGCACTGGTGAAACTCGTATCACAGATACGGTCATTATGGCTATCTTCATAAGCGTGACGAAGAAATGGAAGAAGCGGACTCAAAACAAACTAACCAAGGATATTTTTAGGTAGTAAATCGACCCATGGAAATTCCTTGGACCCGTGGAAACTCCTAGGTGGACCCGTGTAAAAATTCTGTCAATATTACCTATCCTACGCTAACCTATCCTATCCTAATCTAACCAAACCTATCCTAAACGAACACATCCTGGTATTAGTCAAACATATCAATGCATATAAAGGCCATCTTGTAATGTTATACTTAGGAGTCCGGTATTCATGATACCGCAAGCTCAGACATCTTATGTTTCTTAAGAAGCGGACACCAGACAGATATATAAATAAGCACACAACGGGTATTATTAGGTTAGATTGGTTTTGTCGTAAGAATGAAAAGAGACTCTAAAACCCTTGAATAGTTAAAAACTTTACCTTACTCAAGACCATGAATTTACTGTTGCTAATTGAGATTTTAAACAAATCTGCATGATCCCGTGTGTGTGAATGTGAAGGAGCTCCTATAATTTTTCATGTACGATAACTTCTCGGCGATCCTACGACGTGCAGTACGGGAAGTCACGCTCGTATACTCAGAAGTACGAAGTGCCTGCATTGTAGTAGGAAACGGATGAATGATCCAACTGCAAATCGACGGGCCGATATGATTCTAAAATTTTATCCGATGGAACATTCCCTAATCAAAAAGAAAATCTCTTTATTTTCAAATATCTCCTGTATGAGAATTTCCACTTTACTCATTAAACCTAATGGTTTTGATAATTTACTACTGAAATGTGCAATAGGTTCTTTGAAGGAGACCTTTTGGGTCGAGACATCATATATGAGATTTTTGCGTGAAAATGTTCCTAGCCCCTTCCTATATCACGTAGTGAAAACGGGAACCCTGTACGAGGCTTTTAACCCCCCAAAATACCCCCCAAAGGGGGTATTTTACCCTAAATAACCTCCAAAATGGGGGCACTTGAGGGGTATTTTGGAGGCATACCCAGAGGGTTACCATAATATCCAAAGGGAGAAAACAATGGAAAACCAAATGAAATATTACATAAAAATAGTTGTGTTATAGTTATTTTGTAGGAATAACAAAAACCTAAGTATCATGTATGGCAAAGTGCCCTGAAGAGCAGAATACTTCTCTTTAGGAAGAATTTCTTTGATATTGAACCTAGAGCAATGAAATTTGGTACACTGATAGTAAATGCAATTTGAAATCATTTATCATAAGTAAACAAATATTATTTTGTTCAAAGAAAACGAGATATTCATAGAAAATGAAGTTTTTGGGGGAGTTTTTCAAAATGCTTCTCCTTCGGCAGTTTTTGAGTAAAAGTAATGATTTTAGTGTCATTGGATGCGGAAATACTTGTACATTCTAAAAACTAACATGGCATTCTCCAAACATTTAATTTAAAATAGAAAAACATAAAAAACTCCACGGCACGTCGTCTTTCGTAAAAAAACGTACTTTATGACGTCACAACTCATGACCAAAAATGAATTTAGGATTGCCCATTTAGTTTTGAATTGCCTGCGTTTTTATGCATCCAATGATACCAAAATCATTACTGTAGCTCAAAAACTGTAGGAGGAGAATCATTTTGAAACCCAATAAACCATTGTTTACATTATAAGCAAAACAAAAAAACATGAACAATTCAAATAAAAATTTTGTAAAATTTTTGGGCCAAGTTAGACCCCTGAAATCATTATAGAGTAATCCAGAGACATAGGAGATGACATAGCAACTTCGCGCCGTAAGAAAGTGCCATGAGGGAGGTGTAACATGATAAAATACCACTTCCCCCTCCCCTCCCCCCATTCTTAAAACCCTCGTAGCATCGGACCCAGTACACGTACGAAGCTAATTTTTTCACAGGATGTACCTGACACCTTACCCTTTCTATAGCACCTAAAAATCAATATCCGAGAAAACTCGCCAATCTGAGGGTATTCTCCCCTGAACAAAACCCCCATTTTCTCAGAACCAACTTTTCAAGACTTTGACGCTCAATTTCAGCCACAGTTTTCATCCGATTGGGGTCATCTTTTTTGTATCACCGAGAACAATGTGAGTACTATAATATTTTGCAGTTAGTTTTTTGATAAACCTAAAAAAATATTTTTTTATGAATTTTTTTGTCAAAATAATCGTCAAAATATTTTTTAAATTTTTTTAAAATTTTGTTTCAAACTGAAACGAAAAACTATCCGGAAAGTTTTGACCGCTGTTCATTGTGAATCAAGCAGAAAAAAAACATTCGTCTCTATCTGCATTATTGGCTGAGAAATTGTCAGTTAAAAAAATTTCTTTCGGGCGGGAGGGGAGTTTTAACTTGGGGAGTTTTTTTTTTTGGGGGGGGGGGGGGAGTTTTTGGAAAATTTCGAAAACTTTATAGGCTAGACCTGTTTATTCGAATGCTTCAAACGTGCTATGAATACCTCAATGCTTATTTCAATCTGAAAGTATTTATTTTTTATTTTTTAAAGTTTACCCTGTTCGGACTCCTGAAGTTCAGATGTTCATCTATTATAATATCAAGGAACTTCAAGAGAGATTTTCTTCAATAACATCATCATCAATCTTAATGAGTGGAAAAAACGCATTCCTCGTCTATGAGAATATAATGTATTTCATATTATCGATACTAGCCCACACACCCTTTATTTGAAATAAAAAAGAGGACGAAATGAGAGAAAGGGCATAAGAAATAAAAAATACAATCTCTCGAAAGTTGATAAGGCCGCGTGAACACGGCCCGTCAAAATATATAGGGCTGGAGCTTGTATCACAGATACGCTCATCACACACTGCAGGCTGGCTTCGGACAGACCGACGGACGGACGGACGCGGCTCTTATTATAGTATAGATTGAGGATTATTTTATTAGCTTTGATCCACATTGAAGCCTTTTGCACTTTCTGCAATCGAAATAGGATTTTCGTTAGAAAGAACAGGAGAAAGTGGGCTGTCGTCTTCAAAAAGTATGAATTTGAAAAATGAAGTAGATTGTACTATATCGTTGGTGAAGATAAAAAATAAGTTAGACCCACGGACGGATTCCTCTGCCACTCAATGACTTAATGACAGTAGTTCCGATTGTGCTTCGTCAATGGCAACGTATTGCTTCCGATTTGTTAGGTAGGATTTGAATAAATCATGTGCAACTCCTCTTATGTCATAACAGTGGAGCTTCGACCGGTAAATATTATGTTTCAACTTTGCTTTCCGCAATTAACAAGTTGAATAAATGGAATTGAAAAATTGAGAAAAGCCTAAAAATTCCCCAGCGCGAACGTAAACGGAAGAGATCAAATAGTACTCTCCGAAACCTTGATTAACATCACGAATAAGCTGTACCTTTACTGATAACCGCCCAATGAAATTCGAAACAAGCGTGGGAAATCATGGTAGAAGTCGTATAATAAAAATTTCCAGACTGGAAAAGCAATTTTGACCACTTTTTAAAAATAGTGAATGATTTCAACAATGCTCAAGGTTGGCGATAGTCTAAGCTCATTCTAAGCAAACTAACAGTTATAAATCTAACTAATTCTTCATGGGATATGGCAATTTTTTCTTCAGTGCAATACTTATTTACTGGAATGTCCCTTTTCTAGGAAGATGGCCTTCCAGTCTAATCGGTGAGCTTAAATTCGCCGACATTTTAACCCGAGCCCTCAGAATTCTAAGTCAGGCTTACCTTAATATTAATGGGCTTGGAAAAAACTAGATTGAGTAATATTTATAACGATACCTAAGAGAAATAGTTCATATCCTAGTAGAGACGTTAATATATTTTTTTCTTGCCCTTGGTATCAATGTGTGTGTATTGGTCCTTCAAACAGAATGGCTCTACTCGAACATGCAGGCATTTAGAAATATATTGAAGACAATTTCAAAGAGATGGAGTATGGAATGATCAAACAACGCCAATTCAAAAAGAGTAAACAAAATTCTTAGAAAATTAATTTCAAGACAGCCAGAAAGTTATACATCAAAGTTTACTCGTTCTGCGATAGCTATACGTGCCCCGCCTCCTTTAGGAGATGAAGATGGATTGAAATTTTGAGTAGAGCGCCCGGCAAGATTATGTTAGAATTTAAATTGTTCTGTTGCTGTACTCATTTGTAAATCTTTTGAGTTGATGACATAATTGTTTAAGGGTCCACTCTACTGTAGTTTTTTTCATTATTTAATTGGGGAAGAAGTCAAGGAGGCAAATTCTTATTCACTGGCAGTAACAACTTCTTCGATCTACAGAACGGTTATATACGTAAACGTTTGAATGAAATCCTCCATGACCAAGAAATACAAAGAAAGAAACAATTGAAAGTGGTGTCTGGTGGACCTCGCGTCTTCAATATGATCGAACGTGAGTTCTAATGATTTTTGTTCTTTATCGACACAGAGCACTATTGTGCTAGTGCGTGTGACTAAATCAGTAAAACAAGCTAATCACTTATTGTGTATGCAATGAATGTGAACCAATTTATTACCCTAAAGGCATATTTATATAGTTGAGTTGAGAGGGTGTTAATATTTCATGGCTCGTTTTTTCTATGAAAATTGCGCATAAAGTATAATTTTCGTAACCGATTTCGAATGTACTAAATGCTAATTCCCCTAAAGAGGATATCGTAAGATAATTGTTCTTCGGCGTATCTTGGGTACTTTGTAATTCTTTGGTGATATGTTAAATTGAAAGACTAGCTGCAATGCAAATAGTCACTCTCCTTGCTAGCTTTCCTCGGAGATTTGTCATTCTAGATTCCCTGAGCTGCCACCAGCAGATTTAGAAGACTTTGCGGTGGCAACTTTACATCCTCGTCTCAATTGGAACAATTATTTTAACATACAAGTGCTAGTTCTTGCTTTTAATTCTGGTTAAATTTACTTTTTCCAAGGCGGGCTCAACGATAGTTCTCAATATTCAGCCGTAACCAGAGAAGTTGTTTTCAGTGCCACATGCAGTTGTTCTGATGAATTCTGTGAACAAGAACTACTATCGTTGCCTGCGACAAAAAATTAATAACGAGATACTAAACGTCAGTAACCTGAGAATTTGGAGATGGCAGTGTAAAAACCTTCTCTGCCTTACGAAAGGAATTGAACAATACTCCAGTGTTATACTGCTGACTGCGAAGGGTTCCTGGAAATGTTTTCATTTCCATGCGAAGAATGTGGCCCAAATGGCTTGCAGACAAATGTGCGTCGCGCCTTTTGTTGGTCTGAGAAAAAAATCTGATTGATCGTATCCGTTGAGTTCTTTTTTAGTTGATAGATAGGTATTTCTTCAGATTTACCGGCAAAGAAGTCGAAAGTAAAATTAGGGTATTGAGTTTTGGAATTTTTATCACACAGAGTACGAGGTCTTTTTGAATTTTTTTGGCATGTTAAATAGGTAATAATGTTTTATAAGAAAGTGTATATATATTCATTTAAAATTTTGAGATATCCGTGATAATACTTCTTTATTAAATTCATTTATGTAAAAATCTTTGGCTTCAGTGCCTGCTTCTATTTGGGTCCAAAATCGTTGACAAGCTGAAATTAAGAGGACCTCAAACTGCTCATTCACTGCGGACATCACGTGAACATGGCAGCCCTCAATAAAGGTATGGTACTATAAAGATGTCAATTATTCTCTCTACCTAGGACGCTCCACACGTAATAGTGCGTAGGATTTAAATCTGGTAAGTTTAGGGGTCGCATTTTGGGGGTCAGATGATCGTATAAATCCACTTACAAACAGTCTTGAGTTACGATAGCTTTGCGAGAAGGTGCAGAGCCTTGCTGAAAGACGTGTGACCTTATTGAGTACTTCATTTTTCAAAGTTTAACAACCGTTTTTAGAAAACATCAATTTATCCAGCAGCATTAACCCAAAGAAACTGCGCTTAAGTGTAAGGTGGCATATGACATGACCTACACTAATCACAGCTTAGAAACCGTCACATTAACAAAAAAAATAACGCGCATTACCCTGGGTATCACTGAAAGGTTTGCACATACCCACCTGTTTAAAAACCAATGATGGTATTTTTGTACCATCTCTATCGGAAATAAACTGTTTTTTTCTTTTTTTTTGGCATTCCGTCAGTTAATTTTCGGATACTGGTCAAAGTTTTTTCGTCACATGAAAACAAAAACATACAATAATCGTAAGGTTAATTGTCTTTGTTGACTGCTTTGAACGCATGAGAAGGTTTTAACGAGTCTTTGCTGATACGAATAACCTTTCCTCATTGCATATGACATGTATCGGATGTCCTGATGTACCAAAGTTCTGATAGACCACTCTGATACTTGTAGTTCTTTGGCAACGGTCCTCATCGATAACGTTTTGATAGTTCCGTATTAATTCAGGTGTTCTTATAATGCCAGAGAGTTGAGCATGCTTTTTTCCCTTGGCAGAGAGAAAAACATTGCACTGAAGCATTCCAACCGAACCTTACGAACAAATATCTGGCAACGTGTGAAAAGTTACTGATTTCTTAATCAATCGCTATGTTTGTCAGTTGAAGCAACTACGACTGCATGGCTTTTCATTTCTTAGGTTAAAAACTCCCTCTGAAAGGGTTATTGTAAATAAAATATTATATCATAAATAATTTGAGTGTGTAATGAACTAAAAACGGCGTTCCTTCAAATAGCCCTCGCACTCTGTACTTCGCTCCTTGAACAGCTCATAACACAGTTTAGTTTTGACTTGTTGGAGTGACTTGTGAAGTTAGTTGACTTCCACTGGTATGATCCCATTAAATTTTATTAGTGCGTACTTTATTCCCTTTCATAAGAGTATAAGTGAAGTATATTTACGCATAATCTCAGGGGAATAACCCTGGTGAGTAGGACTTTAATTGATGAGCGTTAAATGGTGTGGGTAAAAAGGATTGTTAAAATATGTATTTGTGACAGTTCTTTACATGTTAGTTTGCTTTTCTTTGGTATTCTTTGGTTTGCTTTGGTATAAGTTTGCTTTTCTTTGGTATCTTGAGTTCCAATGATTTATGTTCTTTATCGACACAGAGCGCTATTGTGCTAGTGCGTGTGACTAAATTGGTAAAACAAGCTTATCACTTATTGTGTAAGCAATGAATGTGAACCAATTTATTACCATTTAGGCATAATTATATAGTTTGTGAGGGTTTTAATTACATTTCACGGCCCGTTTTTTCCATGAAAATTGCAAATAAAGTTTAATTTCCGTAATCGATATCGCATGTACTAAATGCTTTTTCTCCTAAATAGGTTATCAGAAGATAATTGTCCTTCAGCGTATCATCGGTACTTTGTAATTCTTTAGTGATATGTAAAATTTAAAGACTGGATGCAATGAGAGGAATACTTTGGCTGTAATTTTGGAGACACAATGAGGTTGTAACAACGAACTGAAAAATTGCAATTATTTTTAACTAAAAGACTTCTTCATGCCGTTCTAATGCCGCGCCGTAATGCCAGAAAAACGTTAACATGTGACCCCCAACATTCGGAAAACACATGCGCAAAATATAGGAGCATTGGATGCAATGGAAATACAAGAAAACAAGTATGAAAACCAGCAGCAAAACATTATGATGAGTAACGTTTGGAAGTCATGTATATCAAACCATTAATTATTAAAGCCAACTAAATGAAACGCGCGCATCCGAACGCTTCGGTTGCGTTAATCTTCAATTACTATCGAGCTGCATTGCCAGCCTATGGTCTCGCTGAACTTTTTAACTTTGCATGATCCACTTCCACTTCACTTGGTTTAAAATTGCTTGCTCACTAGTAATGGCCGAAATTCATAATATCAGAATCACATTTTCAAAGCGACCGATTTCTAACAAACTGAACTCATCAACGACACATTAGTTTGTCTCTTTTCCCACTTTCGACTGCCTAACTTGCACCGCTTTTAGCACAAGGCTTTTCCTATTTGTCGTTCATTATGCATAATCATCGTAGTTCTTGTAAATCGACGCTTGGGGTGTTTACTGAAGAATTTTTTTATTATTTGTGTGGTTTCGCCTCAATGAAGGTCTGTTCGCTGATCAACACTTCTATTTTAGAAATGGGTAGATGACTGAGATTTATTTTTAGTGAGTATAAATTTCTAATACAATCGCCCTTAAATAAATTACGTTCATGATGATACAGAGAACTTTCAGGTTATAGACTGCAACCCTCGCAGCGCAGATTCGTTTCTTTACAAATAGAAGGGGGTAAAATAATTTACTGAGGGTTGGCAGACGTCGATGCCGACCTTGTTCCTTACTGAAGATGCTAATGGTTGATGCTCTGAGGGTGCGCCCTCTGCGAGTGTGGTCACGCAGGCAGCCGACGGCCGCGTTGTGGCGTGTTAAGTACTCCTGATCGCCTGGGTCATCTTGCTTGCACACAACGTCTTCTTGTGCGTATACAAGAAAAGAGTCCGGCCTCCTGAAGATAGCGCATTAATTTCACTGAAGCAATTTCAATCAGTCATTCCTCTTTTCACAAATTTATTGAATTTTCAAAAATTTTGTCGTAATAAATTCAGTTGATGACCCAGCTAATAAATGAAAATTATTCACACGACAATCCGTATCATCAAAATAAAATTATTGATGAATTTTTAATAGCTCTTATTCAGTGTTCAAAACATCATCAGTTGATATTATTCTGCATCAATTTATTTGTTCCATTTTGAGCATTTGCAAGTAACGTGGCAACACAAATGAGAACATAAAAATGCGCATGATGTGCAATTATAGAGTAAATAAAATCAATTCCAAATTAAAACTTGCAGGGTTTCAACTATAATTTGTCTACAACCACTTTTCTTGCTATAATTTTAGGTCAGAATGAAGCCAACCTAATAAAATAAAATGAAAACCAGCCTCATTTTGAACAATTTTTGCATCAATTTATTCTTAAAAATATATTGCTTGCCCATATAGCTAAAAATATGTCTGATCCTTGGGAATGGTTACTGCAGTATAACTAATTTTTGTGACTTGAAAATACGCTTGTAATTGTAGTTGCAGCTGAAGCTGACAGTGTTTGAAAATCAATTATCTTTAAATCATACTAGTTCAGCACCATCAAAAAATAAGTTTATAAAATAAGGAAAAATGAATTTTGTGAACCCTTCTGTAAAGGATCAGCTCTTTCATTAAAATTTTACTTGATATCTCTCACGTAGATTGGCGACCCACCTACACAGTACCTCCCCATTTTATTTGGTTGCGAGATGACTAAATTGTAAAGAAGTGTTGTCGAGCCCTTGCTCGCTCGTACGTGCGTCACTCTCACAGATTAAAGGATGAGCTGGGACATACTTTGCATCAACTTTTACAAGCACAGCCTCCCTCTCTCCTCGAACGTTCAGAAAATTTCCGTTTTTATCATCTGCTATCTGCAGAAATATTTTATACCATGCGTTCATCCGAGATAGATTTTGTCTCACGCAAAATGGTCAATTTGAATATCATGATTGTATTGAATGTAATTTATGCTCTTCTGTAATCGCATTATGTCCGCAAATTGTGTATTTATGCGCTCATCTCTTTCACTTCGTATTGCTTCGAGCAATGGTTTTTCTGCGTCACAAAATCCAATTAACACAATTTCATAATTCAAGAAAGTTTACGCTCGCTTAAAAATTATGTGAACTCCACTAAATGATATTTGTACCTGAATGACATTTTCATTTCTAGTTTATTTGCATAAAAAGAGAATTTTATCGAAGTTTTCTTATATATTATCAAAAATTAAGTCATTGCCCTTCGAGTTCTTAATGGTGCCAACATAATTTGTGCAAGTTCTTCATCCCAAGATATCTTCGAAATCGTACAAACTGTTTTTGAAATGACAGCTGCTAATGAATTTCTTGTAGACTTTCGTCAATAAATTTCCTTGTGTATCGGTCCCTATTACACTTATGGCTTCAGAATTTATCATTGAATCAACAAGCCGTTCAGTTGAATATTACGAGCTCTGGAGAGTTGGGTAACGAATAAATACGAGCACTATTGGTATAGCACGAGGCAAGAAGAAATATTGTCTGAAAATATGACGTTTTTCTCAAGATGATCCTTAAAATTACTCTATTTTAACCACTTAGTTGCAGTTCTTTTAAGTAAATATCACTCCTTGTGCACCACCTCATTAAAAATGTTAAATATTGCTGAGGAAAAACGACAATGAACAAATTGGGACCTGTGAAAATTAAAGCATATAGGAAGAGATATCAATTCCCATCCCCAGTCGTCCATCGTATCAATCATTTCTAGCTAAATGTTAACTATAATTATTGTTTTATTTCTCTTGACTCAATTTCCAGCTCACTCGTAAAAATACTTTCTTGAATTCACACAATCTATTAGTCAGTTCACGTTCATTTTTTGGTGAATTTATTTCTTATATTTATTTATTTGTTGAATTTTGGAGTGAAGAATGAAACCCCCTGCACCAATATAATATTTGGTTAACAAAAGTCTCTTATAAATGAGTTGGTAAAGTATAGATAACTCTGAATTTTTTGATTAAATTATTCATCACTTTACTGCCATTTCGTAGGTAAGCGCTTGGAAAGTTTTTTCCGTGCATGGGAATATTCATTTAAAAATATTATCTAATACACTACATATTTTTTTTAACCCATTAATGGCGATGGGTTAAACTGAAGTTCAATATTCAACTCAACTTTAAAGTCAAAAGTTGGGGAAAGTTTTGTAAATAGCAAACATTAATTGGATCTATTACATAAGATCAATTTAAAAGATTGTTAACAAATTTTCAAGCGATTCATCAGTGAGTCGTTACGAACTTGGAAAAACCTAAGTACGACCCACCGGTGGGTCATATCGCATCCAATGTGTTAATTTGCAACACACCCCATCGAATACTGAGATTTATCCAAGTTTGAAATTATTCATGTTTTTACGTTTAAATAATCATAATTCCTTCACGGAATTTTCTCGGACTTCACCGAATATTAAATATCTTATAGGTTATGTCTGTCGCACCCGTCGGCAACCCAGCGGTGTGTTGTACCCACTTATACCCTCCGGTATTATCAAGATGCCCGCCCCCTATATTACTTCACCAGGATCTCGCCAGAGGAACAGTCCTTCCTTTCGATCGCTTCAATGCCGTTCGTCCGGCCTATAATGATCATGATTATTCCAGTTCATCAACTCCATTTGTGATACCGTCATCAAGGCTAACATAGCTCTGTTTGAACTTGTCTGCCTTGAAAAAACAAAAACGCTAGTGAAATACTTTCTAACTCAATGAGAGCTGATTCGGTTCAAAATTGGGAGACCTAGATACTCCAGACGACATGTGCGTCGAGGCACTGCAAACTTCTTGGATTCTTTGACGAATAGGCTGCTCGTAAATTTCACAGTGCCTCACCTACGTTTTAGATGAAATTCAACAACAATGAAAAGAGTGTCTGATTGCTTTGCTAAATTGCGGTAGATCATATTCGTGGCTAAACAAACTTAGCCACGTTAACGTATTTGAGCAAGCTGTTTTTCGTAAGATTATCTATCCATTCTTCCCGTATCTAGAGTTGTCTTATTACTTGTTTATATTCAAGTCTTTCATGCATTCATCGCACATTCTTGCGAGCAGATTATGGATCTTGATCCATTACCAATAAGTTAGACGGAAATGTGAAATGAAACTCGTGTCTCTATATGTTGAACCGCAATAGAAAGGCTTGACACTGCTGAAGAAGAAACTACTGTCACCAAACTGGGACCTGTGAAAAAATTGAAGCATCTACTAGGGAGTGACATCAATGCCCATCCCTTGCTACCCATTCCGAAATCGGTAAAATTCGTAACAAGAGTGGTTGTGGGTGTAGATCTTTAGTCAGGGAAGCATTATCATTTATTCTTTTACTTTTCCTATTCTTTCATGGATAGGTGCAGGCGTACTTTACAACCGACCTCCTACACGAGTGTTTGATCTTTTATTCTTTATTCTCATTGCATGCTTTCGTCTCATAAAGATGCCAACGACTTCTTTCGTGAGCATCGCAACTGTGGCAACATGCATCCTCAAATTTTGCAGCCTTATTTGTGTCACTTAAAATTTCTCTGAGTTTTTATGTGATTGTGGCATTATTGAACGGAGAAAAAAATTAAACCTGAAATATTATTAAACTGTACATTGGCTCATTGTCTGAAAATTACTTCGTAGAAAACATATAGTTGTGTCCACGAAATAGTTTTCTCGCTCGCTATTCATCTTCCCACTCTAAACTGTTGTTGAGTAGAGTAGTGAGTAGTGAGTAACTGTTGTTGCTCGCCCACTAAAATGCTTTGCCGGTGCAGCGAAATGCAAGATGTGCGTGGCAGTCGTGGCTGCTTCAAAGCTAATAAGATTTGATTTCTGTACATACACTTCTAGGTCGTCCGAAGCCTCTCACTTCACTTCACTCCAGTTTCAATTAAAAACCAATCAGTAATTACTTAGGTCGAACATAAATATTTTAGCGAGTATTCCAGAATCACTACTTTCTCAATTAAGCGATTGTTGGTGATAATAAATGCATTTTCTTCTGAAATTTCGCGATTGTTAATTTTTGCGCTTCGGATTCAGCGAATTTTCAATGTCTGCTACCGAAAATTTATGATTGCCTAAAAAGCTCAGGGCCATTCAAATTACTATTTTGAGTAAAAGTAAGGCAACTCTCTCGGGAGGCTATTTCCTAACACAATTGAAAATGATATACCTGTAAAATGATGATATACCTGTATAAATGATACACCTGTATGCGAGTAGCTGCATCCCATTCAGCGACTCCCGCACGGCACCGGTTTTCAATTTTACCGAAGTACGACCGTCATTTCCTGGGCGCAACTTTGATACATGAATACCAATGAATCAGGGACGGCCCGAGCCCAGAATGTAAGCGCGGGCCTAACTACCAGCTTTATTGACTAACTTCGTGCCATCCATCAAACGTATGGCTTACAAAGAGCGAAAACACATTTCGGTAGCCGGTAGTTTTCCACTACGAGAGATTCTATAGGTTAGTATTTTTTAGGTTGATCCATTCTCGTTGCATTGAGTAAATTCAGTTGTAAAACCTGGATTGAGATAGTATCCGAGAATTTCAGATGTGAAATATTGTGAATTGTCATGGAAACAATAATAATTTTAGATGTAGGATTTTCATAATTTTAACCGTGAATTTAAAAATGGCATTTCATCACCTCCTCACAAGTATTTTTTAGATCACTCATTTATGGTGTTTCTTAATCTGCTTTTTCGATGAAATATTAAAACAGTAGCTTCAAATCACGAATGCGTTTTCTTGTGTTAGAAGAGAACACGTAGTCGTACTTTGAATGCTTTTTGAAACTTTAACTTGTAAATAACTTCTGACAACATGTTCCTCTACAATGGATCACTATTGTTGCTGTATGACATTATGCAACGCGGACTGTATAGAAACAGAGGTGTTTGTGATATTTTCCACATTGTGGTAACCAGTTTTACAATACGACACTTTTAGAAATATTCAACATAGGTTGATCAGAGCAAAAGATAAATGTGTGTAAGACGTTTGAAGAAGTTTGGAGGGACCTGAAAAAGGTCTGGACACAAAAGATAGAGTGGAAAGGAATCCACTGCAGCAATGAAGGAGAGAGGAAACAGTTCAGGAGGTTATACTTCGCGACGCGTACAAAGGGTGAGAATGAAACTGACTTGCGACTTAATTTGCTGGAGGAGGAGAGACGGCCCATAACTTTTCAGGAAGTGCTTATCGCTCCAATATTGACAGTAGGAATACCTAAGTCACTTTCTGGGCGTAGAACCTATTTTTAAAAAGTACTCTCACAGTGGTATCTTATCGGTTTGAAGAGAGATGCTTTCGCTGTCAAGGTAGCGAAACTCAAAAATGATATGTAACCTTGAGAAAAAATATTCAAAACAGCATGTACGAAGGTAACTGTTACAGTAATTTTGCCTAATTACGAGTGAGTAATTCTGAGTATTTATGCTCAAGTTACTTGCTTGCGAATGTGAAGCGATTAAGTTGTTTCCCCACACCTGGAGACTCGAGAGCGTGTTGAGACAGTACGTCAGGTCACAGCGAAGACGAGTGTGTAGTTGTGAGTGGCTCGAATCTTTTCCATACGAGTAAGCCCCGCCAGTAATGCAACACGTAAGTTCACCTACTTGTAACTCTCGAAATATTGCACCTATCGACTTCAGATTACTCTCGAACGAAAGAATGTTTTAATCTTTCGTTTGAGAGTAATTTGAAGTCGATAGGTGCAGTACTTCGAAAGTTAAATGTGGGTGAACATTAGTGGCGGGGCCAATCTGGAAAAGATCCCGTAGCTCACAAATTACACTTTTATTTCCTCCCCTATAGAATGAAGACGTATTTCGAACTAAGAAAATATCGTTTTTAATAGTTTTTGTCGAGATAGCAAAATCGCTTCTATGGTTTCCCAGTGGTTTATTCTCCATAATATCATAGCGTTTTCACTACTATCATGTACGAAGTATTAACTGGGTTCGGTGACGTACACTGAAAAAATATTTTCCTCTCAGTAATTACCATAACAGTAATTTTCAAATGATGAATGCAGCTATTTTACGAATAAGGAATGCAGTTTCCATATTTTCTCAATGATCGCTCACCACTTGAAGCCTGCGGGGCTGGTGAGGCGGTGTGTGTTAGGCAGCACAAAAGAGCAACAAATGCACGGCCGAGTTCCTATAGAGCGTAATTGCGCCCTGCCGCGCCTGCACGGCCGCACTGCGCATCCAGGCCTGATGTATCGACTGCACGGCTCTCTGATGCCTCTATTGCGAACTTTCCTGTCCAACTAAACGCATTGCTATTGTTTTATTTCCAAAGTTAAGCCAATACTCGGACTGGACTTCTTGACCGGGATCTCGAGTGATCGAAGGGTTTCGTGCCTATGACAGTCTCAGCCTCGTGTCCGAAATTAATGACTTCATGTTGGTTAACGACTTTTTAAAACCGTTTCAGTGATTTGTCGGCTTGGTTTTCATTCCTGCGTTTTATGAGTAATGTTCAAGCTAGTTTGGTTTTGTGATAAATGTACGCGTACCATGAGGCTGTTTCTGTCTCATACAACTTAAGATCATGATTTTTATTCCAATTCGAACAGAAAATATAAATTGCCACTTACATCAAGGGGTTTCAGGGCAATCTTCCATTTCCTTTTAAAATTCTTTTCTGAATTTTTCATTCTTTGCTATAGAGCAGAAGTTCAAACATAACAAAATTGATTTTATAGATATCAAGATATCTACTTTTAAAGCCCCTTCAATTTACTTTCAGTCATGAGGAAAATCTGTAGACTGCTGAAAAATGGCCGAGAGCCCGAATCGTTTATTGCTATTCATGCTTGGACGCCTTCGGGCTTGTCTCTTTGATGATGAAATGAAAACGCGAGACGATGGCCTATTGGGTCTTGCATCATGAATGGAGACGAATGATTGAGGCCAGAAACCGAAAACTGCAACTGGGTCTTATCACACCGCGAGAACATTTATGCACGTGCACGTTTATGGGATGAATATTTTACTTTTTATTTATGTATTTGACCAGTTCAATTTTGGATAAACTTTACTCTTAATCTAACAAAGGTTAAATTAACCTCTATACATAAGTTAATTTATGTGTTATCTCTGAAGAGTTCAATCACTGCAATTAAGATGAGTAGACGTTCAGAAAATTGGGATTTTGCGATTTATGTGTCAAATCCACAGTATCGATGTGAGCGCTTTGGTGCCACGAGGTCATGAACCTCTGTAAAAGTGAACAGTTCACGTAGCGAATCAAGCTAGAGAGAGAGAGAGCCCTTTTATTCATGGTAGCAAAAATGTAATCAAAGTTTAAGACAGTGCTCCTTGCCTAGGATAACAGAACTATTCGTAACATCCAATGTTCCTTTCATGGCATATGAATTATTCGTAAGAACACCTGAATAAGGCAAAAAATGTAACTTACGAATATTGAACGAGTATCTAACAATCTAACCCACTTTGTAAACAGCGACATCGAACAGCCAAATGAACTTAAAAGACCTTCGGAAAATGTTTTAAAATATTTCCATAATATTACATTAACAGTTTCACGCACATATGGAACCGAGTCGTCAATCAATTCAAAACATTATCTAAATGTCCTTAATACGAGACAGAGAAACATAGTAATTAGTCCCTATGTTTTGTTCAGAAAACGCTGAGGTGAAACCAGGCAATTGAGGTTCGATTTTGTCAAAAGTTCATTAATAAAAGTTTCCTAATAACTGACTTTCTTGATTACTTTGAATGGCATGCGATCGAAGTAATCAAGCAGAAAGAGGTGTTACTACTTAAAAATTCCGCGCTTCACAGAGCAAGAAAAAAAAGTTACAATGTAAGAGGAAGAAATATTCACTGCAAATTCGGGAACAAAGAAAAGTACCAGCGAGTTCAACAAAATATTACCTAATTATCCATAATGGACTTAGTCTTGATGGGTATTTAGATGGAGACGAAATCGTATGCGACTAGGAGAGAGGTCTTTAACTAAATGAAATTTTAACACTAGTTAAATGTTCTAACAAACAGAGAGTAACAAAACCGTTAACACTCTGAACTTTCGACTTTAGATCTACGTAATCTGAACTCCAGACATACAGAAAGTGACAAAGTGAAAGAACGTATCTGGGACACAGCTTGGGATGACCTAACTGGCGGACGAGTGCTTTCGACCGCCAAACAACATCGCCAAAGCGACACCAGACGCATCTGCAGCATTTAATTCGTGCATGCCGTTGAGGCCGCCAGCAGGATTTCAAAATAGTGAGTTGGACGCTCGCGTGTGGAGATTGGAGTGCAATGAACTTACTTTGGTTTCCTGTACAGTAACTCCTCTGGTGGCGGGTGATGAAAGTCAATAACCGTGAAGCCCAATGGGCTGTGCCGAGCTAGAATGACTCCCGCGACTGGTGATAGACAGACCGTGGTCTCTGCAGGCCTTTCTGCAGTGGTTTGCTTTTACTAGCTTATCTAAACCCACGGATTGGATTTATCAGGATTTGTTCTCAATCTTACGTCTAATATTTGTAATTTCTTCGTTCATTTGTTATGACATCGAAGTCGGTCTTGTCAGCTGCTGTGATTAGTGAGATATGAGTGAATTATGGCTAGAATTTCTTTTGACGAATACATGTAGCTCTTACCGTTCAATGAATTTCATCGGCATCGATCCGCCTCTACTAGAATCAATAGAACTCAATGCCGAATGTTTCTCGTACATAGTTCGCAGTCTGCTCTTCCATCAATCTGTATATACTATACAAAAACAAATACAAGCAATAAATACATTTTAGGAGAGTATTGCATTCAAAGAGTTTCGTTCAGTTACGATTGTCAGCTAGATTGCTACACATGATATTCAAACGTTTTCCCCAAAAATAGGTCTCAGTCCATGTGCTGCGATTATAATAATGGTTTGAGATGTTGTCAAACGCTAGATCGCCCTTCCTCATGAGCAATCATTACTTCTTAATTAACGTGGGAAAATGACGCAGAGCATCGGACGGCCAATCATTGGCAATGCGTAGCGATTTTAGCAGATTTGAGCAAACAGAATTTTCGTAACGAAATAGCCCTCAAATGCCTGCATTTATTCATTATTATCAGCGTTCTTACAATTTTCGTCATTAGCCGGGCAGTGACACCAGGTTGGCATCGGCATCAGAATAAGAAAGGAACGATCCCCCGGCAGTGAACTTTAAAAATTTAGGAGGGTAAAAATTCGAATACAGATGAAGCATGTTATAGCTCTTTTTGAAAGAGGACAACAGTGTCTTCATTGCAGTAAAAAGTTTAAATATGAGTAAATGGCTGCATTTTTGCGTAGTATTGCGTATTCAAATTTGCGCTTGTATCGAAGGAAATAAATTACTGTTCTACTTGGAATTTTCACTTGTTAAAAATTATCTACAGGGAATACCTTTTAACAGTCAAATGTCTAATATTTTGTTATGTCGCTATGTTACTGTCATTTTTTACAATTCGTGTACACCTTCAATGACTGCTGAAAGAGTTTGAGGTAATGACATATCTTGGGTAAGAAGGCTGCTCTGATACACCAGACACACTCCTGGGGATAAAAAAATGAGCCACTGTGATGCTCACCCACAAAATGAATGTGCACGTTGATTTTATCTCCTTAATCAAATCTTACCTAAGTACAAAATTCTGTTTTTTTGCATCCAATAATGATCATTTGGTTCTTTTCTTTTTCAGATTTATAGCAAGGCCTAAATTTTTTTTCAGAATGGCTGTGGGAAAAACCAATTTATTTCAATGTGGACATAACAACAGAATCCATGGATTGATGCAAGTAAATTTCATTAATGAAGAATTTTTTGATTTTTCAAAGTAACAAAGTGTTCAAACGTCCATCAACTGTGAAACGAATTGGCAAGAAAAAATAAGAAAATTACAGACTATTCTGTGACGAAAAAATCCGGATCTGACCTTCAAAGAGTTCCTCACGAATGACTACAGGCTGAAAAGGCTGTTTTGAAAGATAGAAAGAAAACCTTGGCTGACCATTCCAAAGAATTCGGGACGGTAAATGAAAATTTATTTTTGAGAGACAATATTAGGAAGACTGAAAAAATTCGAGTTCACTTCAAGCAATTTTTTTTTGAGAACTTCTTCTGGCAGAAAAAGAACACCAATGTTATTGGGAAATTCATTTCTTTTGGAAGAAAAAGGAAAAGATGAAAAGTAGTTTGGGAATGCTTTCAGATGTGCAATGAGTTGCGTTTTTTCGTTCTGCCGATGACCTCGGCAGTGACTTTCTAAAGACTGCAGAGAGATTTTTTTTAAGTTGTGTCAACACGATTGTAGAGCAATAATATTGAATAAAATTGGTTTACAGCGCATTCACTCAGGCCAGATTCATTGAATTAAAGACGGTGTGATGAGTAAATCGATGAAAATAACGCATAAGAATACTAGTAAGAGTAATAATACAAAGTTTTCAGAAGCTAGAAATTTCTGAAAATATATCATTTTTCAGAATAATTGACCTCGCACACGCAACCAAAGTTTAAAAAATTGGATCCGAGAAAATTCAATCCAACTAGTTAATGTTTTGCCCCACTAAACCCAGATTTAAATCTTACTGAGGTTATGTGGGGAATTATTTTAGCCTGTCTGGGGAAATCTTTATCAAATGAGTAAAAGCTTGGGGAGGAAGTACCGTGAGAACGAAACATCATATCCTTATGCATGGTAATGAATGTATAGTTAGTGAAGTACTACTTACGAGAATATTTTTGCGAGATCTTGTGACAAAATAATGATTGTAGGATTCACAATCTCTAGTATGAGTAGCGCGGGATATCGAAGTAAGAACACTTGATCTCCAATCTAGTTGAAAACTTTTGAAGTTACAAATAAATTTTGTGTGATACTAGTCCAGTTTGGAGTTTCTGTTTTTCAGCCTTTTTTGATCACGTTATTGTGAAAAAATTTCATTTTTATATGGATTCAGGGATATTTGTTTTTTTAAAGTCAGACCAAAATTAGATATGATACCTCACACAACATGTGGAGATGTGTTACTCGGTAATCACACTCAGAATAAAAAGAAAAACTCTTCTACCCTTTTCTTCATTGGTAAGGACTCGTAATTTGTCCGATTTTGTTGATGACAGCTGATACTTTTTCTGAGTTGATATCAATTACATATGTCAATTGATGCTTTGACTTCATAACTCGCTGCTTCTTAATTCTTAGGACAACTAGAATTGCTAAAACTTTTCTTAGGCGTTAACAAAAAAGCGCCCCAATCAAAAAACAAAAATGCCCATGAATATTTCACAGTTCCAGAGGAAAAAAATCTCATAACTTTAGAGCAATATATCACAACAAGGCCACTAAAATCAATTGATAGCCACGTGAACCATATCCACGTGGTCTGACACCCTATAAATGCATCAAAACAATCTTATAAACGACGTAAAATGTGCCTAACAGAGACCCTTCGCGTGGAATGGGCTCATGCCTGCAGAGCCGTCGAACGCATGACCAGACCTGCAAAGCGAAAAAAATAAAAGACAGTCGCAGCAGAAAAAGAAATAAAAAGGAAAAATAAAGAAGAAAAACACTTCATTTCCAATAGGTAGTTCACAAGTACTAGCATTGGTTTTTAAAATATTTTAAAGTTAATTCACTTAAAAAACACACACACACGAGTATTGTAATACTCATGTCACTAGTCGAAAATAAATGATTGAGGGCAATGTTCTCCTATAGTCTTGCTTAATCTACATTTGATAATACATGTAATGATAATTATAACGTGCTCCCTAGTTAATCTACATTTGATGATACATGTAATGATAATTATAAGAGACAACACAATTTCATGGACGATGGATTTACATTGTGGGATTAGAACACTTTTACAATTTACATGTAAATGATATAAAACTTCGCAATTCTTGACGCCAGGAAATAATATTTGAATTGTTGGCTTCGGAAGATGTTCAAAGATGTAATTTTAAAAAAGCACGACAAAATATATTATACACATATATAATCATGAGGACAACGAAAATTACAAGGTTTGTATTTCTAATTAAACAATTTAAACATAACGGTCATTAGTTGATAAGCATTTTATTTAAATAGAAATGGATGATCACACAACAAATGTATAGTTTTTTTTACGTGAATGCTTTACAATAATAAAGAGATGACGAGTTAGGTACTGTTACAAGTTGAGAGTGAACAGAAAAAAAAAACATTATCTCTAGTTAAAATGTCAGTTGTCAGTTTAGTACACACATATGTGCGTATATACATGTAAATATATACACATATACATGCACATACATTCCTACGCACATACATACACCTAACACGTAAACATACATAAATACGTTTCTATGCATCGATGCAATCACAATATATGCACGTTCTATAAAAATGCTGTGCGATGTTCTGAAATATGGGATAATGAGCAAAGGGAATTCGTGACAACTCTTTCAGTATGTGTTGCTGCTTACAATTTCTAATAAAATATTGCAACGATGTTTTATTAGATATTGTATCGAAAAGATCATTGGTTGATAAGCGTCGTATTTATCATATGTGGGTGATCGCACTACAAATATATTTGTATATATATATTTTATAAATGCTGTACAATAATCAAGTGAAATGAAGTATTACGTAGTGACACATTTATCTATCTACGTACGCATGGCGTGCACAAGTACACATATACATAAGTAACGATGTGCGCAAATATCAGCGTAAACTAATCAGTATAAACTAGCATTCTAATCGAGGGAATCGGAGAAAATATCTTTTATTATGGCATGAATCTTTCTTTTATCTTATCTTTTATTATGGCATAAGTCAAAACAAATTTTAAAAGCTTCCACACATATGTGTGTCCTTAAAAGACTTCTTAAAAAGAAAATATTAAACCACAGATCTACAAAGTCAAGCTCAAACAGAAGGTAAAAGTAAAGCAAAATCCTTTACAGCCCTTCAAATTACCTCAATGCTAATTAGGGAGGGTATAAATGAAATTCTACAGCCTCAAGCCTTGAACAGCCAGCTGCTAATAATAAACAACACAATCTCGGCAAGAAGGTACGACAAGAGCTTACCCTCTTGAACCCATACAATTCAACGAATCATAATACGATTCGACCTAAAGGCCTAGCTCCTCGTATACAGTGTGCATGAGTAAACGATTGAATTAATGAACGAATTCTTAACGAGTATCTTCAATAATAATTATTATTCATCGCTCGTATCTGGATGACATAGTGCTGCAGGATTGGAAGCAGGCGCTCCACTCAGAGAAATGTTGACACACTTGGAGTGGTCACTGTGGCCGAGTCGCTAAGCATGCGCCCTTCACGGGAAAGTGTCAGCACTTCGAATCCCGGTAGTGCCACCAGGTGTTTCTCCCCGTTGGGAAATGGGAGAACTCAGCTACATTTCTCCACTCTACCCTGGTGTCGAAAATGGGTACCGGCTTGACCGGGGGTAATCGTCATTGCGTCGTGGTGTTAGTTGTAAGGCATTTGAAAAACCAATGTACAAGATGAAATGTATCAGGCTTGAATGGGATAAAGCACCCCTTAACATCCTTTGGGATAGTCAAATGATTATTCTCAGAAATCTTGGAACATATGTGGTTATCACTTTTGACACAATATTCAGGCAGTCTAAAATATTAAATCTCAGGTTTACGTTTCCCAATGTAAAAAATTCTCATTATAAAATGAGCACTTTTGAAATTTATTAATCAAGTTCACTTTTCAACAGAAATCTCAAGATGTTCGATGTTTTTTCTATTTTATATGTTTCAATCAATACTTGCATTCAGAGGTTAGTTTGAGAAAGTGAAACATTTATACGAAACAGTACCAGCATACGCTAAGTGTGTCAGAGTTGGCCCACTTACGTTGGTCGGATCCTAATCCTAATTTAGGATCCTAATCGGATCCTAATCCTAATCATCCTAATTTTATGAAACAAGCACAAAAAAAGTACTCGATAACTACCTTCTTATCAGCCTGATGTCTGTCACGAGTAAAATGATGAAATAAAGTTCATGTAACAATAGTGCTCATCAAAATATCTCTAAACCCGAAATTTGACTGTAGAGACTCGTAACAGGTTCTAGGAAAAACACTACAGTTTCACAAACTTATTTCGATTGTTTCATTCCTACTTTGACCTGTCTCAATTGGCTTCATGTAAGTTTCAGTCGTCTCACAATACGACTTTATTTAAGTTGACTTTGCGAAGGCAATACTCCTTTTTAGAGCGCTGCCGGCGCTTTCGATTTTCAAATTACTTCAACCTCTTTCAAGGCATGCTTTTTTTTCAAGCATAATATCTGAATTTTTGTACATAAGTTTCGGCTTCATGAAAGCACTGTTTTTATTTTTTTAACACTTTGACTGCGACAACTAAATATTAAGTTCAACACCAAACTCAAATTTAATGTCAATTGTAGTAAGCTATTTGGAAAATACCGAACATGAACTGGATCGTGTCCTCATTTTGCTTCGATTAAATATTTATGAAAATTGAGTTTGTGACTACTGGTCGGTCAGCAGCATAATGTTAATGACCTCCGTGTACCACCGGTGGTACACGTCGCAGTCAAAGTGTTAACTTGATGTCCTACCTGCTTTTTTCATCCTAGTGCAAATTTTAAGGTAGCTGAGAATGAAAAATGCAATAAATTTCAAGAATATTTTCAAAATTTAATAAAATATTGGCAGTGGAAAACCTTCACAAATGACTTCCATATTACAATATTTGAAACATTTGTAAATAATTGCGAAGTTTTCTTTTACAAGAATTTGCATACCTGAGCATTTTTATTTAAGTAGATTTGCATATCTATGTTTAAGTTTATAGGTGGAAGAAAAGTTTCGCTTACAAAAAATCTGAAACGACGAATTTTTCTCTTACGCGTGTGGTTTTTCCCTTCGAATTCTTTTTTCACAATAGTACTGGTTATAATAATGTAGCCGAGAAGCTTACGCGCCAAAGTTTGTCAATGTTTTGTGGTGGTCAGTAGATGTGAAACCTGAGATCATTTAATTTAATTTAAATTGGTCATGCTGACCCTCCTTCCTTATTTCATATTTGCTATTTCACAAGTATAAGTTTCTATTTATGTATACTGAAAAATTTTGTCCCAGAACTGAAAAATTTTTGTTGGTCAACATGCCGTACAACTGTCAATTTAGAGTGAGTTATCAATATATAACATTAATCAAGCTACTGTGAAGTGATTTTGTGAGTCACGGTTGATACGACATTCATAAGTGCCCCTGCCATGACACACTGCATAAATCAGTAATATTTCATATAATTGTTCCACTTTCTCAAACTAGCCCGTGAATAAACTCATTGACTGACAATATCTGAGAATTTGGTGAAATTTACCAATATCTTAAAGTTTTCCTAGAGTATTTTGTTCGTTGCCAAATTCCAAAGCTGCCAATTTTTTGTATGAGAAATTGTCCAACATAAGCAGCTTAAATGTGTTATTTAATTCTTCAGATTGCTTGAAAATGTGATCAAAAGGGATAAACCCAGATTTTCCAAGATTTCTCTGAATTACCTTTTGATACACATTGAGTTTATCAAAATATTTCTGAGTGTTATATAGGGAAATTTATAGTCCATTTCTATAATAACGGGAGCTTAGCCTATCATCACATCACTTTGAAGTACGGGCCTGCAGATCAGAGTTACGATGCGTCCTGACTCACGTCTTCAAGTATGAGATTTTTGCCCTATTTGGTTGTCCGATTTCAAGCATGTATTTATGTAACTTATTTCGAAAACAAGTCTGTTCTTTTTCGGAGTATCAAGAGAAGATCGGGAGGCTTCTGAATCTGCTGTAGTAATATTTAATGTCAGTCAGCCATGGCAGTGCAGTTTGTCTTCCGTCCTAAGTTAAGGTTCAAGTTTATTGTACGTCTAACGTTCCCTACTAAATTGTATTCCATGACTGTTTTTCTTGGTTTTTGATACTCGTGGGTGATCATGTTATGTTGATAAATATTTATGTTCCGCCCAAAAATCCATTTCTACTTATGTTAGGTGTGTTTGGTGAGCGCTTTGTTAAGTCCAATTAAACCCATCAAAATAAGGTCAATTCAAAAAGAGAATGTCTAAGTCTCATCATTAATTTTATAGAAAAAGAAATATTTTCTGAATGTTTCTTCATAAATTCGTAAGTACTGTCAAGTTTAGTTTTATTTTCTTTCGAACGTTATGTTGTCGTAATTTTTGTTGTTGATTCACTTTGTGACTTGTTTGTTATGCATCTGAATGTGCTGACATAGAAACAGTTTGGTGGCTTCGTCGAAGTTATTTTCGTGCTATTGAGGAATTAGGAATAAATTATTTTTCTAAAAAAGTGACCAGATAAGGAGAGACTTATGATCAGAAAGGGCATACAAATTTTTAGTAGTTTCTGGTTCACGTAAAAAAAGACAACCTTGTGTAATGAAGACAAAGCTAAAAAAAGACAACCTTGTGTGATGAAGATTTCACAGCATGTTAAATATATCTGAGCTGAAGTAAAGCTAGGAGGAATTCCAAATAGAATTGCGACGAACATCGGGGTTGAATCCGGTGATGATAAGATGAGACGTTAAAAATAAAAAAGCTTTAGAGCATCAGAATTTATGAACTAAAACAGACAGCGGTCAGAGCGGGCGAAGAATTGTTTGACCTCAGAACCCAGTATGACCTCAGAATTTTGGAGTCCTTGCATATTGTTATACATTAAAATATGCATCGTTATAATGTGACACTGGTTTTGTGAGTAAGAGTTCCGGAGGCTGAGGTTTACGAGTCCCGGAAGATCTTTGTTGTAGGCCTCGCATGGCAGGCTCACAGGATGTCCTTATCGAGTTTGGGTTCGGATGGGTCGGAAGCGCTCCGACCGCAGGCGTCGGATGGTACGGCGGCGGAAGTTCTTTGTTGCGCACTAGACTTAAGAGCAAGCTGTGTGTGTGAACTACGGTGACCAGTAGATGGATAAGTGCCTTACTGAGAGTTTCATTCTCCTCCTCGAAGTTTAAGGCTTCAGAGATTGTATTTACACCTACAATTGAATAAACCTCATGTGCTTAAAGTAACGACACAACATATCTTCAAGTGAAACCCTGATTTGAACAATATGGACAGTTCGCACCCTTTGCATACTTATGTGTCACATGTATTCTTTTTGTGCTTCTGCTTTACTCTCATGAATATAAAATTTTTACTTTCATGATATATTCTTAGTACCTATAATGATATTTATTGTACTTCGATCTTTTATTTTTGACTTAAATTTTTTTTCGCTTTAACTGATGAAGGAGCGGGACTCCGAAAAGTTTTTTTAGTAAATATAATTCTTTTTATCGAAATTTTCTTCGTTTTTAAGCTTCTGATAAGGTTGCTATTAAGGCAAACCACTGACGTGTTGAGATATATATTACAATATACTGTATTACAATCTTATGCAATAATACCCTTGGTGAGTTTATTTGTTTGGTGTCCGCTTCTTCCGTCTCTCTGTGACGCTCAAGAGGATGCTTAAATGACCGTATCTTCGGTACGAGTTTCACCAGTGCACAAGTATAAAAATATTTTTATCGCGCGGACAATAGGATGGATATCTTTGTTTGTCATTCATACCTGGAAGGAAATTGTAAGGAAACATAGAATCCCGTCATTTTTGACGGGCGTGTACACTACATAGTTCTAAGATGATATTGACATTTGTCGCGATAGAGTAACTCAAATACCTGTTTCTTCGATGAATGAGGAATTGTTTTGACCGAGACACTCATGCATGATGTCGCACAACCATCCGAAGGCAAAAAACACTCTTGAGTGTTTTTTGTTTCTGGAGTGTTTAAAGTTCGCGTTGATTCTTCACCTTCTGGACGGTTCTTCTGGTTCTTCACCTTCTGATGGTGTTGGCAGCAAGTATAGTCAAGACTTTCAGTTGGCTTATTTAACTTCGTTGTTCGACTGCGTGAATGACATCGCAGTCATTTTGCAGTTCGAATTCATTGTTTATTTTCGATTCAATAGAGCTTCTTTTTGCAGCCCTTCGTGGCCAGAATTGGTGTCAGCAAAATATCTCGGCAATCTAACCAATAAATTGAATCTTCCTCGAGACCCTGATATTGTTGCATAAATTTGGGGAACTGATCCGTTTTAAACGTAAATGTCAATATCATTTTAATCCAAGTTTGTTCTTAGGACTGATTAAATTCAATTAAAGTACGCAACATCGTCATGTCTTTTAACGTTTCTTTTACGTGATTCAGAATTACAAAATGCTTCGATGAAACTATGAGAAATATGCACTTAAGTTTTTTTCAATCGATTCACTGTTGTCTACTCCTTTTTCTGCCACTTGGATTAAAATTAAAAATGTTCGCTTTCAACTTAGATAGTGGTTAGCTGGAAGTACAAAAAATTTCTTTGAACACAATATACATGAAATTTTGTTAAATTAAATTTTAAATTGTTTTTGTAACTCAATCACAGCACTTGTCATTTAGAAAACTCATTCGCTTTTAAAGTTACGATATTTTCCCCGTTTTAGTAAACCCTCATGAGCACGGAGCATTGTATGAAGACTGAAGTCTGTTTTCTGTATATTTGGTCACCCATTACCTTTGTCTGTACTTGGATCGGTCTGATGCCTGAACGGATTGGAACATTGCTAAAATTTCAATCTGTCAACTCAAAGTTGTATTAGGCGTGATAGTCTCAAATTATGTAGTTTGGATGAGTTTAGGTTTGGCGTCAGATGACTACGATGTTTTTCTATTTATATGCTAAAACAAATAATTTTTGCTGCTGTTATATTTCAAGATGTTACAATCGATAAATACTAATTTAACCGGCCTCTGCGACGCTAAATATCATATTCCCTCCGCAAAATTATGAGAGGCAAAAAAGCTTCGATTGTTGTCATGTGCGTAAATTCATGAACTTTAATCTCGTGTCATGACAATTTTTCTAAAATTTTCAAGCTAACATAATAGAAAAATTACAATTATCCCATTGTTGATCTGAATTTAATTTGATCGCAAAATATTGCAGAAATTGTAATACGTAATACATTATAAAAAATTTACGGTCAAATTTTGGGGGCTGGAAGCTCGCGCTCTCCCAGAACATCGATGCTTCTGATGCAGGCTTGATCATTTCTCGGTCAGGTGACAGTAACTGAAATTGATATATCATCTAATACTCTCTCTTATTTAATTTTGACGTGTTCTTCTCGTTAGCGTTTGGCTTAGAATAGACATGCCAGTTGATTACGCTGCACGGCGTAGTTTTGCTCTTTGCTCTTCTTAGTTGTTTCCTGTTGATGAAAATACGTTCTACCTCTGTGGCTTCTCAAAGTTTTTTGAAATAAAAATGGATATCTAAAATTTCGTCCGCATTAATTCGTCTGATTCTTAAAATGAAAAGCGAGGCGAAAATCGCTGAGCGTATTATCATTTTATTAATACAATTAGTGAAATCTGAATGAATAAAATTGAACGTTTCGAACTAAGCAGATCATCTTCAGCACAAGTTCTACGACAAAAAAAAAAGAAATATGAGTAAATTAATACTACAACATACAAAAGAGTATTACAACATGCAAAAACAATCGTAGACATACAACTGAAAAATTAAAACAAATGATCGCCTGAAATGAATTTTGATCGGGTCTAAGTTTAAAAATGCGTAGAGACTCATGGATACATAAATCAATCTTGTGTGGGCACCTGGAAGGATTTTAAAATGGTTCACAGAAACAGGGACGTGTCTGTTCTCAGCGTAAGATCGAACAGAAGACAGTGGAGGGGAACCAAGAGAAAGGCAGGTTCTACAGCTGCGCCCAGCGCGTGTTCGGCTACTCTAGACGTAAGAGTGCGACAGGTATAGAGCCTACCTACTGTGATTCACAACATGAACAACTAAACTGGTAAACTCAAAACGAGCACATAGCCGAGGGCAAATACCTGTTTAAAGTAACGACACCGAAGCAGAAAAGGGAACCTTGTATAATTATTGACAAGATTAAAATGAACTTTAAGTTGAGGAAAAAATTTATTGATTAGGAGTTGAACCTCCAGATTCAACTTAACCGACAGGTGTCCGAAGTTAGGAAGCTTGAGAAAAAAACTTCTGTTGGTTACATGATTGAAGTGCTGGTGTGTGATCGTAAATTTTTAACAAAAATTTACCTATTTGTTTATCGATAGCAAATGACGGAAAACTATTCCTTTGAAAAACTGTAACAAAAAATTGAATTGTTGACGCGTATATTGGAAGTTAAAACAAACTTTAAACACTCTATGGATGAGGGTTCGAATGCCGCAAAGTTTGATAGGGTTTGCACCAAAACTAAAATAACTAGTAACTAAACTAGTTAAAAAAGTTATATCAACGTTACTGACATTGACATCTAAAAACAGTAAACTGTAGTTAGTTGCATCTTCTCTCGTAAACCTAGTATTTTTATTACGCGAATTCCAATAATTGAGAAAAAGATCAGCGTGAGATCTATCTTTGAACAGGACAGCCGTGTCGTCTACATACCTTTTGTAAAGCACCGGTTTAAAAATGATTAAGACAGTTCTTTAACCAATTATGCTCATGAAAGTGGTAACCTGAGGCAATTGTTTTATAGCGTTTGGCTTGATGTTGGCCAAAAGAATTGATTGAGAATTTGTTAGCGTCTCGAGACACACAAGCTTGATGTCAACACCGGCAACATCATGCAAGCTCTCAAGCGTTTGCATTAACTGCGTAAAATGAAGGAAGAGCAGCAGAAGTACTACATTAAAGTGCATTGAAAAGTTTGTTATTCAATTTTAATAGGTATATACTTCTTTTCGGTTATAATAATTTCATTTTTCGTAGATTTTCCTTATTCATATTTTCGAATGATTCTGTGATAAAACGCCAAAAAATATTACTTTTCTTTGCGCAACTGTATAGAAAAGTCCGCTGCGCTGCCAAAGTGAATTTTGCAATAAAACTACATGCACTGAAAGAAATTTTTGCCTCTCTAAGTGTCTCATGGCTGTTCAGGTGTCTCAAAGACAGCCAGAACGTCTCAGAAACAGAGTAGATGTCTCATCGGAAGTGCGACACCTCGATGAGCTTGAAGTGTCTCAAAATACTGCCTATCTTTTATTGACGATGATAATGTAATAGCTTAGTCACCCCTCAAATTGACTTTAGTTATTTAAGTGTTCAGTAAATGTAACACGGATCAAATCAAATTTTTGATACGTAAACATCTTTTCTTCAAGCCAGTCAAAATGGACTGTTCAGGGAAAGTTTTCGCTTAGTTGCTATCGCTCTCAGCTGAACGAAAGTGTAGCTGATGGCATGAAAAGGCCTAACTGCTGGAGGCAAATGTAGTTCCCGCCGCAGCTCTTCAGCAGTTAGACCTAATATTGATATGACCAGCAGTAGCTATCGCATAGCTAAAGAATACGTAAGCGTATCCAAGTTTCTTCATAGCGCTGGAAGCGCCAACCTTACTCTCCGTGGCACAGCGGTTAAGGGATCGGACTTGTATGCTGGAAGTCGCGGGTTCGTTCCCAGCGCTGGCGCGGAGATTTTCCCCGTTGGGTATAAGGGAAAGCTCAAGCACAATACCCCACTCAACCCAGGTATCGGAAATGGGTACCGGCTTTACGGGGGAACCGTCATGGTGTCCTATATATAGGGTTAGTTATAAGACATTTGAAAAACCAATGCTAAGATCATATGTATCAGGCTTGATTGGAAATAAAGCATCCCAAAGATGCCGATGTTAACCTTTTAACCTAACCTTACTTGACAGTGTAATGCTACAGCCTAATATCCGTAGAATTTTGTGTGAGACATCACTTGTAAATGCATCAAACTCAAGCCCAAGTGTCTCATCGATGAGACACTGAAGCACTTTTTGTGAGACACTAGAGCGTCTCTAAATCGGGTCTGGAGACACTGGTATGCATCCTAATATTGGGTATCTCATTGATGATGCATCCACGTGTCTCGGTTTTGGGACAAACGTCAGATGCACCTGGGTGTTTCAAAATAGGGCTATTATTTCTATCAGTGTATGTTTGAAGCTATGAAAAATTCCAAGATATTTAAAGATTTTACAGCTATGACTAATAGCGGTAAAAATAAAATTCCGTTATTCTTCTAGATTGAAAAGATAAGTAATATTATATACGACTAAATTTTATAAAGGCAGTATGCGAAATTTGTTAACGTTAAAACTTATTAAAATTTGAGGTATCAGGAAAAGTTTTTTGACAAAATTAATTTAATTAATTAAGGTGCTAATCTTTGTTATCATTATTTTAACGCTCTGTTGAGAAATTTCACGGGTAAGTTTCTTTGCAAATAAACAGAAAGGGCGCATAGAGTCTTTTAGCTTCTACGATTCTCGAGGCTAAAAAAATATTGTTGTTTTCACACAAAGGGTATATTTACTTAGTTGATTTTATATTTTATTCTAAATATATTCATGTACATTGCAAGATTTATTAATTTTAATTCAAATAAAAGGGTAAGTGATGCTTGAAACAGGTAGGAAATATAATTTGAAGTCATCTGTAAAATAAAAGAATACACAAGAATAAGAAACTCAACCACACTCTTTCGACGTTCGAGCGTTCGTTCGTCATAAGCTGAGAAAAACAGGAAATGTCTTCTGTATTTTGATGGCACTGACTCCCATGCACCCTCAACCCCTGGCATGACGCCTACTGTACGTCTGCCGCACTGCACAATGTGCGATTCAGGCCTTCTTCGGTCAGTTACTTCGAAATCCCTTCTCAATTCTGCAGTCGTCCGGTAAATGTGCTATTTTGCTTACCCAGTGAACATGAATGCGCTGATCTTTTTCAGAGATAATTTTATTCTTCACATGCCTTTTTCAAACAGTCGTGACACGTAAACATTCTCTGTGTGCGAGTCTTCCACCTTATATTGTCGGTGTGCCCGCTGCGATGAGTCACGCTCTTGCTTGACGCAGGTGTTTTGGATTTCACTTGTCCACACGATCATTCATTTGTGGTCTACTATTGCTCACTCTCATTATTTCTCCTAGTGTCTTCCATCGTGTAAAGAGGTTTGAAATAATAATAATATATTGTCGAACTAATTGATTTAACTGCTAAGTCATATGTACCATAAACTTTCAAAAAGCTTCTTCTCCCTTAACCAAGAGTGCTGTATACAATTACAGTAAATGTGTTTTCTGCAACTGGATGAAGTTAAGTAGTACGAAAAAAAGCACGAGAAAAGGACCAGTAATAAATGACCGTTCTGATACGATATTCACGCGTCCATGAGAGACCAATGTGAGATTTCAAAACTAATATCGAGTGTCATATATAATTATTGTTTTTCGTATTTCAACCCAGCACATCAGAATCTGGTATCCCATGAAATGGTCAAGAAGAATAACATTTAAAATGACATTTAGTGTGATTATTATTGTTATTACATTTAAAAACTATCGAACAAGAAAGAATGTAGAAGTTTCAAGTCATTGATATCAATTTTTTCTCCCTAACGATAATTGATACTGCATTAATATACCTTAAAGAAAGAAAAGTTTCCTAATTGTATTCCATATTGCATGCAGAAAAGTATTACTGTTTATTGATCTTCTTGCATCATCTTTGTTCAAAGTTTTAGAATTTGTAATTTCATCCCTGTCCGTTGTGTAATGAAACATTCCCACGTGAAAGTGTTTGTCCATAGCACACCGTTTGATCGCAGACAGCGGCAGGCGCGTCGTACCCGCTGGTTTGAGCAGTGCTCCAACTTACAATCTGACCGGCGGTGTGTTGCATAATAATTAGTAATTTAACCACATTGTAGTGTTATCGTCAATTGCTACAAACTCACGAAGATTTCGCTGATTACCAGGCAGACAAATCAAACTTAAGTCGCTGCAAACGTTTGTTACTAAAAATTGTCAGGGTGTCTATACTCACTGATACTGAAACTAGATATGGACTTCACACTATAGTAATACAGAATTCCAGCCATTAGCTCTCGTGTCTCAACCGGGTTGCACAAGTCGTACACGAAGGCAAAAGCTTTGATTAACCTGTACTAAGTACTCACCCAGGCTGGTTAAGGGCAGGTGCATCTCTCTAACTTGTAGGAGCGTCTCTTTTCAGAAATCTTATTAACGAGTGTAACGTCAGCTCAGAATTTGAAAACTGTAGCTATTATTCGTACTTGAGAGTGTGTAGAAAATTATTGCAATTACCTCACATCCTTCCATAAAGCTTGTTCCTGGGTTCAGTTGTCTGTCTTCACTACACCAACACCTGAACAATGCATGATGGCAGCAGATTTATTTTTTAGAATGAATATTTATTATTTTAAAGAAGTTTCAAGTTAATGCGAAAGGTTTTTAACACAAAAATGAAGCGAACGAAGGAAGAAATTATACGCACTTAAATACTTGTCTGATTACAGTTTCACAAATTAATAATGGCTCGCAACATGAAAACGACTCCTTCGTTTTCGAATGCAAGGATGCAATGGGAGAACAATAACGGCTTATGAAATAGAGAGCTTTTTATAAAATAAATTTGACTTTAAATGAGGGTTTCACAATTTGATAGATCTCAAAAAACGGTTGATATTTAAGCCAAAGACTCCATTGATCTGCTACTCCAGCGTAGCTCGACCAGATTGTGTGGCAGATAAAGCCGCAGTGGTGCAGCGACTCACGGAACTGTTTCAACTTCCGCAAGCCAAACATATCATGAACTTAGTTGCCGTTGCCACTGCATGCTCATCAAACAGTTGATGGGTTTGATTTTCCACACAATAAAGTAATCGAGCGTTAATGGTTGTCGAAATCTGACGAGTCCCGTATTTGTTTGAGACCACGAGATCAAAATTTTGTGTTTTTTATCACGCATGCCAGCCACATTCATCTATAGATTATAAGTATTTTCCCTGTTAATTACTGAAAAAGAAGTTAGAATTATATTCCTGCCACAAGTTGCTGGGATACCTACGAATATATAATGAATACAACCGACCGAATTGAAAACTCAGATATTTCTTGTGAAACATGAAATGTTAGCTCTAAGTATTCGTGGGATGAAATTCGTGAGCAGGCTACAGTTGAGAGAAAACTGAACAAATCAACTAATAAATGCATTACAATGTTAGACGATGACATTAAGGTTTGATTTTGTTTATTTGAGTACACTTCATTTGTATTAAAGTTAACTCCCTTCATCGTACATATATCTTGCTCCAAGAGTATAATTTGAATGGTTTTCTTATTCACGAACAATTTTGCGCACCCTGTGCAACTATTTTCACCAGAAGCAAACACTGAAAAAAAAAGCTACGCAAAAATGGCCTGAAGCTTCAGTGCAGAGAAGGGGTGCTGTCAGCGGACGGGCGCAAGTGAGGAAGCAGCGCAGACTTTTGCAGCAGCAGCGATAGAGCGGCCTCCAGACTTCTTTTTGATGTTCGTCTACCTCGCAAACCAGCGCTCTGAATGTTATCAAAGAGAAATAACGGCTCCAAAATACATGTCGAAAAGCCACAGAAATGTTCGCGGGAATGTTCTCTTGAACGGAGCAAAGAATTTTTTTGCGAAATATTGGAGTCGGTGAGGACTCCACTGAAAAGCTTTTGTAATTGCTTGGAAAGAAACATTTGTGCAGGGTTGAAAAATTGAGTGAAGTAGAAATGACGAGGTTTCTCCTATTTTGTACAGCCAATGAAAAGTGATTTTTTTACTGTGAGAAAAATTATCTTTGCTCCCATTAATAGAAAGAAAATAGTTAGAGGGGAAATAATTTGCGTTTCTGTTTTAAAGATACTGTACTAATAGATGTCGCCACTGATAATTCTGTTGACTATTTGAGCGTTAGCAGTTTTTTTCGCACACTTAGCAGTTACCTGAAAAGCACTTAGCAAATCCGGAACACTGTGATCGTGACTCCTTAAGCCAGGAAGTATGAGATACTTTACGACTCCAAAAGGCACGTAAAACCTAGGAAAATGGAGTAATGGAGTAATGGAGTAGAGTGTGAAGGCTACTCCTACCACTTAATATCGACTAAAATTTTCACAGAAAAATGCTCAATGAATCAGATAATACATTAGAATAGATTTACCTTTTTCCCTCATGCACAAACAATTAACGAACTTAGTGTTCTGAAATATTTTTACTACTTTTGTTCTGTGCAGAATTAAAGGTTGTGATTTTATGTTCAATGAATGAACAATTCGTAACTAAATTGCAGAGAGCTCATTGAAAAAAATCTTCTCTCTGCCATGGTAATTGTTCAAACATGCGTATTTCCATCTCTTACCTAAATAGAATAAATTGAAAAGGCCTCTCAGGTTTTAACTGAACGAAATGAACCCAAAATATCCCAGGAAAGGTGTTCCTTGTTCCTTGAACCATTGTACGAGAACAAAAGGGAATTACAATCGAAAAATATAAAGAGCCCGTGAGGCTTCATGGCAGAATGAATCAAAACCTTTATCTTGTTTTTGAAATAAAATCAGAGTCCACAATAATATTAATCATACTCTGAGGATTTATTGAGAAGAGAGTTGAAGAAACACCAACTTCAGTATAGGACAAATATGACACTATTCCAACGTTCCCTGCAAAAACAAGAGCATTTTCAAAATTCGTTGCATTTCCTTAGAACTAAGCATGGAATAATTCAAGTCATTCATGCACTTGATTCGCCGTCACCAATTTTGGCTTAATTAGTTTAATTTCCAAGCACATCTTGGATGCAATATTTTAGTGATCATTGGAGTAGTCGAATGTATTGCGCCTGCTCTATCCAACCGGAATCTTCGCCACTGTGGTTCCCCATTTTCTTCTGATGTCACGGAATTAATTCTATTCATATATTTTAATGATTAATTCTTATGATCTATTCTTATACAGGAAAATTTCAATGGACCTTCTGTATTGAAGGGTATAACGACTCATTTCAGTTCGACGAATGCAATGAACATTTTTTGGTGCATTTCCATGCTAACAAGTGATAAGCGCAGCTATGAGTGTGTCGAGTCTTGTCTAAATTGCTTTAAAAATCTCTCCTTAGATCATAAAATGAATTTCATTGTCGAGTCAGCTCATGCTTCCGAGTTTCTAGTATATTTTTATTGGGTGAACTTGTCAAGAGCACATTTTGTGTATCCCTTCACAGCAGAGAGAATGTCATCTCTGCTCTCACCACTGAGCGATGAGGTAACTCGGGCTCCTCTCTTCCACACTGCAGCGCCCGCCTAGCCTCTGCAAATGTCCTCGTTTGAGTTAACTTAAAAATATATTTCCCATTATCGTGGAGCTAACGCTCATTCCCCGCGCTCCTGTCAACTGCGCTTCGTTGTTCATAAATTTTCGAATATCCGTAGAAAGTTTAATTGCGTGGAGAGGCAGCTTATACAGTCTCACCACTTTTGCCCTTGGTCAATACTATGGTACTGAACCCTTGCAGCGAATTTATGAAGACTTAGACATATAGTGCGACCGCACTACACTGTTAGATGGCAATCTTGTATGCAGTGCGGGGGCATAAATATTTGCATACTCCACTTCGGATGTGATTTGAAAACGCCCTGCTCTGGCTTGGAGTAAAGAGTTTAGGTAGTTTAAAGGACAAATATTTACCAGAAGGTTTAATAAAAAAAGAAAAATTCATTGCCAACTTGAAAATCGGCTAAACAAAGAAATGTGGGAAACAAAAGTATTAAGTCAAAATTGATATCACTCACTCTTATTGAGGTTTCATCACAGAATCAGTATCTTATTGAATAAACTTTCCATAAAGTTTGCAGAATCAGAGACCATGTTATGCGAAGGGAATGCAATCAACAGAATACTTACATCTTTAGATTATGTCGAAGATGAATACTCAATCAATACAATGCCGCAAGCCAAAGAAATACACCCGAAGTTATTCGGAATTCAAAAGTACGACTTCGTTATGGAGGATTAACCTATAGGCAAATTGTTGAACGTGGTATAGGCTTCATACTCAACTGCTTGATGCAATGGTTCGAAGCATCAAGAGACTGGCGCAGTCTCAGTTCCGTTTAGAGACAGAGCTCTCCGCTAGATCATGGGCCGCTCACGACTCTACCGTATGACCCAAAAAAAGTTTACCCAGGTTTGAAATGTCATAACTTTACAACGAATTGAGATATTTTGGACCTGTTTGCTTTATTCGGCGTAGAATGTAATTGTCTAATAGTTTCTGCAAGAATTTTCAGAATAACTTAGCTACTTAATAGCATGAAATAGTTCAGTGATAGGCACCAAAATGAAAGTTGCACAAGAATTGCTAATTAAAGTTTATGAAACCTGTAAATAAAAAAAACTTCTTATAACATAACTCATAGCAACTCCTCCAATCAATTTAGATGACTTTAGGAGGCGCATCACGGCAGAGGTTAACATTTGTGTAAAAAAGTAATGAAAAACTTAAAAAAAACATGTTTGCGTAAATAGGAATGGCGATCAAGTAGAAGGAAAAGAATAGGAAAGAAAATTGTGATCAATAGAGAATGGTTTTCTTTCTATTACATCAAATACAGGGTCTTTTAGTTAATAACGATGTACAGAATCTGTTGTTGTTTCAAAGGGGTTCATAAACTTTTATTAGCAATTCTTGTTCAACGTTCATTTTAGCGCATGTTTCTTAGCTAGTAAATGTTATGGAGTGGCTACATATTTTTAAAAATACTGGAGTCACGAGGAGTGAACGTCAATGTAGAAACGTTTAATAGATAAAGGATGTTTTTATTTCAATCAAGCCTGATACATATCATCTTGCATATTGGTTTTTCGAACGCCTCATAACTAACACCAGGACGCAATGACGGTTACCCCTGAGCTACAGAATTGCATCGAAGCGGTGGTGTGCGTGCCTTCACTTCACGCAGAACTCCCCTCATTACAGCAAAACATATGGAGAACCATTTAACGCTTTTCAAAGACCACCTTGGTAAAGGAATTGAGTTTTGAGAGGGGGTTAAGGCCTTTTTTGATGGGGGTGGGGCTTAAGCTTTCTATTTGAGTGTGTGTACTGGGTGTCCGAAAAAAAGTTTTAGATGATTTTAAGTATTTGTGATACATTATACATTTTTCATGTCTAATCAACAGCATTTTCAAGGGTTAAAATCTTGTGAAATACATCGCAACCAAGCTGTTGTACGGTGTCATAGAAAGCTCAATAGAATAATTACTTGAAGTAAATGGGTAAAGTTATGCTGGAATTTCTTTCTATAAAAATTTTTAAAAATATGTACATTTTTGTCTGTAACCGCCGAAACTTGTGACTTGCATAGACGAAGCTACTTGATGAGCGCATTTATTATATGGGTTTCACTGCCTCACGGAAATAAACGGGAAATTTCAATCACGAACGAGTTTCATTTGGACGCATAACTGTTAAGCGCGCGTTTGCGAAAGAATGACTTAGAAAATTCAAGAGGCAACGAATGTTTCTGATACGCTACCCCCCCACTTCGAGGTGTTCAAGTAAGATAAGAGCAATGGTAATTTATATTAACAACATAATTAAGTTATTTATAACTTTCATCTATCATTATTGAACTCCGTCTATTTTTGGATGAAATATGCTCATTAAATTGAAAATCGTCGTACTGTACGTGCATCCTAGTAAGATATATTAGGACCACCAGAAAGTTCTGTTTTCATTTATTTAATTTAACATGAAAACAGAAGAATAAGTTAAAACAGCTGTTTTCAAGGGCATCTGAGATGTCAGATATTCAGTTAAGTTTCACATTTAATTGAGTGTTTCCAGTTAATATTTTAAGCACATCCATAGCCCATGGAAGAGAAAAGTTTCAGAGTGAATCATATGCGTCTTTGCAAGTTGTATGCATTTCACAAAGGTATAGCAATCCAACAGCAGCAGTGAAACACATAAACTGTCTATTCAGAAGGTGTAAGTGTTAGAAACTGCCGTAGATGGTTTTTCAAATTTAAAGAAGGCAATTTCGAAATTACTGATCAGCCTCGAACGATGAGGCGGTGTGTTTTGGATGATGAACTTTTGAAAACTGCAGTGGGAGAATATCCTCGACAAACAATCAGAATATTGTCCCAAAGACTTGATGCACGTTGGTCTGCTGTTCAGGAGCATCTGAAAATGATTGGAGAGATGCATAGAGAGGGTGTCTGGGTTCCTCATGAACTCTCTCCAAACAACAAATTAATGCGGACAACTATCAAAATTGCCTTCTTTATTGTTCAAAAACCAAATACGGCAGTTTCTAACACTCTTATTTTCTCGATAGACAGCGTTTATGTTTTTTACTGCTGCTGTTGGATTGCTACGTTTGTGGAATTCTTAAAAACACGCAATGACGCAGATGATTCACTCTGGAACTTTCCTTATCCATTGGCTGTATAGATGTGTTTAAAATATCAACTGGAGTCGATTTATTTCGATATGCAGTTCACCTGAATATCTGACATCTGCAGATGTCATGGAAAACAGCTGTTTGGACTCGTTCTCATGTTTTAGAGTATGGTTAAAGAAAAGTGGATAGAAATTTGCAGTACCCATAATAAAACCCTCTCAAGTAATATTGGACACCCGTCGGATGACGAGACGTCATCCCCACTTGACACTCCCAAGTGATGCTCAAGGTGGTCAATTAATTTAATGACCAAGATGCCTGCTGTACTGGCTACATTATTGCTTCTCTTGGTCGCGCTATTGTATTGAATGAAGATATGTTGACAGATGGGCTGTTAACCCAATGTTAACATCTATCACTGGGATGCTCAGTTAACTGAGGGGAAAATGCAATCAACGCAAAATTGATGTACTCATAATTTTGCTTATGGTTTTCCGCGGGACTCATCAATGCGAAATAGTGGTATTCCAACTTTGACTGAATTTCTGTCAATCGTCGGCAGGGACAAATGTATACTTCCCAAAGCATCTTGTGGAACAAGAGAGTACATAGCATACAAAGGAAACTTCTTGTTAATAATATATAATTATGGATATGTTACATCATTACCATTAGAGGAGCAGAGGAAGAATTCGTGGCGGGACATCTGGGTGGTAGGCTCAATACAGGGAGTTCGTAATTTGAAAAAAGCTATTAATGTTTTAGCAAATAGCAACGAAGACCCTAGTTCCTTTGACTAAGGAAGATGTTGCTGAATATCGTGAGTCCCTTGGTATAAACGTTTGCCGCAGCGCTTCCTGAACAATAATGGTAACGTAAAGTAATGTGACTCGATTCCCAAGCAGCCTTTTGTCACTCCTTATAATAACACATATTTCCTCACGCTTCAGAATTAAATTTGTGAATAATGAGTCAATTTATGTCTCTTGAAGTATAACACCGTTTACATAGTTTTATTGTCAATCAAATTTAAGCCAATACTTGTCCTCAATTTCGCTGTAGAATGTTACTTTGGAGTGTTACACCAAGCACTCTTAGCACAGGGATATCAGACTGCGATTACGATATTAAAGATAGGTCACGCCATTCTCATGGCGTGGACAGATTGCAGTCTCACTGCACCAGTTACGCGTATTACAGCGAAAACATATGTGCCTCACTAGGATATATAGTGGGGAACCCATGTCTCATGTTGGAATGTGTTTCCTGGGCTGAAATGCATCAGAGCACCTCAAGAATAAACAGCCTTCACCTAAATAAACTGATACCTCTTGCGAAAGAGAGCTGTGTTGCTTCACTAAAAGCACAATTACGTTCGTAGGCCATACCATCGAAAATATTTCAACTTCTATCCTATCGAGCTAGAAGCTCACGGCATCCCAGCCTCCAGTCCAGATTTCGCGCTATCCGACTCAAGTTTTCGGGGCTCAGAAAGAGGCTGCAAGCTCGGCTGAAGACCTGGGTTATGACTCTTGGCTCTTCACTTCCTTACGTATGGTCAAACACGGAGTGTTTTCGTGGTTGTGCGGCTTCTTGGAAACCTATACTTCTTGAAGGGAATGTGGAAGCAAGCAGATTGTTTGTGTCGATGCAGTGAAAAGAGTGAAAGCTCTGTAATAAAATCTAACACTCGTTTGAATCGCGTTTCCAGGTAAACAAGGCAAGTACAAACTTGTTCATTATTATTAACCCACAAGAGTCAACATTAGTATCCAGAATATTGTCATAATTATTCGTGTATCAGCTTATTGCAGCTTGGGGATTTTGAAATCCGTTCAGGGATGCATGTGTAACTGTAAATGAATTAGTGAAGCGTCATAGCCAAGATCTTCGCTTAGAATAGGCCTCAGCTACCATGATACAAGTGCGTGAAAAAAATGAGAAACAAAAATTAATTAACTCATGTATAATTTCTCTCAAAAAACTCCAGAGCATGCTATCAATTTTTATGAAGAATTTATATTGAGCCTGGTTGATTAAGTTTCACTGCCCTGATTATTTTACGCTCCTTTCAACGAATGTAACGAAGCTGAAAGTTCATGAAGCATATCTGTCATATTGTTAAAAAAAAAACATTTCCCACTACGAGTATAAAGAAATTAGCTAAACAATTGAGTAACATCAACTTACTTCTCTTGCTGGTGGAAGAGAAAGCTGTTTGGAAAAAGTCGAATCTAAATAAAATGATTTGGAAAGTGCCATCATTTTCAGAAAATTCAATTAAAGAAATTGATGACACGTTAATTTCGCTGGTAAGTGCTCACAGTCCAGACAAATTTCATCGTACTTTTGTCAAAGAAACTAATGAGAAACAATTGATGGGCAACTTAACACTGTGTGTGCCAACAATTTTAGATCAATTTTGTGCACAATTATTGAAATTAATGATGGGTTATCGGCGCGTGTAAGTTATAATTGAGTACTTTGTATTCAGTAGCCTTGAATGTTCGTTTATTTTTGTTAGTAGTACATTGGTTTGACCCCTACGGTTGATCTAAAATAGCGACTAAACATTCAAATTGCTTAACTAATTCTTGTATCTTCTTAACAAATATTTTAAACCACACTTTCAGAGGATTTGACCCCATTGCAAATGAACTCAGCTTAGCTGCACCAACATGTGGTATAAATATATTCGTAAACAGCCGCACGCCAGAGTATTCAATTACTGCTGTGTGCGGCACTTGTTTCATATGTGTCAACCAACGTAATTAAAATTCCTTAAATTAGATTTTGCACATAGTTGGTTCGGTTAGATATGTGATTTTCTATGAACAGTGGGCTATCTTGCTCTAGCGGTAATTCCAAAATTAGAGTTGGCAATGCAGACTGCTGTTGTATAATGGAGGATATCGTCTACGACTTTCCAACTAAATTAATACACACTCTCTCGCTAATTCATGAGATAATTTCGCGAAGGAGGAGAACCAAGATGTTACCGCAAATTAGTAACGCTACTTACCTATGGATAGCTTACATTAGCATTGCTGATAAAATTGATGAAACTTGGTAAATTAATAATGAATAAATCACCATGAATTCGTGTCTGGCGAGGTTCGTAGCTCAGTTTCAAAGAAGAGCAGCACTCCATGTATGACTCCTCAATAGGGAACTTCCTCATCTTCCAAGGCCTATCCCCTCATGCAGCTCTGTCATTTTTATCACTCAGAGATAACAGTTCCTTAACAAGAATTTATGCTGCTTGCGATCAGAACTTATCATGGCCTAAAGATTTTCGATGGTAGCGATATAAAATGATGCCGTAAGTTTAAGGATCAATATGAACGAACTCAGGTAAAAATGTAAATTGATCGGAAGTGTTACATTTCACTTTGTCTGAGCGTATGCGTAGAATTCGAAGATTGTGTAACAATAGATCAGTGAGGAGAATTTGTTGAATGAAATGACTGGTATCATCCTACGTGAACCTATGAATTAAGGAAAGCTATTTGTCTTCCGTTAATTGTAGTAAAAATTCAGCACTTATATTACATTAGGAAAATTAAAGTGATTAACGTATTAACTATCCTAAACATCAGAAATATAGCGTTAAGCTTTCGACTGTGGTTCAGGTTAAGTAATTCATCAGCAAAATGTGTCAACACAACGACATGGGAGTTGAAACCAGGGAATAAATATCAGGATGCAAACAAATTCCCGACTCGCGGCACAATAACATTTCTACATTTTTTCTAATAAAACCAAATTGTTCCGCTGGTTAGCCGAGAAACAAGACTCAATGGAAATGAAAATAATTCCACTAACTGAGTTACTCTTTTCAGAAACGAAAAAATTCATCACTTTTTGGTTTCTAATTGTTATTCGTCTTGAACATTTCAGATCGATTCGTATGAATCGAATATGAAGTATCGTTTTTTACAATATTTTGAGAGAGCATCACCCTAAAACAAAAAGTGACTGAACATACGAGAACACGCACCACACACAGTCGTGCTATTATATAGGAAAACAATGTAACAAAACAACAATGAACAATGGAAAACATTGAACAATGTTCCAGGGCTTGGAAGTTAAGTTAGTCTTTTGAGTCGATTGGAGACGTCTCAAAATCTATATCAGCCTGCATGCTAATAGTCTTCATTTAATTTGGCTTTCGTGCCATATCCAGATGTTCAAACAGCTTCTTCTCCGTGCTCGTCCTCATCATAGGCGGTACTCAAGCTCGGTCCAAATCAGGTTTATATAATTCAAATCTAAAAACTGAGCTCGTCGCTACAAAACGGAACACGACAAGGCCTGGAGCATCACTGCACTTGGCTTGATGTGAGTTATGTCTTTTGATATTGTTAAAAAATAAGATTAAAATTTGACTTCGTACCGATACATGTCCACTGTCCTTTGAAAATAATGTAAAGGAACAATCCAAGGCAATCCAAATGAAGACAGCCGTCTCAGATATTAATATTTCAATTCAAAGCTGGTACCCGGCGAATAGCCGGGCATCTGCCATACAGCTTTCCGTTAAATCTAAGCTTGCAAGTTATACTTCAATGGCTAGAGAAAATATTCCTTCACCCATTGTACACGAATACAATGGTTTCTTCACGGGTCTTCTTTTATTAAGGTCGACCTCAGGTAGACGATTTTTAACAGTGTGTACAAACGGCTGTGGGCTTTCCGAGTTTCCAATTTCACGTCCTGTTTACTCTGCAGTAAGCCTTGAAATTGCCTGACACAGACGTCTGTATTTGGATTTAATAAACGATTCGTTGTCTACTTGTCTTGCTCATCTTGAAGATTGCTCTAAGTATCTTCTAGCGTATTAAGAACTGTGAAATTGTGGAAAAATGATCGATTATTCTACTTAGACAAACTGACTGAAGGCATCAAAGCTTTTCCTTCTCGAGCTATGGCTATCTGCTTTAGTGGAAAAATATTATTTTTTCCGGTAGATCTCCAAATTACTAGACGGGAATATTTTGAAAAAGTGATAGAAGATGTAGAATATGAAAAATACGAGACGACGAACATTAAATAGGGCAACTTCATCGCATTATTTGACTTTCAGGGCGTTTTTAATGATTGTGAAATATGTTATAATTACCTCAAATGTTTTCAGAAAGAAAGTCCAGCGCGCCACAAAATTTTCTTTATGTGCTCCTTTTCCTAACAAGGATCAAAATTTGGTAACGACCTGACATGTCTAATGCGAGTAACATTAAGAAACATAAAGTTAACATGCTTATGAGGGCTATGCAAGGCCTAATTTTCCTTAAGCTGTTGCAAATGAGATGTTTGACTGAACTAGGAAAGCCTAATGTTTGTGAGTTCAGACCTGAGTATTATTGTCGTGCGCTCGGAATATATCAACCATACTAAAGAAAAACAGAGAAGAGTGCGGTCGCAGAGTGATTAAAGAAAAATACATATAATGTGTGAGGGACTTTGAAAACCTGAGACAATTCTGAATTCGTTTTTGATTTGGAACATCCATAGCTGAGCACAGGAACATCCATAGCTGAGGACAGGAACATCCATAGCTGAGGACAGAAACATCCATAGCTGAGGACAGAAACATCCATAGCTGAGGTCAGGAACATCCATAGCTGAGGACAGGAACATCCATAGCTGAGGACAGGAACATCCATAGCTGAGGACAGGAACATCCATAGCTGAGGACAAGAACATCCATAGCTGAGGACAGGAACATCCATATCTGAGGACAGAACAGCCATAGCTTAGGTGGGCGCACCAGTGGAGGCTGTGATCTTCTGACTTGCACACACTTCTCTCGTCAGGCGTTCATTGCCATTGAGGCTGCGGGGGTCTTTCGTATTCTTTAAATTTAAAAGATAATTGAACAATGAAATAATGAAATGATTTTATTTCAACAAATTTCTTCACTAGTTATTCGACACTAGCGAAGGGATTGATTACAATTTTGGTAGTCACTGATGCAAATGTTTCAATGCTTGTTTATTCGCTAATTGGGAGGGATTTTTGCTAAGGATATTTCAAAGAACAATTAACTTTTATATGTTTACGCACTTTGCCAACACAATTCATTTCACGCATTTCATCGCCATTTAGTAGGTTAAACTGTTGACTTTGTATTGGTACTTCCGTGTACCACTAGGTAAACTGCTCACTCACGTTCCTGAAATAACATTTCAGTTATTTCATTACCTTTTAAGATGTATTCTAGAGTACGAAGTAAAATATTAGCATGAAATTATATTTTTCAAACTTTTCATAAAAGATGGAAATGTATTCGAAGAGTAAAGTCGTTTTTTAATTCCCTTACTTACAACCCTAACCAAACCAACCATAGCTGCTTCGGAAACATAATTATCAACTTGTTAAGGTCAAAGTGTTCGTTGAATTTACTGATTTTGACCTCGAAGATGGAGAATCCCTCTAATTATTAATCTCAACAACTTGCTACGGAAGTAAACCGTCAACAAAGTATCCTTCGAGCATCAGGACATCAATGAGTGATTCTTGTTTCAGATTATCCTGTGAACAGAAGCACCAATGAAAATAATAATGCGTGCCGTCCCTGCGCCCATGAGGCCGGTTATACGACAATGGATTTTATTTTGAAGATGATAGCCTTTTTATACTGGAGATCTCTTGCTGCAGATCACAATTCGTTCCTGTACAGCAGCTCCCTGCCTCTTGAGAGAGTCTACCTTACTGAGCAGTCTGCCAGTGATGCGATACAATGTACTCGCATTGGTGATGAACTCCTTATTTGCATCGCTTCTATCAGCAGTGCTTAAGAGACGAGAAAAACACCAGCTGCCTTCATACAAAGAAGACCATTTTTCTTTTTAACTGGCGGAACAAGCTCTCAGAAACATAATATCCTTGGTGAACAAAGCACCGCCCCAATAGGACAAGCAGAAGATCGTTAACAAGCGAGTCGAGATCACTGTCGGAAGCTGAAGCCATCCTCTCAGAGTAAAAAATCCCGGCGTCCAGCTCACAAATGAGGCAGAAACGAATGCCTATCGGTGGTGCTCACGTTTCCCAGATAATTGCGCGGTGCTCTGAAACATGTTTTTAGTTTTCATGACATTGACTTTTGTGAACAAATTTTTATATAGCCCTTAACTTCCATCTTATTGAAGGTTCTGTAAGATATTATGATCTAGAATCCTATATTACATTTATGACCGCCAGCTCATGGCCCAACACAATCACAGTGTCCCTCTGTGACAAACAAACTTAATCACACTTATTTTTAAGCCTTTTCTAGACTTATTCAAGCCTCATTTATTTTCTGGTCCATTATCCACTTTCTCTTTCAATTAAAATAAATTCAATATATACTAAAGTTAAGGTTTCCGTTAGGGTTTTGTAATCTAGATCGACAGTTGTATGGTAACTTTAACTTGTTCAGGGAGGGGAGGCATGTGTACGGTCATACATTTTCAGCATAGCTTGAAACCCGCCTCACGAAACTAAAACTCGATGAAATTAGATTTAAGATTAAAAATATACTTGCGCAGTCATAAATACCTGTAAAACCACTCCATTGAGAAATTTGTGCCTTAAAACTCAGTCATGCTGCTTCACCACGACCAGTCTTGACTTCATTTGGTTACTTAGGCATCCTAGAATTGAAAACAATAACTTGCGATCATAGTAAGCGTTTTTAGTATTGGTAAAATTTTTCTTCGAACTAAAGCTTTGGAGCAGAGGGAATTAGGAGGCTGGCATCGCAATGCAGCGCAGGGAATAATTTTGAAAACAAAAAATTTGTTGTTATGGAAGTTTGTTGCTCCAATTTGGCATATACACACCTTTCTTTCATGTATTGGGGCCGCGGAAAACTTTCTTGGAGCTAAAAGAAAAATCAAAAATGAAAAACCCGCTCGGGATGAAGCTCTGTATGGAAATCTCTCAAATTGAACTGAGAATGAAGCCATATCTCAGCTAATATCTCAGTGTAAAATATCAAAAACAAATTATTTATCTTTCCTAATCCTGAAAGTTCTTATTAGTGACAAATGTAGAATGAATAATAATCCGGAATGAATCTCTTCCTCTTCAAGAAATTAACGGGCAAATTATGAAAATGTACATTTTTGTTTTGAAACGGTGATGTTAAAATCTAAACTTTACGACAAAATAAAGCATGAAGACAGAAGTGGGTAATGTCGTAGAAATTCCCGACGCTCACAGAATAAATTTTGGACACAAATTGTACTTCATACAATGCGGTGCGTCGATTCACTACCCAATCAAAACTGCCGCCAGCGCAGCGACAGCGCAAGTTTCCGCTGCCAATTGGCATCAGCCGACCTTGCCGCGCAACGGCGCAGGTCGGCACCGTTTGCCGCACGCAGCTACTGCGCAGAGCACAGGCAGGTAAATGGCCCTAACTAACGTGCCATGTGCACACATGTACCTACTCATGACCCTCATAGGTAAGTGGGCGTGTGAGGACGTACGTACGAACGTAGGTAGGTACTTTCGTACGTAAGAACGCACGGGCGCACACAAGTATGTACGGACGCGCGCATAAGCACGCATGTATGTGCGAAAGAACGCATTTTTGCACGTAAATTAGTACGAGTACATGCGTTCGAGTGCAGAGGCCACGTCCGAATTTAATTAAATACGTACGAATGTGTTCGTACGTAGGTACGAATATAAGTGTGTACATATGTATCTGATAACGAACGTGGGCACGTATTTACATACGCAAAGTTCGTAGGCACGTTCAAAAAATGTTGACAAGTTTATTTCAGTGTAGAAAAAATAACTTCCCTCGATTCAATTAAATACATTTCATTTAAAATTTAGTAGTGTGAAACTTTATCTCTTTCAGTTTTCCAGGTATACGATAAGATTATTTGGTATCATTACTTTAGTGCTTGAGATCAGTTAATACAATATTTAACACGGCACTGTTTTTAAATGCACGTATGCACCTATGCACAGACTTACAACAATGCGTAAGTATGTACGTACCTGCGTAAGGTAGTATATGCGCAAATAGGCATGCAAGCTCTCACGATCATTCGTACGCTCGTCAGTAACTATAAGTACCTACGTACATACGCATGTACTCCCGTACGTACGTTGGAAAAGTGAGTGTAAGTGCCTACGTAAGTTTATATTTTTACAGCACTTTTTGCGTCATTTCAATATTTTTATCTACGCTTCTTCCACTCTTGTCAATGAAAATAGGCCGCCCCCCTTCTTCTTCCCTGCTCACCTAACAGTTGGGGGGGGAAAAAAGTGCAGGAGTGTTTCAGCAGTCGCATCACACCCGGCCGAGTGCGGCCTGCGCTCTTGTAGCATAACGACTGCACCGAACTGCGCCGAACAGCGCAGTCAGAGTCGCGCCAGCGCAGTCAGAGTCGTGCCAGCGCAGTCAGAGTCGCGCCAGCGCAGTCAGAGTCGTGCCAGCGCAGTCAGAGTCGCGCCAGCGCAGTCAGAGTCGCGCTAGCGCAGAGTCGCGCCAGCGCAGTCAGAGTCGCGCCAGTTCAGTTCGCGGTCGACATGCGTGTGATATGCGCCCTGCGCTCCTGCGCCACTCACTGGGCGCTGCCTGGGCACTCTGCGATGCTGGAAATGTCTGCCTTAAAATGGACATTTCTGCGCCGATCCATTGGCGGGAAAGCGCTGCAAGCTATGTGAATACAGTCAGCTTTGCTGCCAGCGGTAATTTTTAATCGGACACAGAAATAAGATTAAAAATGAATGATCGTCTAAATTTAACATTTCAGGTAAAAATCCAAATACGCGAAGTTCGATGCGCTTCTTTGGATTTTTGTACCAATGGTTAAGCTGGTAGATAGAGAGAGGACAGTGGTATCTCAAGGAAAAAGAAAAATTTTTAACAATTGTTCAATAAAATGTGTGAGTGGCTTGGGATATCAGAAATCATTTAGACGTAATTTATTTATTATTCAGAGAGAGACTATAAGGACACTAAGGATATTTTCAATTTTCCAGATATATTTCTGACATCGTGTAGTGTGCTTATTTTTACGATTGGGATCATTAAATTCAATATTTTTTATTTGACTTCAATATTAAAATACAGATATTACCAAAAATTATACAATTTCACTTTGCTTGTTAAGCAGTTGTTCTTAGCTAATTCGTCTTGAATAAGTTTCATCTTAAACTTTTCGTTTCTATTGACAGAGAAACATTTCTTACGTATTGTAAGCTAGAAATTCCGAGTTTATTTTATTGAACTCAGATAAGTTAATGAAGTTCTGCAATGAACCTCATCTGGAAATGTTTCAACGGTGTAGTGATGAAAACCTATTCTATGAATAAAAGTTTATTGGTCATATGTTAGCGCAACCGAAACGACGTCATAATGTGCCCTCACTCCTAAAATTCAAACATAAGCATGGCCAACAACAAATGGTACTTTAAACACACTTCACGGAGCGTAATTTCGCCGGACTTGGGTGGTATTAAATAATAAACCCCACCGAAGTTCATCAATACATTTCATAATATCTATCACGAGCACCCTCTGGCGGCAGGAAATGATTGAGAGCAGCGGCACGTAAAGAGCCCTCGGTCTCGATGCGGGAGGGCGCCGTGCGACTGCTTCTCGTTTACAAGTCTTGAAAAGTTGATGTCGATAAACGCCATTTTATGACAGCCGCAAAAGTGATCAGGGGTTCCATGGATCGTAAAAGAATTTTATTGTCTAGTAGTTGGGTCATTAAGGACGTTACGAACTCCTCTTGTGACGAGAATCTCACCCTTATTGAAAAACTTTTCAAGACTCGTTAGTGGCCACCGAAATTTCATGATTTCCGACTGATAATCACCGCACTTTGTTAATAGATTGGCGGATATTGTCGGGACGGCAACATGGGGATCTTGGAGTGATTCATTCCGGGAGAAGATATTGCTATTTGCACGGGTGTGGAGCATGTTAAGGGTGTTGTGTGATAATGTAACATGCTATGGTGCCATACAGTGGTAAAACATGCTGATGGTGCCACACAATGACAAAACATGCTGGTGGTGCTATTCGGGGGTAAAACATGCTGGTGGTGCCACACGGTGGTGAAACATGTCGGTGGTAAAACATGTCGGTGGTGCCACACGGTGGTGAAATATGCTAGTGGTGCCACACGGTGGTGAAATATGCTGGTGGTGCCACACGGCTGTGAAACATGCTAGTGGTGTCACACTGCGGGGAAACATACTGATGGTGCCATACAGTGGTAAAACATGCTAATGGTGCCACACAGTGGCAAAACATGTTAGTGGTGCCATTCCGGGGTAAAACCTGCTGATGGTGCCACACAGTGGTGAGACATGTAGATGGTGCTACATCAATACTTGCCAAAAAGAATTACACGATAAAAAATGAGTATGGTATCGAGGTCTTGTTATGGGACACTTCGATATTTTCTCAAGAAACTTCGAGATTATCACGACAAACTGAGTACGTTTCGGCCGCTAACAACTGCCTGGAGGTGACACTAATCAACCAACACATTCAGTACGGCTTGGATTCAAAATAGCTTCAACAAAAATATTAAAAAATTTTATTTCGGTGTAATTTCCCAAAATACAAGTTGAAAAGGAATTTTTTGATGAGAGGGTTAACTGACCATCGTAAGATAATTTTTTCATAAGTTTAAAGTTATTCACGAAGTCTTTCAAACACGTTTGTTCGATCGAACGTGAGATTGTCCACGTAAAAGTAAGATTAAGATCGAAATCCTATTATTTCCAAAAAATCAGAACATACGGTATACTATCTTTTATTGAAAGATGTATTGGTGATTTAATGATTTTTAAATTAATTAATAGAAGCAGGCAGTGAGTGCTATTTTAAAGCATAAAATAAATTGAACCTTGTCTATAAATGAGATAGACATTCAGCAAAGCGATTGCCGTATTTTTCAAAATAAAAACCTTAGGATGACAGGAAACAGAACCATGACGATTGAATTCTTAAATTTTAATCACTTTGGAGTCCTATAACATTAATTTCCCCATTAGTTGTTCTACGATACCATTTGAGCGGGTTGCCAGTCTGCTTCATTATTTGCCGAGATCGTCCGTAATTCCGAGTACTTAACACGGAAGAGGCTTTAATGAAACAATACTTTGCCTGGCTCATCTTGATATTCTGAATGTTTATAATGAACACGCTTATGATTGGCGAACCAGTTGATCATGAGGTATCGAGTGGAGGTCATCACCCTCGCCGCTCAGAGAAATTATAATAAATACTATTCGGATAGAAGATAATAAAAACATATTGCAAGCAACGTGTTCTTGATGAACTGAAATATCGGTTGCAATGCCCAATTACGTCGCTTTCTAATAACTACGGACTAATTACGAATTGTGACTTATTCGTTCTAAAATGTGTGTCTCAATTTTCCCTATTCCATTTCCTTGTAACTCCATTTTTGTTTCTATTCCTCTGCATTACGAGTTTTTGATCCTTTTGATTTTACTGCTAACTTAAAAGTGTGAATAACTTGGCGAGCTTTTGAGCTTACGAGGCATTGACTACCTTTGTGTGGCGTTGATATAATGATTTCGATTTTGCATTATATGAAAGAAAGACTTTTTAACTTCCGACGATTAAGATCTTGCAGTAGCCCGAGGCAGGCAAGTCTTGACTTCAGGTATCACAAAAAATGTAGGAGGCGCAGGTGATAATGTCAAGACTCTTGATTAATTGAAAAGTTTGGCTTCAGGAACATTTTCTGAGATTTAGCGTAAAAAAATTCGTGTAAAATAGTGGCACAGGGTTCCTCTTTAATCTATAAATAATCTAAATTAGAACAGAACACTGAATATTTATTTAAAATGACAAATTTGAACACCGAAACTGTCGATTTGGAAAGTGCTCGTCGATCGCGTTGATGGATTTTGCAAAGAAAATGAACGTAGCTACAGGGATTCTTTGCAATTGAGATGTAACTTGAAACTGTTTAGGATGACATGGCTAATCTGCAATTCGTCTGAGTAAAACTAGAAGATAAAGGAAGCTCATTTTTTCATTTTCCATAACTCTCACAACTTTAGGTTGAACAAAAACGTTTCGAGCTTGAGTAAAAAATCATTACTGTAAAATCACTCAATATGGTCCGCATTATCGCTTTACTTTACCATCAGGAACATCCAAGACAACATTTATTATTTTGAGACATATCAGAACCTGATTACTCTGAGATAACACAGCGTGATACATAGCTTTGTCATGCGAGACATCGTCAACCTTAAAAATTCAAACATTTTGATGATCCATAGTTTATAGTCATGTTTTTTAACAAAAATTTTGGTGTATCGTGTAGAAATAATGTTTAGTTTTTTAGCAGTGTCTACGTTTCTTAGCTGAAGCTCGTTTTTGCTACTCAAATACGTGAATTTTATTACGCTGAGATATATTTTTTTTCTTGTAGCGACGTCTGAATGTAACCCAGAGTACGTAAGTCGTATATTTCATAATATTTCTCTTGTAGTCTCGGGGCTTTTAATACAGTTGAGTTTGTTAGGCTACCCATCATCACGTGTCTTGTCCAGATGAGTTATGTTATGCTGCTCATAATTTTGTCTCTCCATGGCTAATGACTTAACGACATCCTATTATGATGCCCCGTTTATGCAAAAGCAGCTACACAACATGCAACAAGCTGGTCTCCTTTTTAGAGCTCTCTCGAGTGACTAAACTTGCATTAAATTCTCAGTTAATTCAGGCCTTCAAAAATAAAATTCTCAGAGGTCACTGCACTTTGGAAGCTTCAATCGTTATAGTTGCCGTTCGTATCTGCTAGCGTTCACGGCATGTGCAGTTGCATTTTGTATGAAGATATTTATCTCTGAATAACATTTTAGCAAGCAATTACTGTTCATGAACCCGTCTCTATGACAGATTAGATTAGTTAGCATGATGTGCTCCTTTCTCGCTTTCTGATGAAATGAACGAAATTGAATTTAAATTTCCATGAATAGGCTTTCAAATGTATTATAGAGGCAGAGTTAGAAATAATTTACAATGGAAGGTTCATTTTTCTTCTCAATTGCTGCGTAATGTATTTCAATAGGACATGAAAACCAATCATCAGTGAGAACTCCTCTTCTCCAACGGAATTTGAAACATCTGCAGTAAAACAATGATTGATTTCAGCCTGAGTTAATTCTTTGGGTTTAAGTTTTAACCTGCTTCGTGTTTAGAGTTTAGACCTAGTCGCACGAGCGTAACTAAATACTGAGGGCTAAAAAACAGTAAAATATTACGTGTGAGTAGTATTGAAAAATGCTGTCGAGAATTACGTTAACGTCAGTCACTTAATTATAGAATTAAACGTAGAATGAGCATTCTGGTAAGTTTAATATCCGATGTTATGAGAAGCAGAGTAAAACTTGAGTATGAACTAAGAAGCGCTCGCGTCAGTAATGATATCATGACAATTTCATTTCACTGAACCTTAGCCAGTGCGCCAACTACCGAAAACTATCTCTGCTTCTCCATCGTTGATCCATTGAGAATCCCGTCACGTAGGCGAGAGAACATCACTGATAAATTTGAAAACTGCTTCGTGTTTACTGGCCAAGAAATATTACTACGGCGCACTCTAGTTCTGTCTGTGTTGCACATTTTTGGTGACTAAATTTTATGTCGGGCAATAGGAAACTGCGACGGTCAGGAGCCTGCCATATCGCGTGGCATCTGCCAGGAAATATGAGGACGCAATAGGCAAGCCTTGTCGTGTACACATCTCTCTAGAGATCTATTTTGCATTTGGAAAAATATCGTCCGGAATTCCATCGGTGGGCCATTGATATGCAAATTAGCGGCCCGCGTTTTTAATGGTGCATCAAATAGGACATGGCAAGGTTAATTCGACTGCCATCTGTTCCATGACGAGAGAAGATCCCTGCATTGTTCTTGGGATTATCTTTACCTCGAAGCGGCGTTCCAGCCAAATTTTTGAATTTGAGGAGTGTTGTGTGCAGGAATGTTGATATTCAGCTACCATTTCTCGTTTCATTTTCAGCTAAATTTTTTTTCTGGAAATAGTTCAATTTCTATGTATTTGATGCCTTCATTACTATAAGAGGACGTCCTAACCGGACAAGTATTTTAGGGACCTGTAATTCCGTGGGTTTGTTTTCTGTTTCTGGAGCATAACTTGAAATAAAAGTTGCTGTCAAATTATGGACTAATTCGTTCATTGCTGTTAGGTTACTCGATATCATGAATATTGAAACTAAACTTGCGCTTGTCATCACCAATTCGTAGGGATAAGGATGTATGGAAGACATTTAGTTTTGAATGGGATTTTCGCTGAGATTACTTGACTAGCATAAGAGGAATTAGTGTTTCAGTAACTGTAAAATTTTGATTCCAAAATAGACTTGTTATGTCAAGAAGTTCAGTTTCAGATGATCATAAGTGCAGAAATTTACCATGCTCTCAGGCAGATTTATTTGATTTTTCATACTGTGTATCACTTCTATTCAAGAAAATTAACGAACCATCCACTTTACTTGAAAAATTCAATATTTATCGCCAAAAATTTAGGAAAGTTAAAAGGATTTACAGCATGTCTGGTCACCATGTTGCCTAACAACTATCAAAAACAATCCATGGTTTATTACAATTAAGCATTACCGGGAACTCTGATTTGCTACAGCAACCGATTTTTTTAGAACAACTTCTTCCAAGAAAACTCACCTCAAAAAATATTGCAGGCCATATTCCTACGACAAATTCTGCGGCCCGGAAAAAAAATTCTGATGGTGCACACAAGCCATAACTCCGAAATGTGCAGGTCGGAGTTTTGGGTTGGAATCCGCGCGCGATTGCAGCAAGTGCGGCACGAGTCTGCCTGCCTATTGATTACAGAATCCGATCGCAACGCACGTGAGAGGCTAGGCAGAGGCAGTTCAAAGTGCGAGACGCTGCCTTGGGAGGGCACCCGTATATCGGAGATGCGTTACTTCGACACAGCGGGCCCTCCATCGGATGTTGTGTGTCTTGGGAGGCCCTTATGAGTGTCTGCTGCTCGTGCTGTGCTAGACAGGGAAGTGACCTGGGACATCTCGCGTGAAGGGTCGATTAAAATGGACTGCCCAAGTGGCCACGAAAAGCATGGGACACAGTCGAGTCACGATCTAGCGCGGCGTAACGGATGCTCTGTCATGTTATGTGTGAATGGAGGTAGGACGATGGGTGAGTTGTGTAGTTAGCCTCATTAGTAAGCTTTTCGTGTCATGTGGGGACCCAGAGAAGTGAGAATGAGGAGTTATCAACAACGATGAGAATCTCAATTGCCAGTGACTGTTTGACCGGAAAATTATTTTTCACTATCAAAGAACTAATGTAATGAATTGGATTTTGCAGGGCAATAGGTAAAATTAACTTCGGGGGATGGTCACGGTAAAAAATAAAATCTGCCATTTACCGACGGATTTTTCTGAAATTTTCACCATTAGTGTAAAATGATACAACATTTATTTTGGAACTCGTGTGGTTTTTCGTAATTTCATTAGTAAATTGATATTTTTTTCGAAAAAACTGAAAAAAGGGTATTACTAAAAAGGTATCTCCTCCATTTTTAAAGTTAACTAACGGGCATTATGTTCTCAAGATAGCTAAATGCATTACCTACAGGATATTTGGAATGGTTATTCGATGATTTGATTTCTTGAATTATTAGAAATTTTCTTTCAAAAATTCGATTGTTTTTGTTTTTTCTCTATTATGTCAGGTATAATTTTTAACCTAAATCAAGTTTCAAGATTGCTTCCACATTTCCTGTTTTTTTTTTCAGGCCCTATCGGTTGATATATTTGCCCTGCCTGCATCTTTAAAACTCCGGGAGAAGAAGCATTTCAAACGTCAACAAGTTCAAGTTTTCAGAAGAGCTTGAACAACTCTTCCTCTAGCCGTGAAATGACGCAAGTGACTGGCCTTTCTCAAGCTGTAGCAGACAAACGAACACACACACAATGCAGTGAAGTATACTGTTAGATTCAGAAAAAGGTTATTATAATCTAAGCTAAAAAATAAATTGATGATTTTAGGATTTTGTGATAGATTGTTCTCCGTCTTATTGGCAAGTTTTTCGTAAGCAGGAGCAGACGAACAAACACACTTACAAGGAAGTGAAGCACATCGTTAGATTCATAAGAAAATTGTCTACAGCATGATATAAAGAAATGAAAACAGATCTTTTTTTAAATTATGGCCCAGACTGTCCCCTCAATTTTTTTTGGAAATTCAACGAGACAGTTTTATGGAATAAACCTCATTATTTTCTAGCTTTCTTCTAACAAAGACATGTTATTGTCTGAAGTTCAACTTTTTAGATAGCCACTACAATTTAAAATTCAGCTAAAAATGTAACCATGCGTACTTGCACAACAAAACGAAGTATATGAAAAGTAGAAATCAAATACGACCTTCATTTTCCTCATTTTTTCAATGTATATAAACGTACAGGGTCGTGTAGGCCGCGAGAATGCGAAGGCGTATTCGCGATGAAGGATGACCTAGAGGCTGCGCACATAGCAGTGAATTCCGGTGGGGGGAGTGTGTGGAGATGGTAATTGTTTACGGTAGTTGGGTATGCTAAATATGTGTAGGGGATGTTATAAAAAAGTGTATGTTCCTGCAGTGACGAATGAAATTTTGCTATTTGTTTGTAAAATAGCGAAAACGATAAAATGGTTAGGCATACGTCTAAATATCCTCGTAGAATGAGGAAAGTGCGACGAACGAGCTACTGCAAGGAACGTAGGCTAACGCGTAAAAAACAAGTTAGGTAACGCAGGGTTGTTTGTATTGATTTCAACGTAACCACATGGATTTTAGACCCAACAAAGATCTGTAATACGTTAAAATACTTTAACTCAAAAATCAACGGACTTGTGAGTAAAAGTTTATTTTCAATTGTGAACGTTTTCTGCCCTGAAAAAAAAAATGTGTTTTATATGATAAGTTTCAAATCAATACTGACACTGTTAGCCGTTACGTTGTCTCACCATTTTGTAAATTTAGCGTCGACTTGTTATCACCTGTGCGGTGTGAGTTTGACTCAAAGTTTGCAGAAACATCTTATTAAAGTCCGTTCTGCTACCATGGAAAAATGTATGACAAATATTGAGAGTGAAGTAAATGTTAATCAAATTCGTCATTTTATGTTAGAAAACAATAAAACCGAAGTGATTTCGGATAGATCTGCTCCATTGTCAGTTTTGTAACATACAAAGTAAGAATCGAATGAATAAAGTCAGGAACGCAGAAAACAAAAACATAATTGAACATTTACCTACAGAAAAGGATAAGAACTTGACGTATTATTTAATATTGGATTTCGCATGAAATGCGCTTGGTTCTTATCCTCTTCAGGAGGTTAATGCATAATTTTGTCTTTGTCTCTCATTGCATGCTTTTATTTTGATGTGTCGATTTTGAAAGTCTGGAATTTGGTACCTCTTGGGATTTCATTCTTTTGTAGTATTGATAATACTTTTTATTTTACAGACCTAAGGAGCTGGTCTCCGCGACGTTGTTGATATTTTCAGTTGAAAGATTTCTTTCATGAACATCTTCTATGCTTACAAATTTTTAATGAATTTTCAATAAAATGAAAGTGACCATCTGCTTGAAGAAGAAATTCATGGTCTGTGAAAAAAATATTAAAAAGAAATAATAATAACGGCACAGTGTTTATTTGTTGGTATGTTTCACGCTTTAAGTAATTAGTTTGTAAAATATTATGTACCTTGCCTACTAGCTTTACCATAATATTTGCAGTCCTGAAAGTGTTCCTATACAAGTGATATTATATTATATATTTTTCTGCCAGTCATAAATTTCGCAGAAAAAAGAAATGGTTACCTTAGACATATTCATTTCCTTAAATGTTTTCTTCACATCTTGGAGATACGACTGTCAGAAAAACTTTGAGCAATTATAGTTTCCCTCAGTTCAATACCCAGCGTAATTAAATAGTTTCCCTATTTCACATATCATTATCGAATGCCGCTATTTTCAATGGGTCGTGTACAATATTGATAAATTAAATGTGCGAAATAAAACATTTATGACCTACTTTCAGTAAATTTTCATGGGTGTGTTCATTTTTTCATTGAATTCTTATCAAATTTGTTTTTTAACAGGAGGCGTTTATAACACAACTGTTTCATTGGAATTTGTTTAGAATTAGATAGCGCTCGCTTTTCAGGAGCTTTGGAATATATGTAATTCAATGGTTCATTTATTTTGAAGGATAGAGGATTAATTCTAATTAAATACTCCTTGTTGTTTTTGTTGCAAATTCTGTAATTTTTTAACCTTATTAAGTTCATATGAAAGGTGAGATCATATAGCGAACGAAATTAGTATATATGTATATATATATATATATATATATTTATATATATATAGAGAGAGAGAGGAGCAATGGAGCATAATTAGTTAACATATTAATATTGTGAAGTGCACCATTTAAAGTGTCTGCTGTAGAACTTGTGAATAAATGAGAAAATACCCTTCTACAACATGAGGAACAACTCTTGGTTCTAGAAATTGTTCTTCAGTCAGACAGAGCTGGGGCAGGTGTCAGGCCTGTGTTGATTCTGTTCTTGATGTCTTACTTCAAATATTACGGGGCCTTAATTATCTTTCTTTTATTTTTATCTGTCGAATTGCGCTCTGAGAAGTGGAGAAACTAGTTAACCAACATTAAAAATATTGACCGTTAGAGCCAAATCTCAAACAGACCAGAGTACACATCGATCAAGAAATTACTTGCAGATGCGTAGGCTCAAAAATCTATTTTTTACGCGAGGTAGATGATGATATCAAATGGTCATTTGATAGCTTTTCTTACATGGCGATAATCTACAATGTTTTTAAACTGTGTTTGATAATAAAAGTAAGTTTTTGAAATTTTGCTTTTAATTTTGCCACAGACAAATTTGTATGAGTTGTTCAATATTGGAGGATATCACAGAATAAGTTTACATAGAAAAACTTCTGGAGGTGGAATATCAATTTTCTAAATATCTAAATTTTCTCACAGTGTCTAGAGGAGTAATGAATAGTTAGGTGAAAATTACGGCTTGGATATTTTAACATATTCAATAAACATCAAATTATTTTCTTTTTACTTTCTTGTTTATAACGGCCAAACCTTCTAGTGATAACGATTCCAAAGATCTAATAAATGATTCAATATTGCGTAAGATACCCAACAATGTTGCGACAATTATTTGTGGAAATATTGAAATGAACCATTTTAATTCCCTAAGACCGAACTCAAATGACAAATTTTCACAATCATTAGCCTGTCGCAACTTTTACCTGTTAATTGCGTGGCGAAATCGAGTCTGCGAGAGTAATTCTTCAATCAAATATTCTCTGTTTGATTCAATAGGATCAAACTTGAGAAAAATTGAAGAACAAGCTATATCTGTGATGAAATAGATCGCTGCATTTCTGACCAATTTTCAGAGTATTTCATTTTTAGCTAGTGAGGTAAAGTGAATGTATCTTTTTTTATTGGAAAGACACAGCCTGTCAGAAATTGGGAAACATTAAAGTCACGTGCTACAAGTACCAAGTTCGATAGAATGCTTGACGATCTATTCAAGGCTGAAAATAGATGTAAACCAGGTAGAAATATAATTTTTTCAATATTATGCAATATATATTATGAATTGTTTACGGGGATTAAAAATAAGTGAAATATAATGCGAAATCCAAATGGTTGACGAATCTCTTCAGGCTACTAGTCCGTAAAAAACATAAGCTATAATCCCTTTTTAGAAAACAAATAAATGGAAATCCGTCACATAAATGTATTGTAGCCTATTCATATTTGTTTTAAAATGAGTAGTCGACAGTTGTGTTTCTATTCAAGGTCATTATGGCTAGAAACTGTTCGAAGATGAAACAACAGATTTTGAATGAAGTTGTAAGAAAACCATCACAACAAAACAACAAAACACCATTCGATACTGGAGCAGCATTGCCATGTACAAAAGTATCTACCTATTTTTAAAAATTTGTTCATCCATTGCCACGAAGCTTTTAAAAATTATCTGCCACAGATTATTTGATTATTTTCACAGAAAAAAGAAATGGTTACCTGGGACATATTCATTTCCTTAAATGTTTTTTTCACATCCTGGAGATACGTCTGTCGGGAAAACTTTGAACAATTTTAGTTTCCCTTTGTTCAATACCCAGCGTAATTAAATAGTTTCCGTATTTCACATATCATTATCGAATGCCGCTATTTTTAATGGGTCGTGTACAATAGTGATGAATTAAATGTGCGAAAAAAAAATTCAAAAAATTTAATCGGTGCCTAGCATTCGAAAGTCGTGTTTTCTTGCCCCCGCCGATGCGATCGAAATGCTTAAGGCTACCGTACACCTTTTTCGGCTAAACGTTTGCAAAAAAATTGATTTGCTTTATATTGAAGCTATACATGTGCTGAACATCCACAAAAATTTTTATAGGCGTGCACGCAATAGAACGCTCACTATGAGGCAAATCGAAAATTTTCCATAAGATGACCCCAATTTTTTTCATACGTATTACCAGTCTATCAAAGTTCATAAGCATTGATTCACAAATAAAGAAAAATGTGCAAAAGGTGCACGGTCCCCTTAATAATTCGTTATGAGATTAAAAATATATTCGGGATGAAATTCAACCAAGTCACTTGATTTGAATTAACGATGCTTTATCGCATAGGTAAACTTTTTAGCGATGCAGGACATGTGGCACTCCTCCTGATATCTTCAAAAAGTTATTCGGGTTATTCCTATTCTCAGAACAGGTAACTTTTGCACTATTTTCATCAAAATATTTTCAGCTTTCTCCTCTGTTTAGATTTGCAGAAGTCATTTAACACAGTTAATGGGAGTATTTTACTTTTTAAAATAGTTCATTATGAGGTGAGAGGGCTAGTTAGCAATCTCATTTAGAGCTACCTAATGTCCAGAACACTGAATGTTACTTGTCACTCACATAAGCTGTTCGCGTTACCGATTTAAATTGGTGTGCCACAAAGTTCAGTGCTGGGCTCACTTGTTTTAATGTCTCATATGTGATATAACTAGTGTGTGATGATTCAAAAATTATATTAATTGCAGGTGATACTGTTTTTTTAAACTTGCTCAATTTGGAAGAAGCGACAAAGAAAATGCAGAATTTCATTTATTCTTTAAGTGGGTGGTTGACAATGGACAGACTTGCTCCTCACGTAGGAAAAACTTAGTTAATGTAGTTCTCTTCAAAACTCCATCCCTGCCCTAGGCCAGAAAAAACTTTCAGTGTAAGAATTTTAGAGTGTGTTTCACATTCAAAATACTTCTGGAGTACTATATAGTGGATCATAATGTTACTTTTAATGATGATATAAAGCTTGTACGTGGAAAACTGAGTAGCTGTTGCGGGAAGTTTTATGCGGTTGCAAAGTTTTTAAATGCACGTACTGTTAAATCTTTTTGTAAGCTCTTGTATACCCGCAAGTTATTTGTTTAATAATTTTTATTTCCTGTATTCTAAGAAAGTTGATGCAATTCTAAATAAAATTTTGCGTATCAAACCTCAAAATAGCAGGGATACTCTTCGACGGATCTACACGAATAGACTTCTTTGAGTGCTGCCAAACGAGTATGTATACCAGTAATTTTTACTGCTGTTTATTCAAAATGTCTTGGGTAAGCAAGACTACACATATACAGCCATGCATAAAAGACTGTTTCACGGAAATTGACTCATGAATCGGAATTTCATCTCTCAACTATTCGACTTGAATTTAAAAAGCGATTTGTAATTTTCCATAACGTTGGAATTAGTCAATAATTAGCTGTCTTCTGACCTAAGAAACCTATGCACCCCTATTATTTTGTAATTAATGCCAGAAAAAAACAGTGTTGTCTCTACGTGAATGCTATTTTAGAATTTGGAAAATTTTTAGAACTTGAACATATGAAATCGCAGAAACTTGAACGAATGAGACTGTAAAAACTTGAACACACAAAATGGTATGAGAGTGAACTTTTGAAATGGGAAGAACCTGAACGTATTATAAGAACCCAGCTGATTACGAACTTTTGCCTTCTGTGCGAGCTGCCTACTATACATACAGTATTCTACTGAAAATGTGTGGATTTTACGATAGGCTTTTTATATCGTGTTGGTAACATGAGTAGGGTAAAAGGTTTGAAAAATATTTACTTCATATATAATAATTAACGCTACTCTGCTCACAAATAATTTAAAACATGCCGATTTTACTAACTTTTACAGACGAAGGACTTTTAATACTAAATCATATCTGTAATCACTATATATATATATGTAATCACTATATATATGTGTAATATATGTAATCACTATATATATGTGTAATATATGTAATCACTATATTTCACTGTATTGTCTATTGTCGTCCAAACTAAATAAAAATTGGAAAACTAAAGCACGAGGTTATCATTTATATTGAGATAATGTTTCATTCTTATTTGTGTATTAGGGCCACAATGTTTAATCCACGTTAAATTTTAAACTGTAGGAATTCTGCTTTATTTATGTTTGAATTTAATAAAAATTGAAATTTTTTGTACCTAAAATTTTTCGCAGTTTTGAGGTGAGGCTAGGGTAGTGTTGAGAAGTATTTAATTTTGTATTTTGTGTGTCCAACATTTGATTTCTAATGCTAGAGATATTAATTTCTAAATTTTTACTTTTAAACCTGCAGCTGCTACGAAGGAACAAAACTTGCTTTAAAAAATGTTATAAGCAACCAATACAGGAGTGATAAAATAATTTATTTAATGATATTTTTTTCAATTTAATAATGTCACGAGATGACTTCATTCCTGTCCCTCATTAGTTTGCACTAACAAGGAGACCGAACGCTCGTTTGAGGAATTGGCTCACCTCCGTGACATGCACAAAAACACAAGAAAACTCATGGGCAAGCACAAAAACAATGATCAACATTACAGTATATACTAAAACAAAACGTTACTCACCGATGCAAGAAGATTCAACTTACACAGCGCATTTTCTGAGCGCACCCGTGATGTTGCGAGCTGTCGCTTCTAAGGTTGGGGGGCATAATACACCAGGTGAAATTCGCTTAATATTTATGATTTTCGGCCATACGTCATACAAGCATCAACAAGCGTACGCACCATGAATGTTATTAGGAATGATACAAATTAAGTAATGGAAACTAGAAACTGCATACGCCAAATGTTTACATCACAGAATTATCCTGAATGATTCGATTCGGCTGGCCAGCCACCCCTAAGTTTACAACAGCTACACATGAGACATGGTCTATTCTGGTCTATTCTATCTCAGCTATTCCAGCAGCACAGTAGGAGATAGTCACTTTAACCCACAAAATTATTCGTCCGCGACTCGCTTCAGTTCAAATGCATGTCTTATGCACTGTTCAGAAAATGTCTATCGATGACGTTACACTGTTCATTCCGCTTCAGTATATCGTCGATTCCTTTTTCAGCCGAGCAGATAAATCCTTCCCGCCTGTTAAGACAAAATTTAACTTGTTACTTTTTAATCGCGCCAATGACGTTTCCTCAAAATATCTCAATTTTTTACTTCACTGAATGACATTGAATTTTCACAATATTTATTTCAAAAATATCTTTTCCAAAAGGAAACCACATCTCTCTTACCCTCCCTTCTAATGTGGCATCTCCATGTTCCATTAATGACTCCTACGATTTGGTTGGGTTTGCAAATTTCCCTCTGCACAAAAAAAGGAGAATATTTACTCTAATGAAAAAGCAGATACATTTTTGATAAATTCAACTATCTTTATTTTGAATACACTGTCACATTATTTCAGATTGGTATTCTTCTTTTAGAGTAACTTTATCTCCATCACTTCCTATTTATAACTCGTACTCTCTCCGACGATCCTCGGCGATAAACTGAAATTATTTCTTTAGCTTCTACCAGAGTGTCTGGGAGGGAGTGATTTTCTGCTTTTCATACAACCAATAAACTGTTTCGAGGTCCTTACGTAATGTTCGAAGCTCCGCCTGTGCGTTGCTTTTGCTATATTATTCGTGGCTTCAGCCCTTTGAATTTCCCTTTCTTGGTATTACTGTTCCTTATTGGCCAAAGCTCTTTTGCCGAGAACGCATGAAGTCCCGCTCTATCCAAGTCTTGAAATATTCGAGACCGTTGCTATGTTCACCCTCGTAGCTTAAGTGTAGCGATCTGTCACTGTCAAACCCTGTGGCGAGTTGTTTCCCACATCGTCGGCATTTTCGAACGTCTCAAGTGGAGGGAGTGATTAAATTTCTACGCCCAAGGGTTCGCCCGAGGCCTCTCACCACAAAATTCTCGCTAACTCAATGTAAACAGACATCGCAAGAACCAACACCGCTTATAACTACACATAACATTTGTTGAGCCCAAACGTACAGGCATGTAACATACATGTTGAAGCGACCCATCTGTACTGCTGGAATTTACTAAGATATTTCAACGAACAAATTTTAAGCAAGCACAAAATTTATTACACACAATTAAAAAAATTTATTACACATAATTAATATTTTTTCCTAAATTCTCAGCTTTAATTCGCAAAATTAATCATTCTTAACAATAATGACGCACATAAATTGCTTGCGCATTTCTCATCACCATTCAAATTCTACTTTGGAAACTGCTGCAAACGATTCTAAATAATAATTACCTAGGATTTTGATATCAAATGCGACATCTCCCCAAGAAATAGTTAATTACTGGTTGAGTAATGTGTGTGATGCTTATGAATGTTCTCTTCTACATCCAAATTGTTACAGTTGCATAAAAATGAAATTTGTCCTGCATGGAACTAATCACTAAGTTTACGAAGTGCGCCCACGGATCATTCCGACTCAGTTACACCAAATCTTGGATAACTCGGATCAAAAAAACTTCAAATTCAAGTCGTTTAACTGTAAATGAAGTTGTGTGTTTACAAGACAATAGAGCTGTATGTAGTTAAAGATATCATCAGTGAGGAATTTGATTCTGCAATCTAGTAACTAACTCAAATTTTTACATCAAATTGCACCTTATATTTCCATATTTTTTCTTTAAAACTGTTAATTTTTTGTTACCTTTCAAATGTTCATTAAATTAGTAATTTAGGGTGCAACATTTATTTGAATTTGTTTTATGAATATTCAGAAAGCTGTCGCGAAAACAATGCTGGTTAAGCACGTAACGCAGGAGGAGTCTCAACCTCCGTAAATAACTAAAAAATTGTACACCTTGTGTTCGCGTGAATACAACATAAAAGCATGGACAATAAAAGAATTGAAATAAAATGGGTTTTATTTAAGAAATACGTGGATCAAAATTACGAGCACACAAAATATCTCAATGCAATGATGAAAGATCACGAGTGCCACAATTGCAATGACATGCGCACCAGTGCAATATTGCAAGATGCTCATGACATTAACGTAACAATTCCATCCGGCACAATGCGATAGCCACATCTTAGCTGCATAGACCGACCCCAGACACAAATCGTACTTCGGTACGCTTCGTGTAGTAGTGAATGGGTCAATATATTCTGGCGCAACATGATACACAACATGAGAGATACAAGTTTGAAAATTAATGAGCGCCAGCGAACGATTGCATGATTTAACGCAACACAGCATTTCTTGTCAACCGTCAAACAGTGAATCTACGTACAAAAATAACATTAGAAACAAAATGAATACCCAGGCTAGCGCACACATGAAATAAAATGGATATGCCAAAACAGGAAGAACCTTGACTTACAGCAAGGTGTCATAATACAGAACGCTTCGCATTATGCACAACACAAAATTAGAACCTGAGCTGCATAACCGCATCACACAAATCATATTTAATTGCACGCCACTCGGAACGCACTATTCCATGTGCTGGCTGTACTAGAACTTTCACACTTAAAAATCACTTTTCTGAGTTCCAAACCAGTAACTTGGCCTAAACACTTTCTTTCAATTGTAGATCACGATGATTTAACACACTTCCAATACTGCTTGAGAATTCACGTAGTGCAGATCAGACCGCCCCCTGGTCCCGAAGTTCCTTCTCGCTCGTCGGCCGGTCGTGGTGCGGAGCGCTGCACTCAGTCCCCATTTCGAGCCCTGAGTTCCGCGTCTGCTTGACCACTGCCGGACTCGTAGTGGCGGCATCATTGCAGACTCTGAAGGCTGTGCGGCTTCAATATTTTCCCGCTGAAGTTGCTTGTGAGCCCGGAACTGATTACAAATATTCCGAATTCTCTCCTTGGCATGGTTGCTACGTTGATACTTGACGATTCCACCATAATGCTGAGGCACTTCGAACAGTCGTTGTTGCAAAATTGGTACTTCTACGATTTTTGAGGGACGACGTTTCCTTTCTTGATACCCGTTGAATTCTTGCTCTTCGTAGAAATCATTAGCATCCACTTGCACAGACGGGTTTTGCAATCTCGCCATTCTTGCAGGAGTCAAACGTTAGCGGCGTTTTCCCAATGGAGTTTTTAAATTTGAATTGTAACTAAGACCGGGGAGCCCCGGCATCGCCGGCTTACCGATGTGGCACTCACTTTTGTGCGTCCCTCTTGTCACGAGTCCGAGAGAAAATAACCTCATGATTTCTCATCTCCCCTTCTTTTATGTGTGTTGCCTCTTTCTTTCCAGAACGTTCGAGACTCTTCTTTGTAAAGATTACGTGTATCCTCCATGATTGGTGGAGCCTTGCTTGTTTCGGGGTTCTGAAATGTAATTGGTTCGCGCTCTGACACACCTCCACGCGTGATGTCTTCCAGAGCGCTGATTGGCCGAAGAGATGTGGCGCTTGCCGAGGAACGGGCGTTCCCGCGCCTACGTATGTGTGTTGTGTGCCAGCTTGCCTTGAGCCAGAAAATCTGGTCGAACCGCTAACCACTTGAGCTCGACAGAGATATATAGCCAGCCTCTTGTCCCCTCGAAGACGAGAACAACGCTGTCCTTTTGCTTAGAACAGAGAAAAATCGCCCTTACGCCTATATCGGTGTTCTCACGCTCAAGCTAAAGCCAACGGTTTTCCCAGATTCCTTAATGTTGTAGACTCACGGGATTTAGTCAAAAATTCGTGTCACAAAAATAAAATATCATCTAATATGAATATAGCTTTACTTGATTTAGCCCCAAAATATCATGAAATATGAATGTACATATATACCGTAACAAAGCTTTTGATGCAATTACTTTGAAAAAGTTTTATTTGATATAGCACAGGGCTAATGGAACTCGCGAGGATGAGAGTGGACCATGGCCAGACTAGTTATTTCATTGGACCCTTCATGTTTTGATGAGGGTCGATTTGATTGAAAGACTGAAGGAACAGTTAGTTTTATTTGCTTGTCATAAAGAACACTACAGTTAATTTCAATTTCTGTAAGGTGTTGTTTCATTTCTTATGACTCATTTTTGTGCATTTTTATACTTTGATTATTCACCTGAAACGGTTAGAAATTGAGACTTATTTTAAAAAAAAATTTATCCACATAAATGGTACGCTATTACATCCCTCCTTAAGTACGTACAAATGTGCTCAGTTATAACTGTAAACACTCCTGCAGATTGTGAGACCAGCAGGGTATGTGTGGCACCAGTCCTGTTACTCCGTCTGAAACTTCGAATAACGTTCTGCAGCTATTGCTTTGTATTCAAATACATTTCCAAAGTCCTCAAATTTTCGTTTTATTGCACGGAAAGGCATTTCTTTTACGGCTGTTTCCTCTACGAAGGTAAGCAGGAAAGGCCACATAACCAAATAGTTTCTGATTGCACCATAAATAAGTGCGTGTAACATACCGAAAATGAGTTGAAAATATTTTACATCTTCTTGAACATTTTTAAATCTAGCCGTTATGAGGTAGAGGGTACATAGAGGGTGTCTGAGAATATGTAGTTGTAAAGATTCATAGTGCCCGTCTAATATTTTAGAAATACGGATCCCTAAAACTATTGGGTTTACTGGGTGCCTAATTAGTATGGGTGAGTGATATGTTAACGACACATTCCGAATTATTTGTCTTTGCATAAACTGAAGAAGAAAATGAGCTTGGCATGGAAAAAAGAAGCCAAATTTCACTTATAAAACCACTAATTTAGCGATATTGCTAACCTTGTATATGTTTTGAAATACGTTTGTGTCACTCGGGCGGAAATTTTCACCCACGCACGATATCATCTCCTCTAGGCTGTCAAAATTTTGTTCCTCGCTCAGTGAACGTTCGCGAGCTGTATACTAACTTGGCAGTATCTGTTGTCCAAGTCGCAGGAAGCTTTACGTAGTGATTTTTGAAATGTAAATAATAATGTAATAATGTACAGTAATAATGTACAGTAACATAATTGAGCAGAGTAAGAGACGAAGTTGTGTAATCGTACATCATATTGAGGCCCCCCCCCAAACTAATGTTCTCATCTCAAGTCGTGTACTTTTTACCCAGTTTAGAAACTGAGGACTGAATTTTGTTGAGAATAGTGTTCAGACCGGGTAAATAAGTAGTGAGTTCTTTTTTATTGAAATAGAGTTTTTTGACCAGCTCGATATCTGTTAGCATAGTCTTCTGAAAAAAGAACGAGCCTACTCAACTAGGAGACATGATATCACGTCGATGCTTTAGCAGACAAGAACGAACTTTCGAAGGTTAAATCCCACAAAATTCTATTACAAAATAAAGAAATAAATTTCGATCAGTGATATTGTCAATTATTACTGAAGTTTAATCCGAGCTCAGTTGGCAATTCTGCGTAAGTAAAGTTTTGAATTGAATGTATTAATGTATGTAAATTAAACTGGTAGCAATATCATGTATAACGGTTCTCAAAGTATGCGCTATCCATACAATTACCAACGTTTTTGTCCTCTTATGATATGCCTCTTTTCTTTCGGTATTCCAGCACACGATAACTGTGGCTCCCAATAATTCAAAAAGAACAAATGGAATAGTAAAAAACATCTGAGAGACTCGCCAACAGTTAGTTGTACGTTGGTCAGTTTTGAGAAAGTGAAAGTGTTGGCGAAACAAGATAACTGAGATAAATCAGATAAAATTGTAGCAAGCGCCTGTAACAAACATTGGTTTCGTGATGCTACGCAAAGCTTAAGACACATGATTGTATGTCCGCACTACATATCGACGACGGAAACCTCAATGAGCAAATTCTCGAAGGAAAAAAGGTGATCAGAGGCCAGAAATGCATCTAAAAAATTCCAACCTGATATCATACAGCAACCAAGAGCGAAGTAGCTATTGAGGGATGTTGAGTTCTCGTGTATTAGGACGCATTCCAAAGTGAACTTCCAAATAATAATTAATTCGTAATACTTGAATTAAAGGTATTGACTATTGAGAACTCATTCAAGAACTGTGTTTGATGTTCTACCACCGCGAAACTCTTCGTCAAGCTCGGATGCATCAAGAAACACTACCCCTCTGGAAGTAAATCGCAAACACGTTACATTATAAATGAAATAGTCAGGCGTGCAAATGAAGGTCTCATCTGGTTAAATAGATAGACGATTCCATTTTTTTAAAATATGCCGACTATCTTTTGAATACCTGACGAGTCGATAAACTCCAGGTCAGCATCTCTCGCGTGTTCGAGCTGGATTTGTTTGCAGGTGATCTAAATCCAATCGATGCTTGAGAAAAACGTCGCCGGTATCTCAGACCATCTAAAGGACCTGCGTTTTCACAAACATCACGGATTCCTTTGGTCTTCTGATTGGCTGCAGCCGGCCTTCAAATGCCGCTAACGACGCTCGTGCTCCGTCAGCAGCACTGGATGTGCAGGCAAACGTTTGTCTGGTCTGATATCCAAGTTGAGCTTAACCTGGTTTCAGAAAATACTTTGAAGTATCTATCTCTGAATAAGAAAGTTTTTTTTTGTGAACTGCATCGGCATACTCGTAGTTTGTACGATTCTGTGCAGGTGTAATGAGCTTTCTAATTTAGTTTAATTTGATTGTTTATCATTTTAAATGAACATTTTGTTTCAGCGTTCACTTTACAGCTCACAAATGCGCATTAAAGGCAAAAGCATGAGACTTCTAGTTTATATTAAGGACAATGAAATATAAGGTATAAAAGTAACTTGAATTGAGGTCCAGTGTTCGTTACTGAGGTTTGAGATATGTGTTCCATTGCATGCATTTTTGTCTGGGGTGCGTCGGCAAACGACTGCTTTGAAGTAAACGGTGAACACCGTCAAGTTCTGTACTCACTGTGGCAAAATCATTCTTGGATAAATCGTCAAGGGCGATGCATTGTAAATTTTTTCTCGTACGTTCAATTTCTATTGTTGTAAATTCTTCAGTAAAATCAAATGGACACATCCATTGTCGATGTACTATATTACGCATGCGCAAACAATATCATGTTTTGCCTGGCCATCTTTCAATGTTTTATAGTTTGAAATATTTGCGTTTAAAGGACAGAGAAAATTTACAGTGAGTATTATATTACGCCGAACTTCATGTAATTCGACCGATCTTACAGGAGGGGGTGATCGAGACTACTTACAGGTCTGCGCTCGACTGTAATTTTGAGAAAAACTTCAGCCGATGTTATGAGGTGCCTTCAATATGAACTCGTGAGGAATGTATGAAGATCAGAAAATTATTTTTATGAATATTATTTTTTGATTCTCTCTGCAGTTGTAGCAAGAACAAATCATGGCTGAATTAGATTGCAACCTCCTGTCACAGCGGGAATTGACCCTTCTTTGCAGACATCATCAATTACTGTTCATTATCTCGAGATGTTGACAGTTGTGTATGAGCTTAGACTATATCTCAAATTTGCCTTAATCTAATATCAATAGAAGCAAACTTTCATAACATCAGTAAACAATCAATACATATAAGTAAAAGTTTTGCTTTTTGCAATGTGTTAGGATATAATGGGATGTGCACATTTAGATATATACAGGAATAGAGCAACCGGCTCCAGAGTCAGCCGTGCGCGGACCGTGAGGGGTATAGGGGTGTACAGGAGCAGGGAGGAGTAGGTATAGGGGGTAGAGGCTGTATTGAAAGCTAATGCGCAAAACCATACACATAATAAGACGAGGGCAACTTGAATACATAGCACAGAAAATAGTGGATTAAAAATTTAATTTTCCACGAGTTAGGTAATAAGGGGTTTCTGGGTTTATTTTGAGAAATATGCGTAGCAATATTGTGAAGTGAGGGACACGTAGCATAAGGGAAGTGACGCTTAAGAACGAACCAATCAGAGGGCGAGGATTAGCGCGGGCATCCCGCACAGCCCACGGTGCGCGTTCTTTTGTTCGGGGGAGGTATTAATAATGGAAGGAGTATGGTAACCGGTCTATATGGCTTTGGCCTGGTGCTATACAAGATGTAGGACAACGAGTTCAACGATGGGAGGTGAGATAATGTTCTTTGTTAGAAAAAGTGGAGGGAATCCTAATCTCATGCAGCTTATTAAATTTGTGTTCTTAAAAAGATTGGAGTGATTCAAGTAGAGATGGTTGACAATTTTTTATTTCAATTGAAGTTGTTGTCTAGGAGGGGCACAGTGATTTCATTGTTGATATTGGAATGCAAATTAGTACTTTGAGTTTTCATTTTTAGATTATTCTCGAATTATTTTCGTGTTTAGAGTTTCACTTTAATATGGGGTGGAAGAATTATTTAAATTATCTCTCAGAGGGAATTCATTTGATTGGGATGCTTTAGAGAGTTAGTTAAAATTCATGGTGTGGGGAAAAGCTAGATTGTCTGTTAAAGCTTCGGAATTAATGTACTTTGTTTTTTTTAGCATACATACAGAGGGAAATGAATATTTCTTTAGTATGTTAATTCTTTAGGGGGATTTACTGACGTTCATGTCTCAGGGAATGGATTATGCAACCCTGTTCATTGTTCCCAGGCGGGTGGTTCATTTTTGATCGCCGCAACCTGGGTGATCTCTGCAACCAAGGGCTCTCGACACTGCTGGGGAGACTCGGGCACTTTGGGGGCCACATCGAAGCGATGCGAGAATTACAATGATTCTCACCCGATCGTGGGGTGACACACCGAAGTGTCGTCATGAAACTCCTAAGCACAAAAGGAGCTTAGCCGCATCCACACAAAGGGAAGTTATGGCTTGGCAGTCTTATGCACAGTCGCTAGTGCGTAAAGAAGAACGCGGCACTAATCCATTCTTGTGCAGCTTATTGATAGGAGCCATGTGTTAGTTGACATCATGTTAATTGTTTTTATTCACGCGCGCTGTGATCACCTGGGGTTGGATAGGATGTGTTTCCTACTAGGTTGCCTTGGTAGGGTTGCGTTACAAAGTGCGTGCAAGTAGTTCACTAGAGCTGTGTTTCGTAATTTGTTCAGGGTTTGCTGAGGAAGCTCATGTCAATCACGTGTTCTTTAGTTGACTTGAAATAAAGTAATCAATAATGTACCATTAACTGAGTGGTTCATTTTCGCATGTTGAACTAGAGATACTGGTGTGGGTGAGCAGATCAGTAGTTATTTGCCTGTATTTTCCACCTGTTCTATATTCCTCCTTCTGTGTTATTTCCGCTCTGTGGTTTCATTTTTCCCTTCCACTATGAGGTTTCGAGTCCTCACTACTAATAGGGATGAGGCACCAGCCTTGTCCTCTATTCGTGACAAAAGCCTAACGTTAAATAAAAGAGCAGAGAAAATCGTTGTAATAGGATCATATTTCTTTAAATAATTTCAATTTAAAAAAAAAGATTCAACCAATTTGTTGGTTATTCTCAAACATAACGATATGTTTGTAAATATACAAACTGTTTATCTTTGTATATTGTTTCAGAAAGTTGAGAATGACCAACAAATTTTTCGAATCGTTCTTTTTTATTATTGAAATGTTTTTAAAGAAATATGATTCCTGTTAAAGCGATTTTCTTTGCTCTTTTATTCATCGTTAATTATTCAATAACATACGCATGCCTTCTTCATCGAAATAAATATTTTGAATGCACCAGTGAACGAACACTTCTCTGGTGCACAAATTGGGGTAGAATTACGGTTAAATTTATACATTGGACCAAGAAGAATCGGTGAGGAATTTATAGAGACGACCCTCTGGAGTAAATTGACGTATAGTAATTAATTACTCTTACAGTGGCTATCTTTGACGTGTATTTCTGAGACTAACTCCTACGAAGGAGTCGATGAAGGTTGCATGTCGGAGAGTTTTAGCCGCCAAATAAGTAGTTAAGCTAGGTAAAATTCATCATCTTTTACTGAATGATAATTCTGAAATAATAGCATTGGTTTCCAGCTAAAGGATAGTACTTTTTCCGGAAAAATTGGTATGTTAGGGGAAAATCTACACACCATGAAACAGGAAAAAACTTATTAATTGAAAAAGTGGTTCTCTTTTCAAGTTTATTGTTGAGTTGAAATAAAAGTTTAATATACTGTAGGAGCTTCAATAGCTCAAATTTAAACTTTCCTTCAGTCAACCGAACTCTGCTGGCTATAAAGAGTTCAGTGTAAAAATGTATATGAGATAGTTCTCTACGCTCTTTGAAAATCAACGTCAGGATTAAGGAATAAATAAATGAACTTGAGTTTTATTTCTTATTATTGAGTGAATCGACGCACTGCTCCAAATGTCTGGAATTGTTCAGAGATGTTCGACGCGAGCTTTAATTTCTGAAGCCATTGAACGCGAGACGCCAAACTGACTTCGCCTGAACGAGGCTGAAGTTATCTACATAATTTCCTGAAATGAGCTTCACGCTTCGTCTATGCGTGCTTCAAACGTGTGTTTGCGTAGGGTTGCGGTAGAAATAAACTTGAATTCTTCATAATATAAACAATTAAATTTATTCGCGAGATCGTCAGGCGTTTAGTTTGCTCAGAGAAAATATCAAGTTTGAATTTTTCCACAGTATGTAATAACTTCACATTTTCCAGAACATTTGAGGCACTTTTTCCGACGTTGACTGTGTTTTACAATTCTGCTTTAGTTGAATGAAAAGGTGAACCAGGGGTAAAATGAATTTTTCATAAATTATTTTATTCTGTCTTCAGGCTTGTAACAAACCAGAACCAAATACAAAATGTCAACATTAGGACACGAGGAAAACTCCACAGATAAAGAGCTTCACGAATCAAAATACCTGATCCCTAACACTTCGCACACGGTAACTTCCCATTGAACTTCAAGCCTTCACATGTGTGAAAAATGACATTCACACGATCATTGAGTTTGAATTCAAATGTGGGAACAATTTTTAGTTTCAAAGCACTCTTGATCATTATTAAATAAGACCTGAGGGTGAAAATGCTTAGAATATTGTAAAATGTATAAAGTGCGGTTCATCCCTACTTTTACACTGTACAGCAAGGTAAAAGTTTGAAAGAAAGATCGAAACTATTGCGGTAATCTCGTACATCTGATTGGGACGTAGATTCATTTGGATGGCTTGTCCTGTGAGACACCAGAGTGTTAGCTGTGGAGGATCAATCGTTGCACAGTTGAACTCCCAAGCACGATTGGAAGCAGCAATTACACTTGTAAGGATACACACAATCACCCCCAAGCACTTAACCAGTCATTCCCTTAGAAGAAAAAAATTCAGCAATCTTAAAATAGTTCCCATGAAACACGTGTACGCCAACAGAAGTAAAACAGTTGGTGTGTATCTTATCAAGAGTGATTGCTGCATTCAAGCCTATGTTTTGTGAACAACTCTCTAGTAATTAATTTGCCGCAGTAGCACTTACGGGAACAAGATCTTCACGCACAAGCGTCTCTTATCAGGCTAAATAAACTCATGGAATCTCACTTGTGTAAAATTTTTATCATTAAAAAAAATGTTTAAACTTGAACTTCACTTCAGCTCGTGTTTAAGTATGATTAAGCATAATTTTTTCTTAATAAATTTAAAAGCAAAACGTAAATGAGAAATTTTAATTTAAAATGATTTTCAAATGCTGAAAGAGGAAGGGCATATCGCGTGGGCCCGGACAACAAGTTGCAAGCATCTGGGATGCCTCGCACACAACCGAGACTGCAGCACAAGTCGCAGAAGCAGCAAGCTCTCAGGTGCTGTCCGGCATGGCAGTGCTTTTCACTATAAGCAATAGTGGGTTTGCAGAAAAAAACGGATGCTCAAGTGAGCAAGTGATGAGTATCATAGGCAAGGCTTCTTAGTGATGACACAGATAAAATAAATGGTTCCAGGCGAGCGCACAATCAAAGAGCTTCACGAAGATTAGCGCTGTTAACACGAGGGCAAGACAAAGATTTTGATCTCATCAGTGACTCTTCAACCAGCCCTGCCCACCTGACTCAGTCAGGTGTTCAAAGAAGGGGAAAATATAGACAGGCGTCTACGGGTATTACATGAGATTGGCTAACGAAACTAGTATTATCAACTGGTATCTAACTGAACTAGTATCTGTTTCACACTAACAGAATCACACCAAGTCGAGGCAAAAGTCTATCACCCCTAGAAGTTAATAAACTTCTTTGGCATCCTATTATCAACGCTATTATAACAATAATAGTAATAAGAACAATAAAAAACATTATCAACACTACAATTATGTTTAATCTTATTCACTTAACCTCGTCACGCACAGGAAAGATCAAAGAATTGGTGATTCGATGTTTAATTTTACACCAAAAGTAAATAAGGGCTAGAGTGAATTTGAGATTATTTTTTAATGTTCTTATATGGCAATTGTCACATAATCTCTGAATCTGTCCATCATTTCCTTAGATGTCCTCCCTCCGCAAAGTGTAGATTGGCACGTTTGACATTTCGTTATATTGAAAACAATATCTTCAGTAATTAAAGGCTTTTGTCTATTTTTCGGTTTAATTGCAAGAGTAATGATCGGCCATCACTGATTATATGCAGTCGTTATAATTTCAGTCAAGTTTAGTATTGCTTCATCCTTATTTGTCGCAGTAATGTCTGTTGATGCATAGATGTTCATTCTTTTATTAATTATTTTGTAACAGTGAGGATTATTCCCAAACTTGATTCCTTTACACGACGATTCATTTACGCAATGTGGCTTGGTACACGTAATGAAGACATTTTTCCTGGTAGAAAACACCGAGAAAAGATCACATGATTTGGAAGTTATTTTTCCTGCAAGAAAATGAGTTGGATCTATCTTGATGATAACGAGCAGAGTAGCAGATTCTATAGCGACAGGTGTTGGTTTCGTAGTAATTGGAAACGAATGATTTAGAGTGAGCAACATGTATGAAATTTGGGATTTGCTTGCCAATTTCATGTTTTAGATGATCGTAGTTATGATGATGATAATGATCGTAGTTAAAGTCACTGCAGATAATTATATCAAGGTTTAAAATTGGTAAAACTGGGGTATGATAATATAGAGTTCATTCAAGAAAGAAATCGGACAAGCTATTGGAGACCTATACACGGTTCTAATTTTTATAAGTCTACCGCTTTTTGTCAGTTTTATGCATTATGAACGTTTCGATATGGTCAAAATTCGAAGTTGCTCTTACAATGATTTTCGAAGCTATTTTTTAGATATGTACGTACTCACACTCCCACCACGTTTATTATTATTAAATAGTGAATGGTGGCTGTAACAGTTCGGCATTTGAACCATGTATTTAGATGTATATTCTAGCGAACTTTCGGGGACGCTAATAACGTCAAAGTTAAAGTTTAGCTCAGTGATAGAAAAAGTTAGTTCATCTATTACTGAATAGGGTGAACTACGGTTCTTACGCAATATAAAAAAAAATCAGTGCAACTTGTCCTCATCGGTTAATTGAATTTTTTAATAATAATATACTCACAGATTCTTGATTCATTAAGGTTTGGATACAATGAATTCAAATGTCTGAGATTTGAGTTAATATCATGAAATATATCAATATAACCAGGCATAATATTGAATTTATATGCATATGATATACAATATAAAAAAGTATTACGTAGTAAAGAAGAAAAATAAAAATATTACTATTTGACACACTAAGTTAAAAAGTTAAAAAATCCCCAAAAATATTTTCAGCCTACAATCTATAACAATTTTAGAATTAGTTCACGCACACAGTCCGTCAGTGAAAACATTTGAGTGCATAAATTGCACATAAATGTATAGTAGCAGGCCCTGGCATACACAAAATACTCGTAGTATCCGCATATAACACATAAGGTGTAACAAAAGATCGAATGGATTGAAATCGAAGTGGCAGTGACGTGATATCTAACATAAAAGCCTTGAATATCTAAATTATTCATCGATTTAGCATCATGAGTAACACACAAATAAGAACCTAAGCAGTTAACAAAAAAGGCGTAACCAAAATAAAATTTGAATGAGTAGAAATTGAGTAACATGATGTCTGCCGTGAATGCATTGGATGTCTGTACCATCAATAGGAGCTGCAACGATAGCTAGAGCAAAATTAATTGCACGAAAATAACAGTGAAGGACAAACATAAATGAAAAAGATCTAGAGGCCATAATTCAATGTGCTATGCTTGATTTGGATGTTCTAAGTACCTATATTTTCCATCGAAGCCCTAAAAAATCTTGATATATGTATATTTAAAATGTACATAACTAATGCAAATGTAACGATATATTCAACAAAAGTTATACATATATATACGTAGAGAGGATAGGCGCGGCAACCGGCAGGTCGACGCTATGCTGCCCGAGAGGTATAGGGGTGTGCAGAAGCAGGGAGGAGTACGTATAGGGGGTAGAGGCTGGGTTGAAAAGCTAGTGCGGTAAATTGCATACATAATAAGACGAGGGCAACTTGAATACATAGCACAGAAAATATTGGGTTAAAAATTTAATTGCCTACGAGTTAGGAAATCAAGGGTTTCTGGGTTTATTTTAGAGATATATGCGTAGCAATATTGTGAAGTAAGGGACACGTCAGTATAGTTAGGTGACGCTTGAGGGTTAGCCAATCGCGAAATGCCACGTCACTTTCAGTTTTCGCGGGTGTAGCAAGGCGCACGGTGCGCATCTTTGTTCGAGGGAAGGTATAGATAATGGAAGGAGTAGGGTAACTGGTTTATTTGGGTGTGGCCTGGTGCTAGACAAGATGTAGGACAGCGAGTTCTTCGAGGGGGAGGTGAGATGTTGTTCTTTGTTAGAAAAAGTTAAGGGAATCCTAATCTCATGCAGCTTATTAAATTTGTGTCTTAAAAAGATTGGAGTAATTCAAGTAGAGATGGTAGACAAATGTTTTTATTTCAGTTGAAGTTGTTGTCAAGGTGGAGGGCGCAGTGATTTTTATTGTTAATATTGAAATTAGTTCTGTGGGTTTTCATTTTAGATTATTCTCGGATTGTTCTCGTGTTTAGAGTTTCACTTTAATGTGGGGAATGAAAGAATTATTACATTATTTCTTAGAGGGAAATCAGAATATTCGAGTTCTTATTGAACTATTGAAGTGCAGGCTAAATGGTTCTCATTTTAACTTATTCCGAAACAGAGTGTTTGTGATTTGTTTTGTAAAGCGGGGTATAATATTAACCCAAAATATTTCTCAGAGGGAATTAATGTGTATGGGATGCTTTGGAGAGAGTTAGTTAAAATTCATTGTGTGGGGCAAGACTAGATTGTCTCTCAAGTAAAAGATGTGCAGAATTAAAGAACTTCATTTTTTAGTAAACATTCAGAGGGAAGATAAATATCTTATGATTGTTTTGCGAATCAAAGGGGAGTGAAGGTAGCAGGGAATAAAGACTTAAATGAAACTAGTCACTTAATATGCTCCTTGTTCTCAGGAGGGGTCGGGTTTGTGTGTTCAGCGGCTTGGAATTCTCAACGATGTGGGCTAAGCAACTCCGGGTTGCAGCGCAGCCTTACACAAATGGCGCTCACCAAACTGGGGCGTCATGGCCTATACCGCCAATTCTTCACACTGTAAGGGAAGTGTCGCACAAGCAACTAAACGTAGCAGGTTGGCAGGCTACAAGAAATTTAAGAAGAGCTCGGGTTATTCCATTGAAATGCTTCGTTCGGAATGGTTAAGAGGAATTATGGATAAAAGGCCATAGGTGACTGTGCTTTTCCGCGCGCGCTGCGATCTCCTAGGATTGTGTAGGATATGTTTCTTACTGGTGTGTTGTGTTGGGGTTACAAGGTACGCGCGCCCGTAACCTTCGTTAGGATTGCGTGGCGCAAAAAATTTCTTCGTTTGCCGAGAATGCCTCATGTCAATCACGTGTTCATTAGTTGACTTGAAATAAAGTAATCAATAATTTACCACTAACTGAGTGTTTCATTTTCCCATGTTGAACTGAGATATTGGTGTGGGTGAGCAGATCAGTAGTTACTTTCTCTATTTTTCCAACTGTTCTACCATTTCCTCTATCTGTGTTTTCCGCTCTGTATTTTCATCTTTCCCCTCTTACTAAGGAGGTTTCGAGTCCTCCATTCGAACTAACACAGTGGAGGCGCCTGACCAGCGCCGTGCGCAACACTGTGCCTTAGTTTTGTGACACAAAAAATCAGTTAAAATAAAAAAACATACTGATAGAAATCGAAATGGAATGGAATTTGGCATGAAGGTTAGTAGAATACTAATTACCAGTAATTTCTTTCGAGGTCTTGCTCCCTTGCTGACATTGATCGAGCTCTCCAGGCTTGGTGATTGCTAGGGATATTGGAAAGGTTTGTCCTGGAATCTATGGAAGAAAACGCCGATCTTTCCATTTAGACTTTTCACGACTCCTATTTCGTCCGGGATTTGTAACATGCAAAAAGGAAATACTTTCAGCAGAAAAGTATTAAGAACAGTCAAGGTTCAGGTGCTTGAGAAAATTAGTAGTAAGTTAGATTGAAAAATAGTTCCAATCCTTGGTTGAATTCATATCCCACCAAAGGAACCTAGATTTAACTTATAGTAATATTGAACCTAGAGTAATGAAATTTGGTATACATATCGAAAATGCAAGTATAAAACGTTTGTCATATATGAAAAAATTTATTTTTTTGTAGAAAATGAGTTATTCGAAGAAAACAGAATGGGGGGTTGTGAGTTCTAAATGCATCTTCTCCGGCAGTTTTTGAGCTACAGTAATGATATGGATATCATTGAATGCGGAGGAAAGACTTGTAGTGATAGTAGTAGTAGTAGTAGAGAGCTTGCTAGCGCTTCAGAGGTAAACTCTATGTCGCACCCAAGGTGGAGAGGAAAGACTTGGGCATTACTGGAAGCTATAGGGCACTCTCCAAATTCGTATTTTGAAATAAAAAACCAAAAATTCAAGAGCTTTTTTCTCATAAAATTTCGTACTTGGGACGTCACAACCTTCGAACGAGAAGGAATTTTGAATCACCATTTAGCATCCTGTAATGCCCAAGTCTTTCCGCATCAAATGATACCCATATCATTACTGTATCTTAAATACTGTTCGAGATGCATTTTGAAACCCCAAAATCCGAACCTCCCAAAAAAAGCTAAACAAAGAATCATAAACAATCTCAATTTTTCTTTATTATTATTTGTGGGGTCAGCTAGGACACTTGAAATCATTAAACAGTAATAAATAGACATAAAAGATGACATAGCAACGTCGCGCCGTGAAGAAACAGTAGAGGTGGGGTGTAACATGATGAAATACCACCTCCCCCTACCTTCCTCTCCATACTTCAAACCCCTGTAGCGGGCGAACGAGTGAACGTACGAACCTCATTTTTTCACAGGATGTACCTGACCTTTTACACTTCCTATAGTAATTAAAATTATTATTCCTAAAATCTACCAATTTCTGGAGGGATGCTTCCCTATAACAGGATATCTACTCGTGACATTACAATTTGTCACTCAGGCTAACGCTTCAAGATTAATCATTTTGTCAAGTTCAAATGTTCGGAGTGCTTAGTAGGCGTTAGTATTGTTAGTTAGTAGTTTTAATCGTTAATAAGCTAGATAACTGTGCAATTGAAAATTTAATGGAGATGAAGTGGTGATATTCATCCAAACTAATTGGCAGAGAAAATGAGCTTGAGAAAATGGATAGAAAAGAAAGCTCTCAAACAGCTATAATTTACTAGATGGTCCGGCGTCCAGCAGCTGAACTGCTCGACAAAAGTACTATCTAGCGCAGCACGAACTCCTCGACCCCATTCAAAATGGAAATGATTGAAAGGAACACAACGTTGCAATTTAAAGTCTGGATGGGAACAAACCAACCAATCAAAAACGTTTTCAGAAACAATCTACCACAAAAAAACACACTTTCACCCACCTTGCTTTCATAAGTAAAACCAAGAACAATAATTATTGTTTCGTAAAACGAGTACCGACACTCGGCAAAATGGGCGGCAAGTTAGAAGCTGCACAAAAAATATACCTAGGAAATTTACTTCCCACTCTCACAGAACGGGCCGTCCATCTTCATCCCAATCAGCTGTATGAGATCATTGAAGGGGTGAAATGACCAATTGCAATTATGAACTTTGTAATATTACTTTACAAGAAATAATAATATGGATGAACTAGACCTCTCTTTTTTAGACCCTCTAAACATTTTCGTTCACTGCTAGGTAACGGCGAAATCTTGATCAGAATGCTTTAAAACTAAAAAATGATCTTACGTTCTAGTTTAGAATTTAAAGTCATGTGAATAAGTCACATGGCACGCTTGTGAATACATAGATGTTGATTGAAAACCTATGGTACACGAGTTGTTGGGTAATAGGGGTTTAATTTGTTATTTTTTTAATTTTTAAGATAAAGTAAGTTGTAGTTTGCGTTTCAGTTTTGACTGTTCGTTTTTGTTTTGTTACGACACGGGTGAAGTCATGAAGACTTATTCCGAAACGTTTGCTAGAAAACAGGTCCATTTAATCATTAGTTTCCTTTTCAAACTACTTGTTAGATTTCCGCGGAATCGTCCAAGTAGTTTGACAGATCTACTTCCCATTATTTTCAATGAAATATGGGAAGCTGCTAAATTACAAGCAATTTTTAAAAAACTCTGAATTCAGAGACAAAACGAGTGTGGGATTGTTATCGGTATTTTTATCTGATTGTAAACCCGAATTATCTGTTCACACTACGTTGAACTCTAACAAATTGGCGACCTTTCAACACCAAACTTAAAATATTTCTGAATTGAGTTGTAATTCGATATTGTTTCGTATTAAAACATGAAAACGGCAAATTTTTCACCTTAATTTTGTCGTAAATTACATATCGTATTTTCGGTTTTCAAATTTTGTTAAAATTTGATTACTGTTTTGCACAATATCTTTACACGTGACATCCCAACCACATATTCGTTCTCATTTATAACACATCACGCAGTAGGTGACCTACTGGACTTTTGGTGGCGACAAATCGTTCCTACAGTGTATTGCAAAAACATTTGAGATAAAGGAGTCTGATTATTCGACTCATTTTATATACATTATTTCCAGGGTGATAGAAACTTGTGCAAAGTCCCGAGTAACCTCATTCGTTTGAGAATTATAGGAGAAATATAATTTTAACAAAGGTTGTAAGCTGTGTGCTTTACGAAAGTTGAAACTATGTTATTTTTGATGCACATTTTCTGCAAAAATGTCTGGAATTTTTTACCTCATACCTGGCTTTCAGAGTTCGAGGAGGAGGTCAGGTAAAGAAAATAAAATTAAAAATATTTAAAAAGGCAAAATAAACGAATTGCAACCAGAAATTCGTTCCCAATTACGGAGCTCTACAAAACATTAATGGCACCAAGACGGTGATAAATGAATGAAATTTCACTCTTTGAAGAGCATTAACGACAGAGATACAATCATTTATATTTTTAATTTGATATTTTCGGATTAATTTGATTTGTGGTTTACAGAGATCGTATTATTATTTTCTGAACCTTAAAAAAGTGAAAAATTATTAGTACTGGTGCAGTAATGATGATAAGTAGTGCAGTTTCAGTGTTCTTTTTAAGATATAGTGGTAATAATTCACCACCAGTGAAAGGTCTTCGTAATATTCCCCGGGCGTAGAAAGGCATTATTGACGCTTTTCATAGTCGAGAATGATCGACATCTTTTTGAAGTCCAACGCTCTAATTTGTCTCTTAAATTCGATTAACCTTCCTTTGAGCAAACAATTTGATAGCGAATTGTGCTCATGCACACGTCATAGAAAAGTCAAACTTAGCACGTCCATTCCTAGAAATATGTCGTAGATTAAATTACCAATTATAAATTCACTCGCATATTCATCGATATGCTGAAATCCACAGCGATGGTTGGTTTGAGTGTTCCTAATAGAGAACATAGAGTCCTCATTTAAAATGAACTGGCTTTCATTCTTCGGAGCACAGAATGGTTACTCTATATTACTGAACGGGGGGAAATTACAATTTGATTTTGTCATGCAGTGATGGCAGGATAGGAGAACGTGTAGCACTTAGGCTCTGAGTCAAAGCGCCATCGTTCTTTTGTACCTCTCCTCTTTTCATCCGTGGAATGTTCTATATATTGTTGTTAGTGCAACGGAACTTGCAGTAAATAATTTTACGTTCCTAATTTTAAATGATAATTCGACAGCCCGCTCATGAGCGAGATCATCACACACCTCCAAAGCGGCTACTGGACCTACACGAACTGTTTTCGCTGGGTGGACTGGGAAGTTTTCTCCTATCAGGTTCCATAAATTCACAAAATAGTCACTCCTTCATTGAAAAATTAAATTCATACGAATCCCAAAGAAAAATACACTCGTGTCATAGCTAAATGTATTATATGTGCGTAGAGGTTTGGTGGGGTTCACGTCTGCTTCAAAGTTAAATGAATTGCACTTCAATCAACTCACACGCGATCAAGCTTCGTGAAACTTATGCCACTGAAAAGCCGATGTCTAAAGATCATTGTTGTGAGTTATGGGATAAAAATAAGAGTCATCTAGATAAGAACTCAAATCATTCAAAGCTTTAAGGCATTTTTTTCGTTAACACCTAAATTGATTAATATGAATCCTGGCAGAGAAGGAGAGTAATATCACTCACCACACGAAAAGATAAACACTAAGGTCTCAGCAGACGGTAATAATTCCCACGCATGTTGGATACTTCGGTAAATTGGTCTCATGGCAATTTCTGAGGAACTGTTCGGTCATCAACGATTAAGATTTTAAGTTCATGATGAATGTTTGCTCTATAATAAAAATATAATAAAAATCTATTTCAGCATAGTCGGTTCGACGATTCTGAGGTGGAGGAAGGTGAGAGCGAATAAGATTTTTGAGACTCATATCCTATTCAGATGATTTCTTTAATACACGCGTAGGAGGGCAAGAGCCCTCATGACGACTCAGTAAGACCTGCTTGAGGCTCAGGAGACCTGGAAAGTTTAACTTCGGTCATTCGGTAAATTTTCAGTAATGATGCTCGATCTCCGAGCCTTAGAAGGAGGTGTCGGGCATTTCTTTGTCTCTGCTTCTGAAGAGATACAAAGATACATGGTTGAATTTTATGCCTCAACATTTAATTTTTTTGTTCTGGCACAGTATCCATCTTGCAGTGGCCGAGTGTACAGAGCGCTTGCGTTCTGTGCTTCCTGCACGGGTTCGAGCCCTGTACACGGCAGTTGGCGTGAAAAACGCTGACGCGGCAAATCAAGGTCGTTGCCTGCAGTGTCAAATCAAGGCAAATCAAGGTCGTTGCCTGCAGGTCGGCTGTCACTGTCCACATGGAATGTTACCTGAGCACTAAACGAGAGGGAAATGAGGCCTTAAAGCTAGGGCATGACTAGGGGCTTGGGAAACCCCTATCATGTGCATCCCCTGTAAAGTATCATGTCAATGATGCTCAGCCACCCTCTACTAAAAAAAGAGGAAAAGGCTTGGTATATACCAGAGTATCCACAGAACAAACAATGCAAAATTTGAATCGTTTAGCTGTAATTCAAATTTGGCAGTACAACACAGCCCTGAGGACATGATCCACGTTGTGAAGTTTGGCTAAGTGCTAACATTATTAGGTGATTTAACACCTCGATGACAGAGTAATGATTTCGGAAGTGTACATGGACATTTTAGATGAAACTGTTCTTACCCATGCAAATGGCTGAACGCAGCCAGAGACAGGTCTGTCTGCAAGAAAATGAGCACAAACATGTTGTGATATCAGCGAGGAGTTTTCAAGTAGCGATTATGTTTTTGTCTAGATCAGTGTTCCTAGCATTTTCTGAACACTTAGAAAATTCTCACCTGTAGTGTTTTCCGAGATTTGTCTGAGACCGGAAAAATTTATTATTAATCTCAACTTTTACTAGAAACAATTTGTTACGTAGGTGATGAATGAAATAAATCATATATATTTCTGCCAATTTATTGATCTCAGAAGTACATTGTAAGGGCATGATGCAATATCACAGACAGTCCGTTTTAATTTATTCTTTTCTGGAAACTGGCAACGTACCAGCAAATCAGGTCCCCTTTTTTCTTTGGAGTATGGTCATTATCAGGTCCCCACAACACTCTCTGTATACATAGCTCTGGCCATGATTATACCTGCTTGAAGATCGTAAGAATTCTTCAGCGAATGATACCGAATAGAATTTATTTTAGAGAACATTAAAAATAAATGCTTTAATTAAGAATTACTTGTAGCGAAAAACGGGTTACAATATCGGATGATTATGAATTTCACTGAAGAAGAATTAAGAAAAATTATTTTCAAAGCAACCAGGTGTTGCTCAGAGGAGGAAGTAACTGTAACAATGTCGTTCGTATTTGTGTATATTTCTTCACCTTCCTAAATATTTTAAAATTTCGCGAATGTAATTCTCTTTTTACTCTCCTATGAATATCTTTAATCTCATTAAAATACAGAGCTCGATGTTTGGAAGTTTAATGAACTCTTAACTCAGAAAAATCCGAATACTTGTTTTCCTCAATTTAAAATGGAGGTTCAATTTAAAATGAGAGAAAGCATACTGGGTCCTTTGCAAAGTATTTCATACACTTGAACTTGTGCGTGTTTTCAGGCGATTAAATCAGTTATGCCATAAGTTTTCTGTGCAAATATATTTATTTAACCTGCCTTTCGCTTAGCAGTGGTTAAGCCTTGGCCTTGATGAAAATTTTATGCCTTTAATGCTTGTGTAATATTTTCAGATTAAAGTGAGTTGACAATTTTTTTAAAATAAACGAGTAGCGTTGGATTGGAAGGATCGTGATGCCAGGAACATTAATGCATGAGGTAGATTTCTCACGAATGTGTGGAGAGTGGAAGTTGCTGTGACAGATGGTATGATAATTATATATTTTTTCAAGGATAAATGGCGTTGAAATCAAAATCCTTTCAATCTAATCCTGCTTAAATGCAGGCGTTGATTGGTGGGTGCCTGAAATAGCGGACGAAGAGTGCCAGTGAGCAAACACCTAGTGGAGCACCTAGTGCGACGATATGTCCATTTTTCCACCCCTGCGTATGTTGTATTTTGATATTCATTTCTACACGTACAACTTTACATGAGACAATAAAGTATTGTAATGCAACCTTTTTAGAAATGAACAGAGCTCATAGAAGCAACTGGTTATGGTCATCCTTTGCGTCATGGAAGACATTGAGGTGCATGATTTAATTTAACAAACTTAAAAAAATACGTCAATTAGGGCTCAGAAACTGGGTAGGTATATTTCTAGTTGTTGTTCGGTACGATGCATAAAAACCTAATGCAAATACGATCATTTCGATTCGTTTCAAATTTTGATGGTGTAGAGATCACAATTTGCTTACTAAATCCAGATGTAAACAGCTATTACAAATGTACTCCGGAAGGCATTTTACATCTCGGATTAAATTTAACAGAGTACTTTAATTTTTTCGAGTAATTGTCGTTGTGAGGCTGAAGATTTTATTTGATAAAGCGTTCAGGAAGAAGCGATTGCAAACTTTCATGCCAGCAAGGCGTAGATCACCGTAAGTAGCCGCTGATCAGGCGATTGCCCGCACGCGACCGTATAAATACATCCGCAGAGCCCCGAGTCTCTTCTAACTTTCGGCTTGATGGCTCCGCTCAGTTCATAATGGGTCGCTTCCCAACCGCCATAATGGGCGTTTTAGGTAGATTACGACTGGGCTTTTTTCTTTCCTATGGAGTTATTCGTATCTTGTGAGTGATGGCTGAACATAATGAGTGTACAAAGGTTCCAAATTGTGTTGTAAGGCCATTTGCGTACCGCTGACCACTCGCTAGGGTACGTTACGTCGCTGAACATCATAATGAGGCAACGAGTCAATGAATCAAGACTTCAAGTTCAGTATTTGATTAGCTCGCTCATGATGGAGTCAATATCTCAAGGCAGGTGGTCAGAGCATGATTATCATAATTCATAGGCCCTAATTACTCCCCTCGCTCACGTCGTATTTTGCCCCCGAGACGTAATCAAAGTTCGCTACTGGCGCTTTGATATCACGCCTTGCACCGAAGCTGTTTTTTCTTCATACCTTTCAGCAAAGCAATTGGACAGTGAGGCCTGCATTCTATTTTCTATGCCTTGAAAATTCAGGAAAAACTATTGATATTACGTGCTGAAATTAGGCGTTAAAATGAACATTGCTCCAGAGTGCAGTTTACCTACTGGTCATAAAGAAATAACGAAAAGGAGAACCAATGTTAGAGCGAAAATTGTTTATAGCAAACGTAATCGAAGCATTAGACTTCCATTCAGCTTTAAAACATGAAAGAATAGTCGAACTTAAAACACGCTTACAAAATAATAAAAAAGAATAATCGATAAAATCTGCAGAATCCTAGATACAGAATTCATACTTCTGTAGAATACATACGTTGAAAACAAACGTACACAAGCCCACACAAATCCAAATTTAGATACTCACGGTAACATCCTCCTATTCTCAGGCGCACGTGCACGGGTACTCATGCATACACACACATAATATGTCAGTAGGTTGAATCAATGTACAGTTTGACTGCACATAACTCTTGATTTAGGTTAAGCTCATGGGTGGAAGAATGAAGAATCCAAAATTTGAAAATCTTATTCATTAGTTGCAGTACAGAGAGTGGAGAGATTATTTATTTTGAAAGGATGGTTGAAATACTGACAAAGATCTCGAATTGCTGGATGAGAAGAAGAGAGTATGCGACCAGTTTTATGGGAAATTCCTGAATGTTGGTGGTGTCCAATAAATTGTTAAAGTTTGGTACTACCAACATTAGTCTTCGGGCAGCAGTCACACTTATAGAAATAGACACATCACTCACAGGCATTTCTCCAGTTGTTCTTGTGTCCTAAAAAAGAACCTTTTTGAAACAATTTTTTTTAAACTGGTCAACTGAAGTAAAACCCTACTGACCAAAGATAAAACTTCCCTTTTTCGTTCCGTGTTCAAATAACATTCCAACAATCCGCTGGACGAATCATATTTTTGGTTGAGCGCGTTGGCTACAATGCATGTTCTAATCTTTATTCACGATAACAGATGATAACTAAGACTTCCTGATGACTCTCGTGTCGTAAGTTTGATGGAGGAAAGTTTTTTCAACAACATTATTATTTCTCTTTCGCATGGTGAGAAAACCAACTAAGCGAATTTCACAAATGCCCATAACAAAATATTCTGTAGGGCAAGTGAGTTAAGACGGTTAGTCGCCCACTCATGACATGATGAACTATGAGCATTTCATTTTTAGCGTTATCAATCGAGACTTGTTTTAACAGGCTTGTTATCTGGTGTAAACTCAATTAAAAGAGGTGGAATTTTCATTTCATTTGATGACCTACATCAGAGTAATGTTTGAACTCAAAAATTTTTAAACAGGCATGGTAATGAGGACGCTCACTTGTCTTGTCGAGAGCAATAAAAGGTTGCTTCCTGAGCAGCCTACTTAGTAGAGTCATGCTGCGACTGAATACCGTATTGGAGATGTATCAAATCGTACCATACGTTCTGTCTGTTTTTTGATTAGCCATTGAATGAAGTTGAAATAAATATGCAATGAGTGTAGTAATTGTTTTCAGATTCGGACAGCCGAAAGTAGAAACATCATGAGTTATAAAGACACGCGCACCGTACTTGGTCATCAGTTACATAAGCCAGACAGCTGTGGAGAAGGATGGAAGTGTCTACAGATCTCGTTCGGGGCTGTTGGCTCTACAACTTCAAAAAAGGCTTATCAGCAGCTGCATCAAGTAGCCGAATATGTCAAGCGTTTGGGGATAGTGCGCTGAATGAACGTACTGCAAGGCATTGGTTTCAAAAATTCAAGTCGGGAGATTTGTCTCTCCGAGGTGAGCCCCTTGAATGACGGAGTCCTGAATGCGGCCACTGAACAGGACAGCAGTCTAACAAATGGTGAACCTGCTAGACAGTTCAACGCTTTCGCTGAAACAGACTTCACCTGCTTTTGGAGGTCCACAAAAGACAACGAGAGGCAGCGTGCGTATCGCTTTTTTCTCCCCACCGTACCGCATCCTTATTCAGTGCTTACCAGTGATGAAATGTAGGTTTTGTGCGAAACTCCCAATCGTTTCTGACATTGGTTGTCACCTCAGGATGCTGTCCCTCCCACCGCAAGACCGCCTATGCACCCACGCAAGATTATGCTGGGTCTGGTGGACAGGTCGTCAAGTGGTTCATTATGAGCTGCTCCCAACGAGCCAGACGGTCACTGGAGACCTATACTCGCAGCAATTGGAACGTGTGCAACAGGCATTGCGCCAGAAGGAGCCAGCACAGGTGACTCGCAAAGGTGGGATTTTCCTCCATGACAACGCCAGGCCGCATGTCGCGCGAGAGGTTGGGGATACCATACAGCTGCGTGGGTGGGAGATTTTATGCCATCCACCTTATTCACCTGACCTTGCACGATCCGATTACCACCTCTTCCATTTCCTGGATAATCATCTTCTCGGGAAATCCTTCACCATTGAAGCTGACTAGCGCCAAGCCCTCACGGACTTCTTTGCGTCCAAAACCTACGAGCTTTGACACAAGGGGATTGAACAACTGGAGACACGTTGACAAAAGGTGCTGGCTTCTGATGGCGATTATTTCGAAGACTAAATATAAGTTACACATACTGTGAAGCATTGTATGTTTTTCATTAAAAAACGGACAGAATGTTTTTTATTGCTTCGTAGTATGCAAGTAACATTTATTTATTCAACAACATATTCTCCATTGTTAGTAACAACTTATGATCACCTAGTAAGCAATATTTTAATGCCTGGATCATAGAAATCTTTGGTTTTGGAATAAAAAAAGACCTGCAATTAATTTTCGATATTGTTTTTGTTTTAGAAAGTTTTTTCCCTGAAATTATTGCCTACACTTCTAAAGAGATAGAAGTCTGAAGGAGTAATATTTGGAGAATAGGAAGGATGCATCAATGTTTCCCATTTCAGCATTTCAATTGTGTCCGAAGACATTCGTGCTGTATGCGGACGCGCATTAATTGTCGCGCTGAAGGATGACGCCCTTTCGATTGACCGAAACGACCGACATTACACGCTTTGTTTTTTAAACCCGTATTTAGTCTTTGCATCTGCTGACAGTTCTGCAGGACTATTTGGTTATATTGAAGAAGCGTGCAATGAATGATTCTTCTCTTATTCCACCAAACACAAACCAAAACCTTTTTCGGATGGAATCCTGTTTTTGGTTGTGATTGTGGTCTTGCATGTCGATCTAGTTGCATGTCGATCTAGTTATTGATGTAAACTTTTAATATTGAAGCACATAATTCAATTTTCCTCTCCGGTAACAAACCTATCCAAAAAATGTGCATGCAATAATTGACGGGAATGCAAAGATGCACTGGCATATGTGTTCGGTTGGTGGCTCCATATTAAAAAATGATTAAATATTTACAAGTATTTCACTGCAAAGTGTATGGAAGACCAGAAATGAACTGATAAACCTCGTGGAATAGATCACAAATTTATACCTTTCTCTGCAATACAAGTTCAAATTTGTTACCACATAAAAAAGGCCAAGACTTAAAGTACGACCTGATATTTGGGCAGGCAGCGGGAAGTCCACCTGAGTTCCGGAAGCGTGAGTAGGAAAATTGCCTGATGCAGCGCGGTAGGAAAATAAAATTTGATCGAAAAGTCTTCCGAACGTGCATAATAATAATACACAATGAGATAGGTAACTAAAGGACAATCGAAAGAGAAAGAAGGCGTGAAGATGAATCCTCTTGATCCCGCCACTGACGCATGTAGGATTACCGCAGTCGTGATCCATCATTCGTACTAGGACCCTCTCGTATGTTGAGTGATAATTCAATCCGTAATAATTTCTCAAACATGAGGGTAGATCGAAAAGTCAACTATCCTTCACGGATAACGAGTTGACAGACAATCTGTGATCCCACTCTGTGACCGGGTCTACGATCCCGCACTGGCAATGTTACGCACAAATCGAAACAGGAAAGGTATTCAAATTTACGAAAACCGCTGTGACTTCTATTGCTGGGGTTCACGTGTAGATCGCACATGAGAAAGAAAAAAAGTTTACCACGGTCTAAACTTTTTCACATTGCTAAACTGAGGTTAAAATCTTATTCGCCTGGAGTGACTGCTGACTTTTGCAAAAAAATATACATGTATTTAGGTTCAATACCACGTACAACACAGCAAATACGTTCAACGCGCTTAAAAATTGATATACAGGATGACCGGCCCTTTGATGAACAAACTTTATCATAAGGTTGAGACTGTTGAAATATACACTTGTTAGACAATGACCGTGTGGTTGTAAATACTTCGTTGAAGAGTTACAATGACTTGGAATTTGAACGTACAGAAGAAAAATTTGTACGTAAAAAGTGGCAGGGAGATAAAATGAAGAAGTTTATGATAACATTTTTATTATGAATACAGGAAACACGAGGACAACCCACATTATTATGACCTCAAGAAACAGATTGCCATCTTTGGTTAGGCATTCACAAAAGATGTTCAGCGTGACGCCCATCTGTTGCAATGCAGGCGTTCAAACGCCGGTGCATTAATTTTCGGACGCTATCGGAGACGCTAGGAGTTTCATGAATCCGAGCGGCGGCTTCTGCAGTTATTATACCGATGAGGTCCTCTTCGGAATGAACAGGTGTTACGTTCACCAAACCCTACAAATGTCTGCAAAAGTAGAAATTTAAGGATGTAAAATCAGGAGACCTTGGTGTAACTCTTTAAGGAAATACTTTCAACCATTCGGTTATTAAGTAAAATGTGTAAGTTTCAACTCTCTCAACCGCACGCTAAATTTAAAAAAAAAGTTCCAGTCACCCTTGATATAAAATTGGGATGTTTAACTACAAACTAAACTGAACTCGGGACAAAGTACACCGAATAGGGACAATAATTTACGGATACCTGGTTGCTTTCTGTTGGCACCTAATTTTGATTTCTCAATCCTTTTTCACTGTCAATTACACATATAGTTGGTTGAGTTAGGTCTGATAAATTATTTAATAAGCAGTTAGTTTATCCAATCAAGTTCTTTGAAAAACATGAAAATTGAATTAAAGATAACCAGACAAATATCCAACGAGATAGCTCATTGTACAGAGGGGTGTCAGAGCAAACCATTCAATTTAAGCTAACCACGATCCAAACCAACTTAAACTCAACCTTATCTAACAAGCTACATGGAAAACCAACTGTTCACAAAAATTTGAGAAATTAAATTACAAAGAGCTGACTGAAAATAACCAATGCGTGCAGCAACTAAGGCTATGCACGGCTGATTTCCTGACCTTGTAGGTGGGGGGTCATCATATTTTGCATCCTACAACGTGTACCTATTTCATCGAAGTCATAACTCAAAAGTTCTTGAAAGTTTTACAGGATGGTTAAAATACAAACGAATAGCCTCACGGAATAAATTGAAACTTGTAAAATAGTGCGTAATTAAACGTAGAACAATAATCTTTCTACATAGTCTTTAGCAGGCGTTAACGGTGAAAGTCTTGCCTAAAGCCATGCTATATCTTTATAGGGTTACTGCTCTTTAGAGACTTTCATGAAATTTGTCGTGGATTACTGTTTAAACATATTAATATTAGTGCATGAAATAACGTGTTAGCAGTTTTGTTAATATAAAGATGGTAATGACTTTCAATCTAAGAAAAGTAATTAATTGATTTATCGTTGTAATATCAGCAAGTCTTTAACTACCAGGCATTTATTGGCGTAGGGCTTTGTCGGGTAATCAAATCATCCTGAGAAACAAAATCTTCAGTTTATGTACGCTCGATCGGTGAACTAGAATTAAATAATAATTAAATACGTAAATAAAATACATGTGCAAAAATAGCAGTGTATTTTATTCAGACCTTCACTAAACGGATATCAAAATGCGGCTTTGCTTAAAAATTTATTAGTCAGCGACTGGATGGCCTTCAGCTCGAATTGCAGCTTCCATTCTACCTGGTATTGATTCTGCAATACATGATTCTGGATTCTCTGCTGCTCTAATTTTGGAAGTAACCTGTCCATGACTATTTTAGAAGAAAATATCCCCCAATATCATTACGTCACCTCCAGATGCCTGAACGTTTGGAATGCATGATGGATCCACAGCTTCATGTACGTACAGTAGCTCTTGTTATTCTCTACTTATTCTCTATTGAGTATTCTCAGCTTAGTGAACTTTACTGTATTTCAATATTGCAGTATCAATGCGAAAAGTTTTATGCAGTGGAGCGCCTTCTCAATAGTTATGCCCTTCAACTTCAGTGCTTGTGTTCCGGCATCTAGCTCTGCCGAGTTTTTAAGCGTAATCAACTGCGAAAGTGCTTATTGCTCATAGGGTAAAAAATTTGAAATCTAATTAGAAAATAAGCATCATTTGATTAACATTTTTCCTGCAACAGGGATTTTGTGAGATAATTTCTGTTCGTGATATACTGAAAATTCAGTTTGTGAGTTGACATTTCAAAAAATTTTCTCTTAAGTTTTTTGAAAAATCGACGAATAAAAATATTATGATAAAATTTGATCAGATCAACACGTGCTCGCCTGAGCTGGGTGAAACAAAATATCTATAATGATGTAGGAAATTACTGAATCCTGTTTTGGAATCCTGGAATCCTCCTGTTTTGAATAAAAAGTAATATATTAAAAATTTTAGGACAGAAAAATCCAAAACGAATGCCATCGATCGATATAAAAATGGCTAATGCATGCATAATTCTTCATTAATTCCATTTTAATTTTTTTAGTTATTTAGTGTTTTAGTTAGTGACCTCATTTCTTGCGAAAAAATACTTTGACATTAGCATTTTTTTTACTAATATGAAGATAAAAAAATTCATATTTTATGTGAACAACATCATGGAGAACTTCGAAACGTTTGTCTCATACCTCACTTTTTAGGCTGTGCTTAGTCTTCAGTTTCTTCGTTAACCTATAAACCCTCAGTGTCTAGTTATCTGCGCCTGATAGGTTGCATTTTCACTGTCACTGTCCACTTAATTGGCTCACCCAATTGCATCTGTCCATATAAGTCGACGCACGGTTTTTCCATCTATCCATGATGGTCACTGTCGGCGTATTAGTTCATTATAACAACTGAAGGCTGTCACTGTAGCGCCAATTTAAGGTAAGCTCACCAAATTTAAATGAATAAAACTGACTTTTTTACAGGAAAATAATGAGTATCTGAGAAGAATACATTACTAGTGTAGCGGAGCAGACCGAAGTGTAGTAAATTGGGTTCATACGGCGACAAATTAAGCTATGAATAAATAAATAAAATTACCATTGGTCCTAGAATGAATCATAAATACGCTGAAATAGTTAAAAAAATTGATAGCTCGGGATAGTCAGTGTGCTCCTTTACTCATAGTTGAATGAGAATTAATAATCCATCTGTTCTTGAAATAAAATTTATGACACGAGAACTTTCCATCACATTTTTCCGTGCAATAGCAACAATAGGTTCAAAATGAGTGCCCATAACTAACATAACAAGATTGTGAAGTGCACCCGCGAGAATTTCATTTCATTCTAACCATTTTCAATTTCTTTCAAATCTGGGGGCACAAGCGAAGACAGCGTACATGAAACGGTGACCTCGAGTAGGCGGCAGGAGGCGGCAGCCTCTCATTTGACATTCACAGAAGTTTTGTTGTGTGCGCTGTTCTCTTTTATGCACAGAGCATGAAGTTGTAACTGCAAAACTTCAGAGTGGAGCTGACTGTAATGGATGCTACAGTGTAAACACTGTGTCGTATTAGTTTGCTTTATTCTTAAGCTGCATTTTTCTTTAGAAATATGAAACGTAAATTGTGCTCTCCAATTAAATACCAGGAATGTTTCTGCTCTATTTGCTGTACTAGAATTGACGGGTAAGCCTCATTAGTTTGTTCGTTCATTCTTGGGTTTTTACATCGCTTCAACTCCATAAGTTTGGCTTTTTTTAATTCTACTGAAATGTTAGAATTTCATGGTTGGATCAACGTGCATTCTTTTCTGCCTTGGCAAATTTGGTCAACGTAGAACTTGAATAATATTTCTACTTATAACTGAATTAGTCCGCCAAGAAATAAAGGTTCCTTCACAGGTTTCAAGCTCTGAAAATTTTTCCTTCCAGATCCTCAAAGAACTATCCCAATAACTACAGAGCAAGCCTTTAAAGGAATAGATCTTTTTTTCTGTAGTAATAAAAAGTATTTCAATACTAGTCTTGAAGAACTCAATTCTTTACAAATATATTTTATTTCATTCTCTGTCTGAAGTACTATTAATTGTACAAAACTTCAGGAACTAATCAGAAATGGTATTAATGAAAATTTATACTTTGTGTCGAATATCACTTATACCTTCGCAAATATACCAGGAAATGAGCTGAGCAAATCGTTCCTCTCGTAGTCTTTGCCTATAATGGAAAATTTGATACAAAACACGCTTTTCAGAAGATACAATATTCGATACCAGTTTTTTTTTAAATGACTGACGGTGCACGTGGTCCAACGCGTAGCAAAATCACTGTTTGCTGACAACACTCAGAATCAGGGGTCGTCACACGTACAGCACCGCTCTCACGGATAAAATAGTATAGATCGTGTTTTCTAACCAAGCACACATGAAAGTTTCTGTCGAAATCTATCTCGAAATTGTCAAACTAGAAATGCTGCACAAGTTCTACAATATTCTCCCTCACAGAAACTCATAACCAAGAATGTGTTGTTACATTTGTCATGAACGTGAGTGTAAACTTGTAAATTTTAGCTTGGTAATCAGACAACAATGTTTCAAACAACACAGCGTTGCTTGTTAGAGTTAATACCTTCCTCAGCAGTGTTCATTTTTCAAGAAACTGAACCCCTCAAGAAATTTGCGATCCAACACGAGCAAAGTACAACTTTATTGAGGGATAAGTCTTGTGCAGGTCAGCAGTCGTTTAAATTGCCTACAGAACACAATTAGAATCGACGAAAAATCAAAACTCGTTTAACTCATCAGTCTTGGGGATGCCATGCTCTATACACTGAACTTCGCTTAACGAAAAGCTTCTTGATCCATCCGCTGAAAAATATTTATCAACCTTCTAATTGACATTCCTTTGAAAGTTCAGTTCAGATTTACGTAAATTTGATAATTTATTCCTCTTCCACATTAGGATTATTGTTTGACGAATTGGCGTTCAATTTTATCTTCATTTCTTTACGCAAATCTCTTACATGCACGACCTCCTTATGAGAGTGCATGGAGGAGCGAGCGAAAATGAGAAAAAAATTGAACGATGCTGCAAAGTCCTTGATTTGAGCACATTTTCTACTACTCTGTAAGCGGTATTTTTGTGTGATGAATATTTACGACCTAATTTAAATGTTTCAGTACTCTTGCTTTGCAGTTGACTTACCTTTAAAAAATAGACGGTTAAATTAATCTTTCGGTCGCACACGGCATACATACAGGGGAGCAGAAACTGACTCGTATCCGAGCTTTAATATTGATTTTATCAACACCCTTCAACAGTATTATTCTTACAGCAGAAAAAATAAAAGCAGCAGATATTGTGCATAGATTCCGCATTCTTTCAACGCCATCTTGAATGGTGCTTTCATCCTCCCCTTTATTTGGGATGCCTTTATTTCGAATAAGGGGCTTAAATAAACATTTAATGTAATCTTGTTGCAATTTTCTTCGTACACCAGAACAAGCTATTATTTTAAAATTTAAATTCAGTTATATCTCCACTTGAGACGCGCTTATTTTAAATTATTTTCAAAGTTGTTTGCGGAATGTTTTCGAACAATTTTAAATGTCTATAAATGATTAAAATGCTGCTATAAAAGCAGTAACTTTCCTGTAATATTTACCTAGTCGCTAAATCAGTGTGAAGTGTGGAAAAAATTAACACCATATATAGGTCTGATTGATGTCCCCCCATTTTTTTTCCAACTAGAAATTTTCTTCTTTTAGTGATGGTCTTTGACTAATTTTGTGAAATAGTTCCTTTTGCTTATCAGCAGAACTCATACTTCAATCGGTGTACGTTTTCTAGTAGAGTAGAGTGCAGTAGGTAGAGTGCCGTAGGGATATAGTTCATCCTCACCAGAAGATCTCGTAAAATACATTTATGATAACAATATTGTTCAGTTGTTTATTTGAAGGACCGATATTGAAAAAAGTTTTTTATGTTGTGGATTCCAATTAGTTCTGAAAACGTTGCGTTAGTAGGGTCAGTAAAATGTATCTCTAAAATGGCTGATTTTAATTCAGCACTGCAATCTCAGCAGGGGACAGGAGACAAGCTCTGACCAGAGAGGGAGGCGTGAGTATGTGTACTGCTGAAATGGTTCATTCTTTTTCATACTCTACCGCGACTTCATGATGCGGAAAAGTCTTTTTCACAGTGCATCATCAACTCTTGGATACAATCATGGACCTTACTGCTGCAACCAATAATTTGTAATACGCTGCAAAAATGATATTTCTGCTAAGCTGAAGCTGCAAAACAAACAAACTTGAAAATGGCATGAACCAAGTTTGCAGTATACATGCATGATGTAATCCTATTTAAAGTTTGACCTTTGCGACACGAATATTTACAATTGAAACTAGCTTAGTTTACCCGATTATATCGTTTTTTTTTGGCACGGTTTTGTAGTACGAATCACGGTGCATCACCGTTTTACGTTCTCTAGCCATACCGTTTTTTCACGGTGAGAAAAGAGAAATCACTGTTTTTTCCGTTTTTAATTCTTAGGTTTTGCCGGTTTTTAAGTATTTTTTATTGACGGCGAAGTTACCAGAGATTTTACCGCGAAACTTCAAGGTAATTATTTACAGTGGACATGATTTCAATTAATTATGAAGTTATGCTAACGTTTTGAAATCTGAAATTTTACGCTTGTTAACGTGATGTTTTAGGCGTGGGCGAGTACCCAGACATTCCAACATTTCTGCAGTAACTAAAATCTGAACAACGTACTTCGACTTGTGTTCATTGAGTTGGAAAAATATCCATGTTAAGGTTCTCAGATATTTTGTCATTTGTAACGCTGGGAAACGCTGACATTTTGGTCGGACGAACGATAATTTTTGAATGATTCTACACTTTTACGTAGATATATTGAGGATTTATGGGAATCAACTAAATTAAAGCTACTGTTTAACTATATAGTTGATGAAGGATTTGGTCGATAGCAAGGAATGTCTTGAGATATATGCTCAAAGACGATAGTATCATCAATACATTTTTACTAGCATTCTTACAATTTATGGTCATGATTCAATGACGGTAGCAGCTTGCCAAGAAGAAAGTGATAAAGTGTGTCTGAATATTTCTATACCAGTGAAACGTAGAACAATTCTAGACGCAAACACAATTTTTTATGCCGTGATATAGAAATAGCTGATATGAGAATGACGCCGGAAGAACATTTTGTCAAAATATATCACATGTTATACAGTGCAAGAGATATTTTCATGTGTCACATTACTTTCTAGTTTATTGCAGAAAGTTACGCTGTCATTCGGTGAAATATTCACCTGAAACCTCGTCTATGAACGCAGGAGAGAATGTAAACTTACAAAATTTTTACCTTACCTAAAAAACCTGCAAAATTTATACTTGAAATTTACGAAATTTTCTGAATTGGTATCCTCTCTCGTCTACTTATTCAGAATATAGTTCATCATTACCAGAAGATCTCGTAAAATATATTTTCCCTAACAATACTGTTCAGTTGCTTATTTGAAGGACCAATTTAATTTTTTTTGTTGTGTATAAGCTCCTACAGTCCTACATGTTTGATTTGGATTGGCATGTTTTATTTAGAGAGTTTCTGAGAGTTTAAAGCAACGAAGCAGACATTGGCGACTTGCGCTTCGCAAAAAAAAAGCTGTTCCTGTTGACACGAGAAATAATGAAAGTTTTGAAATCGAATACTGACACGCACGTCCACTGGATCCGCACCGCTGATGTTCTTTCTATGTAAATGTGAAATGATGTGAGATATTTTATTTATCTCCTTGAATTTAGTGAACTTCTCTCTCTAGTCTAAGAAATTCTGCGCAGTTTCAGAAGAACTGAGCGAGGTCTGCAATTGCCCTCAGAGAATCTTTATAAGACGTTTGCCATAACTTGGGCATTATAGACCAAGTCTTCGTCAGAAAGAGTTTGGAGCGAGAAGGCTACCGAACAAATTTCCAGAGCAGCCCCTCCGGGAAATTATGTTCAGATGATGCATGACCCGAGCGATGCTATTGTTTTACTGCGTTCAGCTTCGTTATTGGAGCTGCTCAATAGGGCTGAGAAAGTGGTAAATTCTCAGTTGGATGTCGATGCTGGGGTAAATATTGGGTTTTGAAATGCAGCGTTTTATACAGAGACACATTTCTAGTTTGTTTGAATCTCGTTTGTCATTCCATAGTATTGTTCTTTATTTTTTTTTAGTTTGGCTAATGTACGATGCCATTGAATGTTGATGTACGAAAATCATTTGCTATTTTTTGTTCATATACGAGTAGTATTTATTTATGGAAAACGAGACGTTGAAATAATGCTGTAACCGATTATCTTCTTCTCAGTTCGTAGACAGTAAAATTCTGAAGCTTCAAGAAAAATGAATAAATCAATCAATGAAGATCACCAAGATAATGAAATCAGTTTACATTCTCCTCACAAATCGAAATGAAGATAAACAATTAACTAAAAGTGCTCTGAACAATGTTCGAGGGTGTACTGCATTTTGTTGAAAGGAGGCTCAAACTAATAATTGAACAGAAGTTCTGGAACCTCAAACTGAATATTTACTGTCCAAGAGTAAAAAATCAAAACTTCGGCAATGAATGGATAAGATTTAATCGTAAGAATTACTGCCCTGCAGCAGTGTTCTCATTTGCGAGAGCAGAGAGCATAGAAAGATTCCTATTTATGTTTGAAAGTAGCATCTCAATCACCCTCACACAGAGTATTCCATGGGTTGAAATGGGTTGAAAATTAGCATTTAGCGTAAAAAGTACACATAAATAGCAAATATTAAAATCTGATACATTCTTCTACGCCACACATTTTATTTTTGATTACTCCGATAAAATCACGAAAACTTTGACGGGAGTTATCCGGAGCCACTCATTAACTTTCCTTCGAAGAAAATTATGACCACTAGTCATGAAACTGGCGTCATTAATATATTATGACTACTAGTGTCGTGACATCATTGTCATGCGGCCTCGTCTAGGAGCAGGTCTCAAAGTATGAGAGGCATTAGAGCCAACATCCGAGCATTTTAATAGTGCTTCACATTTCTGCGGGACTGCTCCCAAACTACGCAACTTAACAATGACGCCAAAAAAGAGGTCGGAAGATGACAGCAGAATTCCGGCATGTGTGTTCCCTTGTTAACTTTTATGAACATAAGAATTTCAGATTAGAGAACTATTAAGCTGGAGTCGCTTTTAAGTGAATCTTATTCAGCTATCGTAATAATTTTTATTCTTCAGGTTATGGTATTGTTCATGATAATTTTGTGTATCATTTTACACTCATAGAATTCTCAGTATCATATACATTTCGTGCGCAAAATTGTTCCTAATATATTTGCGCACAAAATGTAAATGATATTGAGAATTCTACGAGTGTAAAATGATGCACAAAATTATCATGAACAATACTCTACAATAACCTGAAGAATAAATATTTTTAGAAAAACTGAATAAGCTTCACTTCAATGCGACTCCAGTTTAAAAACCGCATTCTTAATGTTTTCTTGTGTTGTCGACGTCAGGACTTGAGAACTTCATCACATATTTGGGACATAATACGCTCTGGGTGGCTTTCCAAAATATACACACACGAATTACACCCTAATATACAATTGCTCTGAAGAGAACTCGGAATAATGTAATTTGACCTACATTAACCAACGACAGTGTTGAAGCCCTAATCCTAATTTGCTATTTTTTACAATTACTTTCATCAGCTATTCAAAGATGTAGTTAGAAGATCGCAGACTTTAGCACAACGATTGCCAGCGCTCGAATTCTTTAAAAAAATACTCGTTTAAAGAACAAGGCACACAGTGAATGCCTCCTACATGCAAAAATATTTACACTCCTAATGGCTTTTTACGACACTCATACCGTTAATTTTTATTCCAGCATTAGTTCCCGGTTCAAGCACTGGGTGTGATGGACGTAAAGAATCGTTGAAATTTTCTAGGCATGCAATTTTGGAGAATGATTCTTTTTTCACGAAGGCTGCGCACCTCCCATTTCGATACAAATGAGGTTCACTCTCAGCACAACACAAAAAACCTTCACCTATCGGTAAGAATTGTATTCTTTTTATAATTGCCATATCGCTTATGAGAGCAGACTCACATATATCTTTCATCTCTCTTCTTTTTCACGAAATGTTTTAGTATTTATGTTCATTTTAATTTCCATGGAACTTTCGAAAAAAATGAGCATAATTAGGATTTGCTTATTCCCACGGTTTCTTAAAAACTCGCCCAAGCCTACGCCAAGCGCTAATTATTTTCAACCAAGTTAGATTCTTTGAAATTGTATTCTCTTCGTAGAACCATCAGTGGTATAATAAGTACCATCAAGTAATTTCAAAACTATTTTACTTGCGAATTGATGATGGAAATGTACTCAACTGTTTGATGGATTATAAAGCTCATTCACCTCTGCTTACGAATACGGTACGTCATTCATATGCTTGATTTTTTAAAACATATTGCTACATTAATTACCGATAGGTGAATGATGCTATTATCTACCACAAATCTTTGCCGGTTATGATATTGATACTATTGAGTTTTACACTATAATTACTTGCCAGCGATGATGATCTCACTGTCTATAGGATCGAGACTGACCTTTCTTATAAGAGTTTTGCACATCACATGTAGCGTTTCGAACACCATATTTTCTGATGATCGTGCTAAATCTGCCACTATTTTTAAAAGTTTTCTCAGGCTCTCTCTCTATAGGTAGTCTCTCCAACTACCTATAAATACCTCTATCTTTCTCTGGAGAATGGAGAATCTCTTCCCTAGGTATTCTATTTTAGAATACTGCAATGGGAGATGGTTTCTCAAAAGAACTTCTTCTTTTTTCGGCTTAACATGTTAACCTCCATGGGTTAAACTAAAATTTAAAATTAAACTCAAATTGAAAGTCAATTGTAGTGATCAATTTTGAAAATAAACGTGATCGTGGCTTCATTTCGCTTTAATTAATTATTAATAAAAATTAAGTTTGTGACTACTGGCCGGTCAGCAGTATTATACATGAGAATTCCTTCCGTGTACCACCGGTGGTTCACGTGTCGGTTAACGTGCTAACCATCCTTCTATTGCAACACATATGTATTGCTACAGAGACCTATTTCTCCTTTATTGTTGTTATTCTATTTATGAGACATTTCAACGGACTCGCACGATAGTTTGGGTAGGTAACCGAAAATCAATTCGGCCCTGTCTTGGCGATTGGCCGTGATAGCCATTACCCAAAAGACTTTGTCTCCTCGGCTTAACCTTCGTTAATATCTCTTCACTTTGCATCGAGGACATGATGAATATGATGATATTCATCGTATAATGATGTTATTAAATGAAGAAATATATGCAATTATATGTTCTATATCTTCCAATTGGTGCTTATAAGATTTTTTCCTGCCGAACAGGCGGTAAAATAGCAACCACAGTCAGATGCTGAAAGGGCTACAGTGTGTTCTGCTATTGTTAGGCCGGTTAGCCGGAGGTGAAAGGTCTTCTTGGGTAGAGGGTCTCGGGGTTAATCGCCAAGGAAGGGCCGAAAAGTTGTTCGTGTTACCTACCCATGCTATCGGGCAGGGCTTTTAACATATTTCCTAAATTAAGTAAGAAAAATAAATGACAAATAATCCTCTTTATCAATATATATATATATATTTATTTGGCGACAAAGGGATATCATTAGCAAAAGAAAGAGGTGGTGCCTTTGAGAAACCTTACCTCATTAGGTTATTCAGGTGTAGAATAACAGGGAAAATGGTTCGTCATTTACAAAAATAGGATAGAGGCGAGGAAGTAGCAGCAGGAGAAGGAGCGACTATGAGACTGGAAAATTTTTTAAGAATAGGGGCAGCTCTAGCGCGACCATCTGAGAGGATGGTGAGCGAAATGCTATGGGTGCGTTTATAGCAACGGTCAATCTTGATCTTAAGAACAGTGAGATCAACTTCGCGCGAAAGTTATGTTAGCGTAAAAATCGATAACCCAAGCGGCAACAAGACGGCATGAGTAGAAGTACCATTCACTGTTCCGCGATTAATGTTGCCATTGTGTTAAAATAGTCTAAGAAATATAAGCATGTGAAATATGTGTCGTATTCATAAGTAGATGTGAATAAACTTCATAATCCGTCGAAAGGTAGTAAACCTATTCGTTATAAATTGATAAAAAAGGAAACTTTCAGAAATTAATTGAATGCAATCATTGTTTCATAAATGGTTCTGCAAAGAAGTTACAATTTCGTATGATCTAATATGGTTGGAGATGATCAGCGCTTTTTATAGGTGTATATTAAGAAACACATTTTAATAAATAACCTCTTGATTGTGTTAAATTGCTTGAAAGTTTCTTTACAATGAAGCTAGATATATTTTATTTGATGTTTTATGGAAAAGGTCTGTATCGTAATGGGAGGAGTCGTGAAAGAAAAATAATTCCCAAACTTGCTTTCCTTGAAAAGTTCAACAATTCTGTACATCGTATCCAGAGTTCAAACCGAGAACTGATGTCGAAATAAAAATGAACGAAATGAGTGTCTCAAAAAAGTATTATGAGCGTAAACATTTTGGCGTGAAAGAGGTAATTCCTGCGTACCCAGTTATCTAAAACGTTTTTTTAACGTATTCAAACGGCAGTGATCGTGGTATGAAAGTCTCCGGGTTTCCGATTCCATACTTCAATTCCATACTCCCGGTAATTGTGAATAAATAGTAAATTGGCCGGCTAATATTAGTTTTTTGACAATGTCTTGGGTAATGACATCAAATTACAATTGCGAATTTTTTGCACGGAAATTACGCATTAAGGTGTGATTCGTGCGAGTTCATGTTAGGAAAGTCCCGCAGAGTGTACGTATTGTTCCAAATTTGTGATGAAGTAATTAGGTCCTGGCTTCGAAAACACAATAAAATATCAAAAATACGGTTTCGAAGCTGTATGTCAGTCTAAGAACGAACCTTAGTGAGTGCATGTTATAACTGTTGATTTTTGGGGTCATTGTAGTGTACTGTTGGTGTGCATGTTATGCCACGTGCGATTTGCAGTATCATTTATATTTATGTGTCGAGGTGTGGATCCTCTTGTTAATGCAAGTTAACGAGCAGAACACATACACTTCTGGACAGCAGTTTTGAATCGCATTCGACAGCGATAAATTCAGTTCTCTACACCACCGTTATCGAAACGTTCGTGAAATTCCGTGTGATTGAACATAAATTATATATGTGGTATTTGGATCGAGATTCGTAATTGTATATACTTTTGGGGCTCATTAATGATATGTTTCGGGAATTATTTCCAATTATATGAAAGAATCGCAGTATTATGGGGGAATAGCGTAGTTAATGGAACGAAAAAATTGTTGTTAACGATGGTTTTAGAATAATAATGCCTAATTTCGACCGTTTTCCTTTTTGTTTTGCGAACTGTGATGTTACAAATATTTTTCAGATTTTTGTTGCAACTGACGATTTTTGATGATTTCGTGTTATACAATATTAATATCAAAATGGGAAATATGTGAAACAGCCAAACCGTAACTCTTTTGTTCTATAGTAATCGAATAAAGTCCCCAACCATGTTACTGCAAGAAAATGCGTGAGTACAATTATAATTATTATTATTCACCCTTTCTCTAAAATATTTAATTTGATGAAGCCTGATAACTATGAACACAAACAAGCTCGACTGCGTTATCAATGTTTGTTGTATCAAAATGTTAGCGAAAACTGATTTTCTTATGGAATCATTTGGCAGAATATGTAAATTTCCCTGCAAATAGAGGAAGATTTCATAAATCATGGTAGTCTCTTTTTCTAAGGGAATCAACGATACATTATAGTAAATTGAATTTTGCCAATTCAATTCATCACATATATGAGACCACTAGTGTGATGTCACGATTTCTATAAACTGGTTTAGATCTATAAGTGGCATGGTATTAATTCGAGTGTATCTGAATTACTGCTGTAGGTCGTTGAATGTTTCTCAACTTTTCTTCTTCTTCTAGCTCACCACAGCGTTGCTCTAGCTGTTCCTGCAACCCTGGTGGAATGACTGGCGAATTTCACCACTGAGACTGTGATTCTGCTTCTTATTTTAAATTTCACTACGTCAATTTGTTCAAACAGTTGAACCCTTTTTCTCCGGTCTTAAGTTCGTGTTCAGTAAAACAAATTTGCAATTAATTTTTTCTTTGAAGCATTGTCTTTCAATACTTCACAGATCAATCATAAAAATACTCATTCTCTTTTGCAACGAGATTTTGTGTTGAGAGTACGCCTATATCTTTATGTGCAAGAACAAAACTATGTAAAAACTTTATTATATGGAAAACGTTATTAAAAACTTGCTGAATATGTTTTCTGCTATTCAACATTCCAGTGTGAATTCGCAAAACGAGGCGTCGCGAGCTTCAATTCATTTAAGTTCATCATAAGTTTTGAAAAACCGCCTCGCTATCATTTCGAGAAGTTACAAATATGCCTACGTACGGTTTTCCTCTTTGTGCGAACCCACAAACGAGGAGAACTAGAACGAATTACTGAAACACAATATCATTTCGTGGGCCATTTCGCAGTGCGTACACTTACCAATTGCTGGAGACAAGGAATGTCAGCGCAGGGAGCTCAGCGGTATCGCAGAGCAGCAGTCGTGACGACGAGATTAGACTCAACGACACGCTATTGCAGTCGCCGCTAGGCGCCTTCATCGCCGCAAGCCGCTCAAGGCATCTGCAAGGCCATCAACTGCGCAGTTAAGATACGCGTTTCCATGCCACTGAAATGAGGGCGGTATACAATTACACGACAAAGCCATCCGCGTTTCTGATGTATGTATAATGACGCTAAATATAAAGAAATGTTTTTTTTTGTAGTATTTTTGTCTCTGAAACTAAATGGTGATGCTGGTGTAGTTACGTACGGCTTGTTCGTTCAGAACGTTTGTCACCTTGGGTTTTACTGGAGACATAATTTCGCATAGCTTCATCACCACCACATGAAAGTTGAACTTCAATATTCATTTTTGTACTGCCAGGATTTTGCTAATGCAACTGAGGAAAATTATACATAATTTAATCCTTGAGGGGAATAGTGATGGACAAAAATTTGTGATTGTACTGTGGCGTACAAATCTGAAAATAAAACATCAGCACATGTCGCTCAAGGTCGGTGCCAAGAACATTTTTCGCCTCAGTTTTGTCCTAATGAAAGCGTTTAGTTTTACTAAATTAGTCCTTTAGATGAAAAACCGTTTTATGAATCACCAAGTTTCGCAGCAATAGTAATTACTTGCAGGCTCAAAATTTCAGTTTAATTCATCATAAGTGTAAATGCCCAACAAAATCATTTCATTCTCTCACCTGTTCATTGAATAATAAGAGGTAATTCACTGCTAGCTTAGAATGAAGAACAGAAAAATGCATGGAGTTACATGGAGTTCAAAAATTCCTGACATATTCTAAACAAAGTTGTATTTTTAAGCTTTTTAATTTGTAATAAACTTATGATCAAAAGCGTACATAAATCAACTGTTGTTTTTGGATGTTTAGACGTAAATTTTCATATTGAATTTTATGCTCAAGCTAACTGGAGAACTTATTCGAATAGTTTGGACTGTTGAATTTATTCTTTACTATTATTTTTTTATCGGTTGAACCTAATTTTTTCACCATACCCATTACTTTACGTCATTTGGCTTTGAAATTCGACGGTAAAAAATATGATACTGCAGTAAGTGATAAGTGATTCGCAAAGTACTGGCAAATTTATTCACATATAACACAAGTTTAATGACCGAAAAATTCTCTAGGTAGATGTAGAGATCCTACTATTTTTTCCCCTGAAAACCTGTGAGGTTACTGCTGGGTACTGCTAGGTACGTGTTTAAAGAAGTGGACCATCTGGTACATTCATCGCTCAAGCGATGTTTCACAAGTTGTGCATGTCAAAACGAAACGTAAAGTAATTCAGCAAAATTTCCAGTAATCCATGAGTAATTTTCCCATATATATTCTTTGTTTTGAAGATCACGTGTTGAAGCTTCTTTCTAAAAACGGATATCATTGCACGTAACTGTGAAATCTAAGTAACTGAAACTTATGCCGATTCTGTAATTTAATGTTGCAGTGTGTGATATGTAAGGTGTCGCTTCTGTAATACATTTTTTTCAAATTCTATGATTAATGCACGAAATATTTTACTGTGGAGAAATATAAGGTAGTTATACATGCATATATACAAAATTTGAACACAACGCCGGTGTGCGCTTTTTATCCTCGGTTTTCTTCCTACCCGTTGACTGTGCTACTTCTCTTTTTTAAATATCGTAGCTGGTAAACCGATAATACTCCTGCATGTCCAGGCTAAGTGTTTTGACAGTGTTGTTATCTGCAATCAGAGTTGGTTTGAAACAACGTTTAAAAATGCATTTCTATCTACCTGTGTGAACTGTATCTACAACATTGAATTCTTAATTACTATGTGTTTCAATGCTTTGAAATAATTTCCCCTCCTTTATTCATTGGTGGCTTGGTGCTCAAAACGCATTTTCACTCGAGTATGAACAAAATCGTTCGTGTACGCTGCTTGTAAAATGTTACTGGGTGCCTGCCACGACGTAACGCCTCTACTGAAGTCCTGTTGCAAGATGAAAACATTGATATTTTCAACACTTTACGAAATCAGATTGAGGAAAATACTGAAAACTTATAACAGCATTTATGATCTTGAAGATGTTCATTTGCTATTACACGTTTTCTGCACTAATCGAGAGGTTATTTTTTCTTAATGTTTATGCGGGAACACTAGGAAAGAATAACCCAGTGAGCTACAAAACTGTTGAACAGTTAACAATATTTCAATTTCATGAAATTTTTTACTCTATCAAGTTTTTCTTAATGGCACGACATAAGCAATGTAAACAAGTCCCTCAACAACACTTGTTAATTTGAAATCTTTATAATACAACTAGGATATATTTTAAACTTTGAGAACGCGTAAATTTGAAGGTTTCGTTCTCTCTTATTTTTTCTACATTGACAGTTTACTGAAGAAATGAATGGAATTCACTTCAATAATCTTCCTGCACTTACAATTTGTAAAATATTTTTAATTCCTCAACATATATCAGCAAATTTAGAAAGTTAGGTATGGCAGCATGGGAAGGTTGCGCTGAAATTTTTTTGGTGTAAATTATTTTAGTCCATGAAGTTGCTGTAAGTAGAAATAAAATGGTCAGCATACCTCTTTTGGTTCTGCTTTACGATAACTGTCAGAAATCAATAGGCCAAGTAACTTTTTGATCATTCTCGAATTTTTAGAGCCGAACCCAGACAGTTCTACAATGATTTTACAGTGTGCATGAGAAACTATGGTGCAAAAATGCATGCAATTGAAATCTAACTGCGAATAACTCATACCTTTATTGCAGTTATTACTTCATTATTGGCGTTATTGTTACCACTGGTTTTTAATATTTCTGCTGTGTTTCGAATGTCTGTCATGATATTTTTTATAAAGGGATTCTTGTGAACATTACGAGCCTTTGACTAATTTCTCAATACATCTGCGTACGTAGTCTTGAGCCATATCTTCTTTCGAAAATTATCGCCGTGTTTGGGGTAGCTTGCCGTCAATCCGTGTCGTGTGACTGGTAGCAACGGCGCTGTTTAGCGGCCGCGCAAAAATCTCCCTTTGCCGTCGTAACTGTTTATGGCGCTAATACTCAGCACAAAGCAGCGCAGTTTTAGCGCAGCCACGTGGTAGTCTTGGCCTTCATCTGAGATGCTACGACAACCTGCTCTCACTCGAACATTACTGAGCTGACCTGCTTTCATGGGCCGTTCTGCGGTCATCTTCAAAAATGCCGTGTGCGATTTTTAACTTGGTCATAAGTTGCTCAAAATGTTTATTTATTTGTCAAGAAAGAGTTCAAACTGATGGTTAACGAACCCAAGAATTTTACTCCAGAGGCAGGAGTCCATTTATTACTACAGGTTTGAAGGGACTACAGCACAGAAGAGCCAACATGGAGGCCGTGAAATTCTTCGACTCGCAAAACATGGCACAATTTCACAGAAACGTAAGATTGTTTCTGATTATCAGAAGGGTCAGGCATCCAAGACCCTACCCGCGCTCGAACAGTTCAATTAAGAGTAGTTCAGCTGAGTCTTCTTGTGACTGAATTGATCGTGTTACGATAATGTCACCCTAATATTTCAATCAAATATTGCAGACATTGCTCGAGTTTTGACACAAGTTATCACAATCTATACAGATTTGTACACTACAGGGATTTTTCATTTTAATTTGGACACAAAACGCTTCAATAAGTAGTTACCAACAGCTATACACGAGCTGTAAGCAGCAAACGATCTCTGACAGGGATTATAATTTTTGTTTAAAAGTTTCCTTGTAGTAAAAACAATCATCTGAAAAAGGAAAGATGTCATTTCCATAGTTTCCCACCAGGTCTGGTGAATTGTTTTAGCTCAAATTTTAGTGGTGGCCAAGAAATGTATTGCCAACTAAATGAAGATTAATGTAACTGAAATAGTATGTCAGACTTGTGGAACTAATAAAATCTCCAAAATTCTTATATTTTCCATATTTTCACGCTAACCATAAATAATGAAAGCCCTTCTTTTAAGCAAAAACAAATCCAAAAAGATAACCTACAAAAATATGAAAAATTTCCAAACATCTAATTAAGTCATCGTTTCTATAAATCCCAACCAAGATTCCTTTTTCACAGAGAAGCGCGTTTTTCAAGTTAATAAAAGGCTTGCAGTGTAGTATCAGTCAAAATTTTGATGTATGTACATTGCTCACAAAATAATACACAACAAAGTACACGAAATAAAAAAGTCCTCAATGGCGTTGGAAATCATTCTAATATTATACATGTTTATTTATCGTGAAATTCCACTTTCAGTAATGACTTTCAGTTGACCTTTCACAAGGCAAGCGAAATGGAACATCGCAGACTTGAGAAATTAACATAAAAATTTCATCTCGAGTGAAAGTGGCGAGCGCCGCCGCATGTGGGCTGCTTTCTTGTGCCAAATTAAACTGTCAAAGGCGTGATATATGAGGAAATTATCGCATGGCATGCATATCGGAGGAGTTCTACTATTCATTAATTGATTACAAGTATTTAGTATCAAAGGCTTGTGGTACATAGAAATTAACACACGGGATATATACGTAAAGAATTATATTAACCCTTAATTGAGTACGAATGTTTCATAAAAATCAGAAAGCATTTCTCATAATAGTGAACCGTTAAATACAGGATAGTCATGCACGTATGAGAGTTTGAGGTACAGGGAGAGAGTATCATGATAGAGATGCAACAACTTAAGTGCGCTTACTAATTTTCAAATACTGGTAACGTACATAGGAGGAAATTAATTTAGAAGAGTTGCCTAGGTTTTCTTGGAGCATGGTCATTTTTTAAAGATGAATCCGAACTAGTAGGAAATAAAACAATCAATTGCCCAGAAGTTTCTTTCCCGTTTTTGCCTTTAGTTTTTGTATAAAGATCGTACACTATGGTGACACACTGCACCAGCGTTATAAATCAGCATTACAGAAGTATATCAGTTTTACTGACGCCAAGCTCAAGATGGCATTACAAAGGCCTAGCATTGAACGGTTAGGTCCATTGAGAAATGTGATTTTTTTGCACACCCATCTCTTCGATATAATTTTCGCTACTCTAAGGAATTTAAATTTTTTGTTATCACCATGATAACATAATCAATAGAAAAAATTGTGTGCGAGTTATCTCATAAATGTAGAATAATTTGATGTAATAGAAGGAGAGAAAAACCGATTTTAAAAGGACGTTTGGTATTCTGCTTCAGAACTAAGAAGACAGTGGACTGGATCTTGAGTGTAAAGAATGGGTGATCAAAGAGAAAGAATTTTCAAAGTCGGTCAGTAAGTATGATAGATAAATATGAATAAATGATCTTCAAATCTTATTTTACCCATACGAATTTATTTTGGAACTCGTGCATTGAATGCATTCGTTAAAGCCTCAGTCCTACGCGCGGCAGGTCGTACACGCCAGTGTTTCATTACATACCTTTTAGCATTTTTACACTGTCAACATTTAGCAATAAAACACATAACTCTCTTGTGCATAAAACCAAGAAGTTGAATCGGTACAACTGAATGTAATTAGATATAGTGAAATCTGTTTATTACAGTTACAACCGTCGTGTATTTTTACGCATTTATTCATTTTGGCATTAATTATCGAAATTTTCGGCCCTGTTGAACTGGCTGGAAGTGTGTGAGGAGCGTATAAGTAATAGCCATCACTAGTTCAATGGTATGGAAATAATTTTTATTACCTATAATATTATTTTTAGGGTAGATATACTTGTCTGTCATCTTCATTTGAAGAATAAAATCAGCCAAATTCACAGAATAATATATGCTATTTCATGCAGTGATAAATGTGCTAAAATGAGTCCGCGCAATTACAAACGGTTTTGAATGCGTACGCGTCATTCTACTTTGTGTGCCACGAAATACGGAACCCGAAATGAAAATAAAATTGTACGTTATGATAAAATATCGCCAAAATAGTAACCTGTAATTACTTTACTGAAGGCTCTCAGAAACATGTTTGCGTATGAAAGTCAAACGATAAAATAAATATTCAAGCCGAGTTTGAATTTATTTTATGTTTTAGAAAATAATCCCTCACAACTTCTACGTTGAAAATAATTTTATTAAAAAGAATGTGAACATGTTATAAGCTACAACCCTTCACACCTGTCCTCCATTTCTCTCCATGCACCTTTGAGCTCTTGATTGCTAGGATGGAACAACAATAAACAGATCAACTTCCATATTGCTATTTAGGGTCGGATTTTTAAAGCTTTAATTTCACTGTAGCAGGAGATGAGTAACAATTTTGTACAGCAGTATTGGTCGTAGCAGAACTGGGAGCATCAATAGTTCATTGAAGACGACCGTCGTTACGTAACTGTCGTTACGTAGTCAATTATCGTTACCATGGTCGTTTAGGAAATTTGCGTTTAGGCTAGGGTAATTGAAATAGGTTGGGAGAGTCTATTTTAGGTATAGAAATACTGTGGGGGCAAAATAAAACGACACTTTGATTAAATTGCCAGATTCCACATTTCTAAACCACGTACAGTTACGAAAATTAGGCTATATAGAAACATTATTGTGTAAAATAATAATAATATATATATAACCCACAAATATTAAATAGCAGAAAATATATAGGAACATGTTTAATAAATACGTGAACAAAAGGTTACAACACATTTCAAGATATGCACACATTAATACTAATTATTAATTATTATTAATTATGGTTTCAACACGCGTAGAGTAGTTCACGTTTAACATTTTACAAGTTTCAGGTGTAATCTTATTTCATTCTTCAATGCAAATTTCTTTGAATTCAGTGATGTTATTGTGACTCCTCTTCTGAATCTTCAATTTCAATTCCGTCCCTAAGTTTTCGATCGGATTCATGTCCGGAGATTGACTTGGCCATTCATGAATGTATATCTTTTTCATCCTTCACCAGTCCTTGGTATCGTTTGCAGTCTGCTTTGGGTCGTTGTCTTGTTGGAAAGTCCATCCACGTTTCAATTTTAACAAACGAGCTGATGGTAGGAGTTACGATTCCAATATTTTACAATATTTTCTGCCATTCATGGTTCCTTCAATGATGTGAAGTTTATCTACCCCTGATGAGCTGAAACATCCCCATACATGAGTAAGCAACCTCCAAACTTAAGAGTGAGCTTGGTGTACTTATGTTTAAACATATCACTTTGTTGCCTCCAATCATAGTTTGTGCTGTTTCTCCCAAATATAAAAACAGAATAATCAAGGAGGGGAAAAACATCATTCATGAAGTCTTCTTTATAAAAATAGAGCTTTCGAGTAAAAACTATACTCATCTTCAGTATCTGGAACAAAAATAAACATTCATAAATTATAGCAGTAGGGTATATAAACACTTAAAAAGTGATACAAGATTAATTGGGAGTCCTAATTTAAAATATACAGAGGTGCTGAAGAATCTGCTTCATTTAACGTAGGCCTAGTGTGGTGAATAAGTATACTTTCTAACAAACGAATATCTAGTTTATTGCTATGGCCTATAATTTCGAAACAATTTTCAGTGATTGGGTGGTCAGCTGCATGCGATTATTTATGCTTCAATAATCTGCATGCTTCACATCGTTGATTATTCTGTTTTTATGTAGATTACGTTTCCCGAAACGAAAATCAATAGGTGCTATTCTCCCAAATAGTTTTATTTCGGTTTCATCCGACCACAGCACTGAGTTCCAAAACGCTGCTGGCTTGTTCAAAATAGTCGTTGGCATACTTCAGCCTGGCCTTGACGTGACGTTTCTGGAGAAGAAGAGGTGTCGTACGAGGGGTGCGGGAGCGAAAACCTTCACGGGTTAGTGCCTAACAGATCGTGTGTTTGCTGGCTGCGAGCTCAGAGACCTTAAGATCATACTCAATTATTCACGAGTAGTTTGAGGCCTCTGCATTACTGTTCGAACCAATTTTCGAGCAGCACGGTCGTTAATCTTCAGCGGGGGCGTCCAGCTCGAGGCTTGCTGGGAGTCATATTCCAGCATTTCCACTCACGTATTATGGTTCCAACGGAGGCTATAGGAACGCACAGTTGTGCACATATCTTCCGATATCCCAAACCTTCATTATGGAGCTCCCCATTACATTTGCGAAGGTCTTGACTGATGTCATTCTTATCCATGCTTACGACCTTTCCGAACGAGAGCTGCTGTACTAATGACACGTTATTGGAGATGAATGCCGACGAAAGTTCGGTTGCCCAATAGTATAAAGTTTTAAAACATTCTGGAATAATTTCTGCTATAATTTTAATGTATAACATCGAGAAAAAAGTCTGGTATTGTAAACTTTTGCTTACGTAATTATTATACGACTTCCTATGTATTTTTTCTATTGAATATTTGAGGGTTTTAGATATATTGCTACCTTTTTAATACGGTTGTTAATATATTGACCAATTTTCATAATTATACTCTGTCTAGAAATGTGGTATCTGGCGATTTAATCAACGCGTTGTATTATTTTACCCCCCGCTGTAATTGGTTAGGTTAGGAGAGGTGTATGACGGTTAGATAAGGTTACTCTAGTTAAAACAATAAACCGTGAATTTGTTCACATCACCAGTATAGATGAGGCTAGTATAGGATAGGGTAGGCACTTACAACAGATGAAATTAGAAGTGACATTGTTGTGTTAGATTCAAGTTATAAAATTTACCGGAATTTTTCACGGGTTTCCTCACCCCTCATTCTAATATCGATGATAGCCTGATTTCAGCGCTAGTAGAAAAACGGTGGTTTTGATAACGGTAATATGAATACAAATTGTTGACGCTGCAATGATGAAGCACTGGTATTATAAGATAGATGAATTTGCCCGCACTGCTTATGCGGATAAATGTAGGTAAAATTCAGGAAGTAGTTTTGCTTGTGTGAAAGATACGGTCATTGATTCTCTTCCATTATTCAGGATATAGATCAACAAATTTTTTTCAGAATATTATTTACCCTATCAAATTACTTAAGCTTTTTATTCAACATACTGTGATCCCGTTATTTTTGATGGGACACGTGCGCAAGTGTACAATAGGGTGACCAGTACTCATGGGATAGATTTTTTTCACAGAATTTTCTTGACGGGACCCCCTAAAACGGTGAGGTTGATAGAAAAAATCATACTGGTAAAGTTTCAGACATTTGAACATCGTTAACCCGTGCCCCAACGGCCTCAAAGTTCTGAAAAATGGCATTTTTCGCAATTTTTCAGAACTTTGAGGCCGTTGGGGCACGGGTTAACGATGTTCAAATGGTCTGAAACTTTACCAGTATCATTTTTTCTATCAACCTCACTTTTTTAGGGGGTCCCGTCAAGAAAATTCTGTGAAAAAAAATCTACCTTATGAGTACTGGCCACCCTAGTGTACAATAATTAGGGTTAGGCTAGGAACGCTAAGTTGTGTGACTCAAGCTCAAAATCGTTGATTTTTTTCTAGGGGGCAGCTAGCGAATTATGAATGCATTTCTTAAGCTAGAATGAGAATGAGATCAAGTTACACCCACATGTCACGACATAAGCAATGCAAATAAGTCCTTGCAACAGCACTTGTTAATTTGAAATCCTTAGAATCGTTCACAGACATGTGAGCGCGAGGAAATGATTTTACAAGGCGAGCATTTTTGCAAATAATTTATATCAGTCTTAATTGGTTTCATTTGGAAATTTTTTGCAGTTGCTAGTTGAGGAAAAACTAAGCTCCATAAATTTTCGTTCCTTTATCAATACGGTTTTAAAGGTTGGCAGTCTTTTACTTGCCATGAAATGCTTCCATAATTTCTTACACTGTCCCAAACCTTTGACTAGGTTCCCGTTGCGATATATTTCACCAAAAATAGCTCAGTAGTACTACCCTTTATCACAGGCGAGACTTCCTCACACAGCATTTCCACACAGATATTAAAAAGCGTGAAAAACCAGGAAGCAAATCGCATTTACAGAGCAGAGGACATGCAACTGACGTTATTAATGGCAAATTAAGTCGTTGCCTTTAAATATGAACCTTCAACACTCCGGAAAATATGCATTTGAGAATAGACAGCAGTAATAGAAATGCTTCATTAGGATTAAGAATTAGCGAAGTAGCGAGGTAATTATCTCTCAAAAGATTGTTTTTATCAGGGTCTCCTGAGACATCCTGCAGCGTACATCAATGGACGGTGTTACACGACCATTTCTGGAAGCAAAGCTCCGCTTCTGGTGTAGGGAGGGAGCTGTAATGGCTCAGTCGTATTAACGCTCTAACATTGATTAGAGATATGAGACATCAGGCGCCTTCTCGCTCTGTCCTGAATGAAATAAAATAGCTAACCTTTTCATGGTTGGGGTGCCAGATTCACAGCACGGATTTCCGTGACCAAATTACGTTGCTTTCTTGAAGCGAAAAGTGGAATGTGATCTTGATCAAAGAATATTTAACGACTTAGCCTGTTCCTGTGGAGTACATATGTTCCTCTATTTTTTGAGTTAATGCATGTTCGATTGAGTAACACCAGTGTCCAGACGTACCGTTGACTGAACCGATGCTTGAATGCAAGCTCGAACAAGTGTATACATTGAGAAAACAAAATATAATGTACTAAAGCAAGGTTGAAACTTGCCTTCCTCGCAAATGACTTTGAAAATATTCATGTTTCAAAAAGAAGATAATGTAACGAATGCGACAACCATTAGGCCACTCTTAATGTATGAATAGAGCAAAACTGTCAAAATAATTTACCCTTTAAGCAAACATGAGAGAAGACGATAATGTACGGAAAGATTTTATTCACAGTTTTGTCTTTCAATAACATACTTTCTGACCATCAGCCTGTCAAGCGTTTCACAGATAATTCGATGCCTTTGAGATGAATTTCTTGGACAGTATTTACGAGTCCGGAATAGACTTTGGACATCCCTAGACTCTGAATCTTCCAACTGTCAAAAAGAAAAGAACTTTTGTCAGCTGGAAGCAATAAATACAGTGGAACACCTCGGCCTCGGCACATCTGACACCCGCAGCGGCTCGGAGATAGCAGGTGTGTACAGACCTAAACTCTCTGTGGAGCGCAGCTCAAAAGTTTCTATGGAAAACTTTTGTATTTTTGCTCTAATTTTAGTGAAGTGAATTCTAAATTCTGGAAAATGTAAGGCAGTAACTCTTCTTGGAAAGGTACAATTCGAAAAATTGTTTTAGTTAGCTCTCAAAGTTACGGTCTCGATTGGAGACATCGAGACTCTAAAATACCATTAACGAGAGCTTCATTCTTAGCTTCATTTAATTCCTGAATAGGCAAGTAGAACTTGAGGCATAAAAATACTAATAATTATTTTGATATTACGAAAATATCGATGACAATGAGGTCGCTGAAAAAAATTAGTCAACTTCTGCTAATACGGTGGAGGGCCTTTACGAGCTCGAATAATGGCGTTAATTAGCGCAACATTAAGTCTACAAGTGTGCTAATATTTGGTCGATTTTAATCCTCAAACGTCAGCATTTTCCTACTCATATTACCGTTATCATAACCACCATCATTAGACCTACTCTAGCATCAGGTAGTGACCGACATTAGAATGAGGAAGGAGCAGCAGCCATACTGCAGGGAACTCCAAAGAACACACTAGAGAACAAATTTAACAAGAAATACAATATATTGAGGCTATTTTCACAAGTGGACAGAAAAGTCCTCCGGGGCGTTAAAGGGATACATCTCTTTTATATCGACTGATTTTGTTGCACAGCCGCAGTACGTGAATGATCTTTTCAACTTCCATCTAGTCGTTCTAGGTGGTCCTACAAATTTTATAATGATGTCATTTCTGGAGAGGAAGTTGGTCAATCAATAATTTAATAAAGAATTTGAAACAATCCAGTTGTAAAAATGATAAATCAATATCGTAAATGACAGTCATGCATATTTATGACAGCTCCAGCCCGATATCCCTGGTAGTTATTATCATGTAAAATAGGTAAAGCAACATGACTTCATTATTTAGATATTATGCAAATGCCAAAACTTCGTTATCTAACAGCTCAATGTAGTAATGCTGGTTCAGTTTACCGGATACTTCAGCTAAAGGATCCATTTATGTGCTGTTGAAACAGCCCCAGAACGTGACAGACCCTCCTCGCCCTCATGCCTCCCCTAACACACAAATTTCGGTGCAGGCTTTATGAGGTCTTCGATGTATACACAACAACGGTGATCATTGCTTTAAAGAGAATGAATCGTGATATATTTGACCTTATGACAGTCGAATGTGAGCGTGCTATGACCCAGTTTAAACGAATCATCATGTGAGCTTTAATAAGCATCGGCCGTTTACTAGCCACCCGGCTCCTTATATCTGTACCAGGTGTTTCCGACGTACATTTCATTGAGAATCATTGTGAGAAGGGCGTTCCACATTGACGTTTTGTAATAATTCCAGCGTTGATGAAAAGCGATGCTAGTAAATAACTCGGAACATACGGTGGCCGACCCAATCTGTTAAAAGTTTCTTCCGACCACAATTTTGCCGTGAAATGTTGCATGTGAAGGATTGTTTCCATTGTTATTATACCTGTACATTAGTGCTGCAAGAAAGAACAAATTTTGATTTTTCCTTCGTTGGGTGTCGCTTAGCAGAATCAAATGCAACAGCTCCTTCTTGCCATTCGGAGACGTCTTGTTTTCGTTACGTTGCTGTGGAGCGACTAAGAAAAAAGATTATACTTTGCCTGCTTTGAATAAAGAAAAATATTTTTTCAACTCTTGCATATTCCTTTAACTTTGGCGGCAGCTTTAAATATCGATCAATGACCGCAGTAAATAACTTAGGCTGACGAACTTCAATTATATACACCGGTGATTAATTTTGAGCCCAGAATTTTGCCTAATAGCTAGTGTTTAATCTTTCATTACAATGATAAAAATAGTAATTAGGGAAATATTTCGAATAAAAAATAATAACGTGTTTTTATTGTTTCCACTGATAGTCAAGGGATAACATCAATATACTGTACAGTGTAAAACAAGAGGAAGGTTCTTGCAACTGAATAGCACTTAATAGTGCATCTTGGACACCATCTCAATGAAGAGACAACAAAAAAGGATGAGGATACTACAGAGAACATTGAAAAAGATTCTTAATATCCGAAACATCAGTTTGAAACGCAGTCTTTACTAGCGTGAACTCATTTTCCTCGACCCAAAGGATTAGTGAGGTTTTCTATAGTTCTCTACGTTGAAAATTTGTTCTCGAGATAAGGTCAGCCCAGAGCAGTTCGCACGATCTTAAATCGTGAGTGGAGGGTGCAGCTCAGATAAAAATAATCTAGCCGGCTGAAGTTCGGCGGTGTCGGCAATTAATAATATTCCTTTCGCCTAGTCATTTTAGAATATCAACGCATTATTAGGAGATGCGTCATTTAACCTCCGCATTGAGAAGCGAATGCTCGCGGGCTGCTTCTAAAGCGCTTGCTGTATTATTTAAAATTGGTTCACGGGAAATTTCTAGAGCTATAAAAATGAAATGCCTATAATTAGAACGTCAAACGTTATATACTTCACTAAAATTTCAGTAGAAAACTGTTCAACATATTTCGAGTCTAACTCCTGCCCTTTTTAGGGCAATGTCTATGTCATTGAGGGCTAATATTGTTTTTTCATTTATCTTATGGCAGTGTGTAACTTGAGAAAAGAATATTCATTTGTCACACAAGTTAGTGCCTGCGTACTGAAATTTATAATGCCGAATGACTGGTTATGATTGCCTCGTGCATTACATGCCTTCTTCCTTAGTAATAATACTACGAGTATAATTCAGGCGCCAGATGGTACCCAGACCTCAGCAAGTGATTATTGAAGCGGCTTGTTGCGATCATTTACTTTTGTTGACGCGCCCAGAGCTACGATGGTGGCTCATTTCGGGAGAAAGATAAGAGCACTTTCTCTCAATGAAGTTTCTATATTCTCATATTGGAGACAACGCTACACAAGACACTTCATTGGCTTATACTGTATATGTATTGAGTGCAGTGGTAAGAGTCTTACTGAACTCACATTTTTATCGTACAAATTTCAGGACTGTCGTCGGTTTTACTTCTCTATTAGAATTCAAAAATATACATGGTTGGAGACCATAGCTCATAGCATCTTATTAACAATGTAAATATCCGTTTCTTAGCTTCAACTGCTCACAGGAAATAATTTCAGATCGATCGAAAATCGTACCAAAGTAACTTTTTGTGGCTGAGCAAATACTATTTTTCATTTTTGGTTCTTTTACTTGAAATGGCCTTTTTTTAAACCCAGCAACTGCGCAAAAAGCCGGCGGTTTTCATAAAATCGAAACATTCTATTCGCTGTCCATGCTGCTAAATGGCAGGTAAACACAACATGAAATTCTCCAGCATTAGCTTCAATAACATAACATTTACTAATCTTTCGGTTTACCAAGAGGAACTTAACACTTTCTTAATGCAATTACTCGAAATAGTTAAAATTTCCTTCATCGAAAATGATAGAAAGCTTGGGTTTTTATTTAAACGTATCTTTGTTAAATGTTGTGCAATATACGATGCCTCACTTCCCAGCGAGGTGGTCAAGCTTTTTTTTTTAATGATCCTCAGAAATCATTCGTGAAAATCCTGCTCGATCAGGCTGAATGTATCGTACAAAATTTTGTTAAAGTTCACTTATGCTGGCTGAGATTTTCCGTTTGGAATCTCTTTGACATTATCTTTGATCTATTCACACCGTCGAAAATAAAGTATTTTCAATAGATTGAAGAATCAATAAGGTTTTCATATTCGTGACTCCAAAATTTTTCTGTTACTAATAGGAAAGCCTGAAACTCCTAACTCATTCAGAGAATAATCCAGATGAATAGTTCAAAATATTTCAACGATACCTATATCGGAAGGCAAAAACACAACGTAATTCTCATTTATTGGAAAAAATAATTAAAGCAACACTCTTTGCTTATGTGTTTCTCCTCTTGGGCTGTATTTTCTTAGCTAGCTGGTTTGTTTCTGTGTAAATGCAGAATTTTTATCACTCTCTTAAGGATGGAGTTAGTCTTGCACCAACTTAGCTCGAAATACTAATTCTCTGAGCGATAAGAATTTCGCTCGTGTCACATATTTCTCTATAAAAAATTGACGAATTTGCCTGTGTGATACCACAGGCAGCACAACGATTGGTCAAAATCCATCCTAATGAAGTCAAAACGGTTTATCCCCAAGTTAACCTACCTGAGAATGACCAAGACATTTTTGTACTTATTTTAAAATCTTTGATGTTTTCACGAACCAATTTAACAAATAAGTTCAGAAGAAAATACCTTTCGTTCGTCTGACATCTTAGAGTAAAAACTAAACAAATCGATAACGTAACGAATTAGCTCCATTTAAAAACTCGTGAATATCAGTTTCCACTCCTGCCTGACCTACCGTTGTGCATAAAGGGTCGTTTTGATTAGCGAAAAAGTCGCACAAACTCCGTATGCGTAACTAAATACTATTTTAAGACCCTGATAACTATTCGATTTTACAAATGGTTACTTTTATAGCTCGTGGAGTCACTTAAAATTGCACAGCAACGTAAATGACACGAAATTAGTCATTTTTGTGTAAGAAAGAAATCGAAAACGTTTTTGAATGCTCCATCTTTAATTCTGCACAATATACAGTGTGATCGAAAGAATGAAGTCAATTCCAAACTTCAGAACGTCGGCACAAAAATTCCACAAAACAACAACACAATTGTGCACTAACTAACTGAACGGTATGTTATTGAGAGTGCTTTTCTCTCTAATAATTTGTAATTACTCTCAAGTTCAAAGATTACAGTCGTTAATATTTATTGAAGTGCCACGTACCCCAAAATAGTTTTCATGGATTAGTAGCAGAACCGTGAATAATTCGCGGTTAGTTTTTGCGCGTTTTTAATTCCACATTAATGTTTAAAAAAATAAATTAACATGGATTATCAACAACCATGTTGCCATTTTAGAAAATTATATGAAACCAATATAATGTAACACAACACATGTATGTATATCTTTATATAATTAAAGGTCTATTCAACCTCCAAACTTTCTTATTCTAACCTAACCTAACATCACCTAACCTAACCAAAATTTGAAGACTTCTCTAGATTTAAAGATGCAATTCTCGCTCGTCCTGACTCATCCTTCGCGTGTGTGGTCAAGACTTGTGCTCGGCGTGCAGGCGTGACTTGTAGTCGAGTACTTCAATGCTCGCTTTCTTTTTCTACTTTAATCGTCGGGGAAAAAATCTCCAACGAGGAAAAAACGGAGTTTTTGTTACAGGTGTTTGTGGCCGCTAAGTCAGAAGGTAGTGTCTGCTTTCTTGACTGGACAGCCTTGATTGTAGAATAACTATTATTTTTATACTTGCACAATCACGCTATCGTCCTATCGTATCTTCCAACGTTAGTTTCTATCAGGTAGTCTGTTTTAATCACGAGTAGCTTGCCTTTCGTCTTCTCGCAAGCGCTGTCGACTGCCTCTCTGTCACACGTTTGCTGCTTCTCTTTGCTCTCTTCTTCTCTGCTCCATTGTTTTAGATGGACAAAACGGTTTATCTACTTTTAATCGAATGTAAAATGAAAAATTAAATTTCCGATGTTAATGAGGGATACAATCATCAAGAGTGGAAGTTTATGAACAAACTGTAGCATTGATACCGCAATGATTTTCGCGTTTATTGATGTAGGGTGTGATACACATAGATACATACATAGTTACATCCGTATTGATATGTAAATGGTATGACAAAATTCAGCATGCATCGCGTCACATTTCTAAGTAAGGAGAATGAGGAATTAAGTTGCCGGTGTGAAAACTTCATCCGCGATGCTCTGCTACTGTGGTGTAACTATCTCACGACTTCATTTCACCATTGCGTGTTTCGTTGAACTGAGTCCATCCATATTGATTGTCAGTGGAAGAACGCAAAAATAAAGTCCTTTTACCAAAAATCCTGTGGCCAAGAACAATGATTAAGCTACGCGGCTCTGCATAGCGGTAGAAATAAACATTAAACTGAAGAGGAGGACGACCTCACCAACCATCATGATGTGCAAAATATGAGGCATTTACTTAATAAAAAATATAATTGTAAACAAAATTTTATGTTATGTTAGGATAGATTTGGTTAGGATAGGTTAGGACAAGATAGGTTAGAATATGTTAGGTTAAGATAGGTTAGGCTAACATATGTCATTTTAAAATTTGGTGAGTAATATTGACCGAATTTTTTTCACGGGTCTACATAGCTTATTGATGACATTGTCCGTGGAATTTCCACTGGTCCTGCAGTCCTGCTCGTGTAAAGGAGTCCTGCAATTTTATCACTGCTATATATAATATATATATATGTATATATACTCATCAGTCTCGTAATCAAAGCCAGTGATATTTTAGGAGTCGCAACTGTAAGTGAAATATGCAATTCTAATAATAACATTTAGTACTTGATGCAACCTTTAATTTCCTGCTATTATTTCTCTGAAAAAAGTTGGGAAGGCATTACGTGTTATTCAGTACAAGGCTGTGAAAGAAGAATCATGGAAAATATTTATAATTCAAAACATTATAGGAGTTCGTCAATGATGATGAGTCTGCATTCTTTATGTTTTCCTCTATTCTTTAATATGATGCTACATCAACTTACTGGCAGCTGCCGAATAATCATTTAATTTTGAAATACGGCACCCAGCCACTGCTTCCAGTTATAACAGCTTCTAAATTTAGTTGTTGCCACGCATGGCTACCAGGCACTGTTTCTTAATACAGCTTTCTGGAGTAGCTTCCAGAAACAGCTCCTAGTTTTACCTTCCAGATATAGCAACAGAGCACTGTATCCAAGGATCGCTTTCAGAAACAGCTCATAGTTTTATTTTCCAGTCTTAGCATTAAAGTACTCATTCTCGGTACAGCATCTACAGGTTCTAGTTTATGCTTCCAGATTAAGTTTTTAATCAGAGTTTCCCCTCACGGATTCCAAGTACCATTTTTTAAAGCTCGTAATGTAAGTTTTCAGGCGCAGCTTCAAAGCACTGTTTCCTGACACAATTTATATGCACGGTTTCCAGTGACGACTTTTAAGAGCAGGCGTCACAAATGCTTCCCTGCCACTATCCGGAAGAATGGTCTCCAGTTACGTCTATCAAAAACAGTTTGAAGACACTACTTTCAGGAACAGTTCCCAAATATTGTTTTTAGACACAGCTTCTATTTTTATCAATTAAGCACAATTTCCAGCTACAGCTTCGAATTAAAGTTTCTCAACTCAACGTACTGGGATTCCAAAATTCTCAATCCTTTTTGCGTTGAAGCAATCTCTTGCATTCATGGTTAATTAATTAATGTCCTCATCTTTTTTAGCTTGAGGCTTTTGGCACGACATTTTAGTGACGCAGTTTGTTAATAAAATTCTTCTCAAGATTACGATTTCGGGAGTTCACGGAGTATCACATAAATAAATCATATTTTTATTTTATTTAAGATGATATTTATTTCTATATTTGAAACGAAAGTCACTATGATTTCATTTCTAATGGAGTAAATTTCTCGAATTAACGAAGAACCTCATTGGGGACATATGTTGTTTAGGAATGATATATAAGTCTGTTACTATATCTATTTTTTCAGACGCATGTTGAATGATATGCGGTCATATAATCCAAAACATTCGCAGTAAATATTTGAATGCTAGAGACAGCTTCTCAAATGACGTTTGAGTGCCTGCGTCGGTAACTTTTTAATTCTTAATTTTTATATGCCGCTTAAGCCCGATATCTTTTATGACTTCAGATGTTCGTTCCGAACATACTTGATACATCTCTTTAAATTTGGTTAAATTTGAACTCGAATGCCATGGCGGTGTTCTGGAAGTGATAAAGTCATTTGTGAGCGTGGCGTCGCTTGTACTCATGTAGTATAATAGGCGCCATTGTAATAAATTTATTTATTTGAGCTGGGATTGTCCGAGCTCCATTATCACGTGCGCCCAGCTAGCGATAGGGAAAGGCGATGCAGCCGCTCCCCTCTCGGCAAATTATTGCAGTCGTCGAGTCGCTCGAGTTCGGCCCAGCATATGATCGCCCTGCCGTTTATTCCTGCGCTCTTTTATTAATGGGGAATTACAGCCCCTGCATGCAAATTCCTGTTAATCAACCTCTCAAGGGTGCACGCGATTAGTCCCATGCAGATGACATAAAATACTATGAGTAGTTCAGTTATTTCTGTACGGTTTAAAAACAGTTTGGCTAGTACCTCAGTTATATAACGTAATTATATAGGTGCATGGAAATGTAGGTTCGTTCACTCATTCTGCGGGTACAAATTTCGGATATACTTCAATGGACGATGTTTTTAAATATCTTATAATTGAAATTATAAGGAGAACTTTGTTTTGTGTCAGCTCAATCCAACAAACTAATTAGGTCTGAAGTTCTTTTTCTTGTTCTCTAGAAATTCAGTCTTGAAGGACTTTCTTCCTTTGTAACTTCTGAGATGAAACTGACCATAGTCTTAGCTGTTTCACGAAACGAGTAAATGAAACGTAATTATAGAATGTAATATTCTAGTCATACATAAGTCATACATTAGTAAGACTTAAATGACTCTAATTAGGTTTTGGAAACTTATTTAGCAATTTCTTTGAACAAATTCGTAAACTAAATTTCGTCCTTAACTTGAATTTCTCACAACATTCAATCAGTTTTTACGATGAGCTAAGATGTTTCATGTTTCTCGTTTAGATCTTAAAGAACATAAAAATTAAACTGAAAAATGTTATCCTGCCTTTATAGCGGGCACTGTAGCTTCAAGTAATACGACATTGGTCGCTCATAACCAGCCATGCTAAACTCAAAGAGTTGTAGCCACCGTGGGGAAAGCCCTGCCGCGCCAGGAGCCTCCATCAGCGGTCGATGATCACAAACGTCACGCGTTGCAGGAGCTCTCTTGCAGCTTATTGATATCAGCCACGGAAAGTCATTTCATTACGCCGTTTGTTGGTAAAAGCCGCGAAAGATATGGAAATTCTAAAATTTTAACAGTTTATTTAAGCCATGACACAATTGAGCTGTTTTTATCGTTTGCTGGAATTAGCGACAGGAATGACTTCAACCTAATTTCATAGTTCACTTATATAAGTCACGATAAAAATTTCAAATGTATTCCAGGGTCGTCAATATTTATTAATGTGGATAGCCAGTAACGATCATTCTCAGTCTATTAATGTGATCCATTTGAAATAAGATAATACATTTTTCATTCCATTGTTATCAGCGAGATACAAATTAAGGCATTTTTAGAGTGTTAATTGTAGCAATAACAGATTTCACCTATTTTGACAGCTCATCATCATTAGCCGTGAGAAAGAAGTTCATCAGTCTTCACAGGTCATTAATATCAACCACGAGAAGTAATTTTACATCAATATCCATTCAGCACTCTCTCTCTTTAATAATGAAGCGAGAATTTTGTAATATGCGGTACGAAGCTAGGGCACATTTACATCGCTTTCGTGCAACCAGATCGAATGATATTTGACCGCTTCTTTCGTTAGTGGAAACCCTGATGAAGTATATCTAGAAAAGAATGCTTAAACGTACATGAAAATTGTTTCGGAGGAGATTTCCAGTCGACTAAAAAGTGAATAAGAACGACTCTTTCAATTGAATTACCACACTGCAATGTAGGTACAGGGATATATCGATGTCATTTCGGCTGGAATTCAAATTAACATGAGGGACTTCAATTCTTGCATACAGCAGCTTCAGGGAAGATCAATGGTTAGCACGTGCGAGTTAGCGACATGTTATTCATGAATTTCAGCAGCAATTACACCTTCAAAGAGTGTGAGCGGAAAGTAATGCACTCACATGGACGTTGGCATACATTATTTTAAAACTCTGTAATAATATTGTAATGTTCTCTGTGAATGACAGGTTCAATATCGCTCAAGGTCGTCTGCTTCATCACCATAGAAGTCTCTTAACTTGGGTGTGCGAGTCGGGCGGGGCATGCGCAAAATGTCACTGCTTACTTCGCATTGACGTGTACGTAGAATAAGATTTCTTGTTCTACGGTAAAATTTCGTAATATACCTAATTTCCTATTTTCGGTGCATGCACGCAGTGTAATTCGTGTCTGGCTCGCAAATCAATACATCCAGTGCACTTCCTCTTAATGAATGTTTACATGCGTTACTTAATGACTAAACAGGCATCACTTATTAACTAACCACACTCGTTACTTAATGAATGTCATCATTGATATCTAAATAACTTCACTCATTCATTGCTAAGTTAAAGTAGGCTTTCGTGCTTTCCTTTCACGTACATATGTATGTGGCCTGTCCATATCCGATAGCCGCGCGTGCACTGCGCTGTTGCCCTGTCGCACTAGTTATAAGGTCACACTGCTATGTTAAGCAGTGGTAGCTGATCTAGAGGTCAGAGCTTCCTCGGTCACCTCGTCAGCTTGTAGATATTTCACTCAATGCGAGCACCGTATCTCTGCACTTCATTTCAAAAGCAACAAGCCCTGAATTGATGTTTGCAGAGTTTTAATTTCAACGCGTTGAGATAAGCATTAAGTATATTAATAAATAAATTAGGCTGATTTCACTCTGGCAATAACCTAACCAAGCCATTCGACTCATCTATTCGAGACTACCTTAAATAAAAATCACGCTTTTATAAGTATAAAAGTTTTAAAATTTTGATTTCCGTATTTGTGATCTGCGTGTTTTAAAGTCAATGCCACTTTAAAAAAGCTCGTCTTTATGCGTTTCGGAAGTGAGAATTCCCATAGTTAGTTAAAATGTTCGATATTATATATTGCTTTATTATAGTCTTTTCCATGACATTGTTTTAATTTTGGTTTATTAAAAAAAAATACTTAGTCTTAAAATTCTTGACTGGTAGGTTTACTGTTTATTAGGGCACTGAAAATGGACTATTTTAAATCCGAAACATTTGTTTCTATCATGATATTCTTAACTAAGTTGGTTTTTCTATTTAGCTGCTTGATTATAATCAATATCTGCTGCAAGGCTCGTGACGCTTCCAAATTGTCCTGTATTTTTATAACTCGTAGCAAAATCAGAGTGTTACGGGCCATCAGTTTATGCAGTTTGTAACCGGGAGAGGTGATGCATTCCACGGTATAAAAAAAAACAAATCATGAGTATAAACATGTGTAATACAGAAATGGGTCATAGAAGAGAATTTTATTGATCAGGAAAACATATTAAACCATTCTTGATACGTTTAAGTCGTTTCATGCACTTTGTTCAGCTATTCAAAAAAAAACAAACGGGTGAATTCAGAAAAGGAATGGCAGTAACAATAAGGCAATTTTGCGCGTTAATAAGTTGTACGCACATGGAAAGTTATTTCTGCATTCTCTAACAAGCGTTATATGGTAATAAAAATATTATTGCTACTGCCTTTTGTTATAACAAGAAAGGTCTTTGGTGAGTGGAGCCTTGTCTCGTGGGTTGCAGCAAACAAGGGCTATCCAAATGTAAACTGGCTTAGAGCTCAGTAATCACTTACAGGCAGAAGAACGCCAATAATAATTCCAATGAAAAAAACAATGACCACTTAAGTAAGCCCTACTGCTTCCAGCCAAGAAAGATTTAATTTTTTTCTCATTTGTACAATTTCCGCTAATTATGTATACAACCAGGCTTACATCTCTGCTGGAGACAACCAGGCTTACATCTCTGTTGGAGACAACCAGGCTTACATCTCTGTTGGAAACAACCAGGCTTACATCTCTGCTGGAGACAACCAGGCTTACATCTCTGTTGGAGACAACCAGGCTTACATCTCTGTTGGAAACAACCAGGCTTACATCTCTGTTGGAAACAACCAGGCTTACATCTCTGCTGGAGACAACCAGGCTTACATCTCTGTTGGAGACAACCAGGCTTACATCTCTGTTGGAAACAACCAGGCTTACATCTCTGCTGGAGACAACCAGGCTTACATCTCTGTTGGAGACAACCAGGCTTACATCTCTGTTGGAAACAACCAGGCTTACATCTCTGTTGGAGACAACCAGGCTTACATCTCTGCTGGAGACAACCAGGCTTACATCTCTGCTGGAGACAACCAGGCTTACATCTCTGCTGGAGAAAACCAGGCTTACATCTCTGTTGGAGACAACCAGGCTTACATCTCTGTTGGAAACAACCAGGCTTACATCTCTGTTGGAGACAACCAGGCTTACATCTCTGCTGGAGACAACCAGGCTTACATCTCTGTTGGAGACAACCAGGCTTACATCTCTGTTGGAAACAACCAGGCTTACATCTCTGTTGGAGACAACCAGGCTTACATCTCTGCTGGAGACAACCAGGCTTACATCTCTGCTGGAGACAACCAGGCTTACATCTCTGTTGGAGACAACCAGGCTTACATCTCTGTTGGAAACAACCAGGCTTACATCTCTGTTGGAGACAACCAGGCTTACATCTCTGTTGGAGACAACCAGGCTTACATCTCTGCTGGAGACAACCAGGCTTACATCTCTGCTGGAGACAACCAGGCTTACATCTCTGTTGGAGACAACCAGGCTTACATCTCTGTTGGAAACAACCAGGCTTACATCTCTGTTGGAGACAACCAGGCTTACATCTCTGCTGGAGACAACCAGGCTTACATCTCTGCTGGAGACAACCAGGCTTACATCTCTGTTGGAGACAACCAGGCTTACATCTCTGTTGGAAACAACCAGGCTTACATCTCTGTTGGAGACAACCAGGCTTACATCTCTGTTGGAGACAACCAGGCTTACATCTCTGTTGGAAACAACCAGGCTTACATCTCTGTTGGAGACAACCAGGCTTACATCTCCGCTGGAGACAACCAGGCTTACATCTCTGTTGGAGACAACCAGGCTTACATCTCTGTTGGAAACAACCAGGCTTACATCTCTGTTGGAGACAACCAGGCTTACATCTCTGCTGGAGACAACCAGGCTTACATCTCTGCTGGAGACAACCAGGCTTACATCTCTGCTGGAGACAACCAGGCTTACATCTCTGCTGGAGACAACCAGGCTTACATCTCTGCTGGAGACAACCAGGCTTACATCTCTGCTGGAGACAACCAGGCTTACATCTCTGCTGGAGACAACCAGGCTTACATCTCTGTTGGAGACAACCAGGCTTACATCTCTGCTGGAGACAACCAGGCTTACATCTCTGCTGGAGACAACCAGGCTTACATCTCTGCTGGAGACAACCAGGCTTACATCTCTGCTGGAGACAACCAGGCTTACATCTCTGTTGGAGACAACCAGGCTTACATCTCTGTTGGAGACAACCAGGCTTACATCTCTGTTGGAAACAACCAGGCTTACATCTCTGCTGGAGACAACCAGGCTTACATCTCTGCTGGAGACAACCAGGCTTACATCTCTGTTGGAGACAACCAGGCTTACATCTCTGTTGGAAACAACCAGGCTTACATCTCTGTTGGAGACAATCAGGCTTACATCTCTGTTGGAGACAACCAGGCTTACATCTCTGTTGGAAACAACCAGGCTTACATCTCTGCTGGAGACAACCAGGCTTACATCTCTGTTGGAGACAACCAGGCTTACATCTCTGTTGGAAACAACCAGGCTTACATCTCTGTTGGAGACAACCAGGCTTACATCTCTGCTGGAGACAACCAGGCTTACATCTCTGCTGGAGACAACCAGGCTTACATCTCTGTTGGAGACAACCAGGCTTACATCTCTGTTGGAAACAACCAGGCTTACATCTCTGTTGGAGACAACCAGGCTTACATCTCTGTTGGAGACAACCAGGCTTACATCTCTGTTGGAAACAACCAGGCTTACATCTCTGTTGGAGACAACCAGGCTTACATCTCCGCTGGAGACAACCAGGCTTACATCTCTGTTGGAGACAACCAGGCTTACATCTCTGTTGGAAACAACCAGGCTTACATCTCTGTTGGAGACAACCAGGCTTACATCTCTGCTGGAGACAACCAGGCTTACATCTCTGTTGGAGACAACCAGGCTTACATCTCTGTTGGAAACAACCAGGCTTACATCTCTGTTGGAGACAACCAGGCTTACATCTCTGCTGGAGACAACCAGGCTTACATCTCTGTTGGAGACAACCAGGCTTACATCTCTGTTGGAAACAACCAGGCTTACATCTCTGTTGGAGACAACCAGGCTTACATCTCTGTTGGAGACAACCAGGCTTACATCTCTGTTGGAGACAACCAGGCTTACATCTCTGTTGGAGACAACCAGGCTTACATCTCTGTTGGAGACAACCAGGCTTACATCTCTGTTGGAGACAACCAGGCTTACATCTCTGCTGGAGACAACCAGGCTTACATCTCTGCTGGAGACAACCAGGCTTACATCTCTGTTGGAGACAACCAGGCTTACATCTCTGTTGGAAACAACCAGGCTTACATCTCTGTTGGAGACAACCAGGCTTACATCTCTGTTGGAGACAACCAGGCTTACATCTCTGTTGGAAACAACCAGGCTTACATCTCTGTTGGAGACAACCAGGCTTACATCTCCGCTGGAGACAACCAGGCTTACATCTCTGTTGGAGACAACCAGGCTTACATCTCTGTTGGAAACAACCAGGCTTACATCTCTGTTGGAGACAACCAGGCTTACATCTCTGCTGGAGACAACCAGGCTTACATCTCTGTTGGAGACAACCAGGCTTACATCTCTGTTGGAAACAACCAGGCTTACATCTCTGTTGGAGACAACCAGGCTTACATCTCTGCTGGAGACAACCAGGCTTACATCTCTGTTGGAGACAACCAGGCTTACATCTCTGTTGGAAACAACCAGGCTTACATCTCTGTTGGAGACAACCAGGCTTACATCTCTGTTGGAGACAACCAGGCTTACATCTCTGTTGGAGACAACCAGGCTTACATCTCTGTTGGAGACAACCAGGCTTACATCTCTGTTGGAGACAACCAGGCTTACATCTCTGTTGGAGACAACCAGGCTTACATCTCTGTTGGAAACAACCGGGCTTACATCTCTGTTGGAGACAACCAGGCTTACATCTCTGTTGGAAACAACCAGGCTTACATCTCTGTTGGAGACAACCAGGCTTACATCTCTGTTGGAAACAACCAGGCTTACATCTCTGTTGGAGACAACCAGGCTTACATCTCTGTTGGAGACAACCAGGCTTACATCTCTGTTGGAGACAACCAGGCTTACATCTCTGCTGGAGACAACCAGGCTTACATCTCTGTTGGAAACAACCAGGCTTACATCTCTGTTGGAGACAACCAGGCTTACATCTCTGTTGGAAACAACCAGGCTTACATCTCTGTTGGAGACAACCAGGCTTACATCTCTGTTGGAAACAACCAGGCTTACATCTCTGTTGGAGACAACCAGGCTTACATCTCTGTTGGAAACAACCAGGCTTACATCTCTGTTGGAGACAACCAGGCTTACATCTCTGTTGGAAACAACCAGGCTTACATCTCTGTTGGAGACAACCAGGCTTACATCTCTGTTGGAGACAACCAGGCTTACATCTCTGTTGGAGACAACCAGGCTTACATCTCTGTTGGAAACAACCAGGCTTACATCTCTGTTGGAGACAACCAGGCTTACATCTCTGCTGGAGACAACCAGGCTTACATCTCTGTTGGAGACAACCAGGCTTACATCTCTGTTGGAAACAACCAGGCTTACATCTCTGTTGGAGACAACCAGGCTTACATCTCTGTTGGAGACAACCAGGCTTACATCTCTGTTGGAGACAACCAGGCTTACATCTCTGTTGGAGACAACCAGGCTTACATCTCTGTTGGAGACAACCAGGCTTACATCTCTGTTGGAGACAACCAGGCTTACATCTCTGTTGGAGACAACCAGGCTTACATCTCTGTTGGAGACAACCAGGCTTACATCTCTGCTGGAGACAACCAGGCTTACATCTCTGTTGGAGACAACCAGGCTTACATCTCTGTTGGAGACAACCAGGCTTACATCTCTGTTGGAGACAACCAGGCTTACATCTCTGTTGGAGACAACCAGGCTTACATCTCTGCTGGAGACAACCAGGCTTACATCTCTGTTGGAGACAACCAGGCTTACATCTCTGTTGGAGACAACCAGGCTTACATCTCTGTTGGAGACAACCAGGCTTACATCTCTGTTGGAGACAACCAGGCTTACATCTCTGTTGGAGACAACCAGGCTTACATCTCTGTTGGAGACAACCAGGCTTACATCTCTGTTGGAGACAACCAGGCTTACATCTCTGTTGGAGACAACCAGGCTTACATCTCTGTTGGAGACAACCAGGCTTACATCTCTGTTGGAGACAACCAGGCTTACATCTCTGTTGGAGACAACCAGGCTTACATCTCTGTTGGAGACAACCAGGCTTACATCTCTGTTGGAGACAACCAGGCTTACATCTCTGTTGGAGACAACCAGGCTTACATCTCTGTTGGAGACAACCAGGCTTACATCTCTGTTGGAGACAACCAGGCTTACATCTCTGTTGGAGACAACCAGGCTTACATCTCTGTTGGAGACAACCAGGCTTACATCTCTGTTGGAGACAACCAGGCTTACATCTCTGTTGGAGACAACCAGGCTTACATCTCTGTTGGAGACAACCAGGCTTACATCTCTGTTGGAGACAACCAGGCTTACATCTCTGTTGGAGACAACCAGGCTTACATCTCTGTTGGAGAAAACCAGGCTTACATCTCTGTTGGAGACAACCAGGCTTACATCTCTGTTGGAGAAAACCAGGCTTACATCTCTGTATGTCGGAGACTGCGCAAAGATCAACCCTAATCATTTCTGTCACGCTTTAGGTGTAACGATGAATAAAAGATCAAATAAAATTGTTTTAATATTAATCATATTTCTTTAAAAAAATGTCAATAATAAAAAAGAACGTTTCGACCAATTTATTGGTCAATCTCAACTTTCTGAAAAAATATACAAAAAATAAAAGGGTTATAACGTAGTCAAAATACATTCATCTATGGAATTTATAAATAGAAAGAGGCAGAGAGAGACTACATTTATTTCGGAAGGAAGGCTGCAGGATTGTGCACTGTTTAATATATGTTTATATTTTAAAATGAACAGGGATTCTAAAATGCGAAGATTTATTGCACCAAATGTAGAAGAAATTACTTTAAAATCATCTAGCCGAACTGGGAGGTCACAACTCTCTGCATGAGAGCGAGCAGCAGATTGGGGAGGGGAAGAGAGTAATTGTTTAGTTCGAAAACTCCAACCGGCATGCTCAGCTACACGAATATCCAGGGCTCGAATGGTCGAACCCACGTATTTTGACGCACACCGTGCGCAACAATATTCATAAATGACGGAGGAGAGCAGCATGCATTTAAGTAGTTTGTCCTTGTAATTAAAATGGGACCCTGTTCTATACACATTAGCCAATACTATTTTAAAGCCCACATGCAAAAATGATTTAGATAGCAGCAAGCAGAGCAAGATCCTGCTCTAACTGTAGCTTTATGCCATGGTCACTTTGACCTAGTTTTAAAAACACTCGTCTTTGTTTTGAAGAAGTCAAGCGGCAAGACTCTGCACTGCAAACCCGATTTTTCTTCCTGTTGGGAAGGTATGAATTGAACAATAGCTCCTCTCAAGATCTAGGCTGATACAATTGGAGACTGGCTCGACATGGGGTAACTGGCACTGCAACGTGATCGCGGTAATTAGTTATAATTGAAAAAAGTGCGTGATACGACCTGCATCCACTTAATCAAAATTAAATCCTTTTTTGTCATGACACCAAACAGCATCTCTTACTATTTAAGAAAATACTGAACCGGATGAGAGCATAACACACTCAAGTCAATTATGGCATCAATGATATATAAATTTCAAATCTTCCAAAAACCTACATATTTGATCAACATAAATGATAATTTGTTGTTATTCATAATGTTCTTGCTTCTTATTTTCTCTTAACTATACAGCGGGTGACATCCGAGGCTGAACTCGTTCGTCACGTCCTCGAGCCGCGGCCACCACCTGGTACTGATGACAATGGAACTGAGCAGAGGACTCGAAAATAAGGAATCCCCTTGTAGGTAATTGAATAATCTTGGACGCTTGTTTTTATATCTGGGGACTGTTCAGTAAAGTGTAAACAATTTCGCAAGAAAGTAAGCGCTGAGCACGCTCGGTTGTACTTGCTAAGTCTTCTACCCAGTCAGAAATTATGGTATGCAGCAACGATGATTATGGTCGAGATCTTAGGTTGTTTATTATCGAAACATCCTCCATATTCAACTATTTATGGGGTGCATTATGGTAGGGATATGTCCGCTTTTCTCGACCCTGATCAACTATAATACCCTTCCATAAAAAACCAATATCAACCTTTCAGGGTCTGGCTCCACAACCATGTTCAACCATAGTGAACCGTATGAAACACCATTGACAACCATTATCGACTGTGATTATGGTAGAATATAGTTGTATAGTTCTATTAACTGAAAAAAGTTGTTTTTAGTGGTGTATGGTAATGTTAACATTTAAATAAAGTTGATCATGGTAG